>CM053593.1:197698718-197778234 GCA_028646575.1 Pseudocheirus occidentalis | reverse complement strand
TATATATATATATACCCATGCTCAGGTATGTATTCATATGCATATATACCCTCCTATATAGACATATGAGGAGGTATATCTCTATATACATTTGTATTCCCTTCACCTATGTATTAGTTTTTAATACACACTTTTTTGTATTGTTTGTATACATACTTTAATATAATCAAAATTCTCTGTTTTACATCTTGTAATCCTCTCTATCTCTTGTTTGGTCAAAAATCCTTCCCTTCTCCATAGATCTGGTATATAAATCTGGTTCTCCTAATTTGCTTATGGTATCAGTCTTTATGTTTGTATCATGTACCCATTTTGACCCTATCTTAGTATATGGGGTCTACAGCAATTCTTTATAATGCTTGGTCTTTTCTTTGGTTCATTCATCTTTTCTTCCTTAGTTCCTAACTGGGTTTTTGTGCCAGGATCATGCTCCTCCCCCTGCAGGACTTTTGGATGGGATTGTTGCCCCTGCTTGATCTCTACTGCCTTTCATCTCCTAGGATTATTTCTACTGGTTTGGTGAGGTTTAGAGTGTTGGATCTTCAGACCCTCTATGGCATCTCAGGGCAGAGTGCTAGGGACCTTGAAACCCTTGTGTCCTGGTCTGGGATGTCCTGATCTCAGTGCCTGTAGTGGTTGCTGCCACTCCTTGTGGCTCCTAAATGCTTCACTGCCATTTCTTGATCTCCCCCTGGGACTTTCTCTTAGAAACCCTCTCTTCTTGCTGCTTTCGGATACTTGAAAATTTGAAAGCTATACCTTTCTCTGAGTGGTGTCTGGTGAAGTGGGAAGGCTGTTGGCAAGTTTGTCTAGGCTGGTGCTTGCTTTGGTAGCAGCCCCCTTTCCTTTTGCCATTGGGCCTGTGCATGTATGGGAGTTAGTATTAGTGTGGAGTAGTAATTTACTGTAGTTTTTTACCGATTTCTTTTTTTTTTTAATGTTTATATACTTTTTTATTTTTTCCATACTGAAATGTTCATGTTTATTGATATTTATAATTATATAATAAAATTAATTAAAAATAGAAAACTATAGCATAGCTAAATGGAATCACTTGACCAATAATGAAATTTTGGCAGTTCCAGTAGAAGTAAAAATCATAGATAAGATTGATTGAAACTCAGACTGAGGAGGGCATAGCAAGATGAAGTCCCATCTTTTTGGTGTGGTATTAAGAAACCAGAACCTGAAATGATGGTTGTTCATTAAGTTTTAGGAGTAACCAGTGAGAGAGCAGTTGGGTGGACCCAATCAATTATCTTGAATTTAATGTTGATGTTTTAGAATACTTCAATTAAGAGCTTATATATAGAGGGAGAATTGAAATCAGACAACCTGAATCTGGTGACACCAGTATAGGATACTACAGAGGAAATAACAGGGCTTTTGTCTGTCAATAGGAAACCTACCTCCATTCCTTCTTAGATGTACCCTGTGGGCTCCAACACAAATAGATAAAAGATGCATTTAATTGAACATAAAGTGATGTCAATCATTAAAGAAATTGCCTCATGGATAAGCTTGTCAGAGTGTTACTTGTAGCCAGAATCATGTATAATCAGTTCTGTTTTGCTCTTAAAACAGATTTACTTATAGACAGTGTTTCTTCAGACTATTATAAGCAGGGGTTTCTTTTTTTTAATTAGCTTTTGTTTATTTTTAGTTTACATCATTCCTTTTCACGATATTTTGAGTTACAAATCTTCTCCTCATCTTTCCCCTACCCACCATCCCAAAAGAGCAATCCCACTGTATACTCCCTCCCCCAATCTGCTCTCTCCTGTATCTCCCCCATCACCCCTCTGACTTTCCAGTAGGGCAAGATGGATCTCCCTACCCTAGTGCCTGTATATCTTATTTCCCAGTTGCATGGCTTACTGATTTTTTTTTTTGCTTTTTGGAGGGCAATTGGGGTTAAACGACTTGTCCAAAGTCACACGGCTAATAAGTGTGTCAAGTGTCTGAGGTTGGATTTGAACTCAGGTCTTCCTGACTCCAGGGCCAGTGCTCTACTCACTGTGCCACCAAGCTGCTCTGGCTTACTGATTTCTTAATTGTTATTCAAGCTGGTGTGGTTTTTATGATTTTACTGGAGTAGGTGTTGGGGAGGTGATCTGCCTGTTGTCTTTTGGATACAGTCATTTTTGCAGTTCAAACTGAGAATTTTGTTTCCTGGTCTTTTATCTTGTGGCTCCTAAGGAAGCAGAGTTAAAAGACAAGTTCAGTTCTGCCCTTAGATACTTATTAGCTATCTATATGGGCAAGATAATCTGTCTGCTTCAGTTTCTTCATCTGTAAAATGGTGATAATAGCAGGTACCTTCCAGGGTTGTTGTGAGGATAAAATGTAATATTTGTAAAGCACTTTGCAAATTTTAAAGCTTTTTTTTTTTTTTAAAGCATTTTAAAGCAAATGGTCATCATCACAATCATTTTCATCCACACAAGGACTTTTTCCTTTATAATGACTTCAGAGGCCATCTAGGAAGAAGCATTGATAGTTTGAGAGGTACTGCTGTTCTTGGGCTCTTGGGATCTGGGCTGGGCAGTTTATACCAGATTCTGATGGGAGGTGGTAGGGGTGGTTTGACCCACCTAACCAATCCTTCCTCCTGTCTCTTTCAGAATGCCTTTCTGCTTATGCCTGAGATGATTTGATTATGGAAGAGAGAAAGAAGTATTTGGAAGGGAGGATTAAAATAGGGTGGAGATAATCTCTAGAGACCAAGGAAAGAGAAGAAATATTTTAACGGGATTTAATGGAAAGATAAATAAACAATAATTGAATGTCCGTGAGCTAGTCACACATAAAATGTATTAGAGTGAGCAAAATCCAATCATTTGTTGATAAGAATCACACCCAATAATCACACATGCAGAGTTAAAATAAGGAGTTGGAATAGTATAAGGAATAGAGGAAGGATCTTAAAAAACAGGAACAATAATATTAATCACAGCCAAGGCCAAATAAAAATGGAGGTGGTTAAGTGAGTTAAGCAAGTCATCATATGTAATGAAACTATCAGTATTAAATATCTGCACCAAAGTACTTAGCATACCACCTAAGTACTTAAAGGATAAATTAATGAAATTACAGGAAGATCTAGATAATTAATTATTGTTAATTAATAATTCTTTCTGACTTAGTAAAATCTAACAGAAAGATAAACAGGAAAGAAGTTAAAGATTTAAGCAGAATATTGGGAAAAATAGAGATAATAGACTTTTGACAGTTTCTAAACAGGAGTTGTAAGGAAGGTATTTCTGCACTGCATAGCACCTTTACAAGATTTTACTTCTTTAGGAAAAAAAGAAATTGTTAATAAATTCAGAAAGGCAGTAGTGTTAAATATAACCCTTGAAGACCATAATTGCTATAAATATTATAATAAGATAAATGTGATACACACAAATAGATGGTGATTCTAAATAATGATATAGAATAATGCAAAAGAATGAATGAATAAAAGAATTAAAGCATTTAAACACTTTATATGTTCAAATCATTGTGGTAAGTGCTGGGGATACACAGTAAAGGAGCTCATGTTCTTATGGGAGGAATAAAACATGGAACATTTCAACTCCCAAGTCAGATGGGAAAGTCCCACAGTTCTTAGGGTGTAGTAGCAAAGCACATGTTAATGCCCTTTGTTTAATGTCACTTTTCCCAGAGCTTTTGGGTTCAGGGCCCTACTAGGCTTTACCCATCAGGGTCCGAGAGAAGATGATGATTAAGATGATAGTGAAGGTTTGACTTTACCATGGCACATATTGCCTCCTGTCTTACCCTCAGGATGCCTCCCTAGCTCTCCTAGCCTGGCTTGTCTTCCATGTTTAAATAGTTTAGGATTGTTTCAATTGTATAATATCATTTTCTTAAAATTTTAGTTTTTTTCTCTGACAAGTCTAACTGTATTAATAGCTGATTTAGGGGTACTTCTCACACTATTAATGAGGAGTTGGTCAGTAAGTAACTTGGTAGGTAAATAACTGGACAATTAATGAATTTTGTAGTTATTTTGAATGAATTTTCTTTCTCTGTGTTTGTGTTTGACAGAAAGAACAAATCTATTTAAAGAGATAGGGAGAGAGGTTTAACTTGTGATTCTGTGAATACAGTAAACTTCCCATGGGAGGATGCCTCATACACCTATGCAGATTGCTACCTTCTCAGCAATTTATAGTCTTGGGTACTTGCCTAGAGCAGCAAGAGGTTGTGTGATTTGTCCAGGGTCACACAGCCAGTATATGTCAGTATATGTAATATCCATTACATTATGCTGCTCAAATCCATTCAGAATTACTACAAAATGCATGAAATGTTTAGGTGCTAATAATTTGGGTATCAGGACCATAGAACTTTTTATAAATATAAGTCCAAAATACACTTTAAAGAAATAAAGGAAGACTTAAACATTGGAGAAATGTGGGCTGGTCATATTTCTGCCCCACTAATATAATGTAAATGAACTTAACATCGATCAAACCACCAAGAGATTGGATTAGCTTTGTAAAAGTAGATAAAATAACAAGGTCCTTTATAGGAACAAAAGGCCTAGAGCTCGAGAGAAATTATGAAAATAAGAATGCACTGGGCCTAGCACTACCAAATTTCATTTGGGTGTCCCAAAAACCTTGGTGTAGTTTTAAGGTTTAATTGACTTGAAACACCCTGTATTATGAGATAATCATCAAAATTAATCCATGTAATGCTAGTTAAGAAAGTATATCCGTAGAACAGAGTAGATAAGCAAAACCAGAAGCAAATAGAGTGTTTGATAAATCCAAGAACATCTTGGGACCAGTGAGGGATTAAGCGACATGCATATAGTTACATAGTTACATAACGTATGTATAAGAAGCATGACTTGAATGAATCAGGGGTTTGTCATGGAGGACATCTCTGATAACAAGAAATTAAGACCTCAAAGTTCTAAGCACCATTAGAGTTCTAAGCTAGTTTTGCCAATAAATGGGATCCAAGACTCCAAGGGCCCTGGAGAGGTTTACAGAGCTTTCTTATAGTCAATAAAGAGGAGGAACTAGAGCAAATTAGAAAATCTTGAGTAACATAGGTGTTTATTGATTTCTGATTGGTTGGTGCAGAGTTTGCTAACCATAAAATGTATCAGTTTACCACAAAGTAGCTTAACAGACTTTAGGTACCTTGAATAAGGACAAGAATAGGGAAATTGTGGTTCTGGGAATGGTGAACTAGAATCCCTTTGATTGGCCAGGCATTACAGAAGTTTATTGATTAATACGCTATCGACTACATCAATTTCTTAGTTTAGTATTATGTGGAAAGGTTTTAAGTTTCTTTGAGTCAAAATGAGGAATTACATCACACTAATTAAGAGAACTTTAACTCATACAGAAAGAAGAGGAGGTCTTACAAAACAGTGAGCTTGGGTTTATAGGAATGGGGAAGTAAACCTCTAGAACTTATTAATACAAGCTAGTTTGATTAAGTTTAATAAATCATAGCAGACCTTATTATGAAATCAGTCTGATTCCATTGATTAGACATAATTCTAGTTTTGTATTTTTTGGTTTTCCAAATTCCATGTTTGAATTGCTTTCATCCTCACTACAGTGATAGCCTATCAGAGAAGATCATAAAAGAGAAAATAGATAATTTTGATTAGATAAAATTGAAAAGCTTTTGTATCAATACAGCTGGGATAAGAAGAGAAACTGTCAGCTGGAGGGAGTGAAGCTTTGTATCAAATACATATGATTAAAGTCTGATGGGAGGAAGACTCATCTTCTCGAGTTCAAATCTATTTTTTTTGCTTTTTTTTTTTTTTGGAGTGGGAAGAGCAGGGCAATTGGGGTTAAGTGACTTAGGTCACAAGGCCAGTAAGTATTAAGTATCTGAGGCCGAGTTTGAACTCAGATCCTCCTTAACTCCAGGGCTGGTGCTCTATTCACTGTACCACCTAGATACCCCTCAAATCTATCTTTAGACATTTACTAGCTGTGTGACCTTGCGCAAATCACTTAACCCTATTTGCCTCAGGTTCCGCATCTGCAAAATGAGCTGGAGAAGGAAATGGCAAACCACTCAAGTATCTTTGCCCAGAAAACCCCAAATGGGGTCAAAAAGAGTCAGACATCATTGAAAAACTACTGAGCACAAAGTCTAAAAGCCAAGATATATAGGAAATTGAAACACTAAATTCCGTTCCTCAATAGATAAGCAAAGGACATGAACAGTTTTTGGAAGAAATAAAAATGGTCAACAACCATATGAAAAAACCCTCCAAATCACTGATAATAAGAGAATGTAAATTAAAATACTTTTCAAATTTTTACCTCCTGTCCATCCATCATAATGGAGTACTCACTGTTGGAGGGAGTATGGGAACTCAGACACCTTAGTATTTTTGTTGGTTGAGCTGTGAATTGGTAAACACACCAGAAAAGCAATTAAAAATTATGTAACTCATGAGAAAAGTCACTAAACTGCTCATGTCTAGTGATTCTGCTACTGGACTTACATACCAAGGAGGTCAGTGACAGAAGAAAAGACCCCCATATATACAAAAATGTTCCTAGCTAACACTTTTTGTGGTAGCAAAAAACTGGGAACAAAGCTAGAGCCTATTGATTGGGGGAGTGACTGAACCAGTGGTGGAGTATGAATGTAATACAGTATTATTGATGAAATGACAATTATGATGAATTCAGAGACACACTGGAACACTTTATGAACTGATTCATAGAAAAGAAACGAAACTAAGGGAGTGATATATGCAATGGCAGAAATGATCTAAACAGTAACAACATGAAAAGGAAGCTGAACTCAGATCAATTGCAATGAACAATGATCATTCCAGAGAAGAGAGGATAAAGTGTACTTTTGGCCTCTTACCAGAGTTTGGGGCCTGTGGCTATGGAATTTTGCACGTTAGACTCATTTGATTTTTGTTGTTACGCAGGATTCAGTTTGTTGTATTGGAAAATGATCTGTTATATAACAACATAAAATGGACAATTCTGACTATATAAAATTAAAGTTTTTGCACAGATAAAATCAATGTAGTGAAAATTGGAAGGAAAACAAGTAGAAGAGGAAAACAGTCTTTCTAGCAATTATTACTGAAAAAGGTCTCAGATTCAACTATTTCAGGTTGTTAAAAGCTTAACTCAAGATAATGTCTATATAGACTAATTCAAATCCATAAGACTTAAGAGCCATTTCCCAGTAGATAAATGGTGGAAAGAAAAGAACAAGCAGTTTTCAGAGGAAGAAATCAAAGCTGAAAATATATTCCAAATTATTAGTAATTATCGATTTGCAATAATAATTATAATTAATTTACATGATACTATAAATGATAATTTACAACAATTTGTGAAATACAAATTAATGCATCTCTGAGGTTCTACTTCACTTCCATTAGATTAGTAAAGATGGCAAAAGAGGAAACTTAACAAGTGTTGGAAGGGCTTCTGGGAAAGCAGACATGCTGATATACTTTTGGTAGAATTGTGAATTGATCCATCTATTCTCTAGAGCAATTTGGAATTTATGACCCCAGAGTCACTAACTTTGTCCCAGCAATACCACTATCAGGCATACCAAAGAGACCAAGAAAAGGAAAAGGACCTATCTTTGCAAAAATATTTATAGCATCACCTTTCATAGTAGCAAAATACTGGATACTAGTGGGGTCCTTGCCTTCTGAGCAATGACTAAACAAATTGATATATGAATGTAATGGAATATGATGGGGTGTGAAATGATGAAATGAATAATCTCAGAAGAAACTTGGAAAACCTGTGTGAATTGATGCTGAATGAAGTAAATAGAACTAGGAGAGGCATCTCTGTACAATGACAGTGACATAGACAACTTTGAAAGAAGTCTGATCAGTGCAATGACAAATTCGGATTTCAAAAGACAGAAGATCAAATGTGCTATCTGCCTTCTGCCAGACAGGGAGTGGACTTAAAATGAAGGAACAGATGTACATTTTTAGACATAGCCAATAAGGGGATTTGTTTTATTTAATAATACGTATCTGTCATGAGACCTTTTAGAATATTATTATTGTCTAATGTAGGTGAGGGAGAGGCAACTAGGTGGTGGTAGTGGGTAGAGTGCCAAGCCAGGAGTTAGGAAGACTTATCTATGTGACCCTGGGCAAGTCACTTAACCTTATTTGCCTCAGTTTCCTCATTTGTAAAATGAACTGGAGAAGGCAATGGCAAATTACTCCAGTCTTTGCCAAGAACATCCCAAATGGGATCATAAAATAGTTGGATACAACTTAACAACAATAGATTAAAATATGTAAGGAAAGTTTTCTTACTGGGAGTTTCTACATGAATCTGGACAAAAACAAAATATCCACTTAGAGTCAGTCATGTAGATAGTGTTTTACCCACAGTACTTAAGTTTATTTCATGAGTACATATTGAATGAAGTGTTAGGCCCAAGATTTCCTTCCCTGTGTTTTCTTCCTATTTTAATCTTCCTGGACTTTAAGACCCAATTTAGATCCTACTCCTTCTATGGAGTCTTCCTAGACTTCACTATAAACCATAGCAGCTTATAGTGCTCATTCTGTTCTCTGACTCCCTGAAGCTCTTACTGATTATACTATCTAGAATGAAGTTGTTCTCTTGATTATTTAATATGCATAACAAGCATTTATTAAATGTACAAGACACTATTCTACATCTTATCCTATAGTTTACCCTGAAGTGAATACAATGTTAGGCATATGTTTGTCACTCAGTATATATCTGTTGATTAACTGTTTCCTTTTGTCATTGTTTGAAATAGGTGCCTTTGAGTGTGGCAGATACCTGTCACTCCTATGGTCTTTTAAATTTTTATTAATTTAAGTAAATTATTGATAACTTTTGTAAAATTGAATATTGATTTTATTCTGTAATTAAGCTTTTTCTATATTTTGTATAACTGTACTCTATACCAAGTCTCGTTGTCTCTTAATTAGTTCATATATCCACAGGTTTAAAAGTTCAGCCTTCAGTTCTAAGTTAAGGTTTAAAAGTTCAGTTTCCCTCTAAGTTGCTTTGGTTAGAAGACACTTGTTATCTTCTAGTCCCTTAAACTGTCTTGGTGGAATCCCAGGACAACTATTGGCATCTCTAGGCCGTTAACTAGCCTAATGTAAGTCCAGGAAATACATATTATCTCTAGGTATCTTTAAAGGAAGCCTGTTATCTAACATACAAACCTTGCACCCCAATGTATAATTAAAGAAGATCTGTTATCTTACACAATGGTTCTCAACCTTCCTAATGCTGTGACCCTTTAATGTAGTTCCTCATGTTGTGACCCCCAACCATAAAATTATTTTCGTTGCTACTTCATAACTGTAATTTTGCTACTGTTATGAATCTATCTGATATGCAAGATGTATTTTCATTGTTACAAATTGAACATAAACCACAGGTTGAGAACCGCTGTTTTTTTAAAACAGACTTACACTTACAGAGTGAAGGTGGGAGTCAAGAAGTCTGTAATCTTTGTTCAGTTAATGAGCAGATAGACCCTTTCAATCAACTTTTCCTGAAGGCAGGATTGAAGGAGGGGTTGTTGCTAGCCCCAAATGTTCAGTCAATCACATTGTTTTTGTTGACTTTGATACTTTGGACTTTGTAGCCAGTCATACTGTTTTTCTATCTGTGATGCTCCCTGTTCTTTGTTGTCTTGTACTTTCCAAAACTACATGAAGGCTAGTAAATCCTGTCTTGTGGTCTTTGATTGTAGCCCATTGACCCAATTTATTGGTTACTGATAGTCTAACTAATAAATTGATCATGCTTAGAACTTTGTCTCTCAGCCCTAATTTTAAAATATAACACTTTTATTTTTATATCACAGTCTTTTCCAAGCATACCTCTCCTTTTCTTATCCAATCCCAAATCCCCTGTAATAAAGGAAAAAAAAAAACAACAGTTGAACAAAACCTTTTGAAAACTTATACAGCATTCAATATTCCTTCATATCTCCAAATGAAAGGGACATTTCCTCATCTCTTCTTGGGCCAAATTTTGTCATTGTAATTATACAACATTTATTATTGTTTTCTTGGTTCTATTTATTTCATCTTCCATTGGTTCATACAAATCTAATAATATTTTTCAGAATTTCTCATATTTTAAATTTCTTATAACAAATAATATTTCATTACATTTCTGTATGACCATTTGTTTAGCTTTTCCCTGTTCACTGTGCACCCACTTTTTCTCCCTGTAGGTCTTTGCTGCTGTGATAAGTTCCCATACATACTCTTGATTCCATCCTCTGGTATACAGGAAAAAAGGAGCCCATCCATTGAGCAGAGATCATTCCTGTGGACCAGGCACAATGGCTACCTCTGCCCCCTTGAGAACCTTGGAAGAAGAGGTGACATGCTCCATCTGCCTTGACTACCTGAGGGACCCAGTGACCATCGACTGTGGCCATGTCTTCTGCCGAGGCTGTGTCATAGACATCCGAGCACCCCCAGGGGGCCGCCCATCATGTCCACTCTGTAAAAAGACATTTAAAAAGGATAATATTCGGCCAGTTTGGCAGCTGGCCAGCCTTGTGCAGAATATTGAAAGACTCAATGTGGAAAAGGGGAGAGAAGCCAAGGAGAAGCGACCTGAGCCAATGACAATGATGCAGTGTGAACGGCACAAGGAGAAGCTACACTATTATTGTGAGGATGATGGGCGATTCCTTTGTGTGATGTGCCGGGAGTCCAGGGAACACAAATACCATACGGCCATCCTCATTGAGAAGGCTGCCCAGCCCCACCGGGTAAGCCTTGGTGGCCCCTAACTCAGTTAACTTCTAGCCAGAAGGAAGATCACAAACCTGCTCCTGGAGGGTGATAAGAAAGTGTATCTGCCCCTGAGAATTTGAGCAAAGTAGAGTTGGGGATCCCTGCCATAAATAACTCAAGACAGTCTGGAATGAGAATAATTTGATAGTCTAGTCTAGCCCTGCCCAAGGTCTCAAATTAGATCCCAACTATCCTTTATCTGCTTATTTCTTTCCATAGGAAAAAATCCTGAGTCACCTCGGCACCTTAAGGAGAGACAAAGAGAGGGTTCAGAGCTTTCAAATGAAGGGGGAAACTGAGATTCAGCACCTGCTGGTAAGTGAAGTCTTCAGGCCAAATATCTAGGCACATTCACTGGGTTTCTACCGAAATGATAGAATAAACATCCGATTAATATGCATAAAATAATAAACATTTATAATAAATATTTGAGAAGAAAAGGAAGGAAAAGATGAATTTGGTTAGTGTGTTCAGTCAGTCAGCTTGCATTTATTAAGTATGTACTATCAAGTTAAGTTCTGGGGATACAGGAAAGACAAAAGACAATCTCTGTTCTTAAAGAGCTCACAGGCTAATGGAGGAGACAGTGTAAAGACAGCTATGTACAAATAATATATGGACAGGCGAAATTGATGATAATCAAGAGAGGGAAGGTACTAGCATTAAGAGAGATTGGGATAGGCTTTTTGCAAAATGTAAGACTTTAGACCTGAAAGAAACCAGGCTGAAGCCAGGAGATGGAAAAGAGGAGGGAAAAGAATTCCAGGCACGGGAATTTAGTCAAGTTAGGCCATAAATGATGAAGGAAGGAATGCAAAGGAGAGTGTGACCAAACCTGAGTGGGATAAATCAAGACAGATTGCTTAGAAAGGAGGTTGGCATGGACTGAGTTAAAGGAAGGTGTTCTTGAGAGCATCCTCAGTGGCAGCCAGCGTGCAATGGCTATGAGCTAAGAGCTAATGGCTATAAGGAAGAAACAGAGGCATGGAGAAGTTGAATAATGTCTGAGGTCATACAGATAGTAAGTGGCAGAGATGGAATTCGAACCTATATCTTCCCATGCCAGAATCTAAATCAAGGAGAGTATTAGTTTGGGTGGAGTAGTGAACTTGAATTTTAGTAGAAAGTGCATCAGACTCAGGAGGCAGACAACCTAAGTTCTAGGTTTGGCTCTTTCACTAATCAACTGTATTACTTGACTTTAGGCAAGTTTTGGATTTCAGTTTTCTCATCTGTCTAATAGCATAATAATACTTAGGTGAGATGTCATAAGGTCACTTTCACTTCTTTTGTTTTGTGATTCATGGACTTTAGGGCCTTTAAAGGTCATCTAATCCATCCATTCATTTAATAAGTAAGAAATAGAGGCATGGAGAAGTTGAATAATGTCTGAAGTCATACAGATAGTAAGTGGCAGAGATGGAATTCGAACCTATATCTTCCCATGCCAGAATTGGTCCTTTTTCCATTACTGCCTCTGTTGAATTGGGATGCAGAGAAAGGAAGTGAGTAAGTCTTGAGCCATTTTGGGGACAGAAAAAGCAAAATACCAAGCTAAGCACAAAGGGTCTAATGAAATGTGCTGAGCTTTTTTCTAGGACCTGGTGAATACTTGGTGGGAGTCAGGAAGATCTGCGTTCATATCCCGTATCTGACACTAACTGTGACAACAGAGCAAGTTACATAACTTTTTTAGACCTCAGTTTCCTCATCTGCAAAATCAGAGGATTGGGCTTGATATAAAAAGATTGCTTCTAGCTCTAAATTTGTGATCCTATGATCCTCAGGAAAGCATTCTTATTTATATTATTTTGGTGTCTTTGTATGTACTTTCATCCACTGTAGACCAAACTCCAGATGGAGAGGCAGAACATTGCCTCAGAATTTGCTCAGGGGCATCAGTTCCTGAGAGAACGAGAGCAGCACCTTCTGGAACGACTTGAGGGACTGGAACGGGAAATCGTTGAAGGGAGAGAGAAATACAACCTCAGGGCCTCTGGAGAGCTCACCAGGCTAGGGACTGTGATCTCAGAACTGGAGGAGAAGGCCCAGCAGCCAGCAGCAGAGCTCATGCAGGTGAGATTAAATTATTAAATTAAAGATTGCTTTAAAGAAAAGCAATCCCATCAGTTCCATGAGAGTCTGTTCTGATGGAAATAATGCTTGACCAGGAGTCAAGAGTTCTAGATTCAAGTCCTTATTTTTCCATTTTTCTGGGCCACAGTCTCTTCATATATAAAGTAAGGATAATAGGGTTTTGTAGTAAGGAGCAAATGAAACCTCAGTTTCCCCGTTTGTAAAATGGGTAAGTAATATCTGCTTTGTCTCCAAGGTATGTATGTGTTTGAACTACAGTGAATTAGTGGATGTAGTAGTCGGTCACTTCTATAAAAACTTGCTCCGTCTTGATAACGGTTACAGAGTACACTTGTATGTATCGTTGTACCAAAATTGTTCATTTGTGATCAGTGGAAAACTAGGTCTTACCCAATAGCCAAGTAGTCTACCATTGATCCTTTGTCAGTCATTACCGGATAAGTTGATATGTTCCTATGTTAGGAAGCTGCACTGGTGTTAACTTGTAGGGGATAGAGAGAGTTTTTATTTTATGTAACCAAAATATTATAGGCATTGCTTGACTATGCTCTTTGTTTTAGGAAATCATACGCAGTGTATTCATGGAACAGTTCCCATGAGCTTAAACAGTTTGCTTGGAGTAGGTGTATATATGCGTCTCTCATGGAAACTTAACATAATAATACATCTACAAGTTAAAGATTTGCCAAAAAACATTGTAAAAATCTGCGTATTAGAGTCTCTTTGATATGCATAATATTTTAGAAAACCAGTAAATTGGGGCAACTAGGTGTCACAGTCTACCGGCCCTGGGGTCAGGAGTTCAAATTTGGATTCAGATACTTAACACTTACTGCCCGTGTGACCTTGGGCAAATGACTTAACCTCAATTGCCCTGCCTTCCCCCCTCCAAAAAGCAAAAAAAAACCCCAAACCCCAACAACCCAGTAAATGATTAATCTCAAAATAAAAAAGCAAAAGTTGTAGGAATGTCTTCCCCAAGCATTAAGGAAGGTCCTTTGCATCTTTTGGCCATTATTTTTACTTTATTATTTTTAGGCTTCAGGAACTGAGAGAATGGATTCATGAAAGGCTTCATGGAGGAGGAGGTGATATTCCTTTAAAGAGGAAGTAGAGGGGCAGCTAGGTGGTGCCTAGAGAGCACTGACCCGGGAGTCAGGAGGACCTGAGTACAAATAAGGCCTCAGACACTTAACACTTACTAGCTTGTGTGACCTTGAGCAAGGCACTTAACCCCAATTGCCTTGCCTTCTCCCCTCCAAAAGAGCAAAAAAAAAAAAAAAAAAAAAAAAGAGGAAATAGAAATTCAAGAAGCTAAGAGGGTAAGGCAGGCTGTTCCAACCATGGGGAACCAACTACATGAACGTAGAAAATGGAAGAATGCATGGGCCATTCAAGGAGTAGAGTAAAACCCTTTGGTTAGAATCTAGAGTATGCTGAGGCTATGAGAAAAAGCCAGAAAGGCAGGGTGGTACCAGATTGTTGAGGACCCTGGATGTCAGGCAAAGGAGTAAGAAATTGACTCAGTAGGCACTGAGAGGAGTTAGGATGCTTTTGTGACCTCTCACTTCCATTTCTAGAGAGAAGGAAGCTAGGCTAGAAGTGAGATAGAGAAATAAAATAGAGGGTTAGGGGTATGAGGAAAGGGAAAAGAAGAAGGGAACAAGAATAATTTAGTTGGGAGAAGAAAAGGTTGGTGGAGAAACTAGCTCATTGTGTTTCTGTCTTTAAACAGACAGAATAGAGAATGGGGTCACCTGGTTTCCAGACTACAGACCATAGAGTAGAAGGACATGAGCTGAAATTAAAATGGCAGCCAAGGAATAGGGACTGGACTTCTGATTTTATTGGTGTAGGGAGCCTCTGGATGAGGAAACTCACTTTAGCAATGCAACTGGAACACTACAATGTATAGTTTTACAACAAGGTTCTTAATCATTAGTATAAGCAAACCAATGTTCATGGATCCCAGGTTATAAACCCCTGACTTAGACTCTTGACTATACTTTACTTAATTCAGAGATTCATGGAATGTCTTATATCTCAAGGAAGGCATCTTATTAACTCTTATCTTATTATCAACTAATGCCTTTAGCTAGGGTTAATTTGCTGATAGGGACCACTAGGTGATTTGGATAGAGCTTTGCATTGGGCCTGAAGTCAGGAAGACCTGAGTTCAAATTTAGCCTCAGACATTTGCTAGCCATGTGACCCTAGGCAAGTCATTTAACCCTGTTTGCTCCAGTTTCCTCATCTGTAAAATGAGCTGGAGAAGGAAATGGCAAACCACTCCAGTATCTTTGCCAAGAAAACCCCAAATGGGATTATGAAGAGTCAGACATGACTGAAAATGAAAAACAACAAGAAAATTTACAGATGGCTGAGAGAGAATGGAATAAGAAAGC
This sequence comes from Pseudocheirus occidentalis, assembly GCA_028646575.1. Classification (NCBI taxonomy): domain Eukaryota; kingdom Metazoa; phylum Chordata; class Mammalia; order Diprotodontia; family Pseudocheiridae; genus Pseudocheirus; species Pseudocheirus occidentalis. Next base: position 197,762,919 of record CM053593.1, on the reverse strand, counting down.
CACTGAATGGATGAGATAGCTGGGAAACTTCAAGGGAAGGTTGTATTCTAGAATGGGAAACCATTTTTGGACTATGACCAACCACTCAAATTCAAATCCAAGGCCATCTTTGTCATGAAGTTTGAAGTTTGACAATTCCTAGCCAAGAACTTTCTAAACCTTGCTGTACAACACTATCAGTGATTGTTTTGTAACTCTTCCATTCTGACAGTAATGAGTGTTGACTGATTAGAGCAATCTCCCAGTGAATTGTCCCTATTTTCCTATTTTTAAATGGGTGCTCCTTTAACCATAGCTTATCTTTATCAATGAGTTAACTGTCATTGTGTGTCTCCTTCCTTTTTAGGATACCAGAGACTTCCTAAACAGGTAAAAGTACATATTTTTCATGTTATACATCAATCCCCTGTGGTCATACCCTTCTTATGTCTTTGACTCATTTTCATTTGCCACTTATCTAACCACAAGCTTTTGAAATGCCACAGTGAGAGTGTGGATGGTGCAAGGGAGGCCATTACTCTGATGTCCCACATCTGTGACTTTTTTCTTGGTGGATTGGGAACAAAGAAGAGTCTTTCAGAACTGAGAACCCCTTGGCAGCTATCTCTCTGGACCCTGAGCTACACAAAGCAGAAATCTGGCCTTGCCCTTTCTGAAACAGTTTCATCAGAAGGCCTTTTCCAACTACTCCAGATGTGAGGCATATGCTCCAGCCCTCAGGAAAGTTTCCACCAGCTGGGGGGAATGACTTGTTTCATATTCATTCTCTTCTTAGGTATCCTCGGAAGAAGTTCTGGAGTGGGAAACCCATTGCTCCAGCTGTTAAAAAAAGAACTGGAGAATTCTCTGATAAGCTTCATTCCTTGCGGAAAGGCCTGAGGGAATTTCAAGGTAAAAGGTGGGAGTGGAAGATAGTATTCCTTCCCCCCAAATACTTAACTGATTGCTGATTCTTATCATAGTTTCTTTGGCATCTTCAAACTCAGGATGTCTTCTTGTCCTTTCCCGGTGGTGGTCCCTGGGCTATGCCATTTTAAATGCTCTATTACTCTGCTGCAGAACCTCTCCCTCCCCCACCCTTGTTCTCAAGTTTTTGGGTTAGAGTCTCATCATTGCCTCTTTCTTCTCCTCTAGGGAAGCTGCTGAGAGTCCTGGAATATAAGACAGGTGCGTATCCAGGATGTCCTCAAATAAGGAAAATTTTTCTTACGCACAACTCCCATGCTCCTGTTAAAGGCTGCTCCTTTAACTATAGGTTACCTTTATCAATGAGGTAACTGTCATTGTGTGTCTCCTTAGTAATCCCTTTCTGGGTCAAAGAGTTCTTCCCTCAGAATGTCCTTACATATATCATCAAGTGACATTATAAACATAAAAGACTATATGAATGGTAAAATATTACACAGATATAAGCCATTATTCATGTTTAAACTAAATCCTTCCCATTGAAAATGTCTGAAATGGGGATCAGGGAAGCCTATTTTCTGTGTCCTGATGCTTAAAGGAGCATAAAGACCATAATTTGCTCTCCCCTTACCCTGATTTTTCCCCACTCCCAGCATTCTTTTATTCATACCTAATTATTCAGGTACCCTTCTTTCCTTATAGATCTTTGTCTCCTGTTCCTTCCCCTTCCTAATGTTTTTTTCCCCATTTCTGACTTTCATATAGTCCTCATGGCATCATTATGTCTGGAAAAGGGAAACAGTTTGGCCCAAGGCCAGATGCCAGATGCCATCTCTGTCTCTTACTCTTTTGCTGGGTTCTTGTTGGGATGGTCTTGAATCTTGTGGGACTATTGCCCCCAGACCTCTCTCCTTATTTTCTTTCCCTCCCTACTACTTTTCCCCCTTGTCTCCACAGTGAACGTCACTTTGGACCCTCAGACAGCCAGTGGATACCTTATATTGTCTGAGGACTGGAAGTGTGTGTCCTTTACCAACATGTATCAGAGTCTATACCAACACCCCCAGCAATTTGATCCTGAACCTGCAGTTCTAGGTAGTAAGGGCTTCACCTGGGGCAAAGTCTATTGGGAAGTGGTAGTAGAGAGGGAAGGATGGGGAGAAGAGGAAGGAGAGGAAGAAGAAGAAGGAGAGGAGGAAGAAGAAGAAGAAGAAAATGGATATGGGGAAGGAGAGGAAGACTGGGAGACAGATGAGGATGATGAATCAGGTGGAGATGAAGATGAAGATGATTTAGAAGAGGATGATGTTGTTCAGGAGTCCTGCCTGGTGGGTATTGCCAGAGACACTGTGAGGAAGAAGGGGGAGCTTCGCCTAAGCCCTGAGGATGGGGTATGGGCTCTGCGTTTGTCCTCTGCTGGTGTGTGGGTTAACACCAACCCTGAAGCAGAGTTGTTCCTTGCCCAGCGACCCAGAAGAATAGGGATTGCTCTGGATTATGATGGGGGTACAGTGACCTTCACCAATGCAGAATCACAGGAACTTATTTACACATTCTCAGCATCCTTTACAAGGCGTTTAGTTCCCTTCTTTTGGCTAAATTGGCCAGGAACAAGTCTTATTCTGAAACCCTGAAAGAGAAAGACACACAAACACACACACAGATCCTCTCTCAGACCCCTCACTTCCTTTACTGCTCTGATTCCCCTTTACAGGGGCAAATAGTCCTGGGAATGAACATGATTCATTGAGGGGAAGAGGGTGTTCTCCTGGTCAGGATATCAGGAGTAGGAGAGAGGAGGGTCTCTGTGCCTACTGCCAATCCTTATGTCCTTAGTTTCCATGGCCCCCATGTAGACTTGCACCAAGGCTAGTTCTACAACTTGAACTGTCCTAATTATGACATTTCTGATGGTCTCCCTTCTCTATGAGGTGATAAACTTCAAGGCTCTAGCCATGAATTCCACTTGTTCAATTTCTCTTTCCCCAGAGTCATTCCCAGTGCCATTGACGTTCTAGGTAATATTGATGATAAAACCCAGGAGTCTTGCAAAGTTTATTTCTCTAGTCTATTGTACTATGCTTTCTCCCCTTTCCCATAATAACCACCTACCCTTGTCTGGCTAGCTGCTTTTCATCCCTCCATTCCAAATCCCGCCTCTCCCAGTCAGCCTTCTTCCATGTAGTAAAGAGATAATTTCTTCAAAATATAAATGAAAATATGATGTATGGAATAAAATGGAACTCCCCTAGGGTTTCTTTGAGACTGACGGGCTCTAAGATGTCTGAAGAAGGAAAGAGACTCCATGGATCCCAGGTGCCAGTGGGGATCCATTTCTCTTAGTACATATTGATTATGTGAAGCCCTTGAGTGAGGTCCTGACCCGAATTCATACTCTGTATTGTTCCAGGGCTTTGCAGATGAGGTACCTAATGGTTGTCAAGGTATTGACCTCAAGTTCTGATGTCCTGATGTGTACATAGACCCATTTGACTTTGGGAAAATTATTAAGATCAATAAATCACCTTTGTGAATCCATTCTTTTGAGTATGTGACTGAGCCCAGGGTCTCTTATTCCTGTGACTGGGTCTAGCACCTCTCCTCACCTCAAAGGCCAGTGAACTGTAGTAGGTGCTCTGTTCTTGCTTGTATATAGAAATCTCCCTAGTCTCTGGTGCTTTTCCAGCCCCGACTCTGAACTCCTCCAACAAGGCCTTAACTTTTTGTCACTCGTTTCCTTCTCATGCAGTATCAGTCCAGATCCCTCCCTTCTCCCCAAGAAGGGGCATGGGAAAGATACCAAGGTGCCTCAGAGGTCCACAGTCAGATCTCCAGCTCTCTATAGCAAGAGAAGGGAATAAAATGGCTACCTACCTCCTAGGGGAAAAAAATCCTGGCTCCTTAACCTGGCATTTACGGTCTTCCACAATCTTCTGCTGATTCAACCCAATATCATGGCCAAATGATCCAGAACAAACTCTGCCCCTGCCAAATTACTCCAGTCATTGTCTTTCTACCCTCCTGACACACAAGGGTCACTGCTTACTCATACATTCAGTAGTCCTCCAGGCCTGGAATGCCCTTTCCCCTTCTTTTGCTTATCAAAGTCCTCGAGAGCCCACCTTAAGTCCTACCTCTTCCAAGAGGTCTTTCTCAATTCTCTTGCCCACAGTGACTGTCATTTCCTTTGTCCTGATGTGATTTCTTGTATGTACCATGTGGTGGCACTTCTCAGATAGTACCTTGTATTACTAATTAACTGTTTCCTGTGTACATACTCCCCCTCACCTTCCCCCAACTAGACTGTAAGCTATGGAGGGAAAGGGCCATGTTTTGCATATCCCACAGTGCTAGATACACTGCATTACTAGTACTGAATAAATATTTGTCAAATCAACTGGGTAATGAAAAAGTAATTTCAGTTGGGCTTTGGAATATGTTCTGTATTTTGCAACATGCACTCTGAACTGTATAATACAGTGGTTTCCAAAGTGTGGTCTAGGGGCCCCTAGGGATCTCTTTCGGGGGGTCTGAAAGGTCAAAATTTTTTATAATACTAATTTGTAATATGGTAAATATTGATAGATATGTCCCACATAAACAAAGGCTCTTGAAGCAGGGCAGGGTTGGAGCCCAGTGATGTTTAAGAGTGTATCTGGGTCCTAAGACCAAAAAGTTGAAAAAACTTTCAAAAACTTTTTCAAAGAGCTGCTGGTATAGTGAATAGGATGTTAAGTCAGGGAGACCTGAATTCACATCCCTCCTCTTGACATTTTATTAGCTGTGTGACTTTGGGGCCTCTATTTTCTCTTCTGTAAAATAAAGAGGCTAGGCCTCTAAGGACCCTTCCAGCTTTGATCCTAGGATCACTTTTTTGCCTCTGCCCTACAAATTCCAACTAGATGGGGTGCCAAATTTGGATCTCACTTATTGTGTGACCTTTAACAAGGGATTTCCTTCTAGGTTGGATTCCTCAGTTGCAAAATGCAGGGCCTGGTTTAGATATCATAAGGCCCTTCTTAGCTCTGCAGTCATCCTGTGATTCTATTAATGTTGGCTCTGGCTAATTTACATTCCAAAAACATTTTTTTCCTTTGCTTTCTCTTGATCTTCTTTCTAGGTCATAGTGTTATCATGTACATTTTGTAGAGATAGAGAACTACATGGCCTCTTAGTTGGAGTTCTAAAGGCTATGCAATTCATTTGTTTCTCAGTAACAGGAAAATATAGGAATTGTTTTTGCATTCTGGGAGGAAGGGTTGGTCTGGGATGGTTGGTCTCAGGGAAGAATTTTTTTCCCCTGCAAAGGTCTCTGATTTTCTGACTCATACCCACCAGGAATTTCCTAGGTTTTAACTCCTCAACCTAACCTGATACATAATTTCTGCCTGGCAACAACCTAGGCTTCTCATTGGAGAAGAAGACTTTTTCAGGCATAACCAGTCCCAGAGTAGGAGCCTTCAACACACCAGCCCCTTGTCTGCCAGGTTCAGTGCCACTTGTTTACTACTGGAAGGAGTTTATGGTTTCCTGGGGAGGTAACACTTGGAGAAACAGAAATTGGTGAGTTGAAGAAAACAAGTGGCCTCATCAGTCTTCTTGTGGGAAGGAAAAGATGAGGGAGAAAACAGTGCCTTGGGGAGAAGGGGTTTAAATCACCAGACCTAGAGAAATGGTAATTGATTTAGGAAAAGGGGAGAACAGGCATTCGAAGACCAAGGAAATATGAGAAAAATCATGGCATAAGAGTTGGTTGGCAACCTGTCCAAAAGTGACATGATAGGTTGGTACTTCTGTTTTTCTGCTATACCAGAAGTACAGGTGATAACTTGCTTATTAGGTGGGGAACTAGAGAGAGGTGAATTTGTAGATTGTTGGGGTGGGAAGGAGAGTGTATTGCCACAAATCTTGGTCTGGGAAAGGGGTTATGACTGGGTAATACATTAATGAAAGTGAGCATGACTGCCATCTTTGCCCCATGTGGTTTGGTGACACCAGGCACAGACACTGGGAATGGAGTAAACATTGTTGGGAACAGATGAGGAAGTATGGGGAAGAGATGACCTTGGGCAGAAGCAAAAAGGCTGTAATGAGAAAGCAGGGCTAATGAGTTGGGAGTGAGGAAGTGAGTGACCATTTGGTCAGTGAAAAGACTTCCTGTGCCCTTATTTTACCCCAAATAAACTACCAGTGGCTCCGTCTCACTTTTATGATCAACTATAAATGCTTCTTTAGCTCATAAAGGCCTAAACAGCCTAGCCCCAGCCTACTTTTCCAATGTTTATTATATACATTGTACCCCTTCCTTCACACTTTGGTCTAATCAAACTGGCCTTCTTGCTGTTCTCACATGAAACTCATCCTCCCATTTCCCTGCCTTTGTACTATCTGTCTCCTGTACCAAGAATGTACTTATATTTCTTTGATGCATAGATGCCTTGTTTCCTTCAAAATTACTCAAGTGGATACCTTCTACACAAATCCGTTCTTGAACATCTCTTCCCCAGCAGGCAGATGGCCCCTCCCCCCCCAAATGACCATATATTTGCTTCCTATCTAATTATGTATGTTATTATTTGTCCTTCTTTCTTGAAGAGGACCAGTGACATGAGGGTGATGACTTGCACATGGATTGGATTTAAGTGAGGCAGAGTTGCACAAAGTTCTCAGCCTCACACTCTCCAGAGTCTCAGAGGTCCAGTGGTAAGACAAAAATCAAAACAATTGCAATGGCCCAGGGTGGGCTCAGCTAGGCCTTGCAGGGTAGAATAATAAGCTGGATTTGCCAGATTCAGTCTCATTGTTTGCATCATCACCTGAAGTGTACTGAGACACACTGTCTCTCCAGGTAGTGATGTGTCAGACCATTGCTAAATTTTCATTTTTGGCCGGAGAATTGACACTTTGGAAATTGTATGTGTTATCTCCCTCAATGGAGCATAAGGTCTTTGAGGGCAAGGACTGCTGTATTTTTTTCCTTTTCTTTTTATTCCCAGTGTTTAGCACAGTGCCTGGCGTGTAGTAGGAGCACAGTAAAATCTTGTTATTTAATTTGTTGGGTTAAAGAGTTTGCACTGGGTTCAGAGATCAATAAGAAACTTCTATGAGCAGGAAGGTAAGGTGATTTTTAAAGAAATGGAGAGGATAATTTAAACAGCTGAATAAAAGATCATATACTGCTTTAGTAAAGTAACAGGATATTAAAGAAAACAAAATTGGTAGCTATATTCCAGGCCTGAGAAGTTGAATAACTGATGTCTAACCCTAAATTCCTGATTTGGAAAAAAAGAAGAGAGATGGTTTTCTGAAAAGATTTCTTTTAGGAAAAGGGAGAAACAGTTTAAATAATCTGCTTAGGGGATTCTTGATACATATTTATGTGTATTGTAGTGTTCTGATGGTGAAGTGGGGTTGGGGTGGAGAAGAATGGTTTTTATGAAGTCTACTTGAGACGCAAGGTCAGACCAGGGCACCTTTATTCAGTTAGTTTATGGTACAAGGTTAGACTAGCGCACTCAGGGCACTCCTCATTAATTACCAAAATAATATTTTTAATCCGATTGTGTTACTCCCTTGCTAGAAAATATTCAGTGGCTCCAGATTACCCAGGAGAAGGAATACGTAGGTCCCAGCCTAGCTTTCAAGATCCTCTGGTTTTTACCTCCAACCCATTTTTTTGGCCAGACTAATTTCATGCTATTACTCTTCCTGTATTTTGCATTCCTGATATAGTAGACGACTATCGGTTTCCTGATCTCTTCCTGCCATCACTTCCACATTCTAACATTCTCTCACTCATACCTGGAATGCTACCATGTGTTTCTTCAGCTCATATGCCATCTCTAGACATTTTTTTGGACAGTGGCTTCCCCTTACAGCTTGCCTCCCTTTCTTTGATTTCTCAGAGCTTTTTGTCAGGCTCTCTTTATTACTTTCTGCTTGTGTCATAGTTATTTGTATACATGTCCTATGTTGTATAGGATACTGGACTTGGAGTCAGGAAGACCTAGGTTCAAACTGCTTCAAAAACTTAGTAGTTGTGTGATCCTGGGCAAGTCTTAACTTCTCTGGGCCTCAGTTTCGTCTTCTTTAAGTAGAGGAGGTAGGACTTGATGGACATTAAGGCCCTTCGAGGTCTGAATCTCTGATCTTATGACCTTTCCACTCTTCCCATTGGATTGTGGGCATAGACTGTCTTGCTTCATTTTTTATATTCTCATTAGCTCTTATTGTCAGTGTCTTGCACATAGCAGGGCTAAGTATTTGTTAATATTTCTAAAAAAGAATTCTACTTCAGGCCATGCCATGTATCTTTTCCCTTCTAGGTGTTTACTTCCTTCCAGTGATGGAGCCTAGGGAAGTGAAACTGCCAAACTACTAGAAAAATAAGTGAAGAAAAATGGACTCTTAGTTGGCTCAGAAGCTGAGAAAGGACAATAATCCCTTAAGCGGGGGGGACTGGGAACATGAGGGAGTTTTATAGATCCTTTTATCTGAAAAAGAGCATTGAGTAATTTAGAAGCAGCCAGAAGGGGCCCTGCCCAGTCTCATTGTCTTGGCACATTGCCTTGCACATAGTAGGTATTTATTACATGTTAGTAAGTATTATAAAGCATCTGCTATGTGCCAGGCCAAATTGCCAACATTTGCTGGGTTATGGAGAAAGCAAGGAAATTTGAGAAAAAATGTGTACTTCTGCTTCATTGACTGTGTTAAAGCCTGTGTGGGTCACAATAAAGGTAGCAAGTCCTCAAAGAAATGGTAGTACCAGATCATCTTGTTTCCTGAGGAACTTATACACAGGTCAAGGAGCAACAGTTAGAACTGAACGTGGAACAGCTGATTGGTTAAATATTGATAAGGCTGTATCTTGTCATCTTACTTATTTAACTTATATGCAGAATACATCAAATACCAAAAACCTCAGATAGGCAGATGAAACCACTTTGGTAGCAAAAACTGAAGAATTAAGCCTCTTGATGAGGTTGAAGGAGGAAAATATAAAAGCTGACTTAGAGCTTAACAGTAAAAAAACCAAGCTCATGGCATCTGGTCCCATAGCTTCCTGGCAAATAGAGGGAGAAGAAATGGAAGCAGAGTCATATTTTATATTCTTGGGCTCAAGATCATTGTAGATGGCAACTGCAGTCATAAAATTAAAAGACACTTGCTCTTTGGAAGGAAAGCTATGGAAAATCTGCTCAACAATCTAAAAAGCAGAGATGTCACCTTGCTGATAAAGGTCTAAACAGTCAAAACTATGGTTTTTTCAATAGTGATAAGGCTCTGAGAGTTGAGCTGTAAGGAAAGTTGAGTGCCACAGAACTGGTGCTTTTGAACCGTGGTGCTGGAGAAGACTTTTGAGAGTCCTTTGGACAGCAAGGAGATTAAAGAAATTAAATAAATTAACTCTGACTATTCATTGGAAGCACAAATACTGAAACTTAAACTTAGATACTTTGGCTTCATGATGAGAAAACAGCAGTCATTGGTAAAGACCGATTCTGGGAAAGATTGAAGACAAAAGGAGAAGGGGCCAGTAGAGGATGAGGTGGATAGTTGGTGTCATAGAACCAATGAATATGAGCTTTGACAGACTTCAAGAGGAGGACAGAAGGACCTGGCATGCTATGGTTCATGGGGTCATGAAGAGTCAGGAACAACTGAACAACAGTGTGCCAGGCACTGTACTAAAGTCTGGGGATGAAAAAGAATCAGGACAAAGGAGCTTACAAACTAATGGTTTGTTGCATTGACGTAGGTGTTGAAGGAGATTTTGGGGGGAAGTATCCTGAGAATAAGAGGGAACCAAAACCAATATGTCATCTATAGTGATGGAAAACTTTGGGAAAGACTTGTTTTGTCCTTCCTGGTTGGACTATCTGACCAAATCTGTGGGTCTCCAGTATGGACACATCTTTTGCCATGACTGCATCATTGCCATAAGAAGCAGTGCTAATTTTCCATGTCAGTATTGTCCCATTCTCTCTACAAGTGTCCATTTCTGAAGTTCAGCTTTCAGCCAAGGGGGATGGATCAGGAGAATGGCACATTTGTGTTCAATATGGGGAGAAATCTTATTTTGCAGAGAGATCCCTCAGGAGCTCTGTGTAATAGATTGAGGGCCCCCGTAGCAGAAAGATCATGCAGAAATCCTCATAGAAGATGCCAGTCTGCACTACAGGGTAAGATGTTGGGTCTGTAAAGAAATGGGTTGGAGTTGTGGAGCAGCTTCTCAAGTTAAAAGGAATACACCTGGAGGTATAGGGTGTGATGGGAGTGGAGCCAGAGTTACCCCAATGTCTTAAGGAGCCGTGCCATAGAGAAATGGGGTCTTAGAATTGGAAGAGTTATGTAATAGGAAGAAGTCCCAGGGACAATGGTTAAGACTTTAATGGAAAGTTCATCTTGAGAATTGGCAGAGAAGAGATGGGAGAAGTACACAGTTTATTGAATTTTACACTTCTGGATTTGGGTGGGGAAGATGATAGTAGTAAAAATGGTTAGTTTTACCTCTGTGGTTCACTTTTAATGGTGAAGGAAATGAAAGTGAGAGACTTAAGTTAGATTGAAGGAGTATGTAATAATCTACATTATATATTCTTCACATACCTTATTACATTTGAGGTAGACAGGGCAGGTATATTATTCCTAGTTTACTGATGGAAAAAGTGAGACCCAGAAAGATGAAATGACTTATCTAAGAATTGCACAGCAATGAGTGCTAGAGATGAGACTGAAGCAGTCTTGTGATGATCTCCATGTTTAATTAAACCAGAATTTGTTCTAAGGAAGAGATAAGTAGGTTGGGTCCACATTTTTATTTCTCTCAAGCTGGCTTGACATGCATTATATGGAGGTTCAGTACAAAACTGGCCCCCCTAAGGGGACCGGCTTAGAAATGGCTCATTTGGGATTTGGGGTATAGAGTTATATGACTTTCAAAGAGTAGGTGTTCTCAATGGATGCCAATCAGCTCTGATTGGTCAAAATACTAGGAGTTGGGTTATATTAAGATCTTGAGTACGTGACTTAGGTTACTCAAGCTTGGTCAACAGGGGCTGATACCACCTGCCATCCAGACAGAGGAAATACCTCCCCCAGTCTTGGAAATATGTCTCCACCCAAGCCTTGGTAGGATAAAATCAATTCAGGCTTCTGTTAGGTCTGACCAGGATAAGGAGATACAATGCAGTCACATCATTAATGTCCTTCTGAAGAACTTTGAAGCAGAAGACTGGGGGTGGTAGTGGTGGTGGAGCTCTGAATCTAGAAATAATTTTTCACAGAGGTCACCTATTCATATCCCTTATTGTACAAAATGAGGAGAATAAGACTATAAAGGGAAGTGATTTGTCCAATGTTCCATGTAGACTTGAACATAGGTCCTGGCATTTTAAATCCAGGATATTTCCATTACATCACACTTCTTTTCGTAAAAATTGGTCATTGTAGGTTCTTGTTTCCTGATGATTTAATAATACTGATAGTCAGAATTTACCTTAACACAATAAAATGGGGATACATGACCTAAATGAAGGCAAGGGGGTTGGATCAGATGATCTCTTGAAGTTTCTTCTAACTCAAAAATCTGGGAAGAGACTTCTTGAAACAATTGTCAATTTAATATCTCCTCTTCTTTCACCACGGAGCCACTAGTGGATGGTACAGTAGACAGAGTGCTAGGCCTGGAGTCAGGGAGACTCATCTTTATGAGTTCAAATCTGCCTTAGATGCTAACTGTGTGATCTTGGGCAAGTCACTTAACCCTGCTTGCCTCAGTTTCTCATCTGTAAAATGAACTGGAGAAAGAAATGGCCAACCACTCTAGTATCTCTACCAAGAAAACCCCAAATGGGGTCTTATAGAATTGAACATGGCTAAAATGAACAATTTCTTTCACCAGTCCCTCTTTCTCAGCCTTTGGTGATATGGCCCCCTTTCCTATCATCTTTCATATTACTTTCCTTCATTTACTCTTCATTATAGGCAGATTGGCCTGCTGGCTATTCCCCTAATATGACATTCCATTTCCTCTTGAATGGCAGGTAGATCCACCACCACATGGATAATGATAAATGGAAGAACACACAGATTTCTCCTTAGATTTTGGATTTTGCCTTCTGTGTGTATAAATTTAAGTGCTTATGAATTGGCTACTAGATAATGAAGAGACAAATCAGGAAGAAATCAGTCAAGATCAAGAAAAAACAACAAATCTGTTCATGTTCTTCTACTCCACTGACTTTCCTGTAACATCTTTAGTTTTGTTCTTTTAGACTTATGCAGCTAGATGGTATCACCCTTAAAATATAAAACCCTTAGTCTGGCTGGGGTTTTATACCAGCTCTTTGGTTGGTTTAAACCTTTTTCAGTGACTCCAGGGATGTAAACTTCATAGGGTGAGAGGAGAATTAATAAAAATAGTAATAATGACTCACATTTATCTACTATTGTAAGATGCAAGTAATATCATACCCATTTTACAGATGAAGAAACTGGAGTTCATATTGGTGAAGCAAATTACCCAGGGTTATCCATCTAGGAAGGGTCAGTGTGGGGAATGAAACTTGGGTTTCTAAGCTCCAAGACTCCTAAGCTGAGGAGGAGCTAGTGTTAGATTTGCCAGGGATAAGCTGTTAAAATAAATGATGAAGACTCTACACCACCTGCTTCCCTACCTGCAGGGTAAGTAGCAATTTCTACTGGTTCTGAGCCATTTGGAGTCTCTAAAGATGGAGCAAGATAAATTCAGATGTTAATTAGTAAAAGGATGCCTAGAGTCTAATGTTTTTACTGCTGAATAAATTCACTTCTCATTCTTTTGTTGAACTGCTTTCAAAGTCTTACCTCTTTCTGGTGGACTTATTTCTAGTGAGGAAACCTATAACTTGAGGAACTATTGTCATAGATAATCAACAAGCATCTGTTGAGGCATACATCATCTTCTCGACATTGTGTCTGGTACTGTTCTAGGCACAGTGTTACAGGACACAGTGGCTTGCACAAGATAACATCCTCTCAGAATTCACAGTCTAGCTAAGAAGATAGAACCTAACACATGGAAATAGCTCTTTAAAAAAACCTAACAATTTTAAGTTTACAATCTGATTCTAAACAACCCTATGAAATAGGAAATATTGGTATTATTATCATGCCCTTTTTAGAAGAAGTTGAGTCTAGAAAGAGGTGACAAGTGCCTGGGTTGGCAAAACTGGTACTGATAAGTATCAGAACCAAATTTTGAATACAGATGTGCCTGCTGCAAGATCAACATTCTTCCTCTACATGTAGTTGCTACTAAAAGAGAGCAGTTAATAAAACATAAGAAAAGAAAGGCCAATCATGGAGTAAATCAAATAAGAGTTAATAGGAATGAGGGATTACTGAGGAGCAGTTTGGGAAGGTTACATGGAAAGAGGTAGGAGCTTTAGTTATTCCCTAAAAAGGAGAATATGAAGTGAACTATAGGAAGATTGAATGGAGCAATGATTTCCAAAGTGAGGACTAGAACCTCTGTATGACCATAGTCTTATCACAAGGGGCCCCTGGTCCAGTGCAAGGAGTGTGTGAGTGTGATCAACCAGTAATAGGGTTGAAAGATTAATTTGTCCAACCCTCCCCACAATAGCCATAGAGTTTGTCTCCTCAACACCCCCCCCCCACACACACACTCTCCCTTCTCCCTCTGGTGGCTTGTTGAGGTGTGCAAAGTCTCAACCTTCTTTTATCTGAACTACAGTTATAACCTAACCATATATGGGTACTTCAAGCCACAGCTAGGTTGCCCCAGCACCTTATGCTGGAAATGCTCTTGCTACTTAAGGACTCTTTAGTGTTATAACCTTCCATTCTCCCCTCTGACCTAGAACCAAAACTAAGAACTCAGCTCTCCTATAAGTGCCCTTAGCCAGCAGCATCCCTGCCCCACTGCTTCTACCCTGTATTCACTGTGCTACCTAGCTGCCCTAATAATAATTATGTACATAAGATAAAAATTTTAAAAGGATAAATATAAAATGATACTTGATCCTAGAGGTAAGAGAGGATGCTGGGGAAATGGCAGAGTAGATCAGAAAATTCCAAGCTCTTTAAACTTCCTCACAGTGAATGTAGAGTAGCAAGAATAAACAAGAGTAGGGGAAAAGAAGTGGTCTTCCTGGGACAACTGGAGAAGACCTAAAGAAAAACCTCAGGACGAGTTTCAGACTGAGTGAAGTGCAAACACCTGCTACATCTGCTGAAACAAGCCTTGGGAATTTTCACTTCACAGACAGTGGTGGGGTTGGGGTGTTAGACATTTGAGCAGGGGAATACTGAAGGGGCCTCTGCTGCCAAGGGAACCCAGAACCAGCTATGCTGCTGAGATATAGCACCCGACTGCAGCATAAGGTGAGAGAGAACCAGCACAGACCTGGGGAGTGCAGAACACACTAGCAAAAAAACCAAACAAACCCGACAACATGGAGACAACTGTTCCAAATCATTGTTCATTTGATCTCTCTCTCTGTCTCTCTCTGTCTCTGTCTCTGTCTCTCTCTGTCTCTGTCTCTGTCTCTGTCTCTGTCTCTCTCTCTCTCTCTCTCTCTCTCTCTTTTTTCTGCCCAATATCATCTTTTGAGTATTGAGGCCATTTTGCCAAGAGCTCCTTCTTCTCCCTTCCTCTCCATTCCATATTGTGCATATGACTTCTGCCACTATCTCCTCCTTCACCCCATCTCACATGAAAAGGTGGCTCTGTTCCTTGTCGTGGCAAACCTCTGTGTACCTACACAAGTGATTCCATTATATCCTGTCTCCTCCAACAGATTGCCCCTCTGTTATCACCACTCTCACTTATTTTCAGTTTTCTCTTGTCTACTGGCACATTCTCTACTGTTGACAGATATTCCCATCCTCAAAAAGCTCTCACTTGACCTTTCTATCCCCACTATCGTCCTAATATCTCTTCTCCTCATTGTTCTGGTGAGGCCTTTTTAACATTTGGTCCCCCTGTCCCAGCTCATGAATTTGGTGGCAGTAACAACAACCATCCAAACTCCCTTCCCTAGCGAACACTCTCTGTCTTTGTCTCTCCCTACTCTAGGGATCCTTGAGATTTTTTGTGACCTGAACGTCTTTGGCAGTCTGATGAAACCCTTCTCAGAATAGTATTTTTAAATGAATAAAATGAAATAACAGAGGATTATAAAGGAAACTAATTATATGTTATAGCTATCGACACATTTAAAACAACACCAGCACCAACAAAACAAATTCAGAGACCCCAGGTTAAGAACACCTATCTTATTAGAATGTTGTGGGTTACTTCAGGGTAAGTACAGCTTCATTTTTTGTCTAGTGTCTGGCACTTAATTGTTCAGTTGCTTCAGTCATGTTCAATTTTTTGTGACCTCTGAAATAGAGTGCCTCCCCACTCTGTGATGTTACATAGTGAGCCAGGCATCTTTTTTTTTGGTTTGTTTTTGGAGGGGAGAAGCCAAGGCAGTTGGTTGGGGTAAGTGACTTACCCAAGGTCACACAACTGGTAAGTGTTAAGTGTCTGAGGCTGAATTTGAATTCAGATCCTCCTGACTCCAGGGCTCTATTCCCTGTGCCACCTAGCTGCCCCTAACTAGGCATATGTAAAGCTCCCTCCCATAAGGTCTCCAAACCATGGCTTAGCACACAAGGGAACTGGCGTGGTTAGCTTCAGAGGCTGTTAGACTCCTTATAGCCTTGGACTGATCTCAGCCTTAAGAATTTGATTGTAGAGTTTGCTTAGAGGCAGCTAGGTGGTGTAGGGGGTAGAGCCACTGGACCTGGAGTCAAGAAGGTCTGAGTTCAAATCCTGCTTTGTTTACTTACTAGCTGTGTTACCCTGGATAAGTCACTTAACCTCTGCCTGCCTCAGTTTTTTTATCTGTAAAATGAAGATAATAATAATGCCTACTTCCCAAGGCTGTTGTGAGGATAAAATGAAATAATATTTATGAATGCTAGCCATTATTAATTCTAATTTTTCTACTACTCACAAGGGGCAGAGGTAACAGGTAACTTTGGCCATTTGCAGGTATTTTTGCCATATTCTGTCATAAATGGGGGGAGTATAATTAGTGGAAGTTCCTTATGTCCTCTGAAAAGATCTTTGGGCTCATCTGTTCCTCTCCCAGTAAAGGAGTTTACACTTGAATTATGAATCCAATCTCCAACATGCATCCAATTAAATGGCCAAAATCCTCTTGGGATGTGTCTGCCTAGAATACTCCAGAATGGTGGGAAAATGACTGGGCTAGAAATTATGAGACTCCCTTCCAAATGCCGTGTCTCCATTTCATCATCCTTGAAACAAGTTAACACTTCTTCCGCCTCCCTGCGAGGGTGTTATGAAAATATATGCAGGCATTTCTTTATTTACATATATACATACATACACATACACACAGATGTTCCACAGCATGTCTGACGTGTGGACAAGCTGAGGGAGCCATCTCATTGGAGGTCTTCTGCATGCCTACAACGAGTCATAAAGGAAGGAAAAAGCATTTATTAAGTGCCTGCTGTGTGCCGGGCCAGTACTTCAGAGATGTCATTTCATTTGATCCTCATGACGGCCCATGGAGGTTGGTGCTATGATTGTCCTCATTTCACAATTAAGGCAAACAGGTTAAATGACTTGCCCAAGGTTCTACAACTGGTGTCTGAGGTCACATTTGAACTTGGGTCTCCCTGACTCTAGGCCCAGCACTTTATCCACGGTGTCACCTAGCTACCCAGGAGATCTTAGTTATGGTCTTAGGTCTCCTGCTTTGTCACGATGTGACCTTAAGCAAGTCATTTCTCTTTCTGGGCCTCAGTTTCCTGAACTGTAAAATGAAGACATTGGGTTTGATGGCCTCTAAAGTTCTATCATAGTCACTAAAACTTTAATAGTTTAAATAATCTGGGACTTTATTCATGTAGACGTTCCTTCCCCAAAGATAGATCACAATTCTTCTGTAGTATTAAGAATGAGTGTTTATATAGAACTTTATGGTTCACAAAGCCGTTTTATTTGCTTATTTATTGATGTTCACTCATACTCCAGTCACTTCTTTATATACGCCCTCTGGAGAATCATCTCCTAAAACTCAGAGTTAAGCAAAGCTAACCGACCCAGACAATTTTCCCACAACACAACGAAATAAGTAGGGCAGCGATTATTTATTATTCTAAGGTTACAGAACCAGTGAATCAGCAAGCACTGATTAAGCTATTAAATCTATATGCCAGACCCTATCCTAGGTTCTAAGGGTGCAAAAACGAAGAAGGGAACACTTCTTTAGGAGTTCACTCTGTCAGGGTAGACTGGAAGCACACACAAAGTACATGTGGAATAATTAGAAAGAAAATAAATACAAAGAAATGCAAAGTAGTTAAATACACAGTAGTTATGCAGGGAGGGCGCTAGCATGGGGGATGGCTAATGATGGATGAAAGAGATGGAATGCTGGGTGGAAGGAACAGAGAAGCAAATTTGGCTGGACTGAAGTTTGCAGGAGTGGGGAGCAACATACAGTAAGCCTGGAAAAATGGTTTGGGGCCAGGTTGTGAAAGGTTTTAAAAACTAAAGAGAGGAGTTTGTATTTTATCTTTGAATTATCCTGTTACAAGAATTAGCTTGTTTTAAGCCTGGGGCAATATAATGGTTCCTAAGGTCCATGTGGTTCCTCCATCTGTAGCTTTGGGGAGTTTATTTTAGACAGAAAGTTATAAGTACAATCATAATTATTCCCAAGACCTCAGTAAGGAAAATTGTTAACATTTAGGCAGAAGTTTGACTTTTGCCTTAATTTACATTTATATTTACCTCCATTTAATCCCTGGCCTCTTTGAGTCTGAGGCAAGATTCAGGTCGCCAGAAATGTTTGGGTAACAAAGCAGCATTTTATATTAAAGTGCTGGTGGATAACAGGCACCAGCAGGGGAAGCTGGAGAAAGAGTAGACTCCGCTAGCCTGTGGAGGATATGGACAAGAGCCACACCAGATGAGATATGGAAGTGTTTTGATTTATACTGTTGGAGAAAATTCTTACATCAATGAGATCATTCATAAAAAACTGTGCTAAGATTATGAATCCAATAAGTTATTGAAATATTAGCATTTTGATCCAGGAGGCTGAATGCAGATTGAAGTATACTGTTTTTTACTTCATTTTTTTCATGTTTTTTGAGGGGGGGTCTAACTAATATGGAAATATGCTTTGCATGCTTGCACATGTATAACCTAAATCTGATTGTTTACTATCTCAGGGAGGGGTTGGGGAAGAAAGAAGGAGAGAATTTGGAACTCAAAATTAAAAAAATAAAAAGAATATTAAAACTTGCTTTTACATGAAATTGGGAAAAAACAAAATATTTAAAAAACAAAGAAATATTAGCATTTTTACCTAATAATGTAGGTGTTGCTACTGCTGCTGCTGCTCCTATGACTTACTCCTATCCCCCTAAGGCAGCATGGCATAATCACTATACTGTGGTAGAAAGGTGTTGAACATGGAGTCAGGAAGATCTGGGTGCAAATCTAGCACTTACTAGTTGTACAGCTATGTACAAATCATGTAATACCCCTCTGAGACTCAGTTTTATCAACTATAAAATAGGGAATTTTTAGTATTTATAGTGATGTTGTAAGGCTCAACTGGGATAATGTATGTGAAGCACTTTGTAAAACTTAAAGCACTTTATAATGTCAGTTATCATTATTAAATTATACCTAGAATGTTTTCCTATGTTCCAAGATTGGTGGGGCAGGAAGCTAGCACCAAATTTTAGCCTCAGGGCTGAAGGGAGAGAGTAGAGGTAGCTGGTTTTAGTTATAGTGACATCCTGACTTGGGAAATTATTTTCATGTTCAAGGTATCACCATGTGAAAATAATAAAGCTGAAATAAGGGAGTGAACATGGTACAGTAGAATGAGTACTGGCTCTGTAGTCTGAGGACCTAGGTTTAAATCCTGCCTCTAATTATTGTTTTTGTTCAACAGGTAAAATTCTTAATGTCCCTGAGCCTCAGTTTCTGCATTTGCATTAGATGGTCTCTAAGGTCTCTTCCAGCGTTAGATCTATGATTTTGTAAACATATGAACTTTTGAATTGTTACTCTTACCTGAATTATGGTAGCAATCTACCAACAATGCAAAGTAGGTAGAGGACTCAATCTGGAGTTCAAGTCCAACCTCAGACACCATCTGTACGCCCTGAGCAAGTTTCTTAAGCTTACTCAGCTCCAGTTTCCTCATCTGTAAAATGGGGGTAATAATAGCACCTATTTCCCAGGGTAGTTATAAGGATAAAACAACAATATTTGTAAAATTCATTGCAAATCCTAGAGTGTTAGTTATATGCTAGTTATTATCATCATCATGATTATCATTATATTTGTCAGAATTAGAATGATTCTGTGTATGCCTAGTCTACAGAATGATGGAGCAGAAATTACAAGCAGCTAGATTGCTGCTCATAACGAAGAACTGTCTGGAAATAAACTATGCTGCTTCAGATGATAACGAATTTCCCGTTCCTGGAGGGCTTCGAGCAGAGGCTGGTCATTTGTTGGAATATGGTTCAACAAAATAGATGTAGTAGGTGCATTAAGCATCTTCTGTGTGCCAGATGCTGTTGCAGATGCTGGGACCACAGAAACAAAAGTGAAATGCCTCCTCCCTTAAATGACCTTACACTCTATTTTTTGGGTAAAGATTGGACTAAATGACCTACAAGGATCCTTCCAAGTTCAAAATCTACTTCTAGGACTCCAGTTATATTATGGAAAGGGGCCAGAGAGTCAGGAGATCTGGAATCAAATCATATAGAGTTCTCTCACTATCTGGGTGAACTTTGGTCTTAGTTTCCTTGGGTTTCTGACTAAAAAGGGCTCAGACTAGATGATCTCTAAGCTTCTGGTTCTAAATCTTATGATCCTATTATGCCTCTGTAATCAGAAATGCTGGAGGCTAAATCATCAGCAGAGTTTCCAGAAGAACTCTGTGAGCTTTGTATCTGCTTGTTTACTAACACATAGAGACTACCCCTTGGCACTTCTTGGAGGCTGGATTTAATTGAGAGGGCATGAATTGTCTGGCTTGAACTCTTGTGGAGTGTGAGAAACCTCTTTGTGCCACATCTACTAAAAAGGAAGAGTAACAATTGTAGTTGTCCTTTTTATTTTGTATTTTTTGGTCTGTAAGAGTCAAAGAGAGCTGAAAACAGAGCAGAGAGCGGCAGAGATGAGTGTAGCTGGAACACTATGGGAATGGGGGTGGGGAAGATAAGAGGAATTCCTGGGTAGCATTGTCCTCTTGGAGAGAAAACAAGATTGTCCGAAGTGTTTGCAGAGCTGGAGAGTGATGAGGCACTAAATACATGATGTAGGGGAGCTTAAGGTCTGGACTTGGCTCTCTGTGATTACTCTGGGTTGTTTGAACAGGCAGATCTGATGCGAAATGTCCAATAATCACAAGTTCGTTTTGTTTCCAGGAGAGATAAGACTCTCCTCCTTGTTCCATAAAACCAGATGTCTATGTTTATCTCTGCAGTAATGCAGGATTTATCAGAATGACAAAGGAGTTGTCCCTTTAGCAGGTTTCCCTTATGAAAGGGGTCCAGGGCTTCAGAATATTATAAAGATGGGTGTCTCTCTGGGTCTCTCTGATCAGAGCAGGAACTCACTAGAGAGGCAGAAGAGTTGTATTGATTGTTCATAGGGAGGGCTGCCCTGTGGGGCAGAATAAAGGCTGACCTGAACCCAATATAAGCATAGTTATTTGAGGGCTTATACAGGAGCTGTGGACCCTTTTACCCATATGTGGAGGACCTAGACATGAGCCACATTTGAACCACATTTGGAGATTTTGCAGATGAAATCCTGGGTGGGAGCAACATAAGCCAAACAGCTGTGATTTTGGAGGTGTTGTCTAAAAGATTGTACTGGTCCATGTAAACCCATACTTTGGGGGACAGGGACATATTTTATTTGGTGTAAAGGATATAAGATAGTTATAAGATGGTATCTATGAGGCACAGAATTTTAGAACTAGCTAGTCCAACCCCCTCATTTTATAGTTGATGAAACTGAAGCCCAGAGTGAGGAAATGATTTCTCTTCTTTCTCCCCATTATGTGACTCAGGATATATCCCTAACACTCTACTTTTCCCCACCCTGTATATCTCAATAAGCTTTCATTCAATTCTACTACCACTGACATTATAAGGCTAATTTGGCTTTAGCATTGAAAAAGAAACACTCTTGGAGCAATTTCTATAAATCCAGAGATTTGAAATGAGTTGAAAAGGGAGGAAGTTGAAGTCTGCTCCATACTAGAGCTCAGTGAATGTAGGAGTCCAGGCAAACAGAACCGGGGAGATCTTCTCCTTCAGGGTTTCAGAGTGAGTCGGGAGCCCTTTTTCCAAACAGCAAAGAAAGGAAAGATTTTGCCTGAGAAGGAGGCAGGAAATGTAAAGATTGTGGTCTGGGTCTCAGCATTGGAGAAAGTCACACGTCCCCCATTGTAGTCTAGAGTCACCTGAACCCTGTGGGGAATTTCATTCAATGGTAGATCAGTACCTGGGGAGGTGCTGGCCCAGCACTGGTGATAGGAGAAAATCACAGCCCAGACACCCTCCTCAGTGCTCAGACCCATTTCCCCTTTCCTCTTCATGCCTTCTCGGGCTACACCCACAGTACAACCACCTCCATCACCTAGCACCACCTCGATTTCCCAGGAATGTTTTCCTGAAGAGAAACCTTGAACCCCCAATACAGCAGGTAGCCTGTCGAAACGCTGGGGATTCTCTGGTAGGTTTTGCTTCTGTCTGGTATATCTCACTGACTTTCTGTCTTCGGAAACGATCAGGCTCCAGCTAGCAGTCTGGGGATCCAGAGTGATACCTCCTACAGAGAGAGCAACAGAATATTAAAGCCTGACCTTGATCTAGGCCAGTAATTTGCTTTCCGTTCTTGATTGATCCAGGATTGTTTTACTATCACATCTCTTGATATGCTTCTTTCTCTCCTCCCGGCATGTCGACCAACCTGGTGCAGTGCCTTAGCTTACCTCAAGCCTGGACTACCACAATAGCTTTCTTGGGGGGCTCTCTTTGCCTCAACTCTCTCCCCACTCCAGTTCATCCTCTGCTCAGTTGTCAAACTGATCCTCCTAAAATGCAAGTCTGACCATGTTGCCTTCCTGTTTAATCCACTCCAATAGCCTTCTCCTTTTAGCAGCCAGGATCAAATATCAAATCCCATGTTTGGCTTTTAAAGCCCTCCCTCACTGGGTCTGTTCCTGTTTTTCCAGTCTTCTTGCACTCCTCCACCCTACCCTGTGCCCTGTAACCTCAGTCTCCTGGCTTGTTCTTCACACAAGACACTCACATCTCCTGACTCAAGCCACTTTCATTGACTGTCCCCTGTGTCTGGCACTCTCTACCTTTTCATCTCCATCTCTTGGCTTCTCTCCCTTTTCATCTCCATCTCTTGGCTTCTCTGATTTCCTTTAGTTTCAGCTAATGTCCCACCTTCTACAAGATTTCCCCCAACTTCCTTAGTCTTGGTGCCTTATCCTTTATATAACTTGTTTGTATATAATTGTTTACATGATGTCTCTCCAGGGCCTGTGAACTCCTTGAGAGCAGAGACTATTTTTACTTTTTCTTGTATTCCCCAGTTCTTAGCATAGTACCTGTCACATAGAAGGCACTTAATAAATGTTTCTTGACTTGATAGCAGAGGCGGTGATGCTATCAACAAAGGGATTTAATAAGCATTCGATCTTGGAGCTAAGCACTCCTTAGAAAAGGGCAGTAAGGGAGACTGAATTCAGATCTCACCTCTGACTCTGCCCTGCCATAGTTAAGTCACTTAATCTTGCTGGTTTTCAGTGTCTTTATCGGTAAGGTGGGTAATCACAGGGTTGTTGGAAGGCACTTTGTAAACTTCAAGTTCTATGTAAATGTGAGTTGTTATTATTATCTTTCTTATCTTAAAGATGAGTTCACAGAGGCCCAGAGAGGGCAAGTTGCTTGCTTAAGGTCCCACAGTGAGTTAGTGGCAGTATAGAATGATAGGACTTATAATTGGAAGAGATGATTGAGATCATCTAGCCCAACATCCCCTTCCTTCTCTTATTGTACAGTTTTCAAGGAAACTGAAGTCAAGAACTATAGGGTAAATCAATCAGTCAATCAATCAAAATGCATTCATTAAGTGTCTACTGTGTATTAATCACTTGCTCTGAAGTCAGAGGACCTAGGTTCAGATTCTGCCTCTGACATTACCTATGTGGCCTTGGGCAAAGCCCTTAACATCCCAAGTCCTGAGATGCCTCATCTGTAAAATGAAGAGATGGACTAGATTGCCTCTGAAAATTTCTCAATAGCTCTATTGTCCTATAGTAAAGGGACTTGCCCAAGGCCACGTAGGTTATCAATAGCAGAACCAATACAGACAAAGCTAGGTTTTCTGATTCTCAGTACAGTGTTTTGCTTACTACATTATGCCGGTATCATGAACCAGAAGATAAAGACAAAATTTGGTAGTGGGGGGGGGGGGAATTGGCTGCAATTTAGATAGTTAAGAATTTAAAGTAAGTTTGAGGTGACAAAGCTTTACCTAATTCTTCCCTTCCACCCCATCACCTCCATATGTCTACCTGTATTGGTCTCCAGATGAAGCAGCAGGTTTTCTGGGGAAGAGCAGAAATAGAGAGGTGAGATTGGATCCAGGCTAGTGTATCAGTCAGGGACTACCTCTGTACTGAGGGCCTATTGTGGACAGACTTCTTTCTGTCCTAAGCACTGTGGGACAATCAAGAAGGATGAAAAGCTCTTGGTTTCATGGAAGAGAAATGGCCCTTCTCTTCAGGAAATTCCTAGTCTAATGAGGAGGTGGAAATAATGGTGAGTAAGGTTGGGAGGTTAGGAGAGTACTGAATAAATAGAATGATTGGCATATAATAGGGTCAATTGGGGAAGGCTTTCTGGAAGAATGGAGTTTTAAACCAGGTTCTAAAGGCAGAGGGGGAAAGGGCTTGGTGGAGAGGAGAGGGTCCTGAATTCTCCCTTCCCCCAGAGCTGTGCAGGTGGAATCTAGGAAAGCTTCTGTTCCCTTATTCTTTACCTGAGAATTTCCGCATCATCTCTGGGAGAACACATATTTTTTGGTGGAGATCACGGATCCTTCTCACCAGGCCAGGAGAAATAGGTTCTGGACTGATGTACGTCCTCTTCTCACACCTGCAGACACAGTTTACTAATAAACTATTTTTAAGTCCACTGAAAGACAAGGGTGACACAATCCCTGGGTGTTTGTGCTGATTTTTCTTCTTTGTCTTGTATTTAAAAAGAGTATTTGTTAAATGGAATGGTTCTCTGGGAAGGAGAGGAGGAAGGATCCTGGGGAAAACTATAATGATTTAAAAACAAAATACACCAATAAAAACTTATTAAGAATAAAATAAAATATAAAGTGGAAAATGGGAGAGGTCCTACAGACTTGGAGAAGGGAACATGCGTCAGTTTTCAAAAGAGCAGAGAGAATGGAGTATGCATAGGCTATAAAGCAAGCTTGACTTAAGGCTTCATTTCAGCCAAGATGGTTGTTGAAAATCAAGAAAAGAATGATCACAGTTTGCAAGACTTTGCCCAAAACAGATTAATCTAGGACTAACATTATTTCTTTTTGACAGAAATATTAATCTATTAAGTCAATAGAGTGTTGTAGATACAGTTTACTTAGATTGTGTCAAAGCATTTGATAATCACTTATATTAATCTTGTGGGGAAAATGTGGGCTAAATAATTAGATTGCTTTGGAACTGGTTGAATGGCTAGACTCAAAAACAGTCATTTGTGGTTTGATGTCAACAAAGACTACAAAAGAAAGTAAAAATATCAATGAAGAAAACAAAGTTGCAAAGAGAAGCTTTTCTAAACCAAGTATATACATACAGAAGAGTCAGGCATTGCAGGCAACACAGTTTTGAGGATGTTGGGAAATCAGTTCTTAATATGCCTAAAAGAGAGGAGTCTTGCAAAAAGTTCCCAAAGATTTCAGACCTTATTATTATCAAAAAAGATGAAATAGGTTATATTAATAACTACTGACCTCCTTTCTTATTTCTACAAAATTTTTATGAGAATATCATACACAGGCATTGAGGGCATCCTTGATGATGTAAGAGAAACAAACAAGCAGGTTTTTGCAAATGAAATTTGTAGGATCATAATTTTAGAGCTGGAAGGGGCCTTAAAGATCTCAATGAGCCTAACCCTTTCATTTACAGATGAGGAAACCGAATCCCAGAAAGCAGTAGTAACCTGCCAAAGGTGACCCAGGTGGCAGAACTGGGATTTAAATCCAGGCTCTTTGCTTCCAAATCCATTTCTAGCATATCATACTGTCACTCTACAGTAAACCATAGATTTTTTTTTTACTTTATTGAAGACAATGCCACCTTAAAAACTTTCTTCTTCAATAAGCATTTCCCATGCTTATAACATGACCCTCCTTGAAAGATCTAACAACAGAGACAACTTTATTCAAAGTCCTTCTGATGATTGATGTCAAGTGAGGCATGAAATAGATAGACATATGCTTGCTAAAGATTTTTTTTCATTCTCTTGATATACGTGCAATCCAAATCAGAAAGGGCTTCCATACATATAGTGAGTTTCTCTGGATATTTCTACTTGCATGTGATGTTTGCTGACTACATCTCCTAAATGAGGCATCTCCTACATGAATGCTGGAAAGAGTCCTTTATAACTATCTACACTAAAAGAACCGAGTGGATGAACAATGCCTGTTGTATAGAGTGTATGATATAAGATTGGATGAAAAACCCATCCACTAGTGCGTCAGTCTAAGAAAGACACCAAACATTAACAATGAGCCTGGACCCAGAGTTGGATAGGAAGATGACGAGAGCAACTTAGATCGCCTATGGGAAATTGTGCAATGATTTTAATGACCTCAAGCTTCTCTCTGTAATAAAGGTATGTCTTTTAAAAAATAACATTATTATCCCAGTACTGCTCTGAGTCATGGAATACTACAGTCTTTGAAGAATTAAAGTTGAAAGTCACCTCATTAGAAATACTTGGTGGGTGTGAGTGGGCTGCAACATATTACCAGTTCAGAATTGTTGGAGGGAAGTGGCATAAAGGCAATCATCAGAGAGACGCATGACTGGAAAAGAAGGTGGGGCAGTTATATGGTAAGAGCAAGTGTTATACAATATACCACTCATCATCCAGTAGTATCCACACAATGTCAAGAGAACTCAAGGGAGACTCTTAGATGGATCCCATGCGAAGATTTTATGGCAGGATCAAAGTCTGCATCACTAAGCCTACTTGATTCCAGGCACTGTTATAGGAACTGGTGATATAAATGTAAAAATTAGGCAATCCTTACCCTCAGGGAGCATATATTCTATTAGGAAGATACAACGAATATCAACTAGTGGTGGCCAAGAAGGGAGCTTTGGTCTAGGCAATCATATAGAGATTGTGAGTGTAGAACCACAGGGGAAATTGTCAAGCCATTTTCAAGAGTTGTACAGGATTAGAGGGTATGTATATACCATTAATGAGAACACCCAAACTGATGAGATCACAGACCCATTGAGATATAGTTAAGTCCACATAATAGGAGATTTCCAGTAGAGTACCCCTGGGGACCTATGGTTGACCTTATACTATTGGAATTCTAAGACCAGTGTTATTCCAAGATCGGGGTGAATGGGGTGGTCTAAGTGATGGCGTTAGGCCTGTCCCACCTCTGTTGTCATTTCCTACTGTTGGCTGAGAGAATATAGAAAGAATATAGACTATTCAATGGTCTAAATAATATTGAAAAGACATCCTTTTCTGTCCTTTGGGTAAGAAAGAATGTGGATAGGGTAGGGGTGATATGGGGAGGTAGGGAGCTAGAGGGAGATAAAATGGGTGTGGATGAGAATCTATAAACATCCCAACTTACAAAGGCCTATTTATGAGATTCCTGTATATGAGAATAGCTGGCTTATTGTACTGCTAGTCAGTACTCCCCAAGCTCATCTTAATGAGTGCCTTATATGGGCACAAGTCTTTCTAAGCACAGTAGGGAGATCTAGAGGGAGGAAAAGCTAGAATTCCTACTCTATTGTGGAAATGGGGATCTGGGGAGAAATTGGAGTGACTGGTATGATTCCCAATTAGGTGGAATGAGTCAGAAAAGGCTTCTTAAAGGACACCTTGGAAAACTGAGGTGGGTTTTCCACAGATCCCCAGAGACTAATATTCATTAAGTCTTGTGTACTTTAGGATCCACACTGAAAGAATTGGACCTATTTCCAATTTAGCTCGTATATAGTTTGTTTGTATGTAGTTGTTTGCATATAGTCTTCCTCCATTTGATTTGGAATACAACTGGTTGGTCACTTAGGAAGACTCTGTGTGTGTGTGTGTGTGTGTGTGTGTGTGTGTGTGTGTGTGTGTGTGTGAGTTAGCCACAGGGGGTATTTGGCATTATAACTATATTTGTCACTGTAGGGGTGTGCATGTTTATACAGAACATGTGAGACGGCTTTTGACTGTCAGTGGACTTGAGACTTCATGGGACTGGATCAGGGTAGGGGTGTATATGTAGAAGACTATATATGTGATCTTGAAGACAGAGACTTTCTTTTACCTTTTTTTTTTTTTGTATCCTCAACACTTAGCAAAGTGCTTGATGCCAAATAGATGCTCAGTAAATGTGTGATGGAAAGTAGCCATGTTGTACCAGAATGAGGAGTGAATTTGTGAGCTTTTTTGTTTCAGGGTAAACTGGGGTCTCACTGCTTACTTCTGGTTGACCCTGGACAAGTCACATATACTTTCTGTGACTCAGTCTCCTCATTTCACATGCTGTTGTGGGGCTCTAATGAAATAACATATTATACTATGTGTTATGAATGGTTCATCTTGCTAAAGGGAAAGACACTTTCACTTCACTTACCTATGAAGTAAAGAAAAGGGGGAGGTACATGAGTTCTGGTGTTCCAGTGTTCCTTTCCTTCTGTCTACCACAGAAAGCTTTCCTCTACAGAAACAACTGCATACATGGAAATTAGATCCTTGCAGAAGCCCACAAAAATCTGATTGTAGCTTAAAAAATTCATTTTTGAGCAGATTTATGATTTTGATGGCATAGAGAACTCCTGGTGAGGAAATATCCTCTACCAGTGCAGATCACCATCTGCATGCAAATCAGAGCATCAGTAGCCTGGTATGCTGAAAGATTAAGTAAATTGGCCAGGGTCATGCAGCTAGTATGTTCCAGAAGCAGTACTTGTTTGAACTGAGGTCTTCCTGACTCATGACTAGTTCTCTGTCCTTGCTGCCGCTCTGTCTTGTGGCTTAATTATTGTACTAGTAATAACATGGTGTAGTGCAGGGATGTCAAACACCTGACAAACCAGATTAAAATGCAATTGTTTAACAAAATAAATAAAAATACAATACAGTGTAATGCTAATTTGTGGTTTTCTAAATCAATATGTGGCCTGCAGGAATCCATTTTTGCATTTAACACCACTGATATAATGGATAGGGTACAGGACTCAGAGTCAGCAAGACCTGGGTTCAAATTCTGCTTCAGTTCTTTATTGCGTGACTCTAGGCAAGTCAGTTTACCTCCCTGTGCCTCAGTTTCTTCAACTTTAAAATGAAGGAGTTGGATGACCCAGTGTCCTTTAATATTCCTTTCAACTCTCAGTCCATGACCATTCTTTGGATTGTCCTAGAAACCCAACCACCAGAGATAGCATTGTTTCTGTGGGGAAATGTGTCTGAATGCCAAACAGCAGACTTTAGATTACAACTAGTTGGTCAATTAGGAAGACTCTGTGTGTGTGTGTGTGTGTGTGTATGTGTATCAGTTTGCCATAGTGTTTGTCACTGTAGGGGTGTACATGTGTAGAAAAGAATTTGTGAGACAACATATACATGTTAATGGGCTTGAGACTTTATGAGATTATGCCAGTGCAGGGGTATATGTGTGGAACACAATATGTGTGTTTTGAGACCCTACTAGATTTGAATTCAGAAGACCTGGGTCCTAGTCTTAGCTTGGGCACTACATATTGCAATATGAAACATGTTTTGCAGATTCCCTGCAAATGTAAGGCAGTCATATACCTGCTTTGAACTTAATTATAAATATTTTTCTCATTTATAAAATGGGGATAACAATACTTGTGTTACCTACCTCACAAGATTGTTTGTGATGAAACCCCTTTTTAAACTTTAAATGCTATATAAATATGTTCTATGACTATGAGAATGTCAGTTTGTCAGTCTGTGTGGATGATAGTACAAGCTTGTATTTATGCAAGACTCAGTGCTAGGTATGAGGGAAGTAGGACTCAGGAAGCAGAACTTACCTATTCAGGGTCATTCTGACATCCTAGAAAAAAATAAAATAAGAAAGAACTCAGTGTCCTTCCTCCTCAGGAGCTCCCATCCACCTTAAATATTGTCTGTTTTCTTTTTCCAAATCTACCTGCAAATCCTCTTCTTCAGGAAAACATAAAATCATAGAATCTGGAAAGCAGAAGGGACCTTAGATCTCATATAAACCAATTTCCTCATTTTATAAGAGAGGATACTGAAGTCCAGATTAGGTGAAATTCACTTTCAGGTCACATTGAAAGTGAATGGCAGAGCAAAGACTAAAGCTGGCATTTGGCCTAGTAAAGGGTATGCTGAAGTTAGTTTGGACCAGCACCTGAGAGCCAATTGTTAGATTTTTAGTGTTAGCATTTACACTTTGGAAATTGGCAAACATCAAAAATCATAACTTGATTTATTGTCTTGTTGATTGTCTAGACTTAAGAAAATGATGGAGAAAGTATTAATATTGCAGATTAAACTTTAAAGTGTGTCAAGCAGACTTTTTTTTCCCCTGGAGATGCTGACCTTTCTACTGTAGCATATTGCCTCTTCCTAATTTAATACCACCCTTCTTTTTTTTTTTTGAGGGAGGAAGGCAAGGCACTTGGGGTTAAGTGACTTGCCCAGGATCACTTATACTAGTAAGTGTGTCAAGTTTCTGAGGCTGGATTTGAACTCAAGTCCTTCTGACTCCAGGACTGGTGCTCTATTCACTGCACCACCTACCTACCCCAATACCACTCTTTATGTCCATTTATTCTTTTGTACTTGTTTCATGTTTTCTGTGTTTTATACATGTTTCTTGGGTGTGTGTGCGTGTGTTATGTCTTCATCA
The DNA here is from genome assembly GCA_028646575.1 of Pseudocheirus occidentalis. Lineage (NCBI taxonomy): Eukaryota > Metazoa > Chordata > Mammalia > Diprotodontia > Pseudocheiridae > Pseudocheirus > Pseudocheirus occidentalis. Next base: position 197,732,741 of record CM053593.1, on the reverse strand, counting down.
ATCTAGGAATTCCCTGAAGGCAGGAACAAGTTATTAGGACATCAAATCATATATTTAGAGCTGGAAGGGACCAGAAGGAACATTGAATTAAACTCCTTTTAATAGACAAAGAAACTGAGGCACAGAGAGGTTAAATTACTTCCCCCAAATCACACAGCTAATAAGTGTCTGAGGCAGAATTCAAATTCAGATCTCCCAGACTCCAAGTCCAGTGTTCTGGATCTTCCACTAATTTAATATGTGACCTTCTTAATCTAGTCTTCAATTTTATTCTCCATAAAATAAGACCTCTAAACTAAGTGATCTAAGAGGTCCCTTCAATTTCTGATATTCTATGATTATTTCCTTCCTACCAGCAATTCCTTTATCACCTAGGATGAGGTACAAGTTTTGATATACTTAGGGAAGGCTCTGTCCAAAGTGCTGATAGATGGACTCATCCACATTCTTATTTATGTGGATGAGGGGAAGAGTCATTTTACCTTTAGGAGCTCATTTGCTGGCTGTTGGCATTTCCCTTCTAACTCCTTTATGTGAGCATCAAGCTGGGCAGTCTCTTCAGAGATCATGGCAATGTAATGTTCTTTCTCTTTCCAGATCTCTTTTTCTAGTTTCCCCAGCTGATCCAGGAGAAGGCGCTGTTGCCCCTCAAGTACTTGCTGCAACTGTTTAAATGCCTCTTCCACCTGCTGCTTCTTGGATTCAATCTGGGTCTGCAGTGGAAAGACAGGGAACGGGGAGTGAGGCATGTAGTTGGGAAAAGCATTGAGGAGAGTCATAAACCCTCACATCCCATGTCTTAGAAAGATTCATCTATGGAAGTGGATGAGAATGATATAAGGTAACCATTTCTAAGACTGATTCTCCAAGGCACTAACTCACCTGTGACTCCAAGAAGCTGTAGCATGTGCAGCAGCCACACCCTGGTAAAACCATCTTGGCAGATGGGCTAAACCATATTGAGGGTAATCAATAGGCCTCAAACCTGTTGGTGAGGTAGGGGGGTGTCTACCCTAAAGAAGACTTCCCCTGGTGGAATAGGAAGATGAAAACAATTTGTTCCAACAGCCATGAACGAAGACAGCTGAAGCAGGCCCTGTGAAGAGCTTAGAGCTTGGTCCAAGATTGAAGATGGCAAGCTCATCCTCTGCATCCTGGGCCATTACCAGTCATCTTGAGTTTTGTCCTGCAACTGGACTTTGATGACTATGGCAGAGAGAGTGAGGCCAAAAACTTTGTGCAACTTTGCATCACTTAAATCCAATTCACACACCAATTAAGACATTACCCATGATGTCATTGATCCTCTTTGTAAAAGAAGGATGAACAACAGCCAGGTCTGTGTACTAGAACAGTAGGGTATAATTAAGTTAGATCCCAGGAAGGACTTACTAATTAATGGTCAGGGATTGGCATCATATGCTCATCTACTCTAGAAATCTTTAAAGGCTCTTAATAATGTCCTTTTGTAATTTTAATGGTCCTTTTGAATTTTAATGCTTTTATATGTATAATCTATTGTTGTCCTTATAGCACCTTTGTGTGATATACTGGGATGACTCTCTATTTCACAGCTGAGGAAACTGAAATCAAATGATTTCAATCAAATGACTGTTACACTGAGAAGGGAGCAAACGTTCATTAAATACCTACTATGTGCCAGGCACTGTACTGAGCACTTTACAGATATGATCTTATTTGATCCTCACACCAACTCTGTGAGGTAAGTCCTATTATTTCCTGTTTTACAGACGGGAAAATGGAGGCAGATAGAAGTTAAGCAACTTGCCCAGGTCACACAACTACTAAGTGTCTGAGACCAGATTTGAATTCAAGCCTTCTCGACTCCAGGTCCAGTGTTTTATCCATTGTGTCACTTAAGTGATAGTGACAGAGAAGGCCAATTGCCCTTAAAGATAGATGAAGTAGGTGTCTACTTACATAATGCAATATGAAGAATGCTTAGTAGGATCTCTTGTACTAAAGAATTTTCTCCCAACCCCAGAAACTTTTATATCTGATATTCTATGGATAATTTCCTTTAGTTTGGAAGCCTCTCCAAGTCTTTAAAAAAAAATCATTCAATCTTTGAACAACCCACAGGGTTTAGACATGATTTAAGGAATGAAAGAAATTCTTTGTGGAAAGTTCCTCTGACAATGCAAATCAGCACCTCATCTGCAACTTATATGTCATTTTAATGACTATAGCCAATATTTATTTAGCACTTGCTTACTTTGTGCAAAATACTTTATGTGCGAAATAATTTAAAATTATCTCATTTGATCCTCACAACAACCCTGGAAAGCAGGTGCTATTTTCTCCTTTTTACAGTTGAGGAAACTAAGACAGACAGAAGTTAAATTACTTGCCTTTACCCACTACACCACTTAGCTTCATGGAGTACAGAAATGTACAGAAATACCTGGAATGCAGAACAGTTTTTTGTCCATGGTCATACAGCTAGTATGTATTAGAAGCAGAACTTGAATCCAGAACTTGCTGATGGTAAGGTTAGCTGTCTCTTGACTATACCTGCCAAAAGTCCCTTATTAGACTACTAGTACCCTAATATATAGACAGCAGAGAAGAGAGGCCCAGATGACTAAAAATGTAGAGCTTGAAAGATTAGGTATCATCTGAATTTTACAAATGAGGAAAAAGAAGCTGAGGGAGACTGAGTGACTGGCCTATGGTCAATAGGTAACAACTATCAAAGCTGGGATTCAAATCCAGGTGCCATGATTCCAAACCCATGGAATTTACAATTGACTTCCTGAACATCATCCCAGAGACCTTTGTGCTAGACTACTCTTTTAGGATGACATTTCCCTGGCCTCTTGCCTCTCATCTAAATACATCGGTTTAGTTAGATTATTGGATTTAAAATCAGGAGAACTGGGTGTGAATCTCAGATCTGTTACTTATTAAATTTGTGGCCTTGGACAAGTCACTTGCTCTCTCTAGGCCTCCATTTACTCATACCTAAAATGAAGAGGCTGGACCACATGGTCTCTGAATTCCTTCCTAGTTCTAAATCTTATCTATGATCCTGTCACTCAGGACATCACTTTCCTTTCCTGTAAAATGAGGGTTAGACCAGATGATCATAAATATCCCTTCTAGTTCAAATCCTCAATTTTAAGGGGAAAGGGAATTTGTGGGTAAGCCAGAGGATGTTTTTGAGCATGAAGACTAGGGCAATGGAAATGATCAATTTTCAGCCCCCCTGCTCCCCGCCCCCTTTAAGTGTTACAACAATAATAACAATAGCTGGCATTTATATAATGTTTTAAAATTTGTGAAGCACATAATTTGCAGCATATCATTTGAACTTTACAGCCTCCCTGTGAGATAGTTATTATTCCCATTTTACAAATGAGGAAAATGAAGTTTGAAGAAATTAAGTGATTTGCCTATAGTCATATAGCTAATAAGAGGCAGAGATAGGATCTGAAGGTCATCTTGACTTCAGGACTAGGACACTATCAGAAAACTGGCTTCCCTGAAGTTTGTGAGGGCAGTCTCCAAGAGGAACAGCTGGCTGGCAATGTTTCCTTACCAGCAGCACCTGGAGCTTCTGGTCTTCCCGATATTTCATGCCCTCCATTTCTTCTTTCTCTGCTCGAAGGACCTCTAATCTACTCCGGAGTCGTTCCTGGTGGAAAAAAGTCAGTAGAGGGGTTCTTGAATTAGTGAGAACTCTCCTATATCTGAGAGATAGGTGTAGTGGGATAATCCCCTCAAAGCAAATGAAAATTTTTAGAAGACCTGGCATCAAGTATAACGTCTGTTACCTATTACTCTGTGACCTTGAGTAAGATACTTTCTCTGTACTTCAGTTTTCCCATCTGCAAAATGAGGAGGCTGAATTGATCTCTAAGATTCCTTCCAACTTTAACTTTTATGAATCTATGAACTCCTTTTCCCCAAATAAATGTGGCCATTTCAAATTATTCTCAGAACTGTCCAGGGGCATTATAAAATCATCAGTCAAAGAGCTGGGACGTTGAGATGTTCTCTCAATCAAATTGGATGATTTATTCATTTATTTATACAGGTTTTATTTCCCTCAATCATTTGGTCTCTTTTCTCCCTTCTTTCCACCCCACCCCTACACCCTTCTCACTCTTTTTCCCTCTGAGAAATTTCTATTCTGAAGAGGGATCTCTAAATTCTTCCTTCAAGGTACCTGAAGTTAGTAATTGTGGTTCCCCTATTTAACTGGGAGTTTCCTATGAGAGGGGAGTATGTCCTCCTATTTTCTCTCCTATATCTTGCCTCTCTCATCTGACTGGGAGCTCTTTCAGACTGGGGAAAGTGTCCCTTTCCTCTGGGTTCCTCTAAATAGCTGTACCCAGGACAAGACTCTGCCCTGCCTCAATGACTGTGAAAATGGGGGCCTCTGGGGTAGAACTAAGACTATCAAACCACCCCTACTCCACTGGGGATAATAGAGAGCTTCCTACCCTGTAGGGTTGAGTGGCTTCATCCAGGAGTACCACAGTATGAGCCTGGTGATTGGAACTCTCCCGGCAGAGCACGCAAAGGAACTCCCCATCATTCTCACAGAAGAAGTAAATTTTCTCACCATGCTCATCACAGTGAGTGTCTCCTATTTGGCCCAGGATCTTAATGTTCTCTGGGGTCCAGCCCCGGGGCTGGAGGACCTCTGGCTGCCTCTTCTCCTTGCAGATTGGACACAGTCTAGAGGGATGGGCACCCATTGGTGAGGGTGATGTGAGGCAGGATCGGCAGAAGATATGTCCACAAGGGGAAGTTATTGGTTCCTCAGGGAGGCCAGTACAGATGGGGCAGTGCACCCCCTTATGGACTGTCTGCAGGGAAGTTGAAGGCATCACGGTGTAGCACAGCTTGAGCTCCTCTGGGGCTCTGCGACCTTTTCTGCAAACTCCCTCTCCCCTCAATTGACCTTTAAATAAGTCAGTGAAGGAAAGGAATAGGAAGAGGGCTGATTCTCTGTGTCTTCATCTGTAAAATGAAGGGGTTGGTTCAGAGATGATATTTAAGGTACCTTCCAGCTCTAAGTCTTATGATCCTACAGATATCTGGAAAGAAAACTCTGTCCTTCTACCCTTCCCTATACCCCCAGCCTCCAACAGTCAGCTGAGAAAGTTCAAACTCCAGGGAATCAATTTTTCTTTACCCAGAATTCCCCAGGTTCCAGAACTGAAAGCCTTTGCCAAGTGAGTCAAACTCTTATTAAGGTTTTTATTGTAAGGTCTTCCTGAGGGATGGGGAGGGGAAGGTGATGAGAGATGCAAGAGAGCAAAGTTTTCTGGAATGCCTCACCTTGGTGTGTGCTGAGGAAGAAAGGGGGGAGGCAGAGTGCGGAAGGGGAGGAGATCTAAGGGAAGACAGGAAAAGGGAGGAGTGACTTTTTGTTAAATAAACTGGTGAGAGGCCATAAACCTAAGGCAACAGGGAGTGCCCAGGACAACAAAGTCCAAGAGATGGTGATTTGCTTCCAGCACTTGGGGAGGTCCTCACTGTAGCTCATTACAATTTGGGAGAATGTAGGGAGAGATCACAAGCCCCTTCCAATGTACTCCTTTCCCCCCTCATCTTTGGCCTCAAACTCCCTTCCTTTACCTCCTATTTTTCCTTTCCCCACATTCTTCCCTGCATTCCATGTCTCTTCCTCCCACCCTTACAGTTTCTGCAACACTTTATAGAAGATGGCAAAGTGCAGTGGGAAGAGTGGTAGTGGTCATGACTTTTATCTATATGGTGCTTTAAAATTTAAAATCACAGGGCAGGGTGTTGGAAGATTTGGGGTCCAGTCCTGGTTCTTCCCCATTTATCTATCTGATCCTCAGTTTCTTTATCTGTAAAATAAGGATGATACTTCTAGTAATTGGTAGGTGTGGAGCTCAAATGAAATAAATAACCCCAAAGACCACGTAGTACCATGTGAGCATGAATTATTATTAGTAAAGTTTCCAACAGGAAAGGAGACAGAAATATGGAGGGATAGGTATACCACTGGCAAGGACTTGGTCCAGATACCATGCTAATTCCTAAGAAACCAAAACTTAATGACTTTCACCAAGACTGAAAAGAAAGTTGCTGAGAGGCACCATGATCTAGGTCAGCAATTTGCAAAGATTTTGGTCTTGGGACTCTTTTACACTTTTTTTTTTCATAGGGACTAGTAAGTGTTACATGTCTGAGGTCAAATTTGAACTCAGGTTCTCCTGACTCCAGGTTTGGTGCTCTGTGCACTGTGCCACCTAGCCGCCCCACTCCTTTACACTTTTAAAAATTGTTGAGGACCCCAAACGACTTTTGTTTAGTCTCTTGAAGGACATTACTGGTAATGAGATTGGACTAATTTAACAATTTTGATAAGACCTCATGCAGGTGGGGAAACCATTGTACTCTCCTTAGGTTTGGGTGGAGATAAATTCTTTGAATAGACTGCCCAAGTCTTGGATAACTTAGAAGTAAATGACATTAACAATGTTCATTTGAATAGGTTTAGCCCCTCGTTATAATATTCATTCTTTCATTAATTGTTAACCAATCAGAGTTGATTATCACCCTTGAGAACACCCCTTACAACATATAAGCTGTGAGCCCACCTTCGTGACTGTCTTTGGTCCAAGAGAGAGACAACAAATGACGATCCTTTTATTAATAAAAATGCTGGTATTATTAATAAAATTATTAAATTATTCAGAAATTATGTCTCTTGACCTTTTTTAAGCATCATAGCTATTTTGGTTGAAGTATATGAGGAAAGTTCACCCTTATACAGATATGTTGGAAAAGGGCTGTCTTAATAGGCAAATAATGTCTTAATATTATTATGAAATCACCTTATTTCTCTGACCCTCAGTTTCCTCATTTGTAAAGTATAAATGCTAGAATGAGAAATGAGAGAAACAATAGAGTTCATTTAGTCCAACTGTTTCATTTTATAGATAAACTTTAGAGAAGATAAACCACCTTCTCTCTAGATATGTAACTCCTGTTCCAAAGTCCAGTGATGGAGATGAATGCTCTGCCTTGCGTCAGGGGTGGGATGGAGTTCATAAGAATCAAGACAGTTCAGTTCAAGGCCAGTCCTTCTTTGGGACTTATCAAACTTCTAGTCACTTTAGGCATGTCTGGCTTTGAGCTTCCAGAAAGAAGATGGAAGAGGCCAACCCCATTTCAGGTTGCTGAAGGAAAATACTCTGGGAAGACATGAAAGGAGCTGGCAGTCTTGTGTCTCATGTCTCTATCCCTAGCTTGCTATAATAGAAACTTCAGGGAGTTTCCCCTTGGGTGAGATCAAGGACCATCTCTCTTGTTTGAGATGAATGGGAGTGCTCCTTCACTCTGTATTGTCTATACTTATATTGTTTATACACTCTATATTGTATAGATCCTCCCATATATACCTTCTCTAGTTTCTATTTTAAATAAATAAATAAATCTATTATTTCGATAAATATTTTTTGGGTTATTACATGTGTTCATTATAGAACTAGGGGTCAAGCCTTGGATATAGAGCTTGGGATTCCCTTCCCCCTCCAAAGGACAAAGAGACAAAGTGGTTAAAAGTTAAATCAAATCTGATCATATTCCTTAGATGAATAATATGAAGGGAATTATGATTTTCATATTAATCAATATGATATGTGTAACGAATATACTAATAATTTAGATTTTTCAGAATTGCCTCTTCTGGCTTGCAAGTCAGAAGCTTGCTGTGCAGCTTGAAATGATCGGTCAAACCCTTGACAAAGCTCTCACAATCACCGCAGTCTTGTGCCTATGTACCTTAAGCGAAGTGAATCAAAAATTGTAGAATCTATCCCCATCACAGAACTCTGGTCCTATGACCCACTAAATAGCGACCCCCATGGACATGAAACAATACTGTTCTCACAGAACTCCAGAACCGCTGTACTGTGGGCTTGTCATGGGAAACTGCTTAGGCCCTGAGAAATGCTTGTTTGTAATCAACCTCCTCCCCCCCCACCCCATTTGTGATTTATCTATAGAATCTCTGCCTTCACTACAGCAAGGTGGAATTCTGATTAGGAGAATTCCAAATTCACAAATCTGTTCCTCATACTGAAACTGATTAATTAAATGGCTACCTGATTATTGGCACTTAAAAGTTAAATCATCTTGATCCATATCTTGCCACTGGAACCAGATGATTCCAAAAGAGAAAGTGAGGCTGGTGACTTTGCACAGTTCTCCCTCCCTTAAGTCCAATTCACTTGCATATCATGGTATCACCTCCCTGATGTCTTGGTCCTTTTTGAGAATGAAGGATGACCTTCATTCTATTCACCTCTGTGAATAGAGAAAGAGCTGTCCACTAGGGACCAAACTCCACTTGGACAACTTTCTTTATTTCTTTCTTTCTTTCTTTCTTTCTTTCTTTCTTTCTTTCTTTCTTTCTTTCTTTCTTTCTTTCTTTCTTTCTTTCTTTTTCTTTCTTCTCTCTTCAGATAAGGTATCACACCCCTACCTGCAGGTGGTTTGCCCAAAAGAAATGTAAATTTTAATCCCAGAAATTTATTTTTTCTTGTCTTCATTTTTTTTTCTCTTATACACCAGCCTTAGTTCCAAATCACTCTGGTCCCAAATCAAGCCCTACTAGGTCATTGATTGAGTTCTGATTGGCTCAGAATGAATGTAAACAACTGTTTCTGTTTTCACCAGAAACCCTGAAGGTCTTACCTTCCCAGATTTATTTTTATTTTTTTATTTTTGAAGTCATTCTTTTCCTCATTTTTATTAAGTCTTAATCATTGAATGGGAACTGCCTCAGTCAAACTGAGACCTGTTAAAGACCTTAGCTTGAAAAGTCCAAGGTCCCCCACTATATCCTGGGCCATCTCCAGTTGTCCTGTTCTATAGCTTGCCACTGGACCCAGATGACTCTGGAGGAGAAAGTGATACTGATGATTTTGCACAGCCCTCCTTTACTTATATTCAATTCACTTGCGTGTCATGGCATTGATTTCCTGATGTCATGGTCCTCTCTGAGAAAGAATGATAAGTAGCATCAGCAGCAATTTAATTTTATCCATATAAGAATATCATTCCAAGCAAGAGTCCATTGGCCTGACCAGACTGCTCAAAAGGCCCATGATACAAAAAAAAGTTTAGAACACCTGATTTATAGGTATAAATCCATTATCCTATTTGATCCTCACATTATTGTTTCAGTGTAGGTAGTTACAGTGATTTTCACTCCCATTTTACAGATGAGGAAATTGAGGCTCAGCAAGTTTAAACAAATTGCCCATGTTCACTCTGCTAATAAATGACCAAGTCTTTTCCAACTCCAAGACCAAGACCAAGGTTCCGGTAAACATCTTACTGTCTCTTCTCTCCTCAAGAACAAGTCCTCAAATCATCTCACTTTCCTTTCCCCTGTTCCAAGCACTGTTTATGCTACTTGGCCCCATTCTCTACCTCATTTCCCATCCTAATTTGCTTGACCTCAGAGTATTAATCCCTTGAAAACACCAGGGACCAGTTCCTTTATCAGAGCTCCTTCACACCCCTCCCAAAGAGCTGTCAGTAGCCTGAGGCAGTTGATATAACCAATCTCCCTGGAGACATCTGGCCCTCTTGATGGGGGTTGGAATTGGGAGAGGTCAAGTTTGTCATTACTCCAGTGTGACCTAGTTCTCTTGCCTTTCCTTTTGCCCCACATTCTGAAGAGGAGACACTATTTTTGCAGTGGATTATCTAGCTGCCTTGCTGAGTTGAACTTGGACTTAGCCTCTCCAGACATGGTTGTCCAGACTGACAGAGAGGGTGGGAAGCAACAGATCATGGAGCCCAAAGCAGAGAGTGGTTAAGTTCATCTCTGGAGTTTCTGCAAGTATCTCTTTTACCACTCCTTCTCAGTTGTCGACTGGTATGGCTCAGGTTGGAGAAGCAGATAAAGAAACCTGGAGTCCAGAGGCTCCAGACAGGAGCTGGTCAGCTACTATTGTGTATAACCATATGGGGCAAATAAGGTCATATGTAACTGTGTTGAAATTTATATGTGACCGTATGTAAATGTGTTTATGCACATCAGTGTTCACGTATAACGTGTACTTGAATACGTGTTTGTCTGAATGTGTTTTTGATTGTGTTCATTTCTGAGTGTATGTGCATTTGTCCCTTCCTTGCCTCTCCTTGTTCCTATCCCAGTCAGATAAACAGAAAAAAGGTGAGACGAAGGACTAGCCCTGAGGACAGCAAGGGGTTATTGAGATCCCTATGGCCTCCCCTACTTCCCTGACCACCCTGGAAGATGAAGTCAATTGCCCCATCTGCCAAGGCATCCTGAGAGAGCCTGTTACCATTGACTGTGGCCACAACTTCTGTAGGGGATGCCTTACTCGCTACTGTGAAATTCCTGGTGCGGATGCTGGTGAGCAACCCATCTGTCCACTGTGCAAGGATCCCTTCCGTCCTGGGGGACTTCGGCCTAATTGGCAGCTGGCTAGTGTTGTGGAAAACATCGAGAAGCTAAAATCAGCACCTCTTCCAGGCCTGGGAGAGGATCTCTGTGAGGAACATGGGGAAAAAATTTATTTCTTCTGTGAGGATGATGAAAAGCAGTTGTGTGTGAAGTGCAGGGAAACCCTGGAGCACAGGACTCACACTGTACGTTTCCTAGAGGATGCAGCAGACCCCTACAGGGTAAGAAAGATGGGGGAGGGATGTTGCCATATCTAAAATTCCCAGGACCAAATCTCTGGGTTTCAAGTAAATAACTGTGGGACTAGGGACAGACAATATCTGATACCTGGATATAGTCATGTCTCAGTTATTGGCTTTGTGCACTATCTATAGTGATCTAGGGCCACTTTTCCCACTTTCTCCTCCTCCCTACCACTTCCCCATCCATTTGGATGCTATGCTTCCAGAAGAATTGATCACAGAGCCCAGTGATTATATGTTAGTGTTTGTTGGGCATATATTTCAGCATATGTGTTAATGTGTGTATGTATCTGAGTGCACAGCTGAATACAGAAGAGTAAGTGTATGAGTTTGAGGTTGAGTAAATACAGTTTTGTTTAGTAATATTCATAGCACTTAAGGTTTGTATAACCCTCAATGGTTACAAAACATTTTTGCATTCATTATCGTTATGATGTGGAGGCAGTGTAGTATGAAGTGTCCCAAATGTCTTGGTGAAGACTTTTGGGATTCCTTGTACATTGGAAAGAGCATGGGCTCTGGAGTCAGAAGACCTGAGTTCATATTCTGGCTTTGTTACTTACTGTGTGGCCTGGCAAGTAACTTAACCTCTTGGCCTGCCTTGATTCTTCATCTGTAAAATAAGAGAGCTGAAAAAAAAAAAAAGTTGGACAAGATGATTTCTTTTCTAGTTCCCAGCCTATGATTCTAGGATCTCATTTGATTTTTCTGACTACTGAAGATTATTATCCTTACTTTAGGGATGAAGAAATGGAGGGTCAGATAGATTGAATGAATCCCACAAATTTACCCAGCTAGTATGGCTAAGCCGGGATTCAAAGCCAGGTCTTTTGATTCTGAGTTTAGTGATTTTTCCATTACATCATGCCCATAGGATCATAGATTCCTTCATTTTACAGGTGAGGAAATTGAAGTCCAAGTGACTTGGCCAAAAGTCATACAGACTGTAAATTAAAAGATCTGATAATTGAACTCAGTTGCCCTTACTTCAAATCCATTGCTCTTTCCACTCTACCACTCCAAATGATATTTTTCTGGGGTGTGTGAGTATGTGTGTGTGCACGTGCGTGCGCGCGCATGTGTGTGTGTGTGTGTGTGTGTTTGTGACTTTCCTATTAATGGGGTGGGAGAGATGTTTTTGTCTGGGGACTAGAAGATTTAGAAGATTACCTGCTGTTGAGAGAATTCCTGCTCAGGGAAGGATTGGACCAAACAATCCCTGGGGTCCTTTCTAATTTTGAGATTCCATAATCCTACATCTCTGACTTTCTTCTAAAGTCAAATGATTCTCCAAATTATCTATTTTAAAATCACTGTCAATATTTTTCCTGTTTCTGATCATGGATTTTTGAGAGTCAGTTTCCATTTCCTGGAAAGGGTTTTAGAGACTGTCTAGACTTGCCTCCTCTTGTGCAGAGTAGGAAATGTATATATGGCTGAGTGACTGAACAACAACAACAACATGTGCTGGGCCCTGGGAATGCAAACATAAAACCAAAGAAAGTCTTTGTCCTCGAAGAGTTACAATCTAACTGAGAGTGATAGTGCATATATACATATATTATACATAAAACTATATATAGTTACATATCACAAATATAACTATATGTAATTTTACATATAATGTATGTTATATATGTTGTGTGTGTGTGTGTGTGTGTGTGTGTAGGGAGGGAGGGAGAAAAAGAGAGAGAGAGAGAGAGAGACACAGAGAGAGAGAATTATATACAAAATAGATACAAACTCATTTTGAGGGGAGGACACTAGTCACTGGGGACATCAGAAAAAACTTCATGTGAAAGTGGTGTGTGAGTGGAGCCTTGTAGGAAATTAGGCATTCTATGAGACTGAGGCAAAAAGAAGAATACTCCAGGCGTGGAGAACAGTCAATGCTCTGTGATAGTCACAAACCAAGTCATAGACCAGAGAGGGCTGTCTATGTAAGAACAGGAAAAAGGCCAGTTTAACTGGACTTCAGTAGATGCTTAGAGGAGTAATGCACAATAAAGCTGGAAAAGTAGTTTAGAGCTATGCTGTCAAGGGTTTTTAGATGTCAGACTGAGGAATTTATATTTGATGGTACTAGAATGTGTAAATGGAAGCCACTAGAATCTATTAAATATGGGAGTTCCATGGTGAGAGCTATGTCACTTGGGAAGCTGTGTAGAGGTTGGATGGAGAGGAGAGAAACTGAAGGCAGGGTTTTCAATTAGGAATCTAATGTAGTAGCCTATATGGGAGATGGTAAGAACCGGAAGTAGCTTAGTAACTGTGTGTACGTGTGGATAGAAGGGGGCAAACATGACAGATGTTGTGGAGATAGAAATGACAAGATTTCGCAACTGATTTTATGTGTGGGATGAGTGTTAATGGGGAATCATGGATGACATTGAGATTGTGAACTGGGGTGACTGGAAGGATGGCGGTGCCCCTATCAGAAGTAGAGAAGTTCAGAAGACAAGTGAGTTTGAGGAAAAGATAATGAGTTCTGTTTTGGATGTGTTGAATTTGTGGCACTTATGGGGCATCCTGTTTGGACTATAAGAAGTTAGTGAAGTGGGACTGGAACTCAGAGGAGAGACTTGCCAGAGTGGAGAATCTATGGCTTTAAGACTACATGTGGCTCTCTAGGTCCTCATGGGTTGCCCTTTGACTGAATCCAAACTTCATAGAACAGATTCATGGCTAGGGCTAGAATGTAGATTGTGGAATCATCCTCACAGAAATGATAATTAAATTCATGTGTAGAGAAGAGAGGGTTCAGAACATGGTCTTGGGGAACAACCACATTTGTGGGTAATGTTATATCCATCAAAGGAGCTTGGTGGGGGGGGAATAGTCAAATAGGGGCATAGAGTTAGCTAGCATTTACATAACATTTTAAGGATTGCAAAGCACTTTGCATGTATTGTCTCATCTGATCCTCTCAACAACCTTGGGAAGTAGCTGCTGTTGTTATCTCCATTTTGCAGATTGAGTGACTTGTACCCAGGGTCACATAACTAGTAAGTGTCCGAGGCAGGATTTGAACCCAGGTTCTCCTGACTCCAAGATCCATACTGTAGCCGCTGGAAGAGAATCAAGGGGTGAATAGATTCTAGTTGGTAGGGCCTGCCTGGAGGCAAGTGGCTGAGAAAGATAATTTCTCTGACCCTCAAAGGATTCCTCTTATTTTCCATCCTAAGGATTCCTTCCCTCTTCTTCTCAGGAACAAATCCACAGATGTCTAGAATCTCTAAAGAATGAGAGAGAAGACATTCAAGAAATCCAGTCCAGGGAAGATCAAAGGATCCAGGTCTTATTGGTAAGTCACTCATGTTCCATCCTCTCCTTCCCTTTGGTGATCTCCTAGTAGAGATTCCTTCTCAATCTGGATAGGGCCTAGGAGGTCATTTTATGCCTGTTCTCTACCTCTAGGACTTATGCATATGAGGGAGGAAGGAGATGGTTTCTCTGGGACTTTTGAGTGTATCTAGTGCAGGGAAATATCAGTATCATTAAGATGAGGGATATGGGATGGTAGAGATGGAGGAAATGGTAGTGAAGGAGAGAAATGGGGAAAAGGAAGAGCAAGAGGAAGAAGGAAAGAAGAAAAATAAGGAGGAGAAAAAGGAGGTAGGGACCATTTTGATCCCTCTTCCTGTTCCCCCAGACTCAAGTAGCCACCAAGAGAGAGAAGGTCATCTCAGAATTTGAGCATATGTGTCAGTTCCTGGAGAGGCAGCAGTGCTTACTTTTGACCCAGCTGGAAAAGTTGGATGGAGACATTTTGAAGCAGAAGAATGAGTTTGAGTCCCTTGTGCAGAGTGAGATCTGCCGTTTTAATGCTCTGATATCAGAATTGGAAGAAAAACTGGAGCGCCCAGCAAGAGGATTGTTGAAGGTGGGCATTGGGGCACACTATAAATGGCATTATGTCTGGCATTTCAAGACTACAACACTTATTATGTGACCAAGGGCAAGTCACTTAATCTTGAGCTGTAGTTTCCTCTTCTGTAAGATGGGTACAATATTATTTGTTGAGGTAGATAGGAACAGATGACTGAGGGAGACTATGGAATCCCTTTTTCTGGGAATCTCTAAATAATCAATGAACAATGATTTATTAAATAAAGTGATAGAAAGCTCCTGTCTTCCTGTCCCAGCCCTTCCCCTGGTCTCTACCTCAAAAAGAAGAGAACAAAAGAAAGAACAGAAAGAATCACAAATAAGACAACTTTGAAAGTTACATATTTAATTTTTTATATTAAAAAGAAAAGCAAACTCCACATAATGGAGATTCACATTTGATATATAAGGCTTTTCTTCTGTTCCATACTGCATGTGGAGTGTTATTTTTATTTGTTAAGTTTAGAATAAAAAGAAAATAAAATGGGAAAAAGCTTAGTAGAGGGAGACAGATTTCTACTTACGATAAGGAAAAACAACTTCCTAATAATTAGTTGTCCCAAAGTGGAATAGGTTGTAGTGAGTTCCCAGCCTCTTGGGAATGGCAATTCAGAGGTTAGATAATTGCTAAGCACTATCCAGGAATGTTGTAGGTGAGATTCATGCTTCAGATAAACTCTGAATTAGATGTCACTTTTGGAGTCTCTTCCAGTAATGGGATCCTGTGATATTGTGTCCCAAGGCAATTGCCCTTGACTGTAGTGCTCAAGATTTTCTAGTTACCTTCAGGGAAAGATGAGAGACATGGAAACTGAACGTTTGGTATTTCTCTCTCTTTTAGGACATCAGGAGCACCCTAATCAGGCAAGTGATTCCTTTTTGTTCTTCCGTTCTTCCTCTCTCACACACAAATACATAAAAATACACGTACATTACAAAATGAATTATTTAATATACATATATTATGCATGTGTTACACACATGTACACAAACACAGTAAATTTTAATTTAATAATTTATCATCATCATCATCGTTGTCTGGTTCAGACCTATGATTTCACTGGTCTTGGGAATTCCCAATGAGAAAACTGTCTACCAAGGCAACTGTTCCGTAACTTTCAGAGTTGCATGGAGGCACTGGGTGGTGAAGTGGGCTTGCCCTAACAAAAAACCAACCAAACAAAACATTGAGTAAATGGCTATTGGGTGCTGAGTAATGGAAAAGTTCCTGCCCTCAGGCAGGAACAGGTCTAACAGGTGTGATAAAGTACCTACACAATAATTAACATAGGAAACAAAATATGAGAAGAGCATGAGAGGGGTGGGGCAGCTAGGTGGCCCAGTGGATCTCTATAGAGTGTGGGACTTGGAGGCTATAAGACCCAGTCTTATAAATTCTAATTTGGCCTCAGGCACCCCTCCAACTGTGGCGACTCAGGGCAAATCACTTAACCCTGTTTGTCTCATTTTCTTCATCCATTAAATGAGCTGGAGGAGGAGATGGAGGATCCTTCTATTATCTTTGGCAAGAGAACCCCGAATGGGGTCACAAAGAGTCAGACACAACTGAAAACAACTGAACAGCAATGAGAGGGGTATATCTAAGGGGGAACATGCATGGACTAGACAAGTAAGCTCACACCTGTACACATACAAACAGATACATACAAGCACTCACACGCACAGAGCTGAGTGTAGTGGAAAGAATCTTGAAGGTTTGAGTTCCAACCCTGATACTCATTAGCTATGTCACTTGAGGTAAATTACTTCCCCTCTCTGAGGCACAGTTGTCCCATCTGGAAAATGGGAATAACGATACTTGTGTAGTATTGTGAGGGAAGTATGCTCTAATTTCTAAAGTGCTACTTAAATTTGGATTATTAATAACATCATATACCCATATAAAAAGAGAATCAGCATACATTGGATAGAAATTTGGCCTTGGAGCCAGGAAGACCTGGATTCAATTTCTGCCTTTGATACATGTATTGGCTATATCTCCCTGGGCAAGTTACTTAACTTCTCTCTGTCTAGACAGCTTTCTAAGACTATAAGTTGCAAAAATGATGTTGATCTGCCTTGGCAGAGGAACTTTATTCACTGGGGAATGAGATCATATATCTATGAGATCATAAGTCCAATCCTTGTATTTGTTGCATATATATGCACACACACACACACACACACACACACACACACACACCATCAACTTTAAAAAAGCCTTAAAGGTAAATTAGTTTGGCCTCAATCATAGAAGACCTTTTGGAGAAAGTGTCCCTGGGCTGTGGGACTTGGGGCTCTAGAGCTAAAAGAAACTAGTGATGGGGGTGGCTAGGTGGCACAGTGAATAGTGCACTGACCCTCGAGTCAGGAGAACCTGAGTTCAAATTCACCCTCAGACACTTAGCTGTGTGACCTTGGGCAAGTCACTTAACCCCAATTGCCCCTCCAAAAGAAAAAGAAACTAGTGACCAGCTTAAGAGTGCCCAAAGAATCTCCAATCCATCTCTACAATCTCATAATTTTTCTTTCTTTGTGTGTGTGTGTGTGTGTGTGTGTGTGTGTGTGTTTCTAGGTGTGAAACCAGGAAGTGCCGGAAACCAGAGGCTGTGTCGCTGGATCTGGGTGAGAGGATCCGAGACTTTCCTCAACAGGCTCTTCAACTGCAGAGGGAAATGAAGATGTTTCTGGGTATGAGGATCCACATATGCCCAGATCCCAGCAGGGTTTAAAAGATTGTTGAAAAGCCTAGATATTGTAGTCTTAAGTGATGTAAAGTTCTTTCTTGATAGACAACACCTGGATTGGCATCCCAGCTCCATTGCTGATTTGCTGCATGATTTTTGGCAAATTGTTTTACCAGTTTGTGTCTGAGTTTCCCCATTGGCAGGAGGATATTCTCTGTTCCCTTTCACAGGGATGATACGAAGGAAATGTTAAATGATAGTTAACATCTCTGAGGGGGGGAAAATATTTAAAGTGCTAGAAAAAATGAATTCATATGATTATCAATAGCAAAATAACAATGAAAATTATTAACAGAAGTAATCTTCAACAGTAGGAAAATCATCAGCATTTATAATAAATATTGGTAATTCATAATCGAGTCAAGAATGCTAGTTCAGGAAGAGATCTTAGACAACATCTAGTCCAACTGCCTCATTTTACAGATGTGGAAAATCAAGGTCAGAGAAGGGAAATGGTTTCCCCAAAGTTGCACAGCCAATAAATAACAGAGCCAAGACTTGGATGTAAGTTTCTTGACTTCTAGTCTAGGGCTGTTTTTATTCTATCATGCTGTCTCCAATAATGTTAACCTCTCTCTTTTCTATTTCTTCCTATCTTCCCCTAGTTGCTGACATTGACCCCCCCCCCCCACCCATTGTAAGCTTCAAACGAGATTATAAATGTCAAACACTGTGCACACCTTATAAGTGCACTATATAATTGCCAGTGATTATTATTATCAGTATGTGCGTATTAGTAAATATTTAACAGCAGGCTGGGGGGTGGGTAGAGAAGAGCAGCAGAAACGTATCAATATATACTTGTAAATTTAATCTGCATTATTGTCATTTTCTTAAGTCTAGACAGTGAATGAAATAATGAATCAAGTCCTGATTTGTAGCAATTACTGTTTTCTGAGATGTACATGCTCACAACGAAAATTTAACAACGGCTCTCAAAAAGCCATTTAAAGGTTACTCCAGTACATGCCTGCATGGACCTTTGTGAACCTCTTTCCCCCATGCTCTGCTTCTCAGCATATGTCAAGAGAGGCGCTGAACTCTTTTTACATTCTTGCCTAGATGTGACATAAATCCCTTCTGCTCTTTCCTCTTGCTTCCCACAGAAAAACTGCTCTTTGAACTGGACTATGAACCAAGTGAGTATCTTGGAACCAGGAAAAATGTGGGCATGTGTGTTAAGGAGTATCCTGGTTTCCCCACACCAGGAGAGGGAATTGTATAGGAGCTCTGGGGCATACTTTAAGGAGATATCAAAAGAAGAAAAGACAGTATTTGCCACTGTGGACTTTCATTGATGGGTTACATATATGAAATAGTAGATATAGTCCTGGGCTTGGAGTCAGGAAGGCTTGAGTTCCAATTTGGTCTCAGACCCTAGCTGAGTGACACTGGGCAAGTCACTTAACCTCTGTTTGTCTCAGTTTCCTCTTCTATAAAATGGGAATAAGAATAGCACTTATCTCCTAGGACTGTTGTGCAATCAAATGAGATAATTGTGAAGCACTTAGCACAGTGCCTGGTACCTAGTAAGCACTATATAAATGTTAGCTGTTTGCTCCTTTACTAAATTTCCAAATACTGTTTGTTGAAGGGCAGCTAGGTGTAGTGAATAGGGTACTGGCCTTGGAGTCAGGAAGACCTGGGTTCAAATCTGGCCCACCTGTATGACCCTGGGCAAGTCACTTAACCCTGTTTGCCCCAGTTTCTTCATCTGTAAAATGAGTTGGACAAGGAAATGGCAAACCGCTCTAGTATCTTTGCCAAAAAAACTCCAAATAGAATCATAGAGAGTCTGACATGAGTGAAACCACAGAACAGCAACACTGTTTGTTGAATTGAATGGTGAATCCAAGTAGAATGGGTATGCCTTAGGGAAGGCTTCCTGGAGGAGAGCTTTAAGCCAAATTTGGAAGATGGAAATGGCCTTCATTGGGCACGCAGGAAGGGAGAGGGCCCTATAGATGTGAGAAAAGATATATAGTAGGACTCAGCATGTCCTCATCAGTCTACTAAGAATAGAGTCTGTGGAAATGGATCATGGAATCTTAGAAGATCAGGTCTTGAAATGGGGATGCACTGGTAAGTGTTTAACAACCAACTATCTGAAGGAAAACTATATTCTTTATTTTAAATTTTGAAAACAGCCAATATGTAACAGAGCCAAGACTTGGATGTAAGTGTCTTGACTCCTAGTCCAGGGCTGTTTTTATTCTATCATGCTGCCTCCAGTGTGTGTGTGTGTGTACTGGTAAATATTTAACAGCACACTGGGGGTGGGTGGGTATTGAAAACAATATAGTCTTGACATACTTTATTACTTCCTTAAGTCTGCACAATCAACAGGACGATCAGCTGAGCCACGATTTGTAGTGTTTGCCAATTTCCAAAGGGCAAATTTTTATTGAGTTGTTTCAGTCATATCCTACTCTTCATAACCCCGTTTGGGGTTTTCTTAGCAAAGATACTGGAAAGGATTGCCATTTCCTTTTCCAACTCATTTTACAGATGAAGAAACTGAGGCAAATCAGAGTTAAGAGACTTGCCCAGGTTCACACAGTTAGTAAGTATCTAAGGCTGGATTGGAATTTATGAAGAGGAGTCTTTCTAACTCCAGGCCTGGCACTCTGTCCACTCTGTCACTGTGTCTGTGACTGCTCATATTGGAAATTCTGACAATCAATTCTCCAGTGCTGAATAAGCTGACTACATCTTACTTCTGGTTTGAAAGGACTTTGTTGACTATCTAGTCCACTACCCTTTATTTACATAAAGAACTAAGGTCTAATTGTCAATAGCTGATAAACATTTATTAAGCCCCTACTCTGTACTGAGCATTGTGCAAAGTGCTGGGGATACAAATATGAAAAATACGGGCCTTACCCTCAATCTAATAAGAGGAGATACATAAAAGAAGACTGAAAAGGGGAGGGAGAAGTACCCGGCATGGGGGCATAGTGGAGAAGCCAAACAAATCCGAGATGAGTGCAGTGACCTCGGAAATGAGGCCTTTTCCCAGATGGAAGAGGACCCGGGTTTGAATCCCAGCGCTGCTACTTACTATTATGTGTGTCTTGGGCAAATCACTTTGCCGTGCTGGGATTCATTTTCTTTTTTAAAATAAGAGGGTTGGACTAAGACCTCTGAAGCTTTCTATTCTAGGTTAAGGCCTAAGCAATGTCACAGGGCAAGTTAGGGGGAAAATTAAGATTAGACTTCAGGTCTGTGATTTCCAGATCTAGTTTTCTTTTCAAGAGGAGCAGACTGCTTGAAAAAAGGAAGAGGCCATCTTGTTCCCACAGGGTGGGTTGGAAGTTAGTAATATATTTAGGGTGATATAAGGAGAAAAGAGACTTCTGCCTGGGCCATAGAGAGAAATTAATGCCATATGCAATTTTAACACCTTCCCCCATGCAGTTATGACATCAGTGTTAATTGTGTGCATTCTTCTCTTCCTCCCAGCCCATATCTTCTTAGATCCTCAGACAGCCCACCCCAAGCTCCTCCTATCAGAAGATCACCAGAGGGCCCAGTTCTCCTACAAATGGCAGACCTCACCAGACAGCCCACAACGTTTTGACAGGGCCATCTGTGTTCTTGCCCAGGCTGGCTTTGTGGGAGGGAGGCACACATGGGTGATAACTGTGGACCTGGCCCATGGGGGAAGCTGCACCATTGGTGTGGTGAGCCAGGATGTCCGACGGAAAGGAGAACTCAGGCTTAGGCCAGAGGAAGGGATATGGGCAGTACGATTGGCCTGGGGTTTTGTTTCGGCTTTGGGCTCCTTCCCTACCAGGCTGTCCCTGGAAGAAAATCCCAGGCAAATCCGTGTCTCCCTTGATTATGAGGTGGGCTGGGTAACATTTAGCAATGCTGCCACTCAAGAGCCCATCTATACCTTCACTGCCTCTTTCACTGGGAAGATCTTTCCCTTCTTTGGGCTCTGGGGCAGAGGATCCAGTTTCTCCTTGAGCCCTTGAGAAGGAAGGGACCCTCTTCTGGGTGAGATAGGGTTAAGAGGGGTCAAGAGTATGTCATGTGTAAGCTTGGTCCTAGGCCCCTGAGAAACTGGGAGAGATTGTGTCCAAGGTCACACATTAGGGAGAATCAAACAAAGAATTTGAACCCCTATTCTCTCTACCTTCTAAATCTACTAGTGACTACCAGAGATTTTCCTCTGTCCCTCTCCTCCCAGAGAGGCTTGGGATGTAGCTATTCTCCCTCCTAAACCACCCTAGAGAATTTAAAATGATTCTCCCAAGTCTCTCCAGGGGTCAAGGGGAGTCAGGAATTCAGTGGTGCCATCCTCAATGTCCAACAGTCCCAGACCCCACTGTCTGCCATTCTGGATGGAGACTCAGTCTGAGAAGAAAAGAACCTTACCAAAGACTGATGGGCTGAGAATATGAAACCAAATGCTCTTGTCTATCATACCCAAACTTTTGCCTCTGTACCAAGATCATAGAACACCTGGGGGCATTTATCTCTCTTTTGCTCTCTCCCACCCCTAATTTACTTACCTTCTAATGCCAATAAAGGGAAATAGTGAGAAGAAGGGAATGAACAAAAGATGACCAAGAGGTAGGATAAGGGTAGTGAAGTCATTTGTGGGGTCCTGAATGCAGTCAAGGGATTTGTGTTTCATGACCTATGGTTTTCAGCCCAATGAATGGCAAATTAACTTAATATTCTCTTCTAACACTGGACAGTAAGGGTTATCCAAGGGGAAGGGAGAAAGGGAGATGGAAAAATTCAGACTAGAAGAAGATCAGCAGTGGGAAGGGGGTTGAATTAAAGTGGTAGGTGAGTTCTTTAAGAGATGGGCTTCCTTGTGGGATTCTGGAAGAGGGCTACAGCTACATGTGTGATGTGTGCAGAGTAATAATAACTCCCAGAGATCTGCTTCACTGTTGCTGGAACTTTGTATACAGCCTAACATTTTATTGCATGGGTGAATAGGAAATAGAATGATACATTAGCTTTGTTTGACCCTTTGTTGAATCTTAAATTCTGCAACAATAAAATATCATCTTGATTGCAAGGGGGACTTGAATTCTATAGCATAAAGAACTTCCCAGTGAGAAGGGATGTAAGGCACTGGAGAAGGGGACTAAGGGAGGTAAGTGATGTTTTCTGCTTAAGTATATCCATCTACAGTGATTTCACTGGGCTCTTACCTAGACATGGATTTAGATGAGATGACTCGCCAATAACAGAATTCACCTCTATTGATAGCAAAGATGGATTCTGATTAATCTTGCCTCTCTGGAGTCCACAGGTAACCAGTACACTCAGTTCCTTTTTTCTGTTTACAATCAGTTCACAATTACCCAGAGTTATGGTCTATTTGTAACAAATCTTACTGGCATTATTTGTTTAGCTTCCTTTATATTTTTTGCTTTTTGGAGGGTGCAACGCAGGGCAATTGGGGTTAAGTGACTTGCCTAAGGTCACACAGCTATTATGTGATAAGTGTCTGAGGTCAGATTTGAACTCAGGTCCTCCTGTCTCTAGGGCCAGTGCTGTATTCACTGTGCCACCTAGCTGCCCCTTAACTGCCTTCTTTATTAAAGCATTCAATCATTTCACAAACTTTTATGAATTGCTATCTTTACAAGGCACTATGCTAGTCTTTGAAGAGATGCCAAATTTAGTTAGGTCTTAGTCACTACCCTCATGTAACTTATAGTCTAGTAAGGGCACTAATGTGTACACAAAGAACTAGAATACAAATGAGAATGTTAACTTAAGCACATTGGAGTGGTGTAGAGTGCTATGTGAAGTTTTGGGAGGATTGGGGAGGAAAGCTTGTTATCAATTGTTGGAATCAATGAAAGCTTAATGAAATAGAGAGAAATTTGAGTTAGGCCTTAGAGGATCAGAATGTCAGCAGTTGGAGTTGGTCCAGAGGCAGTTCCAATATTAATTAATGTTAGAAGAATCACAGAGATCACATGGATCGTGTTTGGGGGCAGTTTTGCTAGAGCATAGAATACATGAAGGGGCAGTAGTTAAGACCAGGAAAACAGGTTGGAATCAATCAGTCATTCAAATAAAGAGTTTATTAAGCACCTACTATGGCTCTGTGCTAAACACTGAGGATACAAATAAGGTGAAAAACAGTCCCTGCCTTTAAGGAATTCACACTATAACAGGAAGAGAAAATGAAGCTAAGTATATCCAAGATATTCAGAATAGGTTGTGAAGGTTGAGACTGAGGAGTCTGGACTGTCTTCAGTGGGCTAGGAGAAATCATTGAAGTCTTTTGAGTGGAGGAGTGATGTAATCAAAATTGTGCAGAAGGAAAATTAATTTGGGCACAGCATAACAGCTAGCGTTTACATGACTTTTTAGCTTTGTGAACTACTTTACAAATATTCTCATATTGTTCAACCACCTTGGAAGGAAGAAACTATTATGATCACCCTTTTACAGATGAAGAAGCTGAGCTGACTTGCCCAGTAAATGTCAGAAGTTAGATTCAAACTCAGGTCTCCCTGAATCCAGGTGCTCAGTCCACTGAACCGTCTGGATTGGGGTTGGAGGGACCTTGTGAAGGTTAGAGATGGAACAATCAGTTAAGAGGCTGCATGTTATAGTCCAGGAAGAAGGAAAGAAGACTAAACAACAAGGCTTGTGTTGGTAGAAATAGAAAAGAGGGTAGGTGTTGAAGAGATGTGGGGAACATGGAATTGACCTGGCTTGGAAACTAATTGGATGAGCATAGGGGTGGAGGTGGGAGAAGGGTGGATTCATAGATGACTTGCTGGTATAACACTATTTTCTCCAGACCAGACCTAAATCAAAAGACCTCAGTCTACTCAGTCTACTCCTCTAAGAGGCAGAGAAGAAGTGAGCTGCCAATACGCAAGTAGTATTCAGGCTGGGGTTTTGATTCCATCTAAGGGAATGCTGTCCATTCCAAGCATGATTAAAGAGAGGTGAAGTCAGAGGGGATGAGACAGAGAAACTGGCAGCTTTCCAGCTCTTTGTGAGTCAGTTCTCCCTGGGGACTTTCTTTGGGTAAAGATAATATTAATAATAATAATAATAATAATAATAATGACTATGATGGTGCAAGACTATCCAACTGTACCAATGATGTAGAACATTAAATATAAAAGAAAAAATGGAAAGCAACTTATCATTCTATATGAATTTCCACTGAAGAAGAGAATGAGATAATACTAATTTAAAAAATAACTCACAGTTATATTGCACTTTGAGGTTTGTAATGCACTTTCTTGACAACACCCCTGTGAAGTAGATAATATATATGATATAATACATATAATAGATAATATATATATGCTATATAACCTATATCTCATATAGGTATATGACCTATAACCTATTTATCATATAGATGCATAAAAAGTATTATTATACACATTTTACAGATTAGGAAACAGACACTTAAAGAGTGACTAGCATAGGATCATGTAGCTAGTAAGGGCTGAAGCCAGGACTCAAAGCTAAGTCTTTTGTGTCCAAAAATAGTATTTACTCCATTTTGAAATGTTACTTTTGGGAAACATACCCAGCCAAGTTCATAAATAAGGTCAAAATACATCTGTTGGTCAAAGAAAGATTAATTTGAGTTTATATCATTTTGTATTCACCTTCTTCCTGTTGATTTTTATTGCTTTCATTTGGGTCATTAATTATTATTATTATTGCTTTCTATGAAGGATAGGGAAAAAGTTGGCAGACTTTCAGGCTGGTCTTTTATAGGGACTATACCTTGAAGGAATAACTACTATTTATAGTTCTATCCTTAGCTGTGCAGTTTCTTGTTGTAAACAGTTCAATTAGACACGGTCAAGTTCTGGTAAATAAATTCATGCTAACCACAAAGATGTCCTCTGATAAGGACAAGAAATACTTGAAGTAAAAGCAACATTCCTGTTTTACAAATATGGAAACTGAGGCCCAGAGAGTTTTAAATGACTTACCCATAGTTGTACAGCAATTTACACTTGACAGGATTAGAACTTAGGTCTTTTTTGATTCCAAATCCATTCTTCCATGCATTTTGCCATTCTGCCCTAACAGAGAGTTTTAGTCCAAGGCATCCAGAGTCAAAGTCAATAAATATTCATCATGGGCCTATTATGTGCCAGGAACTGTGCTAAGCACTAGGGATACAAAGAAAGGTATAAAGGCAATCTCTGCCTTCAAGAAGCTTATAATCTAATGGGAGAAGACAACTAAAAAGAAGTTGAAAACTGGGTTAGGAGGGTAGTTGGCATGGGGAGCATGATGAAGTCCTGCAGCTAGGGCAATGATCTGAGGAGGTGAGAGTTAATTTCCTCTTGCAGGATGATGGGTTTCTGCAGATTATTAAGTCTAAGAGAGTAGCCTATCTTTTTTTTTCTGAACTCTTCCTCCAAGTTTAGGGTATATATCAGGCTCTCCTTCCTATCTTTATGACAAATTCTCATATACAGTGATCATGTCTACCTTAGGCTCCCAGCATTTCTACATCAGCAACATCAGGCACACTTCTCAATGTAACCCAAGATTCCTTTAGTTTGTTTTTTTTTTGGCAGACATGTCACACAGTTAACTCATATTGAGCTTCCAGGCCAGAACCTTTTTTAGAATAACTGCTGTCTAATCATGCCTCCTACGCATTGTACTTGTAAAGCTGATTTTCGTACTCAAGTGTAGGACTTTACATTTATCTCTACTGATTTTCACTTTGTTAGTTTCAGCTCAAATTCTCTAGGCTATCAAGATCCCTCTGGATCTTGATCTCCTTGTTAGATTGAGAACATCAGTTTTCCTCATTGCTTCTTCTAAAGAAGGATTGAAATAGCCCCTAAGTCTAATATATTTCTATTGATTGTAGCAGTGACCAGTCTCAGTTCTGGAGAAATCTGGACTGTGATAATAAGAGTTATGCTCCTTTTTCCAAACTCCTTGGCTCCTTATACCCCTATTCTGGTGCCTAGGAGAAGATATATTAAAAGATTAGATCTGGAATCATATCTAGGATTTCCTCAAAGTAACTGGTAGAAAAGTACTCAGTGGACAATGTGAATCTCAGAATCCCAGAATTTGAGAATTCACAAGGGTCTACTTTTCATTGTCACTTCCACCCATTGCTTCAGGGTCTTCCCTCTGGGACCACAATGAACAAGCCTAATCTCTCTTCCAAGTGAGAGCCCTTTAGATGCTTGAAGAGAGCTATTATGTTTCCCCTGGGTTTTCTATTCTTCAACTGATCCTCATACAGCATGGTCTAAAGGAGAGGGACAGGGGGAAGGAGGATAATGGGAAGGGAGAGAAGAAAACTGGGAGGAAGAACTAGGGGAGAGGAAAGGAAGAGAGGGGAACCCAAGAGTTGTCTGGATAATTTAAGTCCCACATTAAGACTAAATCATGCTTCTGTGTCAGGTTTGTGATTCTTTCTTTTTTTGGTAATTGTTTATTAATTATTTATTTTTAGTTATCAACATTCATGTCCACAAGATTTTGAGTGCCAAATTTTCTCCCCATCTCTCTCCTTTCCCCACCCAAGATGGGGTACATTCTGATTACTCCTTTCCCCAATCTGCCCTCCCTTTCATCACCTCCCTCCTCCTTCTCTTATCCCCTTCCCCTTCTGTTTTCCTATGGGGCAAGATAGATTTCTATACCCCAGTACCTGTATATCTTTTTTTTCCCAGTTGCATGTAAAAACAATTTTAAACATTTGTTTTTAAAACTTTGAGTTTCAAATTCTTTCCTTTCCTCCCTCCCCACCCACCCTCATTGAAAAGGCAAGCATTTTGATATAGGTTATACATGTGTAGTCATGCAAAACACTTCCATAATAACACTTCCATAATAGTCATATTGTAAAAGACTATATTTCCCTCCATCCTGTCCTACCTCCTGTTTATTCTAGTCTCTCCTTTGACCCTGTCTCTCCTCAAAAATGTTTAAGGTATAAGGCAATCTCTGCCTTCAAGAAGCTTATAATCTAATGGGAGAAGACAACTAAAAAGAAGTTGAAAACTGGGTTAGGAGGGTAGTTGGCATGGGGAGCATGATGAAGTCCTGCAGCTAGGGCAATGATCTGAGGAGGTGAGAGTTAGAGTTAATTTCCTCTTGCAGGATGATGGGTTTCTGCAGATTATTAAGTCCAAGAGAGTAGCCTATTTTTTTTCTGAACTCTTCCTCTCAATCTGATTATCCTCTCCCCCAATCTGCCCTCCCTTCTATCATCCTCCCTCTCTTATCCCCTTCCTGCTACTTTCCTGTAGGATAAGATAGATTTTCATATCCAATCCTGTGTGATTGTTATTCCTTCCTTAAGCCAAATCCAATTAGAGGAAGGTTCACTCCTTCCCTCTCTCCTTCCCCCCTACTCCAATGTAAGAGCTTTTTCTTGCATCTCTGTATGAGATATGTTTTCCTATTCCGCCTCTTCCTTTCTCCTTCTCCTAGTACTTTCTTTTCTCATCACTTAATTTTATTTTTTAGATATCCTTTCATATTCAACTCACCCTGTGCCTTCTGTCTATGTATGTGTGTGAGTGTGTGTTTATGTTTGTATATTCATATACATGCATATGTACATATACATATTTGTGTATGTGTATATATGCATATATATACATATACATACACACATACACACATACACTCACACATACAAATTCCATCCTAATATCTTGATACTGAGAAAGGTCTCATGAGTTATAAATATCATCTTTCCATGTAAGAATATAAATGGTTCAACTTTAATAAGTCCCTTATGATTTTTCTTTCTTGTTTACCTTTTCATACTTATCTTGAGTCTTGTATTTGAAAGTCAAATTTTCTATTCAGTTCTGTTCTTTTCATCAAGAATGCTTAAAAGTTTTCTATTTCATTGAATATCCACTTTTCCCCCTGAAGTATTACACTCTTGGCAAAGATCCTAGAGTGGTTTGCCATTTCCTTCTCCAGTTCTTTTTACAGATATGGAAACTGAGGCAAACAGTGTTAAGTCACTTGCTCAAGGTCATACAGCTAGTAAGTGTCTGAGGTCAGATTTGAATTCAGGAAGATGGGCCAGCACCCTATCATTGTACCACCTAACTGCTGTAATTCACATCTGGAAGAGAGAAAGACTTTGGTAGAAATATAAGCATTTTATACAATGCCAATCTCGGCAGACTTTTGCCTATTCTTCATAATTATTGAGTCCTTCAGTCTTGGTGTTGTTTTTTTTGAAGACTACTTGTGGGTGTCTTACAACCTAACCCTAATCACTTTTTTCAGCTAATTATTTTGCACACGAAAGAAATACTTAACACAGAACTCAAGCAAATTTTGATAGAATACTTAAGCTAACTAAACAAGCAACAGTAATAACTACTGTTGATACTGCAGAAAAAGTTGAGACTTAAAACCATCAAAATGTAAAGCATTTGAAAGGACTGCCAACTTAGCATTGAATATTTCATCTTGACTCTCTTCTATGCCACTTGTTTTCTAGCAAGTCAGGCTGGGCGTTAGATTAATCTACTGGCTGACCATCATATATCCTCTCCCAAACCACTGCCATATTTGCTGGAAACTCATTCTGAAGTACAGTTACTTTGAACACTCAGAATCTCTGGACTTTTCAAACTCACATCATTGTCTCCAAGCTGAGATCCAAGTAAACACAAGTTTGATTTTCAGTCACCCAGGGTCAGGAAAAGAAACCAAAATTAAAGAGGCCATGAAAGGTCTATCCTCAAGCTTGACTAGCTGAACTTCCTTTCTTTAGATATTATGTAGGAGTAGCTGACCTGCAGCTAGAATGAAGAATGACCAGAACTTCCTCATCCCCAAAGAAGTTCCATAGTTAACATGATGCTCCCTGGAAGGTGAAGAGAAGAGAGAGTCAGGGGCAGAACTATTTCCTTTTTAGTGGTCCATTGAGACATTGGCTTTTTCTGTCCAATAGAGGCATTGTTCCATCATTCCCCAAATGTCCGAATGCTGTTACACATGACTAGTCAGAAGTAACCAGGGAGTTTGTCATCCCCAAAGTTAGCAAATGTGAACTGAGTTAGCAAATGTGAATGGCCAGAAACTGGCAGGGCAACTTAGGCCTGTTCCATCCCTGCTACATGACCTGGAATTGCTGATGATTTTGAAGAGCATTTTGAAGAGCGATATGCAATGAATCACAAAACTGATCACACCTTTTGACCCAGCAATTCTTTTGCTATGATTCTATCTCAAAAGTCATTAAAAAAAAGGGGGGGGGAGGTAAACGGATCTGTACTAGTAAAAAATCAATAGTTGTTTTATTTGTAATAGCAAAAAAGGAAACATATTTAAGGATTATAAAATTACTGATTAAATTACTTTACAGTAATAGAACAGGATACTTAGATGTTATAAAATAAAAAGAAGTATAAACTATAGAGTGGTGTGTGAGTTACTTGAGATAAACAATCATTCTGATAGGATTTAATCTTGGGACAGCATTCATCTTTTATGTGTACTTCTAAGTAGGGGGCAGCTAAGTGGTTCAGTGGATAGAAAACTGGTCCTGGAGTCAGAAGGACTTGAATTAAAATCTGTCCTCAGACACTTCTTAGATATGCGAACCTGGGCAATTCCCTGAATTCTGTTTGCTCCATTTTCCTTATCTGTAAAACGATCTGGAGAAGTGTCCTGACCTACTTGTCAGGGGGCCAGCTGGTCTTACCAGTTTTTCCCTGGTCTTCGGGCACGCATCCAGACTTGTCCAGCACGTTCTACAAAGCAAAGTCAGCAGCCAGGACAGTGAGTGATCATCAGACAGCTTTATTTTTCCTTCTCCCTTATTCTCTACCCCATTCTTCTCTACCCCATTCCCAGTGTTTCCCTGTTTTATCCCCCTGTCTGAGTCCCTTTGACAAAACGTACACATTCCTTGGGGCTGCCTCTGACGCCACAAGGGTTGGGTAAACATGTGTCCCGGAGCAGAGCATCAACAGAACATCTGGGTAGTAAAACACAGAACTAACAGGACACACTGACCCAAGGGCATAACACTTGTCGTGTCCTTGCGACTTTGGTGTTTATGTTTATCTGCATTATCAGATCATTCTGGTACTCATGCTTGCAGGCAGACCTGCACACACCTTTCCCCTATCAGGGAAGGACATGGTGAACCACTCTAGAATCTCTGCCAAGAAAACCCCAGATGTGGTCTAGAAGAGTCAGCACTCAAAAGACTCAGCAACGAAAAACTGACAATGGGCTGACTCCGATTATTTAAACTTGATCAGATGAAGCTGGATTGAGCAGGTTTCTCCACATTCTGTTAGTTCTTTGTCAGTTGAATAGTGTATTTTTTTTTCTTTGCCACATATATACTCCATTGCCCTATTTTGTTATGCTTTGGATTTTGTGGCTTTTAAGAATAGACATTACTCCCAGGAAATGTGCAAAAAATGTAGCTCTTAAAGAGAACACTTTAATGACTGTTAGAGATACTGTAGAAGTTTTTGGTGAGGGGAAGCAATTTCTTTTCATTTAAACATTTATTGAATACCTACTCTATGCAAGACACTCAGCTGGGCACTGGGGGATGCAAAGAGGTATAAGAAGTGGTCCCTGCCATTAAGGAATTTAAAGTCAATCTAGATGAGCCTTTGGTTCTTGAAAAAATGAAGAGATATTGAAAAAAATAAAAGTATGATCTTATTCAGATGGATCATGTTCTTTTCAGTTCAGATCATTTCAGGCCCTTAAGCACATCATTAAATCTTTCAACAATACTATTTAATGCATTTGATTAAAACAAACTGATACTCTAAAACTCCGTGGGAATTGGAGTTGAACAAAAAAAATTATATCTGGATAGAACTGAAATGAAGACTTTCTAAAAGCAGAGATTATAAGACAACATGTATAAAACCTCTGTAGACCTCTATCCAGTCTCAACAAATCTGAGGTTTCTTTTTCTTGTTGCTGTGCATGTCTTAATTTATCTGCATTGCCAAAGTCTCCTATTATGGAGCAATCATTACCCTCTGGAATGTTTCTGTTTGGCTGGAGAAGTTTAGAATTTGGTTCTTTGGGGATGGGGAGTACTTATGTTGATGCTTAGCGACAGTATTTTTTTTAAAGAGCCAAAAATAGAATAAGAGTGCTGAAGATCTTGGTAAACATACTTTCTGATGGTAATGCAAGATTTTTCAAGGAAAAAAAAATCAATTTCTATATCACTCCTATAAGTACTAATGCAAAAATGAGCAGACCAAAATAAACATGAAATGGCATAAGAATGCTCACAGAACCAGTGGAGTAAAGGGAAACAGAAATACAAAAAAGATCTAGGAGAGATTGAGTGATACAAAAGAAGCAGCAACCAGAAGAATTCAGCATCACTAGGAAACAAGATCAATTGCATCAATGCACAAAGGAGAGTGTGGTAGAAAACAAATAAGCAAAAAAAATGTCAAGAACTGACAAACTATTACTGTAAAACAGTGTAATCAATCCCTGGAAAACAAAGATCTCTGGAGGAACCTGTAAGTGATGAAGCTTTTATTCGTTCCTCTACAGGGTTTTCTGAAGTTGGGATAAGAATGAGGAGGCCAGCAAAACAGGTGAACAAAAAGCTACAAAAGCAATAACAATAAAAAAACAACCCAGTTGCTGTTACTATGAAGAGAAATACTTGTTATGGGCAAGACAGCACAAATTGGAGTACTGAAGAGCACAAAAAAGATAATTACAAAAAGGGTATTTTTCTTTCTTTTTTTTTTTGGAGGGGGGAAGGCAAGGCAATTGAGTGACTAGCCCAAGGTCACACAATTAGTTAAGTGTCAAGTGTCTGAGGCTGAATTTGAACTCAGGTTCTTCTGACTTCAGGGATGGTGCTCTATTCACTGTGCCACCTAGCTGCCCAGGAAAAGGTATTTTTAAAATAGTATTTTATTCTACCCCCACCCACTCACATGTAAAGATAATTTTAAATATTCATTTTTGTAAAAATTTTTTCCTTCCCTGTCAACTCCTCCCCAAAAGAACAAGCAATGGGGTTGTATATATACAATCGTATTAAACATATTTCCTCATTAGTCATGCTGTGAAAGAAGAATCAGAACAAAAGGGAAAAACCATGAGAAAGAAAAGACATAAAAACAAAAAAAGTGAAACTAGTATACTTTGATCTGCATTCAGACTTCACCAGTTTTTTAGAATTGCTGAGAAGAGCTAATTTAATCATTGCATTATGTTACTTTTGCTGTATACAGTGTTTTCCTGGTTCTCCTCACTTCACTCAGCATCAGTTCATATAAATCTTTCCAAACTTTCCTGAAATCTACCTGCTTATCATTTCTTATAGCACAACAGTATTTCTACTACATTCACAGACCACAACTTGTTCAGCCATTCTCCAACTGAGGGGCATCCCTTCAGTTTACATTCTTTGCCACCACAAAAAGAGCTGCTATAAATATTTTTGTACATGCAGGTCCTTTTCCCTTTTTATGATCTCTTTCAGCAGGGGTGGGGAACCTGCAGCTTTGAGGCCACATGTGGCCTTCTAGATCCTTAAGTGCAGCCTTTTGACTGACTCCAGACTTTACAGAACAAATCCTAATATTTCCAAATTGCTCTCCAGAATGAGTGGATCATTTTATGACTCCACCAACAAAGTATTAGAGTTCCAGTTTTCCTGCATCTTCTCCAACATTTATCATTTTCCTTTTCTGTCATATTAGTCAATCTGATGGGTGTGAAGTGTTATCTCAGAGTGTTTTTAACTGTCATTTCTCTAATCAATAGTGATTTAGAGCACAAAAAAGGTAATTTTACTGATGAAACTTCCTTTTTTACCAAAAGTTTTGCCAAAACCATTGTCAGAAGGACTATCCAGATGAGTCTGTAAGATTTGGACATCTTCATCAAATTGTAAAGCAATCTCTTCAAAATCTTTGTGGGCCTTTTTTACTTTCAACGGGTCTAGAAGTCTTATCTCCCATTGAGGGAGTTCACCAACTCTGAAGAATATATTAATATACTGAGATGTATAATTCTTCCAGAATTATAGAAATTCCCAAGTGGATTAGAATATTGCAACATGATCTTGACTATACTGTACATCATGAAAGGCTAAGAAATTTATCTTAGAACTAGAGATAAACATGCTCCAATGGCTTGGGAATACATCTTGTTTAAACCTTGTTGAAAACCAGGGATAGAATCTAGACTAGACTTAGAAAAATAGATGTCAAAAGTATGCTAACTAATTGGAAAAACATCAGTTTCTTGTGGCTGGGCCGAGCAAATATAATAAAAATGAAAATTTAACCTAAATTAAATTACATATTTAGTGCCATACCAATCAATTCACCAAAAAAGTAAGCACCAAAAAGAGCTAGAAAAAATAGTGACAAAATTCATTTGAAAGAACAAAAAGTCCAGAATATCAAGGCAATTAATGAAAAGAAATTCTAGGGAAGGTGGCCTAGCCGTACCAATTTTAATCTCTATTATAAAGTAGCAGTCCTCAAAACTGCTTGGTACTGGCTAAAGAATAGAGTAGTGGATCAATGGAACAGATTGGGTACAAAAGACTCAGTAGTCAATGATCATAGTACTATACTGTTTGATAAGCCCAAAGACCCCAGTTTTTGGGATAAGAACTCACTATTTGACAAAAACTGCTGGGAAAATTAGAATATAATATGGCAGAAACCGGGCATAGACCATTATCTAA
>CM053593.1:197668629-197698218 GCA_028646575.1 Pseudocheirus occidentalis | reverse complement strand
TAAAATGTGGTTTCATAATGAAGAGCTAAAGAATGTAATTAATAATAATAATAATAGCATGTATATAGTGGCTACTACATGCCAGGCACTGTGCTAAATACTTTACAAATATATATCTTTTGATCCTTATAATAACCCTGGGAGGTGGGTGTTATTATTATCCTTATTTTATAGTTGAGGAAACTGAGGCAAACAAGAATTAAGTGACTTGCTTAAGGTCACACAGCTAATAAGTATCTGAAGCTGGATTTGAACTTTGGGCCAGCACACTATTCTCTGGGCCACCTAGAATATGTATCAAAATCTAAAGAGTCAATGCTAAATCATGGAAAACAAGCGATTTTGGGCCAAAAGAAGATATATTGCATGTTAAAAATTTTTAAGATATAAAAGTTGTAAGATTTATTGTATATCAGTAAATTTAATTGTTTTAATTTTTTTCAGTTAATTTGCACATTACTGTACATGAAAATATGGGGGAATATACATGACCTCATCGGGACTGACAGCAAAACCAGATCTGTATAGGTATTGACTATAACTGTCTAGAAAGAGAATAAAAAATAGGGAAAAAGGTGGCATGCTTTTAAGTAGGCCTATGATGTTAGTAATACAGATCCATGAAGTTCCTTGAACTTTGGTTAGTCAATTCCTATTTTACAGAATATTAAAACTTAGAAAGACCCTTATTTTATAGGTATGGAAAACTCAAGTACAGAAAGAGGAAATGCCTAGGGTTACACAGGAATGTGACACCAAACAAAAATATAGAAAGCATTTATTTAAGTAGTGGAAGTAGTGTGATTATAGGACCCGTGATGAACTGAATGTCTTCTCCCCCCCCCCCATCCACTTAATGAAATTATGGAATGTAAGGGCACTTAACAGAGACAAGAAATGTAAGGTCACACCCCTTTCAGAATTGTATGGGGCAGTATAAAAGAAGTACAATGAAGTATTTTTATATTTCCTTACTCCTTTTTGAAGCATGAAGCTCCTCAACCAATCTGGAATTCTTGGGTGGATAGAAAGGATCAGTCAAACCTTTTCTGGCCTTACAAAGTTAGAGTAGAGTTAGAAGGAAGTCATCTTTGGCAGTTGAGGAGAGAGCCAGTTCCAGATGAAGGACCTAGCTCTTGAGCTCTCCCAGAGTGCATTGATGTGGGAGCTTCCCTCATACCTATTGGCAATGACATCTTGCAGTGAAGCCACTTAGCCTACAGTAAGAGACCGAACACCCAAAAGAGGTCAGATTAAGAGACAATCAGTCCCAGAAGTTCACAGCTCAAACTTTGGAGAGGGGCAGACCTAAGGAACCTCAAAACCTACTAAGCAATGACCCTTGCCCACAGGGAGAAATATGAGGATCCCATGAGAAGAGAAAGGGACATTAGAGCCCTGTAGTGGTGCAGGTGTGGGTTACCTTAGTCAAGTGTGTTTCCTACACACATACTTATCTATTTGTGAACTTTCTGTCTGTGTTCACTCTTCCTGTTGATGCTATGTGTATTTGAGGGAGAGTGTGCCTCAGATTTCTGGAGATATTGTATATCTATTTTTCTTACTATGCCATTTCTATAATTCATTTCCTAATTGTGACTGCTAGCTGGCTCTTAAAAATAAATGCATCAGTGCATGTTCATGAGCTGTAGTTTTAGGAATGTGGGCCCTGGAATACCTTGAGCCTTGGGTATTCATTCTCCTATTTCATTGTAGACTGTTAGAATTTTTAAAACTTGGTAGGTTGTCTAGTCTGATCATCTTTTGCAAATAAGGAAACTTTAGCCTGTAAGGGGAAATATTTAAGTGCCCAAGGTCAAGCATGAAGTTAGTGACATAATCGAGACTTCAAACACCTTGGTTCCTAACCCAATTAATTTCCCAAAGAGAAGGCCTTATAGTGAGAGCTTGACCCCCAAATGTAGCATGGTGTGTGTGTGTGTGTGTGTGTGTGTGTGTGTGTGTGTGTGTGTTTGTTTTAAAGGAAGGCAGAGCCCAAGATTTCATCCAAGGAGAAACTCCCCAAAGTTTCTAGGGAAGCTAATTGGGAATAGGGATATGATGGAGACTTCCACCTCCTTTCTTATCTTCTTAGAGTCCTTTTTCCTTCAATAACCCGAAATGGGGTTGGTCTCTTCTACCTTCTCCCTCAAAGATGGAAGTCAAAAGTGCTTGAAGCAACTTGAAGCTTGAGGAGTCCTCAAAGAAGGCTAAAGAAGGTGGGAGCTCACTGGCTTTCACTTAACTCCACCCCAGTTCACAGGGCAAGTCATTAATCTCCACCAATAAGGAGAGGGTCCCATACCAATGGGCTTTGAGATGAGGGTTACAATAATAATAATAATAATAATAGTAAAAAAAACCTATTTGACTATCAAAATACTTCTTCTTTTCCCAACTTATTTGTTGGGAGGTTCAGTTTGTATTTATTTGTACGAGGCCCAGTTTTCTTTATATACTTTAACCAAAGCAATCGATCACAAGAGATAGAATGCAGAAGCAGATATGGAGATTCAGTTGTATTCTATTAAACTATACACTGAAGAGATCTACAAAAAAATGCAAAATGCTGCCACTCTTTTCATTCTTCATTTTTTTGGAAAATATAGTTATCTATGTTGATGTAACAATTGCTCAAAAATTAATTAGCACATATTTTAAAATGTGTTAATTTCTAATATGGTAAATACTGATAGATATAACCTATACAAACAAAATTTTGTTTATATGGTTTCGCTTTGGGATCCTTAATAATTTTTAAGAGTGTAAAGGGGTCAGAAATTTAAGTTAAAAAGTTTAAGAACAGCTGTTATAGAGCGTTCAGTAGCTACTTGTTGATTTAATAAATTGATCAATTGATAAGGATTTATTAAGTCCCTCCTATATGCCGGCATTGAGTTAGGTGCTAGGGATACATAGAACAAATAATGAAATAATCCCTGTCCCCAACAAGACATCTTGTACATAAATAAATAATTCTGCTTGGCCGTAATCCTACTCTATCTTTTCCCCTTCACTCCAGCTTTAAGCATTCTAGATTAGGTACTCACTTCTCTTTATCCAGATTATTCTAAGAACCTTCTCCTTGATCTTTCTTTCTTCAGTCTCTGCCCTTGCTTATATATTTTTAGGCCATAAACCTTTCGTTATTGCTATGCCCAAATCTGCTACTTTTAACCTAGTGTGGTCATTCATTGTTCAGGTGTTGAGGTTTAAGGTTTAGATTAGGGGTGTTCAAGACCCCCAAATATCAACACACCAGGTTCTGCCAAACGAATTCCACTCAAGTCTTCTCTCAGCCAAAGTAAAGCAAAGTTTATATTAAAGAGTCGCCTTAATGGGTAGACTCTTAAGGAGCCTAAGTATATGTGAAGTTTGTATTGACAAGCAGGCCAGAATAATCTGACACAGAATGAGACTGCCCTAGGTTGAATTTTTGGCACCTTCATGGAGGCAAGATGCATCTTATATACAAAAAGACTATGGGAGGGATCTAGGGGTGGAGCAGAGAAAGAGTTTGGGGAGTCAAATGAGGAGTCACATGGGTGGGCGGCTAGATGGCACAGTGAATAGAGCACTGGCCCTGGAGTCAGGAGGACCTGCGTTCAAATCCAGCCTCAAACACTTAACACAAAAAACTAGCCGAGTGACCTTGGGCAAGTCACTTAACCCCAACTGCCCTCCAAAAAGCAAAAAAGCAAAAAAAAAAAAAAAATGAGGTCAGACTCCAGTAATGAGATTAAGGGTGAGAAATAGCTGAAGGCTACCTGGAGATGACAAACAATGGAGGGCTAGGCTAGTTTAAGGGTAACAAATTTGGGTACAGATATTTTGATCAAGGGTGGGAAGTAGATGGACAGTGGAGGGATAGCCTAGTAAGAGTAAGAAATTTGGGCCTACGTATAATAAAAGATTTATAGCCTCAGGCAAATGCCTCATCAAATGGGAAGATTCAATCAGAGTTCAGGGGGTTTCCCAGAGCCTGTAACCCATTATTCCCCCTTTAAACAATTGGGACCCAAATTTCTTTGGGGTAAAGGGTGAAGGTCTCAGTTTTGAAAGTGCAAACAGGCACAAAAAAAAGTGTAGAAAAAGGACAATTTGTCTGATATAAAAGGCAATTTTTCTGGTTGGAATTAAAGATGCTTTGGCAAAGCCAAAAGGAAAAGGGTATGTTTGTCAGATATCCCCTTCCTTCCGGAATTGTTCCATGGACATGGAGTACTTGGAAAGCAACAGCAAGCATCGGAGTCTAATTGTTTTCAAAAACAGGCAACCAGCCTAGGGTCAGTTCCTAATGTATGGGGTGAGTAAAAACTTCTCAGGCAGTTTGGGATTGTTAACTTCCCCTTCCCTCCTCCATTGCCGCTGTCAATGAGCAGCAAGCAAGCTTCTTTGGGAATCTTTTGACTCTTCTCCCCCCGCCCCCCCCTTTCATTTCTTTGTCTGCCTTTCCCGCCTTACAGGCCCCTCCTCCTGGCCAGTGGGAGTCGGGAACAGCCCAGGCTCACTCTTCTTCCCTTGCTTTGGGATCCCCCCTCCCCTCCCTCCTTACCCCTCCCCCTCCTTTCCTTTGCTTTTCACTCAGGGAAGAGCTTCGTGTCGAGACTTACGTCTGCCTCTCAGTCAACCAGAGAGGAAAAACAGTGGGGAAGGGGGCTTGACTGCATTACGGTATAGATTCTTGCACTGTCTTTTGTAACATGCCCCTCCTCCATGATGAGTCATGGGGAAGACCTCCTTCTTCTCCCAGGGAAGAGAATAATCTCCTGTTCTTATCCTAAGAGATCTCTGTGTTTATTTATTTATATTAAATTAAGGATGTGGGTTATTTTTCATCCAAACACTAAGGAGTGCATTCAGATTCCCAGAGCCTGTCCTCTCCTTTCATCACCATACAGAGTGAAAGGTTTTTCTAGATTGGGTAAAGCTAATGCCGGGGTGATGGTCAGTTTACTTTTCAGAATCTCAAAACCTTTAACCTGGTAGGGAGCCCACTCTAGAGGGAGTGAGTCCTGACCTTTAGTAGCATTTCATGGTTGCAGTTCCTTCCCAGGCCTTGGGCTTAATTGGATATTGACGTTGATGGGGGAACGCTTTAGGATCTAGGAGTCGAACAAAGGCTGGAGTGACAGAAGTAGCTCACCCAGGAATTCCCTGATCCCAAACAATTGGTTCAACTATCTCCCACACTTTTGGTGGAACATGGAAAGATCTGGGAGGCTTAACTAGAGAAAATTTGCTTCCCAATTTTGCTATCAGGCCCCTTCCCAACAAGGGGATAGGATAAGAGGAAAGCATAAGGAAGGAAGGTTCAAACAACAGATCCTCAGGTAGGCAGGGGCCTGGGTATGTCTGGAGACATCCCTTAGTTTCCCCTTTGATGCCCATGACTTGATGTGTCAAGGGTGAGTAGGGCCAAAGTAACTAATTAACTAATTAAAATAGAGAATGTAGCCCCCATATTGATTAGAAATCAGACAAACTTACCTTCGACCTCAATGCTTGCTGAGGGCTCAGAGAGGGAGATGGAGAAAGCAGGAGCCCTGCCAAGCCCCAAGCTTCTCCATCATTCCAAGTCTTGGGAAGACTGGAGGACAGGGTGCTGGGACATGGCTCTACCATTTTCCCAACCTCAGGGACAATCCTTCCTTGAATGTCCCTCCTAATCAGATGGGCACAGTTCTAGAAGCATTGGTTCCTGGGGCTCCCTCTGGGGGACCACCCTGGAGGGGCACTCCTTGGTTCAGTGATCCTCCTTGTGGCATCAAAAGCAGTTTTCCCCACTACCCAAGTGACTGGGCTTCCTCTTATGGGGTGTCTTGGAGGGGCTTTTCCTGGTCAGCAGGCCAAGAATTGAGCATGTTCTCTGTCTCTGACTCATTCCCTTTATTCTCTCTCCTCTGCTGCAACTAGGTCTTTCTTGTTAAAGACTCCAAAGGCTATCTGTCTCCAGTAATTTGTCTGCCTTTCCCGCCTTGTGGGCCCCTCCTCCTGGCCAGTGGGAGTCGGGAACAGCCCAGGCTCACTCTTCTTCCCTTGCTTTGGGATCCTCCCTTCCCTCCCTCCTTGGACCTGAAGTGTTTGGGGTCCCATTGCTGGGACCTGCAGTTTCCTTCTAATATCTGGAGCAAATTGATTAATGAAATACATGCTAAGGATTACTGACCCTTCTATAGAGTTAGTATCTAAATTTATATAACTTTTAGTAGCTTCTACTAGTTGGTCTTGGAAAAGGGTAGGGTTTTCCTTTTTTTCTCTGAGTAATTTCCCTAACTTTCTGATAATTTACTTGCTTTTGAAATTCAGTTTCCTGGGGGGCATTTTGTGGAGTCATTATTAGCTAAACAATCCTCAACTTTTGGGGCTTGTTCCCAGATTCTTCTCTTCTCCACTGTGGAGCAACAGGTAGAGAAGAGGATATGCAAATCACCTTAAGAAAGCTCAAATTATAGAGATATGCCTCTGAAGCCCTCGGTAAACTTAGCTGAATCTTTGGAGAATCTCCCCAACTTGCTCTCTAGTTGTCCCACTTCGTGAGACAGTCACTTCCCTTAGAGGAAAAAGTCCTGAGGGCTCCATGGGGAAGGGGGCTTGGGAAGGGAGATAGTAAGTCCCACTTATTGTGAGGCAGTGACTGGTGAGTGCTGGCTAAACTGGATCAAACTGCAAGACCGGGGAGATCCAACTGGCAAGGGTCAGCTGGCACCTGAGGAGGGGAGCTACCCCAAAGACTGCCATGGGGGTAGGGCCTGGGGCCTGAGCAGCTGTCACCTCACGGGGAGGGACTGCAGAGGGAGATGCAGCCTAGGAGATGTGGATGGTGTAGGAGTCAGAAAATGAGGAGTGTTGGACTAGAGGAAAAGGGATGGGAAACCAAGGGGAAAAGGGTTGGGGGGCAGCAAGAGTGGTTGGGGGATTTGCCTCAGCGAGACCTGTGACTGGGACCCGAGCAGGAGTTGCTGAAGGGGGGAGGGACTGGGGTTGAAGTCCTGGAAGCCATAGGAAGGGGGTCATTTAATTGGCCCCATTGTCCCTTTGTGGAGGGGCTCTAGCTTCAAATATCTTACAATCTTTCCTGAGAACCATGTTCTGAGAAAGTTTGACTAAGGTAAGTGTAGGCAAGTTCTATCCATCTTCCTTCTCCACGACAGTATAATTCTAACTGCAAGAGAGTATTATCTTTTAAAGTCCCCCAAACAGGCCAAGTTTTGTAGTCTTCTAGGTGATACTGAGGTCAACTATCTGACCTACTGAGACCTGAGAAGTCAGGCCCCAAAAGCACTTCCAAGGTACCTGGAAAGCAAGAAGGGGATAGCGGAGAGGGAGAGGCTTACGTACCTTCCAGTCCTGGCTGGAGAAAAACTTGAGATTAGCAGTGATACCTGGTCAGGGAAGCATAAAATGTTGAAGTTTAAGGTTTAGATTAGGGGTGCTCAAGACCCCAAAATATGCCAAAGGTCCTACCAAATGAATTTGACTCAAGCCTTCTCTCAGCCAAAACAAAGTTTATCCATTCACTATAATGGATACACTCTTAAGGAGTCTAAGTATTTGTGATGCTTGTATTGACAAGAGGGCCAAAACAATCTGACACAGACTGAGTCTGAGCTAAACTGAATCCCAGCCCTTCATGGAGGCAAGATGGATCTTATATAGAGAAAGATTGTGGGAGGTATCTAGGAGGTGGTCTAGAGGAGGGTTTTGGGGAAGATCTTGATGAGGAATCTAAGGAAGATCTTGAGATCAGACTCCAGGAATGGGATTAAAGGTGGGAAATAGCTGAAGGATACCTGGAGATGACAAGGGGTGGGGGGAGGCTAGTTTAAGGGTAACAAATTTGAGTATAGATATTTTGATAAAATCAAGGATGGTAAGTAGCTGGACCAGAAAGGGCTAGGGCTAGGTTAAGAGTAACAGATTTGGGCCTAGCCATAATGAAAGGCTTATGGTCTCAGGAAAATGCCTTATCAAGTAGGAAGATTCAAGGGGGTTCCCAGAGCCTAAATCCCATGGCGGGGTGGGGTGGGGGTGGGAGTAACTGGTAGCCACTATTGTTTTCTCAGCATCAGGAAAAGTAGTTAAGATCACCCTGAAGACATGTGCAATCTTGGTCTCTGTAGGTAGGAGCCAGAGTAAGGAGAAAGCAGTCTAAAGAGGAACTTATTGCCATAGGCCAAGTGTAAGTGGGTGTATCAGCAAGCACCCTAGCATGCCCAGGATGGCGGCTAGCACAGGTTCTTAAATCTGCTTTTCTAAAGGAAAGCAACTCAGAAAGGGTTAACAATCTTACTTTAATCAATCAAACATATATCGTTTACCTAGTTCAGGGGGAAAAAGTCAGCACCCTGAATTCCAGAGAATACAAACAGAAGTTATAAGCAGACAATGACACACATCAGCAGACAGGCTTCCAGCTGTCTGACCATTACATCCATACCTATTCAGTTACCAGAGAGGGAAGCATCAACATCTGGATTTTCAAAGGGGGAGGCTCAACGGCTTCCCAGAGTCTCATCTGGCCAAATCACACAACTCTTTCCAAAGTGAGCCCCAAAGCAAAACCTCACATCAGGGTATATATGTAGCCTTCTCCTGGGTCAGAGACTGTCACAGCCCTCTTGACCTAGTGCCCAATCACAAAGTGATAAGGTGTGGGCATTCCTGAAAAACAAGCCTCCATGTGACCACATTCAGCCTATTAGGGGGCAGAGTACACTTTCAAATCAGGGAAGGTTCTCAGAGCCACTTAAACAAAGGGCCTAGGGGTAGGGAAGATCTTCAGATTCCCATAACAGTGGGTTAGGAATCAAGGAGGTAAGTAGATGCAGGCCCAGGAGCTAGTGCCAAGGAAGAATCAGTCCAGCCTGAAAGTTAGTTGAGGGGAAGGGAAGAGGAGAGAGAGAAGAGCCACACAATTCTGAAGTAGGGGTGTTCACAGACGGGGCAGCTGCTTGTACTGAGGATGTCTGCTGAAGTAACTCTCCTACTTTCTGCTCTAACACAGAAGAATAGGCCTTTGGGTATTATAGTTTTTCTGGAACACTCCTAAGACAGAGAGAAAATTCTTGTGTTTTTTTTTTTGGTGTGTGTGTTGGATTATAGTTTATTGATGGCTGCCCCACCTTTTGGAGCAGCGAGGTGGCATAGTAGATAAAATGCTGAGCCTGGAGTCAGGAAAACCTGACTTAAAAACCGACCTCAGACCCTAGATGTATGACCCTCGGCAAGTCAGTTTCTTTATCTGTAAAATGAGCTGGAGAAGGAAATGTGAAGCCGTTCTAATATCTTTGCCAAGAAAACCCCAAATGGGGTCACAAAGAGTCTGACATGACTGAAATGACTGAATAATAGCAACAAGCCCCATCTTTTATGTGGTAGTGTAGCGTAGATAAAAAATAAACCACATATCTCCACTCCAGGCTGGCGAAGGGGTCTCTGTTCTTGGCTCCCTGACAGCAATGCCACTCCTCTCACTCCTTCTCCTTGCCGAGCATGGAGGCACCAGTCTCCAGTTTGGAGAATCTGGAAGGATTTCAGTGGCCCCAGAGGGAGAGGGAGAAATGGACGGAGAGTCCTTTATTTGGTAAGGCCTTAGCTCTAGTTGTTGTATTTAGGCAAAACTTCATAGTCCTAATTCCCTTTTATGGCCAACTTTGATTAAAAAAAAATACAGAGCAGGGTTATATTTTTTCTATCAAGTTTGAATTTGGAAACTTGAAACAGCTCTAATGGTAAACTCACAAAAGTGATAGAATTCCTAGGATTTGAGAATAAAATCTTTACTACTAAAAAAAAAAGAATAAACTGCATGCTCCATTAACAGTTCACTATTAGAGGAGAAGCACATGGGAGCAAATTGTTCATGAATAAGAGTAAGGGAATCTCAAAGCCTGAAAAAGCTCTTTTGGTGCTCATCCATAGATGTAGTTAAGTAAGGGATAAGTAACGATCTTTCCCCCTGAATTTAGCTTTGTTTCCATGCTTTCTCCCTTACTATTAATTTTTGAGGTATAGAAAAAGTTTTAGAACTGAGAACTAGGGGTGACTCTAAACCCAAGGAATCATGAAGACTTTCTAGCTCTAAACTAGAGAGCATTTTATTTTTCATTTGAAAGACTAGAAATGAAGGTGGTACTCATGGGCCTGATCCCAGTATTGAGCAGCACAGGAGATTTCACCTGTTCTGTTTTTGCTCCTCCTTATGCAACCTTGTGCCCCTTCCCATTCTCCCAAGGGCTCACTATATTAATATGAACTTCATGTGGATCCTTGATCAGCCTAGCTGACTGCAGTTCAGAATGCTTGAGCTCAAGAGATCTAACTAGCCTCAACCTCCCCAGCAGCTAGGATTACAGGCACATGCAACCATGTTCATTTGGGGTTTATGACAGAGATTCAAACCACAGTGGCTAGAAAACATAGTTGTTTTTTTTTAAAGAACTAAATCTGAGGTCACTAGGGAATTGGGGTCTATATACCAAAGATTTTGGATCTAGGGGAAAGAAAGTCCTGGAGAGGAAAGTTTCTTCTAGGCTAAGAAGTATCTCTAAGAAACACTAGGAAGATTGCTATCCTCATAGCTCTGTTTCTGTCAATGACTGAACAGGTAAGAGTGTTTGCATTTCTGAAAAAGCATTCACTTCTTCCCATTCCTTGCAAAACCCATGGACTTAAAATTAAAGAAGCAATAGCAGAGGCCTCTCATCCTCTTAAGGAAGAGATAGAATCCCAGCTAAGAACTTGAGCTGAAGTTAGAAGCTGGGAGAGGAGAAACTCCACCAACTCATTCATGACCAATGGAATTGTCTCTAGCAGCAAACAATGGCAGGCACTGGACCAGCAGAGAGACACTGAGCAGCAACCACATGAGACCAGCAGGAAGCA
The DNA here is from genome assembly GCA_028646575.1 of Pseudocheirus occidentalis. NCBI lineage: Eukaryota > Metazoa > Chordata > Mammalia > Diprotodontia > Pseudocheiridae > Pseudocheirus > Pseudocheirus occidentalis. The sequence continues at coordinate 197,687,331 of CM053593.1, read as the reverse complement.
ATACCAGGGGAGACTGGCAGAGATCAAGCACCCAGAAGAGAGTACAAGCTACATGAAAAATTTGGGGGCAGGGAGAGAGGATTTGTCAGGAGAGGATCATTGGCATCACCAGAAGACATTAGTGGTCCTAATGTATAAGAAACAGGAGTTATCCCTCTTCATACTTGCATTTTTGTCAAATATGTTCAGTATGTATGTATATACCCCTCTATGGAAGTCCCTTGTGTGTCTACTCTTTCCACTGATTATGTATGTATTTGTGGGAGAATGTACTCCAGGTTTATGTTTTATTGCTACTTGTTTTTCTATGTTATTTCATTAAATGTCATCACTTTAAACTGTTTGTGTCCTTTGACTGACAAGTAGAGGTAATCACATTGTTGGGGGCCTGTGATTCACATGCAAATTGTGTTTGAATTGTGTGTCTCTATCTGTATTATTATATGCTTGTGTGTCTGTCCATATATCTGTGTGTTTGTGTGTTTTTCTGCATGTGTTTAATGCAGTGGTTCTCAACCTTCTTAATGCCTCTACCCTTTAATACTTGTATTAAATTGTAATACGGGGCATATCTGCATGTGGGTGGACCCGCCTGGAGACGGATAGAGGAGCGGTGTCTCAGTTCCTAAGACTACTGGAAATATGTGTTTTCCGATGGTCTTAGGGGATCCCTGTGAAAGGGTCATTCAGCCCCCAAAGGGGTTGCGACCCACAGGTTTGAGAACCACTGGTTTAAGGACTGCTTGTGCATTTGTCCGAAGGAAAAGGGAGGATATAGAGAAGATGAAGTTCCATACCTGCTCAATAAATCTCTGACACTCCAGGAGAAAAAAGAGAAACATAACAGGAACTGAGTTACAGACATTACGTCCATTCTACCATCCCACCCAAGGGTTACCTCTATGTCCTTAGGAACATAGGACACAGTAATTTCTATCTCCACACCATCTGACTCAGGGATTACCTCTCCAGACTGAGGGATGCAGGACATGGTTAGCCTCCTCACTGGGCTATGAGGAGCAGAGGCAGGTAGGTGGCACAGTGGGGAGAGTGATGGGTCTGGAATCAAGAAGACCTGAGCTCAAATTGGACCTCAAACACCTACCAGCTGTGTGCCCCTGGGCAAATCATTTAAGCGCTGTCTGCCTCAGTTTCCTCAACTGTAAAATGAGGACAATGACAACTACTTCCCATGGTTGTTGTGAGGATCAAAAGCGACAATATTTATAAAGTACAGAGCTTGGTACAGAGCAAATGCTCAGTAAATGCCTTTTCTTTTCCTTGTTTTCTTTCTTCCTTCTTGTCCCATTCCACTCTTACACCACATGTAGGCTGTGTGATCTTGGGCAAGTCACAGAGCCACTTCTGGGTTCCAGTTTCACTCTGTGTAACTGGGGAAAATCACACACCTCTTAGAAACAAAAAAGAGATAGATGGAGGTTCCTAATTTGGAGGAAAGCCATTGACCTTTAGCAAGGTGATGTTTAGTGCCTTAGATGCCTCCTCCAATTCAGTGATCAGTTCATTCAAATGAATTTCTGCCTCAGAGATTTTGTCCTGGAGTTCTTTCACCTTTTCTGAGACACTATTCAGCCTGTCCAGCCAGTGTTGAAGGGGAGAGACTAACTGTCTCTCAGTCTGTTGTTTCTCCAATATAGCCTTCAGACTATCCTTTTCTGAGTCTGTTTCTGCAGGAAAAGAAAATGAGTAATGACAGCAAAATGAGCTCATCTTTCATCACTGGAGGGGAGGAGACAAAGCAACTATCAAGAATCTGGATTGGTAATGGAGAGAGAGCCAAGGAAGAGGACAGCTCCCCTAGAGTCATCATCATTCCTCTTCGACAGTTGTATCAGGCAGCTGTTGTCCACTCTCAAAAACAGTGGGGTTGGAATCAGTGAAGTGTCTTTGTGTGATCACTTCAGTTTTCTGACCTGCATCTTCCTCATTTCTATGAAATGGAGATACCAGCGCTGTTGGTCTCACTGGGTTACTATGAGAATCAAATGAGACAACTTGAATAGAGCGCTACATAAATGTAAGGTGTTGTAGTACATTATTGTGTACAAAGAACATAGGGAAACTTGGATCCAAGTCTTGGTCTGGCACCAAGTCTTTCTTGATGTAATTCTTGGCAGGTGTGCCGCCCACCCTCCCCCCCCTTCCCATTTCTTACATCTTACTTCCTTCATATACTTTAGAATCCAGAGACCCCGGCTTCCTTTTTCTTCCTTGCACAAGACACTGGATCTTCCAATTCTGGGTATTTCTACTGGCTGTCCCCATGCCTGGAAAGCTATTCCTACTTATCTCTACATCCTAGCTTGCCTGGCTTCCTTTAAGTACCAGTTACATTCTTATCTCCTACTGGAAACCTTTCCCGATCCCCCTTAATGTTAGCGCTTTCCTTTGTCTCTAGTGTATTCTATATATATCTTGCTTGTACATAGTTTGCAAGTGGCCTGTTCCATTAAACGATGAGCTCCTTAAGGACACCAACGGTCCTTTGTTACTTTTTTTTTTATACTTTTTTGTATCCCTAGTGTTTATCTCAGTGCTTGGCACACAGTAGGCAATTCATAAGTGCTTGTTGATTTGAGATAAGGTGCCCACCTGCATTAGTGGAGGGTTTCCCCATTTGAAAATTTCCTATATCAATGAAATCACAGCCCTAGTCCCTATTTCGCATATAATGTCAACTCTAATTACCTTATGTTTGTTCCTGAGAGAGAGACATGGGCTGAACCTATGCCACCTATTTTTAATCTCCTTTCTATAAACATTAACAAGTAGCTTGATTCTCTTAGTCTCAAGTTTGTTATCTGTAAAACAGGGTAATATCACCCCCATCCATGTACTATATATCTCTCTCCCTCCCGTCATCATTTCCCACCTGGTTGTATTTGCTTCTTCACAAGGTACCCTTTCCTGCTTTTCAGCTCCCTTTTTTTGGGTGGTATTTCTTTATTAGATTGTGAGCTCCTTAGAGTAGAGGCTGTCTTTTGCCTTTTTTTGTATTTCCAGTGCCTTACACATAGTAGGTTCTTTATTAATGCTTATTGACTGATGATAGAGAGACCCATGGAAATCACAGAACATGAACACAGGCACAGATTTCCTCTACTCCTATACAATAATACACACCCTCATGTTCAAAGAAATACATTCACATTCAAAATCATGCCCTAGGGGGCAGCTAGGTGGCACAGTGAATAGAGTACTAGCCCTGGAGTCAGGAGGACCTGAATTCAAATCTGACCATAGACACTTAACACTTACTAGCTGTGTGACCTTGGGCAAGTCACTTAATCACAACTGCCCTGCCTTCCCCCTCCAAAAAACAATCCCCCCCCCCAAAACAAAACAAAATCCTGCCCTAAGAAGTAAACTCATGTACATAAGAGATGGTTCTTATTGAGGCTTTAGGGACCTACCAGCAGAATATGGAGTTTTTACTTTTCCTCAGGAAGGTGCCAAGGTTCCCCTAAGAACTTCTGGAGCTTTCTGACTTTTTGTTGGATCTGTTCCTGAGGAGACAGACACTTCTTTGTAATTTCTAGGGGAATGGTACATCTACTGAAATGAAGGAGTTCAGTGTCAACTGTCTGAACCCCAGTTTCCCAATTTTTTGGTCAAAGTCACCTCTTGAACTATTCAAGGAGAAGAAAATACTTCTTAGCTTTTCATTCATGGAATTATCACATTGTATTACGGAAGTTAGAGCTAGAAGAGGCCCTGATGGTCATCTAATCCAACCCCTTCATTTTAAGAGGAGGAAATGGAGTGCCTAGAAGAGAGGGAGAGAGTGATTTGACCAAGGTCGAATAGATAATAAATGACAGAATTGGTATTTTAACCTAGACTTTCTGATTCCAAATACTGGAATATTCCAAATACTCTGGTTTCTCCTCTGAGACTCCTTGTGAGGAAACTGCTTTGTGAATATTAACACACTATGTAAATTTGAACTATTATTATATTCCAGCTTTTTTTACAAGTAAGTGAAAATGGCCTAGAGCTCAAGGAAAGGAGGGCAAGCATTTTCTCTCTCCTTCCTGGACAGTACAGCATGAAGGAATTAAGTTAGATTCAAGGAAGAATATCCTAATTAGGAGCAGATGGAAGAAATAACAAATATGATAGGAGTAAGAATGACTTGAGGGGGGCGGCTAGGTGGTGCAGTGAATAGAGCACCGGCCCTGGAGTCAGGAGTACCTGAGTTCAAATCCGGCCTCAGACACTTAACACAAAAAACTAGCCGTGTGACCTTGGGCAAGTCACTTAACCCCAACTGCCCTCCAAAAAGAAAAAAAAAAAGAATGACTTGAGGGACTACAAATATCTCATGCTCTATAAAGGGTGCAGGGGAGGGTAATGGCTCAGAGTCAGATTGTTAGTTCTTATGGCTTTACCTTATAGGGGATGATGGCTGTATCTTGGTCAGTTCAGTGTTCAGGAGAAGCGAGGCACTGAGAGCACAGGAAGAGTTGTTTTTCTTCACAGAATGAGCTCACAAATTTCTGGTGGTCCTCACAGGAGCAGCCTGCCCCTAGAATGCTCAGAGACCAGGGTTTCCGGCAAACAGAACAGTTAAGGATGTCCCCATCTAAGCCTTTTTTTAGCTTGTTGGATGAGGCAACTTGGCAGAAGAAGTATGCACAGTCAGTGCTTACTGCCTCCCTCGGATGCTCTTGACAGATGGGACAGTCTTTCTTGGGCCTGCTTGTCAGCTGGGGATCCATGGTTACAGTTCTGTTGTAGTCTCTCTGCCCTCTGTTTCCTTGAGAATGAAGTAGATCCAGCTCCCCAACTTCATACATACATACATTAATATTAACATACATACAGGTAGAGCTTTAAAGCTTTAGAGACCTTTTAGGTTTCCAAAATGCATTCCTTAAAACAACCCCATGTGATAAGACTTGGCGAAGGAAGTTGAAGTTTTGAAAACCCAGCCTCAAACAGTACAGTTAGTAGACGCATAGAGCTCATGTCCAAAACTAGGTCTTTTAATTCTAGTTTACTGCTCCTTACCTGATATCACATTATACCATTCTTTCTTTCTTATCAGCTGATAAGAACCCTAGACAGGAAGAAGCAGTGGGAAAGATAATATAAAGATAGTAAATAATTTTTAAAAGTCTGTTTGGCTTTGGAGTTAGTCCTATGATGGGGACTCCTTTAGTCTAGCATTCTAGCAAATGGTGCTGGGTTTGTTAGTATTGAAGGCGCGGAGTGGAGATGCCAGCTTACAGTTGCCACAAAGTTTGGAGACCAGACCCCCATGATGCCACACCTCTCTTTCCTTCCTGGTCTTGACGTCTTGGTGAAACAATTCAACTTCTCAGTATTCCCTTCTCTTAAATCCATTTCCCCCTTATCCTTTTGATGATCATGCCTTGCCAAATCCCAACCCTGGATTAGTCTCACCATCTGCTTCCTTTGCTCTTGTTCATGTGCGACTAAACAGAGCTGGAAGGAGTAATGCAAAAATGCTGATTTGTTGTATAATTTCACCCGTTCTCTCATTGCCGCAAAGCAATACCTCTTTTGTTTTTGTTACTTTTCCCTAATAGACTCTCTAAACCTCTTACTACAGTAGTCAACAAGAAATATATGAGGGGTAGCTAGGTGGTGCAGTGAATAAAGTGCCAGGTCTGGAGGTAGGAAGACTCATCTCTGTGAGTTAAAATCCAGTCTGACACTTTCCAGCCATGTGATCCCGAGCAAGTCACTTAACCCTGTTTGTCTCAGTTTCTTCATTTGTAAAGTAAGCTGGAGAAGAAAATGGCAGACTACTCCAGTATCTTTTCCAAGAAAATCCCAAATGGGGTCACAAAGTCATACATGACCGGAATGAGTAAACAACAAACGCATTTGCATGAAATACCTACTGTGTTCCAGGCACTGTTCTAAGCGCTATTCCAACTCTTTTTTTTCTCACTTTCAGTCTCCCTTGGTACTCCCTCATCCTCTCGGCTAAGGACTTCATAGCATATATGCTTCACTGAAAAATTCAGGGCCATTCATTAAGAGCTCTCTCTTCTTTCCTCATTTCACATTCCTCTGACACCTGCTCCCTCCATCTCCTTCTTTACTCCATTCTCTAATGAAGAGGCAGGCTTTTCCCTTGATGAGGTCCATCTTTCTACATATACTTTCATTCCTGTTCCTTCCTGTCTTCTCTAGGAAATTGTTACCCCTATCATTCCCACCCTCTTCCTAATATTTAATTTCTCCCTGCCTACTGGCATCTTTCCTCCTGCCTGAAAAAATAAAATATCCGGGTATTTTCCATCCTCAACACCCCCCCAAAACCTAACTTGATCCTTCCATTCCTGAGCTATCATCTTATATCTCCTTCCCTTTCTCAGCTAAATTCCTTGAAAAAAGCCATCTATCAAAAAAAAAAAAAAAAGAAAAAGCCATTTATCCTCAATGCCTCTACTTCTTCTCCTTTCATTTTTTTTTCTTTTTTGCTTTTCTGGATGAGGGAGGGCAGGGCAATTGGGGTTAAGTGACTTGCCCAAAGGCATATGGCTAGTAAGTGTATCAAGTGTCTGAGGATGGATTTGAACTCAGGTCCTTCTGACTCTAGGGCCGGTGCTCTATTCACTGTGCTACCTAGCCACCCCTCCTTTCATTTTCTTGAAAATTTTCCTGAGGCCTTGACCTGAAAATACACTCTCAAGAGTTACAAAAGATCTCTTAATTTCTAAATCTACTGGCCTTTTTTCAACCCAGATCTTCCTTAATATCTCTAAAACATCTTACACTATCAATCACTTTTTCTTCCCAAATGCTCTCTCCTCTTTAGTTTTGCACGAACTAACCCTCTTTTGGCTCTTCTACCTATCCAGCCACTTCTCAGTCTCCTTTGGACCTTCATTCATATCATAACCATTAACTGAGCATATTTCCCAAGACTCTATTCTGGTTTCTCATTTTTCTATATATTATCATTTGATGATTTCTTCAGCTGATTCCTACACCTATATATATTGTACTATGCCAGAGTTTGTTTTATAAGAAGGTGGGGCATGAGGGGCTCCCGGGTTTCTTGGACCCAAGGATGGGATCCAAATTGGGTTCAGAGGAAGGATAATCTCAGGAGGAAGATAATCTTCCTCCAAGGGAGAACAGGTTCAGATAGTCTTTAAATCAAGTTGAAGTGATTAATGGACATGGAAGAATCCAAGAACAAAATGGCAGAGGATATGAACAACAGGAAGGCTTCTGTGCACGAAGCTGTGGGGCAGAGGCAAGGAATAGTGTTTCTTCTAATATCCTTGTTATCTGTTATACCTGTTATCCCTGCCTCTGCTTCTTCCCTCACTGGAGATCTGAGCAGAGGTCTGACAATTACAGGTGTTTCACATGTTTGCCTTGTTGATACTGGAGCCACTCATTAAGCTTTAGTTAAGAGACCAAGTTTTGACTGTACCATTATGCAATCTACACAACTAGTGGGAATAGAGGGAACACCACGGGAAGCCTCCTTCTTATCCCCACAAAAGGTGACAGTGGGCTCCCTGTCTCTATTGCCTTCCTTTTTTTTTATGGATATCTAATGCCCCTGCTGATCTGTTGGGAAGAGATCTTTTGTGTAAACTTAGCACCACTATTTCATATCTTTCAGATAACTAACTCTACAAGTGCTAGACATTCTAGCCTCTTTTTTCCCATTATTTACTGTTGTTCTTACTGATTTTTAAAAATGATGACCTCCTCTTCCTTCTTCCTGTGACATTAGTTCAACATGATGGTATTAATAGCCCTAATATTCTTTCTGATATCCCAAGTTCTTTGTGGGCCACCTCATCTGCTGATGTGGGTCTTTTGAAATCAGCAGTCCTGATTACTATTGCTACTAAAGTGGGGCTACCATCTTCGGTGCCTCAGTATCCCCTGACTAGGGAAGCCATCGAAGGAATTGCCTCTATTACTAATTCCTTAATAGAGCAAGGAATTGGTTTTTTTTTTTTGGAGGGGGGAAGGTAGAGCATTCAGGGTTAAGTGACTTGCCCAAAGTCACACATCTAGCAAGTGTTAAGTGTCTGAGGCTAGATTTGAACTCAGGCTCTTCTGATTCCAGGGCTGGTGCTTTAGTACCACCTAGCTGCCCCTAGGAATTGTGTTTTCATGAACATCTCCCTGCAACATTCTTACACTGCCAGTTAAGAAACCTAAACTAGGTCCTGATGGAAAACTTGTTCATGGCACTTTTATAAAGGGACAGGGACAAAGTAGAGGATAGAACAAGTGGGGCACGGGATAGGAAGGAGGGAAATATAATCAGCCTCTCACAATATGTCCATTGTGGAGATATTCTGAGTAACTACACATGTATGGCCTGTATTTAATTGCTTGTCTTTCCAGTGGGAGTGGGTGATGAGGGAAGAAAGGAAAGAATATAGAATTTAAAGTCCTAAAATCAAATGTTTAAAAAATGTATATATAATCATCATCATCATCATTATTATTATTATTATTTACATGCAACTAGGAAATAAGATATACAGGCACTGGGGTAGGGAGATCCATCTTGCCCTACTGGAAAGTCAGAGGGATGATGGGGGAGGATATAGGAAAGAGCAGATTGGGGGAGGGGGTATACAGTGGGATTGCTGTTTTGGGTTGGTGGGTAGGAGGAAGATGGGGAGAAAATTTGTAACTCAAAATCTCAGAAATGAATGATGTAAACTAAAAATAAACAAAAGTTAATTAAATAACAAAAAAATCAAATTAACCCCCCCAAAAAGATTTGTGTGTCATTAATGCATATATTATTCCAGGACATCTTGTGGTGTCCAACCCCGCCACAATTGTTTCTTCTATTCCCCATGATGCTACCTGTTTTTCAGTAATAGATCTCTGTGTTGCATTTTTTAAGAATTCCTATAAGTCCAGAATCTAGATACCTGTTTGCATTTACTTGGATTAATCAGTGATGGATGTGAACTTGCTTGTCTCAAGGCTATGTTGAGTCCTCTACTCTGTTCTCTCAAATTCCACAGTAAATTCTACTTTCTTCACAAACTCAGTTTTAGTACAATATATTGATGACCTTCTACTGTTCTCACCTACTGCTAAATATCTGCCAGAGGGACAGTTATTATCTGCTCCTCCAGTTCTACCACTGTGGACACAAGGTCTCCAGGTCAAAGGTAGGGTGGTATAAACCTCAGATAGAATATCTTAGGTTTGTTCTATCTGCCTTCTATTTACCAGAAATGCATACAGCCAATCCAATGCCTGTCACTGCCCAAGATGTGGAGCTGCTGGATATTGTTTTCAGTGGGTTCCATCATTTGGTGAAATAACTAAACCTCTTGCTTTGACTAAAGAATAAATTCCAGAGCTTCAGCAACTTGATCCTGAGCATCCTGTTGCTCTTACAGAACTTAAAAAAACATTGATGCCTACTCCAGCTCTTGGATACCAAGACTCCCTTCATTCTTTGTGCATGAACAAAGTGGGTGGCTTTAGGTGTCCTCACACAATCATGGGGATGCACCCTGTAACTCAAAAGGAGAGTGTAGCTGCTGGTGCACCATCCTGCCTTAGGCACTGTTTCAGCCACTGCTATTTTACTTCCCCTGGAAAAGTTATTGCCAGTTCTGCCTTAGAGATCTTTCTGCCATAAAACCATCCAGAGTACTTGCTATTGTGCATTGCTGCTTATACTATGGAACCAATCCTGTTTCCCTTGAAAATGCACAAGTAGATGCAGCTGCAAAATCTGTAGCTATGGAAGAACCTGCTCTTGTTTTCCATCTTTGAGATTCTTCATCAACTTCAGAGAAGCCTGCAAACAACCCTGATGCTGTTCACTGGCATCTTCTTCCCTACAATGAGGATGAAGTGGAGAGTAAAATGCAGAACTGGTCTCTGGAGTCTGGGTCGCTCCTGAAGGTAAACTGCTCCTCCCCTGGAGTTTTAGTCATTGGGAATGTCCTTCAGTTCATTCTGGGCATCATTATGGCACACAGGAAATAGTTGATTAAATCAAGCACAAGTGGGTTGCTCCTGGTATCACCTTACTTATTGCCTGTATAACTTAACATCATCCCACCTGTATGGCCTTTTAAGCAACATATCTTAAAGATTACAACTTTTGTGGCCATCTACTTGTTTATACCCCTTTTAAATATCTACTTTATAGACTTTATGAACACGTCCAAGGCAGGATATCTAAAACACTGCTTGCTTATAGCTTATCAGTTGACTTTCCCTACTTCCAAAGCCACTGTTGTTTTTGTTACTAAAACTTTGCTTAAAGAAATTGTGCCCAGATATGGCCCACCTGCCCACATTCACTCTGAGGAATTCATTTTACTGACTCTGTCCTCTTCCAAATGTATTCTAACCTTGGAATCTCTCCCAAATTTGACACTCCATATCATCCCCAGAGTTCTGGTCAGGTTGAGTGTACTAATAAGGAATTGCAATCCCTTACTGGAAAACTGTTCTAAAACTCATTTGAAATGGCCTTTGGCTCTGTTCTATCTCAGAAGTAGACCAAGGGGGGAATGCCATATCTCTCTTTAGGAAATGCTTTTTGGATACCCTCTTATAAAATAAAAACATTTTTCTTTAGTACACACATTGCTTGGAGGGTATACCTCCTACATTCAGCACTTATAGCATAGACTAAAGGAACTTTAGCAAATAGAAGCTAGTACAGACTGGGCCACTGGACTTTCCCTTCCATGACTTTCAACCTAGTGACTATATCTATGTTAAGAATTTTCGGAAGATTCTGGGAAGATGATGGAGTAGGTCAGAAAATTCCAAGCTCTCAAGATCTTCACCCACAAAAGAGTTAAAATAGCACCTTAGGGCAAACAAAGTATGGGTGGAGATAAAGAAGAACAGGGGCATAATTAGGTCCTCCTGGGACAATTTGAGAAGATCAGAAGAAAAATCCCAGGATGAGATTTGGTCCCTGTGAAGAGTAGACATCTCCAGGATAGGTTCCATTTTAACCACAAGCAGCAAGCCCTGGAATTAGTTGGTTTGAGGGGCTGCCTTAGCCAAAGCCAATGGAATTTTTACACCCCCCCCTCCCATAGTGAGGAGAGTTGGCCATTTGAGCTGGGGAAGACAGAGGGAAGGTCTGCTGACCAGGAACATCAGACCTAGCTGTTCTGTGAAGAGTGGTAGGGGTGAGAAGGAACCAGGACATACTTTGTGAGTGCAGAAGCAGTGGGTCAGAAAGCCTTTGGCTGTGGGCACTAAAAGGAGGTTGGAGTTTTGGTCTTGGTTTGAGGCTAGAGGAAAGGACTGAAGATCTGGGGCAAAGGGCATGCACCATTCCCCCTACCTCAGGGCTAAAAATGACTACAAATAAATAAGCTATCATCACCCACCCATCCACCCACCCACCCACAGCACAGGCAAAGGAGAAAGAATCCAACTATGGAATCCTAGTATGGGAATAGAGATGACCGGGGTTCATCTTCAGAAGAGGAAATTGAAGTAAAGAAACCCTAAAGAGTAATGTGAAATGGACACCTGCCCCAAAAGAATTTATTGAAGACCTTAAAAAAGACTTTAAAAATCAAATGACAGAGATGGAGGAAAAAAAAAACTAAAAAAGAAAATAAGAATAATCCAAGAAAAACAAGAAGGGTATGAAATGAAAGTCAACTAACTAGAAAAGGAAATTCAGAATCTTAAAGAAGAAAATGATACCTTGAAAATTAGAATTGGGCAAAGTGAAACCTGTGAAATTATAAGAGATCAAGAAATGATTAAACAAAATATGAATAATGAAAAATAGAAGAGAAAGTGAAATATCTTACAAAAAAACAACAGATTTGGATAATAGATCAAGAAGAGAAAATATAAAAATAGTTGGGTTAATTGAAAGTCATAATAAAAAAGAATCTTGGTACAGTAATACAAGAAATAATTAAAGAAAATTGTCCTGAAGCATTAGAACAAGGGGGGAAAGTAGAAATAGAAAATCAAAATCCATCCATCACCACTCAAAAGAGATCCCATGAGGAAAATTCATAGGAATATGAGAGTCAAATTCTGAAATCCCCAGCTCAAGGAAAAAATATTAAAAGCATTAAGATTAAAACAATTTAAATATGATGGTGCCACAATTAGAATTACACAAGACCTAGCAGTAGAAACATTAAAGGACCATAGTTTTTGGAACACAATATATCAAAGAGCAAAAGAACTGGAGCTCCAGCCAAAAATATCATATCCTGCAGAGTTAATTATTATCCTGAATGAAAATAAATGAACATTTGATAAACTCTCAGGTTTTCAAGACTTTGTTAAAAAAAAATACTGAATTTGATAGGTGATTTGACATATGAGAACCAATATAAATATGAGGTACATAACAAAGACTGACTATAAGGGATCCATAAGGACAGATTTTTTTAACTTTTTATATATGTAAAATATAAAATTTATGTCTAAGGTTCTTATTAATAATAGGGTAGTTCATAGGAAATATTAGGGAAACCCTGAGCATGAGATGAATTTTAAAAGTAAAACCATTTAGGAACAACTAGGAAGAGTAATTATTTTATATAAATGAGGTACAAAAGGGAATTGATACATAGGAATTTGAAGGGGGAAGAGGGTTGGTACTCAATTTCATCAGGAATGGGTGCAAGAAGGAAGAATACATTTATATTTAAAAGAGTATAAAGGTCTTTTAAATTCAGAAGAAATAAAATGGTAGGGGCATAGGGAGGAGGGAGAGGACAAGGGAGGGATCTTTAGAGAGGAAGATGAGAGAATAGGTAAGTAGGAGTATAGAAGGGCGTTTAGATTTATGGGAATGGGAGGATAGGGGAGGGACCTTTGGAGGGAAGTAGGAAAGTCACAGGAGGACAAGGTAGTGGGTATGAGTAAAATAGAGGAGTCAGGAAAAACAGGAAATAAGAGATATGCATATACATAAAAACAAAGATCAGGAGTAGAATAGGTTTGGGAATGTATATATCTCTATATATGCATATGTGTATGTATATAATTATAGGTACAGAGAAACATATGTAAACTTTATTGTGGCCTGGGGGTGGGGGTTGGGGAGAGGGGGAAAAAAAGAACAAAGTAAAAAAGTGCACAGCAGAGAACAAAAGAAAACTCACAAGGAAGCAAAGAAAAGACAGACAATTCTCAACACAGCGAGTATTATTCATCATATAGGCTTTCTCATTTTAAATTTTTTTTTAATTTTTGGAGGGGGTAAGGCTTAATCTAACCATGACTTACCCAAGGTCACACCGCTGGTAAGTGTCAAGTGTCTGAGGTCAAATTTGAACTCAGATCCTCCTGACTCTAGGGCTGGTGCTCTATTCACTGCACCACCTAGCCACTCCATATACACTTTCTTGAAATGGAAATTTATTGTTGCATATTTTGAATCCTCTCTTTTGTTCTTCTATGCACAACATACTTTTATTTCTAACTTTGTATTTAAGTTCTAATATTTAAATTTATGATATATTTTTGTTTCTTTTCTCTATTTATATTCTGGAGTTTGAGTCTAAAATAACATTTTAGAAAAAACACAACAACAAAAATTTTCATCAGACTGATGGAATCAAACCTTCCTGGAACGAACCATTTTGAGTTCTGCTGATTATTCCAACAGCCATGAAAATAGGAAAGAAAAAACCGGCACCGTTTTCTGATCAATTTTTGCTAGGGGATTCTTCTGAGGTCTTTCTTTTTTTTAATATCATTTTTCAAAATTTATTTTTAGTTTTAACATTCATTTCCACAAGGTTTTAAGTAACAGATTTTCTTCCCATCTCTCCTCTACCCCCCATGAGGGCTTTCTTAATAAGATTCTTTTAGATGTAAAAGAATCACCTTTGCCCAAGTTAGTATGGATGATTTTCATTATTTTTAGCATTTACTAACTTTGTGCTTTCATATTTCACAGTGGCATTAGATGGACTAAGACCCTATCATGCTATGGTTGTATTTGTAATGCTGTTATCTGATGCTTGTCATGGAGATATTTTCCCTTTAAATTACGTCTGCCCTAATACAGGGAAAGCAAAGGCAGCTTCCTTATTTTCTTCCCAAAGGATAGAAACTGCCTGCTATTTAGTAACCCCAACATTCCTACTGTTTTCCACCATGAAATGGGGATAAAGAAAGGCTTCTGAGAGACACAGGCCTCCCTTGACATGCATTTCAATGGTAATTGTGGCCTCACTGCCCCTGCTTTGTACAGGTTTCTACCCCACTAACTGTAAGGTTGAAAAAGATGAAGTCTTATTTTTGATTCTAGCATAATGTGCTGGAAGCAAACTGATGGATCTCCATTTTACTACCCTAGAACGTCTTCCTCCTCTAACAGAGAGCCCTGGTTATTAGTGTTACTGTAATGTATCCATGGAGATGAGAATTTTTCAAGAAGGTAGTTTGTGCGTAACAGGAACTAAGTTTTCTTTTTCCTCCAGTTACCAACAGATGGCCTCATTACATCCTTGCTAGAGCCCACACAAGGGCCAGATATTCCTATTGCTTCATTAAAGAGTATGCTTAAGCAACCCCTTGGTAATAATATAACCTTCAATAATGATACTGGCAATAATTTTTCCATAACTATTACTGAATTCACTATGACTAGAAATTTGTCTGATTCATTTGCTTTATATAACCTGACCCCTGATGAGCTTTCTTATAAAAACTTAATCAGTGAATTCTTCTATCATAATCCTGCTAATCTGACAAATGATCTTGTTGTAAATTCTTTCTCTTTAGACTACTTTCTTGGGAAATTGGGAAAATACGTTTCTAAAATTGTAGGATAACCATAATTTTTCTTTTGTAACTGTCATCTGTAATGTATACAACCGTACTAATGGAACTGTTATAATCCCTGAACTTTCATAGGGTTTGGTAACCCCCTGGATAAATTTTTTTAATCTGTGCTGGTGTTGCCTTTTCTTCCCTCCCACAAAGAGGATATGGGACTTGTAGGATTAGTTTATTTGATCCCACTTGTGACTGTAACTAATCACTCTATAGGACTGGTAGGAATAAGAACATGAGAGTATACTGGTATCACTGGAAGCAAAGTAATTTTGGGGGAGATGGCAATCCTGTAGCCAATCGGAGGACTGATTATTACCTTTTTTTTGTCTTTTTGGAGGGGGGAAGGCAGGGCAACTGGGGTTAAGTGACTTGCCCAAGGTCACACAACTAGCAGGTGTTAAGTGTCTGAGGCTGGATTTGCACTCAGGTCTTCCTGACTCCAGGGGCGCTGCTCTATTCACTGCACCACCTAGCTGCCACTGGTTATCACCTTTTGTGGGCCCTCATTCCCAGTCTAGTTAAGACTGCAGTGCTAGACTGTTAGGAATCTGCTTTACTAGAGAGTCTGGCCCAAAGACACTGTTCCACCACTGCCCTTTCAGATTCGCAGGCAGAAACTGACTATGGCTCATATGGCCATGGAGAACCCAATGGCTTGAACTATCCTGAATGCTGCTCAGGGAGGAGCCGGTGCTGTTATTAATCAATCTTTCTGCTGTGTAAAACATTCAGATGATGTCATTGCTAACATAAATGAACTTCAGAGGATTCTAAATGACACTTAGCAGCATAGCAGACTCCTGTGCCTTCAGTGGTACAGAGTAGTAGGCCCCTTCATCTTGGGGGTTTTGGGTTGCCTCTCTCTTTCAGGGTGAAGAAATTTCTTGCATTGATTCTTTTTTTTTTGTTTTTTTGAGGGCAATTGGGGTTAAGTGACTTGTCCAAGGTCACATGGCGTGTGTGTGTGTGTGTGTGTGTGTGAAGTGTCTGATGCTGGATTTGAACTCAGGTCCTCCTGACTCCAGGGTCTGTTCTCTATTCACTGTACTACCTGCCACCCCTCTTGCATTGATTCTTAAATGGACTTTATCTATTTTGTGAACTATTATTCTTTTTTGGGTATGCATTAATTGCTGTACAACATATGCCTCCAAATTGTGCATCCCAAGTTTATTGTTTTCTTTTCTCTTCTCTCATCTCTAAAGACATTAATGAATTCTTCCTCAGTTATCCCTCTATGCAGACAGAAGTCGGTGTTTCACCCACCCGTCCTGTAATGCTTCCTGAGAGAGAAGACTGTATTTCAATTCCTCTTGATACTATGAAAGTGATTTGTGATGCTGGTGGGGGTCTTATTTCTGGTTTCCATTATGGAGTCTATACTTGTGAAAGCTGTAAGACATTCTTTTGCAGATCACAGAAAGGGGATATTGTTTTTAAATGCTTTTCTTCTGATAATGACTATCCTTTGTCTTATATATGAAAATGTCCAGCCTGTTGCCTGAAAAAATGCTTCCAGATAGGAATGGCAAATAAAAAAAAGTGGATAAGAGGCCATGGTCCTTCATCAGCATCTCAACTTTTTCAAAGCTTAAAGAAATCATGGGGACCTAATGTTTCTGGTTTATCTACAGCAACTGGTGAACTACTACTAACTACTTTATCTCAGCAGGCCATAATCCTTACAATAGAAAATGGTCAAACTTTAACCCAATGGAGAGAACTTGATGCTTCATTTTTCACTGACCCTTAAATCTCATTTTTTTTGGTTACTCTGGGCTTCCACAGACTTTTGATTACTTGACTACTTACCCAGTATGACTTCCTGACTGAGAAGGGGTTCTCCGTTGCTTTTTTCAAGTCATGTCAGAAGATGAGCAAATTCAAGATCTGAATGAGGAATTGATTCCCTCTGCTTATTTCAACAGAGGTCTCAAATCACAATCAGAAGCCCCTTGCTATTCCCATCAGCCCATTCAGTCTCCTCTTTTCATCCCCTTATATGGCACAGAACTTATACATTTTTTTCAAAAGTATTGATGAAGGCTATTCTATTGTTTATTATGAAAGTGTTTATCTGGCATGTGGCCATAATTAAAGCCATGTGCCACTTTTTATATGTAAAGGTAAATTCAATTGTCCCATTACCCCCTATACCAGATGACATTGTTCTGTGTCTGACTGTAAAATGTTATGGTCTGGGTATGAAGTTGCAGTCTTGGAAATAGCCAAACTAGATCACACCAGATTTTATTCTTTGACTCTTGTTTCCACAAGATCATGGTGGAAGCTTCTGACTCTTCCTTGCAACTGTCTTTCTTCACTCTGAAAGAAGATACTACTGCTTTTGTGTTACCCATTGTTCTCCCTGACTCATCTCATGTTCATTCTTCATTATTACTTCTTTTATCTGCATTTAGTAGGAGTAGAGTAGTTCCACAACTAATTGATTTTTATTTGTTCAATTTGTGGTGGGTTTGCTGTGGGCTATTGCTTATGGGGTTCTGTGTTGTGATAATTGGCAGGAACTTTCTAAAGACTACTTCAAGGAAGCCATATAGCCTCATATGTCACTTTAACAATAATTATTCAATAACTTTTACTGACCACCTTAATTGTGCTGCATGTTGCCTAAAAAAGTGCCACCTTGAGGGCATGCACCTTGGAGGCCTTAGGGTTGTATCTTCTATAGAGCATCATGAAATCTTCATGAGAGGTATTGACTCTAATCTTTTTTAAAAATTAACTTCCATTTTAGTTTCAGGTCTAAATTCTTTCTTTTTTACCTCTTTCTTTTCTTCTCCCCACAAATGAGAAAGTAAAAAAAAACAAAACCTAGCACAAACATGTGTTCGACTCTAATCTATCATCATTGCCCTCTCATACATACTCTACCGACTGTTCCAGTAAGCATCTCATTTTCATCATTATCATCTTCTCCATAAATGATTTCTAATCCACCTGTTCCTGAACCTTCAGGAGCTGGAACTTTGAATTCTCCTTTTCAGTCTTCTACTTTGGCTTTTGCTCCACCGCCAACAGCAGAGACTGATACTTCCTTTTGTTTATGGACCTATTCCTCATTTGCCTCTACTCTCAATGTTACAGCCATCTAAGATTGTATTGCCTCTTCTCCATAGTCGAATAACTGTTTGTCAAAATTGTTTGAATCATTTTGACAAAATCAAGAGATTTCCAGAACCTATGTATAGGGCAAACAATGCTTATGTGGCTGCCCTTGAACAAAAGCCCTATGGGTCCCTGATTTATGTATCTTCTATGGCATGTTTTACTAAGATGTACCTGTTCCTCATGATTCCTGGATAGTGAGAGAATCACCTCAGACCTTATTACATTTAGTATATTATGAGTTATTGTTTAATTGAATGAAACACAATCAGTATGTTGTAAGCTGTGACCATTTCTCTCTTTATTAATGTCAACCTAGCAAGGGGACTGCCCCTATTGGTCTTGAGCCATCCGTGGAAGACTGCCTTTCATGCTTTTAGATCTTAACCATATAAAGAAAGACTGGGATTGAAAGGCAGAGTGAGAGAGTTGATTCATTGAGGATCCCTACTCAAACTCTAGTGAGTATTAATCCATTATAATTCTATACGGTATAATGATTGTTAGAAATTATTTTAATATATTCATCTTGTAATACATATTTAGTCAGTCATCTAATAATAGGTATAAGAATAAGCAGCATATTATTGGAGCGTATGTATAGCTTGTACCATCACCTCTTGTCTAACCTAAGGAGGAGCCCAGCCATCTTGTGACTGGTCAGCGGTGATATTTCTTGCTTCACCCAACTGGTAACCCTGCTGACACACCATTTTTGTTTATTTTAGTTTATCAGTCTGGTGTCAACCAATGGAATTATTTTGC
>CM053593.1:197617513-197662269 GCA_028646575.1 Pseudocheirus occidentalis | reverse complement strand
GGGGTTGAATAGGATAGGAAGTGGATAATAAGAGGCTAGCAGGAAGGTGAAAAATGAGGTAGGGGGCAAATGGTGCGGAGGAGAAAGATGGAAAAGGGGAGGTGGGAGATGCCGTATAGCACATGAGAGTGGGAAATAGGCTCCCGAGGAGGGGGGCGAGGAGATATGGGGGTGATGATGGTAAGATAGAGTCCCAAAAGGATGTGGGGTATCTAGGAAAGGAGGAAGAGGGAGGGTACATAATCTCTCTTCTCCTCCCCCTCAACCGGACTTGGCTCGGTGCTCCGCCTCTGCCTCCTCCACGGGGCGCTGTCCACACGTCCCGATGCTGAATCAAGCAGCAGCCTGGGAAACATTGTAGGACCTAGGAGGGGAATGAAAGACAGAGCCGCACCCTGTCAGGTCCGCTTCCAGTGAGGTTCAGTTCTGTCCTACCCCGGTGTCTCTCATCCAGATGCTGCTGCTGCTACTGCATCTCCTTCTTCCCTTGGGTTCTGATGGGGCCCAGAACTCCAACACAACCTCAGAAGGTGCACCTTTCTTTAAAATCTCTACAGATACCTGACCACTCCCACTTGCATTTTCCTGTTTCCATGCTCTCACATTCGCTCTCAACCCAGCACATCTCTCCTTTCATTTTAACTTAGCTCGGACAACCCATTTTATCCTTTCCTTCTTACTATACTCTATTTCCTTCCCCCACCCTATTTGAACAACTCCCATTTCCCCCCCTAATCCTATTGGCTTCTTGTTATCCTCCCAAATCATAGTCTATGTCTTTCTGTTCCTATGGCCCCTCTTCCTAACCTTTAACACCACTCTCATCCCTTCCTCTATTCCCTTGTGACATTTCCCATTAATCCTTGCTCTCTTGCATCATGTTTCTTTAAAATTGACTACTTTTTCCCTTTCCCCTACCTGACAGGCTGCCAAATCATACACCCACCATGGGAAGGGGGGATCCGATACAGGGGCCTGACCCGAGATCAGGTTCGGGCAATCAACTTCCTACCGGTTGACTATGAGATTGAGTATGTGTGCCGGGGGGATCGTGAGGTTGTGGGTCCCAAGGTTCGAAAATGTCTCTCCAATGGTTCTTGGACAGATATGGACATGCCAAGCCGGTGTGGTGAGTAGACTTGCAATGGCTCCTTTTGCCCTTCCTTTTCCTTAAGGAATTCTTCTTCTTCCTCTCACTCTACTCCCCTCCCCCCCAACTCCCTGGCATTGTAAGGATTTTTAATAATATAAAAATAAATATTTATAGAGCTGTGTTATGTACTATTAGGGGTATAATTATATACTATATAATGGTATAATCAGCCTATAACATTCTTTCCATACTCTTCACAGTCTATTATGACTATGGCTAATTGAATTTTTGTTATTTCACTTTATTATTGGTAGCACCTTAACGAAAATTCATAAACCCATGATTTATCCATACCACCCCATCACACTTTTGGCTACTCCCATCTCCCAATGTAGTCACATATGTTTACTGCATCATGGTGCAGTAGAAAGAGTCCTGGATTAGGAACTAGAGGACTGGGGTTCAAATTATGGTTCTGACACTTGCTAGCTGTGTTACTTAGTGCAATTCTTTTAAGCTGATTAGCCATCAGCTTCCTTATCTGTAAAATGAGGGTATTGGATAGATGACCCCTAAGGTTCCTTCCAGCTCTAAAGCTATGATCATATGAACTTGATTTTAATATCAGATTAAGTAGCCTTTGGGAGAGATGTATCTACTACTTATAAAAAGATTATTATTACATTAGCTAGAATTTATTAAGTATTTAATTAGCATGTACAACTAAGTTTTAACTGTTATAATCAACTAGACTTCTTGAGAATAAGAATGTCTTATTTTTCCTGTTATTATCAGTACCTGATATAGTTCACCACACATAATAGCTATTTAAATGCTTGCTTAATAAATGAATATTTAGAAAGGGCCTCTCTCTGGTGTACCTACAGATCTTGGGTTCTTTCTTTCTTGGTTTCTTGTCCTTTTCTTCCCCCACTTACTTGGAAAGCATTCTGTCCAGGCTTCCATCTCGCCAATCCAGCTTCTTTCCTGCTCATTGAAATGAAAGAGCTTTCTTTTTTGATACATATATCAGAGATACATTATATATATATATGTGTGTGTGTGTGTGTGTGTGTGTGTGTGTGTGTGTATCAAAGGACAAAACTCACTATGTATGTGTATATATGTATGTGTATATATGTATATATTGTGTATACTTGCATCTCTCTTTCTCTTTTTCTCTCCCTGTTTCTTTACAGTACGTACCTGTTCCAAGTCTTATCTGACACTGGATAATGGGACAGCTTTCCTCAGGGGAGGGAACCGTCCAGCCCTGGATGGTGCCTGGGTGGATTTCAGATGTGACCCTGGTTTCCATCTAGTGGGCAGTTCCCGAAGCATCTGTGCCCGGGGACAGTGGGACACCCTGAAGCCCTCCTGCCAGGGTGAGGGGAACAAGCACTTGGGTGTATTTAATGATGACAGTTTTTAGGGGATAGGTCCTAAGTAGGGTTGGGTGGGGATGGATAGGGAAGAGGATATAGATGTTAGGAAGAATGAATTGGGTGGGTAGGTGGAGGCTGAAATAATATTCGATTCCCTTTTCCTATAAGCCAGCCTCCGCTCCTTTAATTACAACTTTGCTTCTCTTACTTTGTCCACCTTTGGGCTTTACTCTTTTCCTTTTTCTTTACTTCTCAACGTTGACCCTTAACTTTTCACTCTTTCTTAATCTGTCTCACCTTATTCCATTGTTTTCTCCATAATCTTACTGTTTCTCTATAAGTTTCTCTTCATACTTCAAGGTTCTTTCTCCCTGTTCCTGGGACCCTATCTTATTTTTGCTACCAAATTTCCTATGCACCTCCCCATAATATTCAAGTTCTATTTAAAGAAAATGATTCCAGAATTTTGAACAGGGAGTTTGGGTTGGGGAGTTGGGAAAAGAAAATATAACATTTGGGAGCCAACCTAGGAGGACAGATTTTATAGTAAACTTATTTTACCCACTCAGGCTTTTCAGTCCCTAGGTCTCCTCCCTTAGCCTCTTTCTTAAAGACATTCTGGTGTTCAGTCCTCCATCATTCCCCCCCTCCCCATTTTATAGAGCCTTCACTCCACCCTTGGGAAGCCTGTTCCTAAATTTTTTATTCCCAGTACTCAGACATCCTATTTCTTTGTCCCAGATTCCCTAACCTTATAGACGGCTTCCCCCTCCCCCCCAAGATACTGATCTTACCCTTCAACCCCTGGCTCTCCTCATTGGACCCCAAGTCTTCATGATACCCATTATTCCTTTGATACTCAGCAATCTCAACCTTAGCTTTTGGCTCTCCTTCCCCAAACTCTGCTCTACTACTGAGAAAATACAAGTTCTGAATTCCAGCCCCAACTTGCTCTTATCCCCAGACACCCTCCACTCCCAGAAACTCAGGCATTCTGCCCTCCCAAGTGCTCAACTTGGACAGGTGTGGGGGGGTGATGGGGATCGGGCCAGGGAAAGCTGGGCTTCAGTGATAACTCTTCTCTGCATCCTCATCTTTCCTGCTGCCAGTGAAGAGAACCACATACACAGGTGAGACCAGAAAACCTATATTCCATTTAATGTACCACCTTCCCTTTCTCTGCCCTAGACTGTGAGGTCCCTTCCTTGTTCTGCTCTTAGCTCCCTCTTGCTCTACCTGATTTCTGGTTCCTCTACCAGTTCTTCCCTTGGGCTGTGGTATCCACTCCCATTCCACTTTCCCATTCCCAACTTCCAGATTCCCTTCCTCCCCTTAACTTCTCCCTGATCCTATTCAGCTGAATGTCAGGATACCAGCAGGACAGGGTGCTATTATAGCTTTCATCCCTCTATTCATTTTCTTAACGACCTCTTCCTTTTACCCAAACTTTGCCCCCACCCTCACTGAAGTGCTCTCCTAACCCAAATGATCCCTGCTTCATTCTTCCTCAATCCTGTCTTTATCAAGCTATACCACTAATCCTAAATACTACTGCCAAAAATCCCATATAGCCTGTCCATCACTTTCCTTCCACTGTTCCTTTCCCCAATGCCACATTTCTTTGCCCCCCAATATCCCCATCACTTCTTAACCCTCCAACTGCCCCACTATCCTTTCCCTAACTCCGTTCTCTATTCCAAATTTTCCTTTCCATTCATTAATCTCCCCCTAAACCCTTCCCCATTCTGTGTTCCTGGCCTCTCACTCCATTCTCCTCCTCTACCTTTCTCTTCCCTTTCTCATCCTCTTCAACTCTTCACCCATCCCCCCCTCTCCTTTTCCCCCCACCCCACAGTCCATCCACCTTCCCTCCCCCACTTCTAGCGCCCACCACGTCCCTTCCTCACCTTCTGTCACGTGCTCCCCTCCCTCACTTCTCTCCCAGCCTTCGCTCGCCCCTCTCCCCTCTCAGCAAGAGGCAGCTCCTAGCTTCCTTCTGGGCCAGAGAGCTCTTCTTCCCTTTCCCGCCCCGCATCCTCCCTTTCAATCGCCGCCCCTTGCGCCCCCTGCGGCCGCACTGCCGCCCTGACGTCAGAGCCCGCCCCCTCCCCGCCTCTTGCCCCTTCCTCCCCTCTCTCCATAGCTTCTTCCTTCCCTCGCTCAGTCAGTCGGCTATAGGAGAGTTCGCGGCCACGGCAACGGGTGCGGCGGGGGCTTAGGGAGACCAGACCCTGAGTCCCCTCTCCCCCCTTCTTTTTCCCAAATTCGGGATGGAGGCGTCTCCTCAGTCCCGATCCCCCCTCCGCAGCCCCCCTTAAAAAGTGTCTCCCCTGAGGCTCCCCACTCCTTCCCCCAAATAGCCCCCTCCGCTGGCCATGGGCCCGGGGTCTCCCTCCCTTAGGGTGGGTTGGCCGCTGCTGGTGGGGATAGTGCTGGTGGTGGGGGTGTCCCTGGTGTGGGCCCCTCATTCTCCCCCGCGGCCCGGACTCCCGCACCCTCACCCGCACCCCCGGGCCCCCTCAGCCCCCTCCTCAGGCCGGCGCGCCGTCTATATCGGGGCGCTGTTCCCCATGAGCGGGGGCTGGCCCGGGGGCCAGGCCTGCCAGCCGGCGGTGGAGATGGCGCTGGAGGACGTGAACAGCCGCAGGGACATCCTGCCAGACTACGAGCTCAAGCTCATCCACCACGACAGCAAGGTAGCCCCCCGGGATGTGGGTGCAGGGGACAGTGGCGTTTGGGCTGGGGGCACTGCTCTGCCCAGGGAGCTGTATATACCTGGGATTTAAGCTGAGCCTCTAGAATCACGAGGCAGAGCCCAGCCCCCTCTTCCATGTCGGGGTACGGAGTTTCAGAGGACTGGAGGGTAGAGAGAGATCATCTTGAGGGGCTAGGGGACCAAGGTAATCTACCTAACAAAATAATCTGGATTTTCTCATTCAGGGAGTGTAGGGGCATGGAAGGAAATGGTATACGAAAGGAGAGGGAGGGGAGAGGAGACTTGGAGAGGGAAGTAGTTTCGGGGTACAATCTAAGCTTACACAATATCAAGGTAATTGTTATGATGTAGGAACCTGAGGTGGGGGTTGGGGTGATTTAGGCTATGAGCAGAAACAAGGTACAAGGGAGAATAAGGGCTAGAAACATTCAGAACAGGATTGGGGTGGGGAATATGCATAGACGTTCTGAGCTAGAAAATCTGTGACAGCAAGATAGAGCCCGGGGTCTGGGGGAGGAAATATGGAGAAATAGGGTTATGGAGGGAGGGGTAAGAAGAATGGGTGTGGGGATGGGGATGGGGTAGGAATGGAAGTAGTTGCAGAGCAGGATCTAAGCTCAAACTCAACACCCTCCACTCTAAGATATTCCCTATGTAAGTGAGTGGGGGTCAAGGGAGGGGTGGGGTAGGGTACAGGAATGAGAAGAAACCTTGGTCATTATGAGGTACTAGAGATCATGATTATTTTTCTTAGCAGTAAGGTAATGGTTAAGAGAGAAATTGTGTTTAAAGAGAGCTCGGGAAAGGGGCACAAGTTTATCCTCCAAGGAGAGAAACAATCTCCCATTCTCCAGTAATGTGGGGCGTGGGATATTGAGAATAAAAATTTGGGGAAAAATAAAGGGAAATTCTGATTGACTAGACATACTCCATGATAGATACCCCCAGATACGAAGGAGAGTATTGGAGATATATGAAAAAGTGTGTGGTAGAGGAGTAAAATGTTTCAAGGGATGAAATTAGCTTAGTGATATCCTATATGACTCTGACCTTATGCTAATTCTTTAGGGCAGCAAAGTAAACCCAGAGGTATGAGTCTTCAGGGCAACTTGAGTGAAATGAAGTGCCAAGGTAGGGAAGTAGAAGAATGGCAAAATCGACTATGGCCCTTGACTAACCCCTGAAAAAATCAGATAACCCCCAGGATACATAGGAAGAACAAGTTAATGCAAGGGAGTGGGGATTTCATTTAAGAGGTCATTCTGAGTGTGAGATGCAAAACAATCTTGTTTGGAAGAAAAAGGGAGATAACTGGAAAGAGGAAAGAATCATGATGAGGGATGGAATACAAGAAGATCCCTTCTGAGACAAGATCACAGGGAAATGAGGGAGACCTGACTATGAACTCAAATTCATTCACCATGACAGGTGATTCCCTTGAGTTACAGGGGGAGCAGAAGGGGGGACATGGGATATGGAGCTGGAGGAAAAAATAGAAGTGGAAGGTAGGGGGAAGGGGAGAAAGAAAAATGTTTTCCCTGACTACAAATCCAGATTTACTGCAATAGAGAGGAGAGGTAGGCTATGGGGGAGGGGGAGTCTCTTAGTCCATAATGAGCCAAATACATACTACCCTGACAAATAGGTGTGGAAGAGAGAAAGGAAGTGTAGGAAAAGATGGAAATGATGAAGAGAAAGATGAAAAGAGAGAGAGAGAGAGAGAGAAAGAGAGAGAGAGAGAGAGGAAGAAGAAGGAAGAGGAGGAGGAAGAAGAGAAGAAGAGGAGGAGGAGGAAGAGAAAAAGAAGAAGAAGAAGAAAAAGAAAAAGAAGAGGAAGAAGAACCCCACTCATAGGGAACAGTAATGTTACATAGTACTTCATTTTAAAAAAGGACTTTCATATGTACCATTTCATTGAAACATAGCTTTTTTGCCCATGACAGTTTTTACGTTGGGCAAAAAATTAGGGGAATATTGAGGGGATTCAGAATTTGGCAGTGGGGAGAGGCAAGGAAAGGAATTGGGATAATAAGTGTTGGATATCTGGGAGAAGGGGGCCCCTAAGAGTGAAGAATAGTCTGGAAGAAGATTCTAGAAAATGAGGGGATGAGGAAAAAACTCCACCAGAATATTGTTGAGAACTGACCTTCCTAGGTGGTGGGAGTGGGGTTTGAATTGAATGTTGTTTCTTCACATTGTGCTAACCTCCCTCTAGTTCCCCCTGATTTCCTGATTTCCTACAGTGGACCAAATGTCAGACCTTAGTGGGGAAGGAGGTATCTCCAGGGGGTCACTTTTATTTCCTTTCTACCTGCCCCTGTGTTTCACCATCTCCCGGTCCCTTGTGTTTCCTGCCTATCTCCCTTATGCCCCTGCTCCCCTATTGGGTTTCTGTAGCTTTTCAAAGGTCAGGCTTCAGTGTGAAGAGAAAATGTACTGAGACCTGTGGCTCATACTTGCTCCCTTTAACCCCCCTTCTTTTTCTTTATTTGCCCTTCTCCCTTTATCTCCTCTTCTCTTCTATCCCCTATCCTCTATGGTCAATTTCCTCTCCCAGACCTCAAAGTATTTTTCCATTCTCTTCTGTACTCCCTTCCTATTTCTTGTCCTCTTGTTCCTTTTTAGGCCCCTGATTCTCCCCCATCCCTCAATTGTTTCTCCTATCTAATGTATCATTCAAAATGTCAGGACACAGTTGGGGGGAGAGGGGGAAGATGGATAGCTGAGATTCCCATGGTATCTCTCCTCCTGTTCTTTTCTCTTATCTCTTACCAGTCCTGGAAAGGGAAAGGGAAAAATATGGAGTGAGGAAGAGAAAATTTAAGGTGGAGTAGGGGATTATGGGGATTTTATTTATATTCTTATTCATTCCTTTCTATTCATAGAGAATAGAGATATCATGGTCTGAGGAAGGGGGAGGGAAAGTGTCTGGGGATCAGCAGAAAGGGACAAAAGGGAAAATAGTGTCATGGTTAAGGAGAGGGGAAAAATGACATGAGAAGATCCTGTTCGATAAAATAGGGAGGAACATGAATGATAGGCAAGTATATCTGGAGAAAGAAGAGGGACAGAGGGGTAATGAAGCAACGAATCTCAGAGCAGGAAGAGGGGATAATTGTGTCTTAAACTGAAAGAGAATGGAAATGAAGGAGAAAGGTGTCTGAAGTAAGATTGCTCCCTGATTTCCTATCCTTCCTATGCAGTGCGATCCTGGACAAGCCACCAAGTACCTATATGAGCTGCTCTACAATGATCCCATCAAGATCATCCTCTTGCCAGGCTGCAGCTCTGTTTCCACCCTTGTAGCAGAGGCTGCCAGGATGTGGAACCTCATTGTGGTGAGCTAGGGTGTGGGTATTTGTCTAGGAAATTCAGCCTATGGGAGTGGTTTAGTTGGGAGGTGGGGGCCATACTCTTTGACTGTGGGAATGAATGCTTGGGATCTTCCTGTTTTTGAGAACAGGGTGGGGAAAATGGTTCCAGGTTCAGAGACTACTGAAGACCAAATCTATAAACCTCACTCTGACTGGTATTCCAGGAATGTTCAGACAGTTATAGTAACTTGAAATATGACAATCTGGAGACTCAGCTAGTTTCTCTAGCAAAATGTTTAGTTAGATCTGGGGAAAAACTTTTGAATTCTGAGGTGAATATGAAACTTTTGTAGGAATGATGGAGGGAGTCAATGGTATCTCTTTCTATAGCACTGTCTTGGCACAGAAGAAACCCTATGTCTTTATGAGTAGTGAGAAGGGAGAAAAGGAGAGGGATCGATTGACTTCCAGTTATCCTTAATATCCTGGACTCCACGTTGAATAAGTCTTATTGTACCACTCTCATCTCTTTCAGCTTTCTTATGGTTCAAGTTCACCAGCCCTCTCAAACCGGCAACGTTTTCCTACTTTCTTTCGAACGCATCCATCAGCCACCCTCCATAATCCTACTCGGGTGAAGCTCTTTGAAAAGTGGGGTTGGAAGAAGATTGCCACCATTCAGCAGACCACTGAGGTCTTCACTTCGGTGAGGGAGGTGGAGACTGGGTTCAGAGGTGGGGATGCAGCTATCTAAACTACAGTGGGAAGGAAAATAATGGGGCTCATTTCTCTATTGTAAATGAAGAATGGACAAGCATCTTGTTAAGCACTTACTATGTGCCAAGCACTATATTAAGTTCCTTAAAAGAGAAGTCATTTCTTAGGTGCAATAGCTGAACTTTCCAATCCCAAGGGTCTGTCATTTCCTCTTGATGCTCTCACTTTGTAGATCAGAAGACAAAGAATTGTTCAGATCTTCTGGAGCTTCACTCCACACTCAAAAATAGGAGGGGAAGACAAAAACAAAAGGGCAAATAGTTAGAGTCACAAAGGAGAGGCAGGTGTGTGTGATTGTGAAAGTAAAGGGGATAGGGATGAACACAAAGAAAGGAGACAGGTAGACAAAGATCCACAGATTTTCATACACATTGGGTAAAATAGACACATAGAGAGGGGCACTGACAATGGAAATGTTGAAAATTAATTGAGGGAGAGAGGCTGGAGGGGGAGTGGAGAAAGAAATGCATAGCTCTACACCTGAGGAAGAGAGACATCATTAGCCTGACCTATGTCCATTCTCCTACTTAGCATTGCTTGCCTTCTGTTACTCTGACTACAACTCTGATTTTCTTGTCCATCTTTACACTTGTTTCTCCCTGTCTACTAATAATCTATATCACACCCTATAATGGAAACCCTTCATGAGTCTCCACAAACTTTTATGGCCTTCCTAATGACTTCTAGTCAATGGAGATCCTGTTCTACATCTAACTGATTTAAAAATCTGATCAATTTTGTCCTAAAGTTTCCACTGGCAATCTCTAATCTTTCTGACCACCTTAGTCCTTTCTGCCACATAAGAATGCCCCTAGATTCCGTATCTTGTTTTCTTCCCAGTTCTCACATTCTCATTCCTAAGCATAATTAGTTTAGGAAGGTTTATTTACTTTCTTAAAGGGTACCAGAAAAGCTTACAGATTCTACAGAGGGCACAAGATACTATGGTACTGGGATAACTTTGTAGTTAGCTGACCAGTGGGATTATTGACCAGTTCTCAACTAATTTTTTCCTTGAGCCTCATCTAGAATTTTAGCCCAGTACAGAGACCTTGCAGCTTCTGCCATGCCATTAGGAGACTAATCCATTCTTTCTTTCAAATGTGCGTGTGTGTGTGTGTGTGTGTGTGTGTGTGTGTGTGTGTGTGTGTGTGTTGAACTTGTTCAGTTGTTTGCTTTCCCCTCTTTGCATTGGTTTTCATAAGGGATATAACCTAAGAGGAGAGTAGGTCAGTGGGGAAACTGCCCTGAATACAACCCTGTACATAGATGCTTTGTATGTATGAATGACATTCCCTCCTATTCACACTCTGTTTTTCCTTTCTTATCTCATATGGCTTTGCCTTAAGGCAAAAGAGATCTTGTGGAGGGAAAATGTACAAAAGTGCTATTCTAAGAACATGTGTTGGGTATTCAATTCCCAAGTTAATACTTTTTGTCCTTACTCATAGTATACTCCATATTTTCTCCAATTGTTTGTTGCCCTTCTTATCAGACTTTGGATGATCTAGAGGAACGTGTGAAGGAAGCAGGAATTGAGATTACTTTTCGCCAGAGTTTCTTTTCTGATCCAGCTGTGCCAGTCAAGAACCTTAAGGTATAATAGAAGAGTAAATAGGGGTCTGGGACAGGCTGACCCCTAGGGATTGGTGAAGATGACAAAAGTTGATTTGGGGTTAGTGAGGAAAGTCAGCCTGGACAAGAAGAAATCTAGGTCCTGGCACTGGAAGGGAATGGTTTATCTCAGTAATTCAGTTAGTATCAATCAGACACTTACTATATGTGGATTACTGTATTAGGGACTTTGGGAGACTCACAGACCTCTTTCAGGATCTCTGCCTCTCTTCCTTCTGCAGCGCCAGGATGCTCGCATCATCGTGGGACTTTTCTATGAAACTGAAGCTCGTAAAGTTTTCTGTGAGGTGGAGCTGAACTCTGGAGAGGGAGAATGGGCAGGGAGGACACATCAAACCTTGGTTTCTCATGTTATCATTTTTGTACTCTTCTGTGCAAGCATTTTTATGATAACATGGTGGTCACATCTAGTTTTTCTAACATTACTTTCTTCAAATACCATTGTATTCTATCTCAGTTTCCTGTGGGGTCCTATGAATTAGTAGAGAGCACTATAGGGGGACCTCTGAAGGGGAATTTATGGGCTTTTCCTGTTCTTTCTACCCCTGAAACTTGTATGTGTCATGTTTTGCTTCTTCTTTTTTCTCTTATTCTCAAGATGATGGTGTGGGGTTAGAGCCAATCTTAGTCATCACTCTCCTCTATACTCAGGTTTACAAAGAACGTCTCTTTGGAAAGAAGTATGTCTGGTTCCTCATTGGCTGGTATGCTGATAACTGGTTCAGAACCCCAGACCCAGCCATCAACTGCACCGAGCAGGAGATGGCAGAAGCAGTAGAGGGACATGTCACCACAGAGATTGTTATGCTAAACCCAGAGAACACTCGTGGTATCTCGAACATGGTGAGAAGTGTTTGGGGTGGGATAATTAGTAGGTATGTAAAAATTAGTAGGAATGTAAAGTAGGTATGCTTATAACTAAGAGAATGTTGGTATAACTAGAACTCAAGAGTCAGGGTTAGGCGAAGTGGCCACTTTGCTGTTCTGAATATGCTTGAATGGTACTTACTGTAGGGTCTGCCGCTGTTGTGGTTGCTCTGGAGATTGGTGAGGGTAGGGAATCAAGTTCTCAGTATGCTCAGTGTGCTAGTGAAGGTTGGGGGGAGGGGGGAACTGTCACCATGGAGATGAAGAGACGTTGGAAACATGTAAAGGGAGGGCAGTGGAGTTAATAACTTAGTTCCTTGGATGTGCAATTGTACCTTGCTTGGTAGTCATTCTGTTCCTGAAAAGCTGGGTATAAATCAGATTTCATTTTCTCAGCGATTTATATTACTTAGATGTTTTATCCTTCTTTCTGACTGATATTCAGTTAGTCTGGTTTCTAATGCTGTCTTAAAATTTTTATGTTAAGTAGTTAATGGTTTGTAAATAAAAACTTATAAGAACTAAGGGAGTTAGTTGGTGAATGGTTTTTTTTTTGTAAAGCAAATACCATCTAATTTATCTGTTGTGTATATTCTTATGTATATTGATTCAGTAAACATTTACTGAGAGTTTAGAAGGCAGGAGACTTGCCCTTTAGGAATAAACAGCCAATTTGGGGAAACACAATGAACTGCATAAAACATTTATGGTAACAATTCATGGCAATATAAAAGTGCCAATATGAGTGTTACAGCTAAAGCTATGGCAATTCAGAGAAGGGGGAGAAGTGATATGGGCTGAAGAAGTTAGTTCCAGAAGGCTTCACTGAGGTCATAAGATTGACCTCGGCCTTGAAGGATGATATTTAGAGGAGGGCATGATAGTTCATATATTTAGAACTGGAAGGGAATTCAGGGGCCAACTAGTCCAATCTTTTCTTTAAAAAAAATTTATGTATTTGTTTTTAGTTTTTGACATTCACTTTTATAAGATTTTGAGTTCTAATTTTTTCCCACTCCCTGTTCTCCCTCCTCCCTAGGATGGCATACAATTTGATACAGGCTATACATGTACAATCATATTAAACAAATTTTCACACTCGTCATGTTATGAAAGAAGAAGACAAACAAAAGGGAAAAACCACAAGAAAAAAAAAAGAGAAAATAGTCTGCTTCCATCTGCATTCAAACTCCGTAGTTCTTTCTCTGGATGTGGATAGCATTTTCCATCACGAGTCTTTTGGATTGTCTTAGATCATTGTATTGCTGAGAGGAGCTGTCTGTCAAAGTCCAGTCCTTTCATTTTACAGATGAGAAACCCTTAAGGCAGTGGTTCTCAACCTTCCTAATGCCACGACCCCTTAATACAGCTCCTCATGTTGTGGTGAACCCCAACCATAAAATTATTTTTGTTGCTACTTCATAACTGTAATTTTGCTACTGTTATAAATCTATCTGATATGCAGGATGTATTTCCATTGTTACAAATTGAACATAACCCACAGGTTGAGAACCGCTGCCTTAAGGTCTTTAGAAATGAAGAGACTTGTTCAAGGTCAAATAGGTAGTAAATGACAAAGGTGAGGTTTGAGCCCAGACCTTCAGACTCCAAAAGTCACCCTGAGAGATAGTCAGTTACAGAAAATAATTCTGTCAAGAAAGGAATGAATATATACAGCTGTCCCCAATTCTTTCTCTTTTCCCTCTTACCCTGAGTAATGCTTGAATTTGGAAAGCTCTTAATCCTTGGATGGAGACCTGAAAAATGAATCACCAGAGGGAGTTTGGGGAAAGTGGATAGAACCAGTCAACTGAGCCAGGAGAGGCTTTTTTATTCATTGAGTTTAGGACCTGTCAGTCATCCTTGCTCTGCAAATGAACTGCCAACTACAAGTACTCTTAGAAAGGAAACAGGAATTTAAGAGACCTCTCAAAAAGGTTGCTCGGGCTTTGAAATAGGAAATGACAGGGAATTTGTTTTTGGTTGTTTGAGGGAACTGGTGTCATAGTGTTCTAGAGAAAGATGTTATTCACCATCAAGGCCACAATACTAGTCAGAACACTAGGCTTGGTTGCTGGCTTAGAATTAGAACTAAAAAGTTATTTAACTTTATCAAAGGGTAGAATTGGCCTTAACTGCCTAGTGAGTAGGCTTTAAGCATACTGAATAGAACAGAAAAATGAGGACAAGTCAATGTAAGATGGCTTGAATCCTAGGGGGAAAAAGTCTTCCAAGTAATGTAGGAAAGGGCCTTTTGGCAGGGACCCAGAGTGACTATACTGTGAAATGTAAGGAAGACCTGGGCCAGAGGGGCTTACAATCAGTAATAAGACTAGGAAGCAAATTCTGGGAGGTACTGAGAATTCTCTTAGATCTTGAAGCAGGTTTTGGGAGAGACTGTGAATTCTATCAGGCTTTAGTAGCTGGTTTTATGGGATTGTGAATCCTACCAGCTTCAGCAGCAGTGCCAAGCCAAGGCGATCTTGAGCCAGAAATTTTTGTATTTTGGTCTAGCATCCGTTCTCACACATCTAACCCATATAAGGATGAGGTGAAGAAAAGGGAGGCAAAAGCTGGCTTCCTGTGAGCTGTGCCAGCATGCTGATCTCTGGCTAGGTGGCAGGAACAGAAATCTGTACTCTGTAGACTCGTTCATTTTTATATACTTTGTTTTGCTTACTGTTTTCTATTACTTCCTAAGTAAAAGTTTCTTTTGAAAATTACATCCTTGTCTTACATTTCCACAAGTGTTAAAAGGCTAGGTAAATTAGGCTAGATGGAAGTGGCAGTGTTCATCCCAACTCAGAAATCAGTAGAACTGGGGCAGGTTTAAGGTAGGAAAATAAGAAAAGGGGTTGAGAGATCAAAGGGGCTGGGTATTGGGTTGGAGTCATCCCTTGTGGATACTGGTGCCTTCTTTCCAAGGCAATCTCAAATAGTGTTTAAGATAGATTGTAATGGGGAGAGAATGGAAACAATTTCAAAGGTGGGAATAGGAAAGTCATGGTATGAATAAATAAGAAACAAATCTGAGTGAGATTCCAAAGGGAGAACTGATAGGATTTGATTATTGGTTATAGAGAACAAGGAAGTGATACTGATTCCAAGGTTTTCAAGTCATTGTGATTTGGGGAATGGTGGAAGTAGAGAAATTGTAAGGGAGAGCTAGTTTTTTGGGGAAAGACTAGTTCAGTTTTGGTCACAATGAATTTGAAATGATGGGACATTCATGTAGAGATGTTCTATAGGTAGTTGGTAATTAAAAAACTAGACCTGAAAGGACTTTAGAAGTCATAAAAGAACAACTTCTTAATTGTATAAAGGGGTAAACAGGACCATGGAAATAAATAATTTTCCTGAGTTAAGTAGTAAAACAGGAATTCAAACTCACACCCTCTGACTCTGAATCCCCTTTTCTTTTCACTTTCTTTCTAGGCCTTAATCTGATGAATTCTGGGGGAAGTTTGTGTATCAGTATAGAAGAAACTGTCTTAAACTTTTGCCAACCCCACCCTTTTCCCTTGTCCACATCCATTTTTCACACTTTGCTGATCCTCAATAATCCAGAGTCTTTATGAATTAATCTATTCATATGTGGCTCTGTACTAGGAGCTGATCAAGTGAAATTAAAAAGACTCAGTGCCCTCATTCTATGTATTTGCTTATTAGCCATGACAGACACATGGATACAGGCCAAAATAGATGGATAACAAGAAGGAAGCATGGTATAATGGAAAGAGTGAGGACTCTGGGGTCAGAGGACCTGGGTTCAAATCTCCCCTCTGTCACTACCTGTGTGACCTTGGGTGACCTTAACCTTTCTGGACCTCAGTTTCCTCATCTGTAAAATGATGGGGTTTAGATTACATGGCTTCTGAGATTCTTTCTAGCTCTAGACCTTAGTTTATGAGTCAAATGGGGAATGAAACAGGAATTATGGAACCTGGCATATTAACTCTTTCTCTACTCCTTCCCTCATCAGACATCCCAGGAGTTTGTGCAAAAACTGACCCAGCGGTTGGGGAGCAAGAAAGCTGAGGAGACTGGTGGTTTTCAGGAGGCACCCCTGGCTTATGATGCCATCTGGGCTTTGGCATTAGCACTGAACAAGACATCAGGGGGCAGTGGGGTCCATTCAAGTGGTGGGGTGCGACTGGAGGACTTCAACTATAACAACCAGACCATTACAGACCAGATCTACCGGGCAATGAACTCTTCATCCTTTGAAGGAGTTTCTGTGAGTTTTGTCCCATCCTTTGCTTTCCACTAGGCTTTTTTGTCATTCAAAGACTTTTACCTTTTAAAATATCTTTCCTCCTCAGATGCAAGTATACTTTTATTCAGAATAGATTTTTTTGAATTTCCTTAAATTGTGTGAACTTAACTAGCCTTCCTTTGCTCCAATTTCATTTTTGGCACTTGTCTGTTCCGCATCCCCTTAAAAAGTCACAGAAATAGCCAATATAAAGGCAGCTAGATGGTACAGTGGATAGAGTGCTGGACCTGGAGTCAGGCAGACCTGAATTAAAATGTTGCCTCAAAGCTACAGGATCTTGGATAAGAGTTGTAAGGATAAAATGAAAAATGTATTTATAAAGCCCTTCACAAACCTTAAAGCTCTATATAAAATTTATTATTATAAAAGAGAATCATTATTAGTATAAAAGAGAAAGAGCATTCAATTTCCTTTAGACTTATTATCAGATTGTGACCTGATTTTCATGAGTCTCCTTAATACCATATAGTTTTTATCACTGGAAGAGAATTTAGAGGGCATCTACACAAATATCTTCATTTTATAGATGAGAAAATTGAGGCCCATAGAGGTTTATGACTTGCCCAGGGTCATATAGCTAGCTACAGGCAAAGGGAGAAGTAGACCATAGGTCTCTTAACTCGGTCTAGTGCTCTTTATAATTTGAAGGTGATTTGCTGTCACAGATGCTTAGCTTCCTCTCTTTAGGGGAATGATGTTTTAAAATCTAGGATACTGACAACTGGGGTATGTCCTATATGTAGGAAAATACCATAAATAGCGTTTACTGAAAACATGAGAAATGAAAGTGTCCCTGATTTGCTTTTTTTTTTCTGTCCTCCTTTTATCCATCTCTCCTCACTTCCCTCCTCCCATCCCCATTTCCTCCCTTTTAGGGCCATGTGGTATTTGATGCTAGTGGTTCTAGGATGGCTCGGACTCTCATTGAACAGCTGCAGGGTGAGGGCAAGGTTTGTGGGGAGGAGAATTGGGATGTGGGAGGGATCCTAAGTGGAGAGGGAGACACCGAATGGGGAGAGCTGTCAAGTGGAACACTAGGAAAAATAACAAGGTTTTTTTATTTCCTTTTCCCCTGTGCCCTGTCTTATCTTCTCCATTCCTCATGGTTGAAGAAAGCAACAACCCTTAAAAGTTCTGTCCATCCATCCATCCATCTATCCATCCATCCATCCATCCATCCATCCATCCTTCACTTATATATGTACATATATATGCACATATGTACACATATATACTACATGTAACTTCATGATTCAATAGTTGTGTTCCTAAAAAAGTTATTTGTAAATTGAATTAAATCCTATTTTCCCAATGACTTATATTACCATTTCAGAGATCCTTTAACCTAATTTCTGATAGACCTTAAAAGGCCAATCTCTTATATTAAATTTCCCCCACTCTCACCTTCACCCTTGATCTTCTAATCAAGAAGTTTTAATCTGTTTATATGTTAATATGTTTATGTCAAACTGTTAATATGTTTTAAATTTGCAAAGGCTTCTAATGATTTCAAATACCATTGCTATTTAAATGAATTCATCAGTATTTTTTTGTAATGCCAATTGCCACCTTGTTTTTTAAGTTTTACTTTTCTGTAAATTTATGAATCATTATTGAATTGGGTTTTCTTAATATGAATTTTCCTGTACAGCCAATAGCCTTCTCTGAATTAATTTACCTTCTCTAGTCCTTGGTAAAGAGAATTATTTCTTGGGTCTCTTTGAAAAGCTTCTTTTTTTCTACCCCATTCCCTTCTTTTGGTATCCAGGATGAGAATACAAGAAAGATATTTAACTACAATGGAAGGGATATAAGGTAGTGCTTGCAGAAGCTGCCTTGAACAGACGATGGCAGGGAGGAGTGTGAGACATTGGAATAGATAACTGGGAAAAGTTGTGGAGCAGCTCTTCTCTAGAGAGTTTTAAAGCTAGGAATGATTCTTGTCTGTCTGAGCTGGCTTACGCATGCTGTATTTACTACTTTCGTGGGGATAAATGAAATTAATACTACCCAAAGCCTTTAGATTCTAAACTTGACATCCCCAGGGTTAGCTAGAAGAGAAATCAAAGACAGTGGCAGTGAAGCTTTTCAGGAAATGGGGAAAGAAGGGGATTCAGGTTGTTTTCTAAATTCCTTTCTGTGCCTTCTCTCTTCCTTTTCTTCCTCCTAGGTGGAAAATACATGCAGATTGGCTACTATGACAGCACCAAGGATGACCTCCATTGGCTGGGTGCTGACAAATGGATTGGTAAGTGACATGTTGCCTTTTCTGTGACTTTATTTTCTACCTCCCTAGTCCTTCTGAGAAGGCCTTTAATGTTGGTGGAGATGGGGAAGAGCTGTGGCTGTAATGTGGCAGCTATAGCAAAGGACCCTAGGATCAGGAAATTGGAGGGGAATTGAAAAAAAATTCTTGGTGAATAACTATTGGAGTAGTTCATGGAGTAGTAAGAGAGACATTGTTTTTAGCAGCAGTTATACTTGAAGTATAAGATTGGGGCCCACCATCAAAGGTATGTGGTGACTGAAGGAAGGAAATGGTTTTCAATATTGAGGGTTTCTGATATAGTGAAAAGACCATGAGCATAAGAGAATTCTCTTCCACTAGCTGGATGTGTGACCTTAGGCAAAATGCTTAACTTTTCAGTGGTTCATTTTCTATATTTGTAAAATAAGGTGATTGGTCTAAACAATATCTAAGACTCTTTATAGGTCTAATATTTTATTCTTTTTTTACATTCCATATTTTGGTATTATCATGAAAACATTCCAAACAATCTAAACCCCTGAACTGACTTGAAACGAAAAATCGGGGAGCAAACTGGGGTGTTTATCCTGTAGAAGAGAAGACTAAGGAGTGACATAATTTTTGTTTGCAAGCGCATAAGGAGTTTTAAATAAGAAGAATGCTCCACACTACTCTTCATTTACGTGGAAATTAATTTAAATGAAAA
Organism: Pseudocheirus occidentalis; assembly: GCA_028646575.1. Taxonomy (NCBI): domain Eukaryota; kingdom Metazoa; phylum Chordata; class Mammalia; order Diprotodontia; family Pseudocheiridae; genus Pseudocheirus; species Pseudocheirus occidentalis. Next base: position 197,643,252 of record CM053593.1, on the reverse strand, counting down.
TAGAGATAACAATTAGTTAAAAAGAAAGGTTTCAGAGAGGAACAACTTTGAGCTAGACAGCTGAGGGTAAATGTATAGTCTCTATTCTGAAGATGTTTGAGAGAAAGATAAGCTAGCCAAGCATCTGTCCCTGATGGTTTAGACTATTGATACCCCACATTTTTGTGGTGTTTCAGCACCTTGCTGTTTTATTTAAACATAGCCTTCCCTCTTAAGTACTATATGCATATAATATGTATGTACATACATATATATACTCACACAAATGCTATATATATATATACATACATACATACATAAATATATATATATGCATGTTTATATGTATATACACACACACACACATATACAGTATATCCATGTATCCAATATATGTTTAAAGTGAAGGTAATTATTTTGGAGAACTTGGGAGAATTTTGTGATACCCCTTAAGGAATTTGTAGACACTCTGAGATATTGTAGTTTAGCTATTTTCTCTAAAAGCAGACACTGGACTAGATAATATATTCAAGATTTTTTCTAGTTCTGTGATTCTGTAGTTCTCTTGCTTGATGACTTTTTGATTCAAGGCTAGAAGAAACCACTTTCAGTGTACCCTTTTGCCTGATCATGACTGTGCCCTGCTCCTTTCACTGTACTACACCGCCCTTGGCTTAAGAAATGGAAACTATACAACCTACTTTGGTGATGAAACTCAGGATCTCTCCTAATCCTGTCTGTTAGGAATATTTGTTCCCATTTGTTCCCTAGTGTAACATCTAGATCTTTTGTAGCCTTCTTCCTTTCCTTAGTTGGAGATTAAGATTTCATATATACATATATCTGTATGTATATATCTATATCTATATCTATCTATATCTATATATATAAAATTCGGAGATAATTTGCTTCAGATCCCTCACTCTTTGAGATTCTCTCCTTTTTTTCCTTTTCTGTTTAATTTCCTTCCCCAATCCAGGAGGGTCACCCCCAGCTGACCAAACCGTGGTCATCACGACATTCCGCTATCTGTCCCAGAAGCTCTTTATCTCAGTTTCAGTACTATCCAGTTTGGGCATCGTGCTGGCCATCGTTTGTCTGTCCTTTAACATCTACAACTCTCATGTCCGGTCAGTTCCTCCTACACCTTTCTCTGTTTTTGTGTGTATGTGCGTGTTTCCTCTCAAATGACCATTATGGTCTCTACCCATCAGTCTGCCCATAAATGATAGAAACAAAGCTTTGGCTCCTCATAAAGCCAAACTCCAAGGGTGTCTGCCCAGTGTTGGGTCACTGACTTCCCAGTTAGCACTTGAATTAAAGGTAGGGATATAGATTATAAATTCCTTCCTATCCTTTAAGTCATCTATCTGGGGGGAAAATGCACCCTCAGGATCACATTAAAGCACTGATGGGACCTAAGCAAAATGTAAACCCAAGGACACTTGTGACACTGGTAGGCCCTACCTGTTGCCCAGTAATGAACATAGTCCTTTCCACTTTTCCTTCCTAGTATTAGAGAGAGAAATTTTGATCTGTATTCAAAGATTAATCTGCCCTTAATCTGATTTCTCTCAAAGCCTGCTTTCTTGTGGCCCTGTGGTCTCCTCCGTGCCTGTGGTGTTGAGTGGGAAAGTTTGGGTTTACTCACAGAGGGGTAATTGGTCTTCCCCTTTCCCCCTTGATTCTAGGTATATCCAGAACTCACAGCCAAACTTGAACAACCTGACTGCTGTGGGCTGTTCCTTGGCTCTAGCTGCTGTCTTCCCACTTGGGCTGGATGGCTACCACATTAGGAAAGGCCACTTCCCCTTTGTTTGTCAGGTAAGGAGCTTTGATCCTGAAACTTGTGTCCTACTACTGTCTTGCTTTAGACATCTCTTATGCTTTATTTTTTCTTCTTTTTTCCTTTTCCCCTTACAGCTTTGTCCTCTATACTCTTTTCCTCCACCTAATGATATCTCATGCTTGTCTATGTCTGACTATTCAAGTCCTTCTCAGTCTTTTTCGTTTTGCAGTAAATTCCAGGGAATGGCATAGTGAACAAAGAAATGGAATCAGGATGTTTTAGTTTCAAGTCCTGCTTCTGGCTGTGTGATCCTGGGGCAGGTCTATTACCCTCAGTGCCCCAGGCAACTCTGCAACTATAAGTTACAAAGCAGGTGCCAATCATATTGGTTCAGGTAGTAACCGGAGTGGGAGTTCCCTATGTGAATGAAATTCTGTAAAAAAAAAATGAAAAAACAAAAAGGATTCCAAAGTCACTGTTAGATACCTTGCAGGTAGGAAATGAGGTGGAGGGAAAGAAAAGGCGTGCATGGACAAGAGATCCACTAGGATAACATCCCTGTGGTGTAGTAGGGGTTCAGGATAAGAACTGAAGACTGACAAGAGGGAGCCCTACGTTGGGTTGGGGAGCACTTTCTCATAACTACCTGATGTCCATTTTCTTGGCACTCTTCACTCTTTTCCATCTTCTTTTTTCTGTCTTATTGTCTGAGTTCTCATATCTTGTGTATATTCTCTCTCAATCTTCCTCCTCTATGTGCTCCACCATCTTCACCTCCTCTGTTCAAGTCTCTCTCTTGTTTTCTACTTTCTTACTTGCCTCGGGCAATGAATGTACGTGTTCTTTTTCTTTTCTTAGGCCCGACTCTGGCTTTTAGGCCTGGGCTTCAGTCTGGGTTATGGCTCCATGTTCACTAAGATCTGGTGGGTCCACACAGCATTCACAAAGAAGGAAGAGAAAAAGGAAAGAAGGAAGGTGAACTGACCTGCCCTCTCCCCTAATCTTCTTCCAAGCCTAGCCTCCCCTACCTAAATCTCCTGATCCTTTCTGGGAATTATTGATAGTTCTGTGGTGGTACTGAAGGTGGGAAATGGCTGGTTCCTGGGGGGGCTCTCTCTGTTAACAATGGCCGTGTCTTCTTTGGCTCAGACTCTAGAATCCTGGAAACTTTATGCTACAGTGGGGCTGCTGGTGGGACTGGATGTTTTCACATTGGTTATTTGGCAGATTGTGGATCCCTTACATCGAACTATTGAGGTACACTTAAAAGCTATGGAGTTGGAATTGAAGGTACTAAGTGCAATTCATAAAGGCATTGACCTTGTTAGAAATTAATTCAGAAGACCTCAGCAGAGATAATTCTCTGGCCCCTTTTAGGCATCAGAGGGACTATTCTCTCCTTAGAAAGTGCTCTGTCAAAGACTTATTTATTATACAGTTTTGGGGGAGGGGAAAGGAAGCAGAAGACCTAAGGTATTATATAGATACTAGTCAGACAGAGTACATTTAAGGAAGTGATGCTTTCAAAAGTGGGGAGCTGGGATTTGGGGGTGGTCAGAGACACAGAATGGGAACTGGGGATGTTATTGAGTGGGAGATACTGGTATTGAGGATAACTTATTTAGGGAAAGGGGAGAAATTGGAGAACATATCCTAGACAGGAAGTTGAATGTGAAAAGTGGCAGCTTTTGTACCTATGGTCCCATTTTTCCCTATAGTCTTTCACCAAGGAGGAGCCAAAGCAAGATATTGATATCTCCATTCTGCCCCAGCTGGAGCACTGCAGCTCCAAGAAGATGAATACTTGGCTCGGTGGGTGGGGCATGGGGGACCTGGAGATGAAAGTGGTCATGGAAACAGAAGGGAGGAGGAGAGGAACAATAAAGGGAGTTAGGGGAAATAGGTAGGAATCACCTGGGACAAGATGCACAAAGTTTTAACATTTTTAACATCTTGGATTGCATATCTTCCATGCAAAAGTACTTCATATAATAAAGGCCTTTCCAAGAAGGGAAGAAAATTTGTCTTTGTCTGCAAGGAACTGAAACTAAGACAGAGATATGAGTCACACTTCTTGTAGTGGCAGAGGAATAAGCTTGGACTACCTTGTCAACAAGTATATACCATCTGTGATTGGCAAGTCATAGGCTTCCTTCTCCTTTGGTTCAGTTAGTGTTGCTGTATTCCATAGCCACAGACTATCTTTAACCCTGGAAAGTCCCATTATATATACACCATGTTTGTTGTTGGCTGCCAGAATAGGTGATCTGGAAAGCCAGTAGGTACAATTTAGTATAGTCCATCACCATTACTGAGAAAAAAAACTTGGAGCACATGTCCTGCTGAAAAGAGATCAGCAGTATCACCTTATATTCAAAGGATAGCACCTAATAGGGAAAAGGGAATGAGGTTTAAGGAAGATGAGTGGGAGGTGGAGTCAGTATGGGAGGGAGAGAAGAAGGGATTGGTGGTGTTACTGGATAAGAGAGGTTAGAAAGATTACCCTTCACTTTGCTTTAATGACAAATTATGGAGCTATTATAAAGGATGGCAGCTGGTGAAGGATTAGGGAAGTCGGGGAGACTGGGAAAGGAATAGGTATTGGGAGGGAATAAAGATAAATGTTTTCCATGTGACCTTTTTAATCCCTAGGTATCTTCTATGGGTATAAGGGACTGTTGCTGTTGCTTGGGATTTTCCTTGCCTATGAGACCAAGAGTGTCTCCACTGAGAAAATCAATGACCACCGTGCTGTTGGCATGGCAATCTACAATGTGGCGGTGAGCCACTTTGATATGATCTTTGAATCAATGGCCTGTGATTACATATGGGTAGATCATCTCAGGACTCAGAAATGGACTTCTGATAACATTAAAGTTATGGAGCCCAAGATCAGAGCCTTAACCAAAAATTTGTTGATCAAATTTACCTGGAATGGGTAGGGAGGTAGGGAAAGGGGGGAGAGTGGAAAGAGGGGGAAGTGGCACAGTCTTCTGTTAGGTATAGTCATACTGGAAAAGGAGTTGACTCATCCTGCAGGGAGCCTGCACGGAATAGAAAATAGTCCCTTAGCTTTCCATAGCCCTTCCATCTTAGGAAGAATTATGGAGGAGAGATGATAGTAGAGTTACACCGTCTCTAAGAGACTGGGTTGGATGGCTTTGGACTGGGAGATACAGGCTGGTAACATACTTCCACTGTTAGCACCTTGGGTGGAGGCACCCTTATTATGGCCCAGGCTAAGATTCTTATGAAGTCTAGAAGAAATGGATTCTACTCTGCCTCTTCCTAGTGCTTTGTTCACTGTATCATTTAATAAGTGGTTATTGGATGAAATTAAATATTTTCTCATTTCTGAGGCAGATGGGGAATACCCAGTGTGTGTAGGCTAAAGCTATGCTTGCTTACTGGCTATACTCACCTTTGAGGAAGCAGAAGGGAGAAGGCAATTGGTTAGGAATGGGGAAATGCTTAGTGGGATAAGTTTCTTTGGAATTCATCTCCAAATCAGTAATTACCATGATCCCTGACAGAGGTTATCTCTAATGAGATAACAAGTACCAACATGCTTTCCTCAGTGGCTCCCCAAACTGGCATTGTGGTAAGGAATTAGGGAGGGAGAAAATTTGTCCCACATATTCTTGGACTCTAGAATTCCTAACATCTTTAATGTCTCATTTTTCAGGTCCTTTGTCTCATCACTGCCCCAGTCACTATGATCCTGTCTAGTCAACAGGATGCCGCTTTTGCCTTTGCTTCTCTTGCCATTGTATTTTCTTCCTACATTACCCTAGTTGTTCTTTTTGTGCCCAAGGTGAGGCTTTTGGATAGAGGGAATCTGTTTTTCTTAAAGAAATCCCCTTCCTTCATTTAGATTTATCCATGTTTTCTAATTCCTTCCTGACCCTGTCTCTGTCCTTTTGTCTTTTGTTTCTCTTTTCCTTAACCTTCTTTCTTATTCCTCTTGTATTCTATGCCTTCCCATAACCCAGGAGTTCCCCCTCCCCCTCTAACATACTTTTTAGACTCTTTGATTCTACCCTTCCCCCTCCCCACCTTATTCATTAGACTCAGATGGGTATTTTGTTCTTCTTTTCTGTACCAATTCCCCTCAGATGCGGAGGCTGATCACCAGAGGAGAGTGGCAGTCAGAGGCCCAAGACACCATGAAGACAGGCTCATCTACTAATAACAATGAAGAAGAGAAATCACGACTCCTAGAGAAAGAGAATCGGGAGCTTGAGAAGATCATTGCTGAGGTGGGTAGAGGAGTCTAGGGGAAGGTCAGCTTATGATTCTGAGGAAAAGGTAGTTTTGAGAAGAAGAGTTTGTAGGGTTTATATTTTATTTTATCATATATTGAAAGCTTTCAGCTCTTACCTTTTCCCCTTTCATCCATTTCCTTCTAACTCCTTTTATCTCTTGTCATTCTTCTGGTATCCCTTTCCTTCCCCCTTTTCTCCGTTCCCTCCTTTTTTCCTACATCTTTCCCTCTCTTCCTTCAACATTCCCTTCCTACTCCCTGTCATCTCTTTTCCTTCTGTTCTTGTTTTTCTGCCACTAGAAAGAGGAACGCGTCTCTGAACTTCGCCATCAGCTCCAGTCTCGGCAGCAGCTCCGTTCACGGCGTCATCCCCCAACTCCCCCAGACCCTGCAGGGGGCCTTCCTTGTGGTACCTCTGAGCCACCTGACCGGCTCAGCTGTGATGGGAGCCGTGTCCATTTGCTCTATAAGTGAGGGAATGGGAATGAGGGGAAGGGAAATAAATAAGGGCTTTTTTGGGGGGAGGAGGGAAGAGGAGTGGGCAAATGGAAACAGGGGAAGTGAGGAAAAGTTTGGAGTACTTTGGGGAGAAATAGGGAGAAGCCCTCATCCTTCAGGGGACAGAAATGGCTTTCTAATCCCATTGCTATCTGTCTGTCTCTCCTAGGGCGGCTTGGCTTTCCAGTACTCTGGTAAACAAGCCTCTTTCCTCATACCCACCATCTTCATGTCCTGGTTTATTACCTCAGCTCTAATTGCTCTTGGTCATTTCTTGATGTATATGTACTCATTACTGCCATCTCCTGCCTTCTTGTGTGACTCACATCTAACTCTGTCTCCCATCCTCATTTAATTCATTGTGTCCTCTGGACCCCTCCTCCCAGATGCTATGCACCTTTTTTAGACTCTCATACACTCGTAGTTGTCCCTACTTTCTAAATGTGTTTTTTTCTTCCTCCTCATCATTGTTTTCTCCAGTGTTGGGCCATCCCTATGCTAAACTTAGCACTTTTGTGTTTTTTCACTCTTCTCCCTGCTCCCTCTACACATATGCAGGATCTCCCATTTACCCTTCTTACTTTATCCTTTTCCTTGCCCAGGCTTATTTGCACTATTGCCTCTGACTTGTTCTTGCCCTTTCTCACCATTGCATATAGACTGTTTCCACACATCTTTGCTCACAAACATACTTGGTTTGCATTCCATTAAACATATGTATTTTAAGGATTTAATGTCCTAGGCACAGGGGAAGATGAAAAACCACCTAGTCCCTGTCCTTGTGGAATTTACAATCTAGTAGAGATTAGATATGTTAACAATCAGTTTTAATACAGGTTAGAGTATTATAAACACATAGAAAAGGCCAGGGTGACATGAGCAATTTAAAGATCATTTGTGGTTAGAGACGTCCAGCAAATTGGGAGAAGTAGTGTGATATGGGACATAAGGAACTGACCTTGAAACCAGGAAGGCCTGGGTTCAAGTCCTGACTCTGACATGTACTAGCTCTGTGACACTAGGTGAGTAACTTAAGCTCTCAGTGCTCCCATCAATCCTCTAAGACTATAAGCTGCAGAGAAGTTGCCAACCTGCACTTATAGTTTCCTCAGTTGAGAGTACCCCATACCAATAAAATCACAGGTTCAGTCCTGTCATTGTGTTCATGGTCATGTGTGCTTTTATATATGCCTCTTTCTGCAAGTGCTATAACTAATGCTTTCCCCGTACATGCTTGCTCACATCTGTATTCTTTGTACTTTTATAGCCACATGTTCACTTTTCCTATGTATTCTCATTCATAAACCCATGTGCCCCTCCTACACATTCCTTGTTCATGTTGATAGATTTCTTCTTCTATGCTTACTTGCTTCCTCTTGCCCACTCCCATACCCACGCTATAACCACAATTTTTCTCCCCTCACATGATACTCACCTTCCTATAATCACAACCACTTAGCACTCCATCCATATTCATATCTGTCTTCCCTGTGATCTTTCCGTTCCGACACCACTCCCTTGGGCTTAGGTTTTGGGGATAATTGATGGAGAAGGCATAGGGGGCATAACGGAGTTACTTCTAATGGCTAGCTGGCAAGAAGTCTTGACCTGAAGGAGGGGTGCCTTCAACAACTAGGACAAACAGACGGACATACTGAGCATGGATATTTCCTCATATTGTGGTGTCTTCTGGGGAAGATTCTCCTAGGCCTTCAATAAATCAGAGAGCAATGTGACACGTGGCATTTCTTCCTTCCTCTATTGCTGAGAAAGGAGCAAACACCTCTTTATCTTGGAGGAAACTGAAAGAATCACTTAGATTTTAAGTCAATGAGGAGACATTGAGGAGAAGGTTTTTGTTTTTCTTGTCTTGGGGGAGAGGGTGGTAGTAGTCAGCTGCTGTTTGGAATCATTGAGTGGAGGAAGGACTCCTTAATAGGAATCGTGTCTACATCCTGAAGCATGTTTCCATCAGTTAGAGAAGTTTCCTCTGCACTTAAAATACAGTGAGAACATCTATAGGAGATGAATGAATGGAATCCGTCAGCAGTAAGGTTCCAAAAGGAAGAGGGCAGTGAAATAAAATCTTTATTATTTAATGACCAAAAGATAAGACTGTGCTGGATTTTTGCATCCTGTGAGCTCCTAGGCACTTGTTCTCTGTAGGGAGGTATCTCTTGGCCCTTTTCTTGTTCTAGAACTTAAGATTTATTGCCTCTTCCTGACTACAAGTCTTGGTCTAGAGGTGTGGGGCCCCTGACATCCTATTTAAAGCTTATATATATATATTCATGTATATGTATCATATAAAGACATTATATTATTATAAAGACAGAAGAAACATAGATAATTGCTATCTACTGAATCCCATCTTCTGATATAACTTCGAGGGAGCAAAGAGGAGGAAAAAAATAATTATGACCTGGATAATCCCTGTTAGGCATTGTACAGAAAGAAGTGTTTTACCACCATCCTCATGCAAAAATTGAAAGTTGGAAGGTGAAATTTTTTTTGGTAGTTGAGCTCACAAAGGAGAAATTGGAGTCTTCTTTAGCATGAGTGGTGGTGATGAGGGACCTAGTGGAGGAATATTGTCTGGTGGAATGGGAGTACATTGGTTACAGATTAATAGTTAGGAACACTTCTCCACCCTCACCCCTTCACTCAGAATCATGGAACCCTTAAGTTGGAAGAGACCCTAGCAAATCTATTGCAACCCTTTCCCCCAAAGGCATCTTCTTTGCATCCATGCATTTCCTGAAGACCTCCAATAGGAGGAATTCCATTCCCTCCCAAGGAAGCCCATTCTACTTGTGTACAGCTCTAATCATTAAGAAATTTTTCCTGACGTTGAGTACAAATGGACTTCTTTGTAGCTGCTACCTAGTACTCCTCATTCTGTTTTCTGGGGTCTAATCCCTCCACGTGACAGCTCTTCAGATACTTCATCCAAAGCTATCTCCAGGTGTCCTGATTTATATCTCACTGCTGGGCCCAGAAGGCTCCAGAGGAGAAAATGAGGCCAGTGACTTTGCATAGCCCTTTTTCACTTAAATCCAATCCACTTGCAAGTCATGGCATCATCTCTCTGATGTCCTGGTCTTCTTCAAGAATGAAGGACGAACAACGTCAGATACTTAGACTCATTGATGGAGGGCTAGAAGGGAGCCATCTAGTCCAACTTTATTTTAAAGAGGAGGTGACTGAGGCCGGGTACGGTTATTAATTGCCCAAGATCACACAATTAATAGATATCAGAGGTGGGATTTGAACATGTCCTTTCACTCCAGAGTCAGTGCTCTTTCTGATATACCACTGAATACAGCTATCATGTTACAGCTCCTTCCTCTCTGACCCCTGCAATCTTCTGTAGGTCAAATAGTCCTAGTTTCTTCAACTAAATTTCATGTGTTAGAATCAAGGTCTTTCACTGCCCTGATCTCCCTCATGAACTGTCTTCAGTATAATTACCAAAATCCTTCCTAAAATAATACAGAGTAATACAACAGATGTAATATGACCATGGCAAATTACCATGGGACTATCACTTGTACCCCAAAATAACATCACATTGTTGACTCATATTGAGCTTTCAGTGTGTCAAAACCCCCCCATTTCCCCCCCCCCCCAAACTACTAGTCTCCCTTATCTGGTGCTTGTGAAATTGATTTTTTTTAACTTAAGTGGAAGATGTTACAATCTTTTTGGATCCTCTGTCATCCAATAATTTACTAACATTTATTGAGAAGATTTGACCATGGACCAGGTACTGTACTAGGTTTATAGAGGAAAAAAAAATAATCCCTACCCTAAAGGAGAGTATATTCTATTGGGGAAAATAACATGTAAATATGAAATTATATCCCAATTAATTTTAATGAGGAAGAGACTTTTGTTGAATATGACATTTGAGCTGAGCTTTGAAGGAAGCAAAAGATTCATGGAGATAGAGGTAAAGAAGGAGTGTATACTAGGTATGGGGGCAGCCTGTGCAAAGACATAAAAACAGGAGATGAAACACAAAGAACAGCAAGTAGTTTGATCTAACCAAAGAATAAGTGAAGGGGAATAATGTACAATAAGCTTATAAAACTTTAAACATTAAACAGAAGCTTGCATTTTATCCTGGAGGCAAGAGGAAGTCACTGGAGCTTTTTGTGTAAAGAGAATGATGTGATCAGATCTGTGCTTTGGGAATACCACTTTGGCCACAATGTGAACGGGCAGTTAGGTGGTGCAGTAAATGGAGTGCTAGTCTTCTTCCTGAGTTCAAGTCTGACCTCAGACACTTGCAAGTTATATGACCTTGGTCAAGTCACTCAGCTGCTTCAGTTTCCTCATCTAGAGAAATGAGCTGGAGAAGAAAATGGCAAACCACTCCTGTATCTTTGTGAGAAAAACCTAAATGGGGTTGTGAAGAGTCAAACATGACTGAAAAATGATTGAACAAAGTAGCCACATGGAGGACTGATAGGAGTGAGTAGGAAAGGAACCCATTTGATAGGCCATTGTTAACTATCCCTAACTTTGGGTTGTCTGCAGATTTGTTGAGCTTTTTATACTTTACCCATAAAATGCTTTAAGCATTTATGATCCCCATGCCTTACTCCTCCTTTCCACCTCCCCCCCCCAAGTAATTGATAAAAATGTTAAATAGTGCAGAGGCCTGGGGCATTTCACTAGAGACTTGGCAAATTTTACATCAAACTATATTAGAGACCACTCCTTGAGTCTGTCCCTCCACTTCTGAATGTAATTCTATTCCTGTGTAACTTATAGCTCTTAATTTTTTCAACAAGAATAGCATAATATACTTTATTGGACACTGATAAAAAATCTACACCAGCACTTTGTGGAATTCCCTTGGCCCACCAGTTTAGTAACCCTGTCAAAAAAAGTAAAAAGATGATTATGGTGTGATTTGTTCTTGAAGTCTCTTTGAGATCACCATTTCCTTTTTTAACTGTTCACTAATAATATATTAAAAAATGGTTCCAGAATTTTGTCAGGAAACGGTAAAGATGAGAGTCAGACAATTTGTAGACTCTAACAGTATTTATATAGCGCTTTATGGCTTGAAAAACGCTTCATAAATATTAACTCATCTTCATAGCAACCATGGCGGTAGGTGCTATTATCTCCATTTTACAGATGGTAAAACTGAGGCAGAGGTAAAGTGACTTGCCTAAGTTTATATATGAGGCCATATTTGAATTCAGCTCTTTCTGACCACAGGTCCAGTGCTTCATTCCATGTACTACCTAGCTGCCTCTCATTTCCCTCTTTTTTGAAGGGAGAAAATGTTTATTTAAAAATTTTTTTTTTTTACATTTTATCATCCTTTAATTGAAAGGAAAATTCTTCATTTGGACTTTTCATTATGATTAAGAAGGCAAAACTCAGGACAAAGAATGAAAAGTATTTCATTATAAGTATGTCGAGTTGACAGGTTGATCACTGGAGATCAGCAATAGCGTCAAGACGGAGACAACTTTTATAGGTGACTTTAAGGCAGTCCAGACTGGTCCATCTCAATAAGAGTCTGAGTCTTTGCGTTCCTTCCCAAGGTAACAAGAATGTGACAATTTGCAGGTAACACAAAGAGCTGCAGACTGCTTCACCAGAACCTCGCCCAACGCCGATTGAGAATTAGTGTTCGAGACAGTAGGTCCCTGAGTCAATACATTTTTCAACAATAATTTCAACTTTCCTCATCAGTGTTAGCTCGTTCTGAACTTGAGCGTTGTTCTAGGAATGTAATGTGCTTTATATCCATTCTTTTATCTGCCCTTGCTTCCATCTTCCATACATATCATTTTAAAATACAAGTTAGTTGGTGAGTTCTTCATTCATCCACATAAGATCTCTTCAGACAATTTCCATATTTTCTTTATCAGAATTGTTGATACCCTTAAGGCTTGTAAAGCAAGCCTAGCATCTGTCATGCCAGACACCACCCCCACCCCATCTTAAAAAAAAACATTAAAAATTTTTTTGAGTTCCAAATTTTCTCCCTCTCTCCTTCCCCTCCCCACCTTGAGAAGGCAAGCAATTTGATGTAAATTATACATGCGAAGTCATGTAAAACATTTCCATATTAACCATGTCACAAAGGAAAGAAAAAGCAGGAGCAGCTAGGAGGCACAGTGAATAGAGCACCGGCTCTGGAGTCAGGAAGACCCGAGTTCCAATCTGGCTTCAGAGACTTAACGCAAAACCAGCCGTGTGACCTTGGGCAAGTCACTTAACTGCAATACCCTTTCCTCACCCCCCCCAAAAAAAAGAAAGGAAAGAAAAAAACAGGAAACAAAGAAAGTTAAAAAAAATGCTTTGATCTGCAGCCAGACTCCATCAGTTCTTTCTTTTGAGTTGAATAATATTTTTCATCATAAGTCTTTTGGAATTTTCTTATATTGCTTAGAATAGCTCAGTCATTCACATTTGATCATCAGAAAATATTTCTGTTACTGTGTACATGTTCTGGTCCTACTCATCTCATTTGGATCAGTTTATATGTCTTTCAAGGTTTTTCTGAAAGTATCCTACTCATCCTTTCTTATAGCAAAATAGTGTTCCATCACAATCATATACCACGACTTGTTCAGCCATTTTCCAATTGAGGGGCATCCCCTCAGTTTCCAATTCTTTTTTTTACCACAAAAAGAGGTGCTATAAAAATTTTTGTACATGTAGGTTCTTTTCCCTTTTCTTTCATCTCTTTTGGATACAGACCTAGTAGTGGCATCTCTGTCCTTTCATCAGTTTGCGACAGGATTCCCCTTCAGGATTCTGACCTCCTTCCTGTCCTAGTTAATACTTTTGTGCTCTGAGCTGCCAACGTCAAGTTTAAAACAGCAGAGAGGAAATATCTTTTGCTTAAGATCAGAGTTTACCGTCCGAATTGCCACTTCTGCTGCCACTAGCTGACTTTCTGACCTTTTGGACTTTGGAACTTTCTGCCTGGAATGAAATGTAGGTACTTGCACTCGCTGCCTTAGCTAGCTTTCCTTTGATATCCGCGGTATGTTTCTGGTCCAGTACTCAGGCATTAGAGAATGTCTTATTATTGTGGTATCATAAAACATAAATGTTATATCCAAAAACATAAAACATAAATGTCTTCTAATTGTGCAAAATTTTCTTGCCTCACCTATTCCTTGGGAATTATTTATCATATATGGGTTATGGCCTCAAAAATCCCTCCAACTCCTAAAGAATAGATTATTACTCTTTTTTTGGTAGCTCTCTTCTCTTGTTTCTATGACAGAGCTTTATTCAGGCTCATCTGTATTTAAGTGGTAGAATACATCTCTGCTCCCATAGACCCTATCCCTGGACATGGGTCCTATTCTAGCATCACCTCACCCTTTCCCCTCCCCACCCCAACTTAGCTATTAGGGAAAATTGCATCTTCTACTAGGTCGCCTTGGACCATGCATTAGGTGATAGGCCTGTTAAGAAAACTATATTGTTTGTACCTCATGGCCATTACTATATATCTGGTTTTGAGTGTGTATATTGGGGAGGGATGGATATAGAAGAAACACTAGCAGCTGGAGGCCAGGAAAAACTTCTTTCAGGAAGTGACTTAGCTTTGAAGGAAGCTAGGAATTATAAGAGTTGGAGGTGAGGGGAGAGTGCATTCCAGACATGGAGGACAACCTGTGCAAAGACATGGAGATAAGAGCCTGAATGGTACAGAGACAGAGAAGCAGAGACAAGGCTGGTTTAGTTAGACCATGAAGTATGTGAAGTATCATAAGCCTTGAAAGGTAGGTTGGAGCCATGGTATAAAGGGCTTCCTTCTAGCTTCTAGCCCTTCACAGCAACCATTTTCCCTCCATGGCTTGCCTTAATGCTGTTTCTCCTCATTAATTAGCCAAATATTCATTGAATGTGATATGTACTAGGTGTATCCATCTCATTTTAAACCACCACTAGAAGGCCTTTGTTGATTCCCCACTACTCTATCCTAGTCCTTCATTCGTCATCCACTAAAAACCCCCCAAACTTTCAAATTTTGCACAGTGGAGGCGTTTCTCTTTTCTGTTATTAAATTGGGCCTTACTTTTCTTGTTCCAAAACTTAAAATTTATTGTGTCTGCCCAACCTCCTGTCTTGATCTAGAGATATTTGGCCCCTGATATCCTATTTAAAGCTAAAAAGAATTAATGATTTCCAGTTCTCTATATTATTATGTTATTATAAAGAATTACATAATTATATATTATGTTATATGAAGACATATTACTATAAAGAAAAAAGTAACATGGTTGATATCTACTGAATCCAGTCTCCTGCTAATAACTTGAAGGGAGGAGGAAAAAAATGGCTATGGCCTAGATAATCCCTTTTAGGCAGTGTACAGAAAGAAAATTAGTTTGCCACCATCCTCATGCAAAACCTAAAAGTTTGAAGGTGAAGATTTTTCAGTAGATGAGCTCACAAAGGAGCAATCAGAGTATTCCTTAGCATGAGTGGTGGTGATGGGGGACCTAGTAGAGGAATACTGTCTGGTGGAATGAGAATACATTAACTACAAAGCAGTAGGTAGAAAGACTTCTCTCCCGTCCTCTCCTCTTCAGTCTGGGAAGGAGTTACAGAATCATGGAACCCTTAAGTTGGAAGGGACCTTAGCAACTCTATTGCAACCCTTTCCCCCAAAGGCATCCTGTCTGCATCCATGTACTTCCTGAAGACCTCTAATGGAGGGAATCTCATTCCCTCCCAAGGGAGCCCATTCTACTTGTGTATAGCTCTAATCATTAGAAAATTTTTCCAGACATTGAGTGCAAATGGACTCCTTTGCAGTTGTTACCCAGTCCTCCTCATTCTGCTTTCTGAAGTCTAATCTCTCCTCTACATGACAGCTCTTCAGATACTTCATTCAGAGCCATCTCCAGTTGTCCTGATCTATATCTTGCTCCTGGGCCCAAATGGCTCCAGAGGAGAAAGTGAGGCCAGTGACTTTGCACAGCCCTTCCTCGCTTAAATCCAATTCACTTGCAAGTCATGGCACCACCTTCCTGATGTCATCTTCCACATGTCCTCTTTGAGAATGAAAGACAAACAACTTCAGACTAGATTGACTATTTCTAAGGGGAGAATCATAGAATCATATAATTTGAGAGTTGGAAGACATCTTAGCATCCATCTTGTCTAGCCCATACATGAAATGAATTCCCTGTATAACATACCCGACAAGTGGTTATCTATCTAGTCTCTCCTTGAAGACCTCCAACAAGGAGAGGTCTTCTAAATTGCCACATTTCTAGACAGCCCATTCTGCTTTTGGATAGCCATAATTGTTAGAAGTTTTTCATAGTATTGTGCTTAAATTTGCCTTTTTGTAATTTCTACTTATTGTACCTGGTTCTTCTCTTGGGGACCAAAAGGAATTGACAGTCCTGCACTTCAAATACTTGAAGATAGTCGTCATGTCACCTCTCCTCCCAAGTCTTATTTTCTACAGGTAAAATAACCTCAGTAACCTCAAACAATCCTCATATGAAATGAACTCAAGACTTTTCACCATTCTGATTGCCCTTCTCTAGACAATCTCATTTATTGGTATCTTTCTTTAACTGTAATGCCTAGAACTGGACACAATATGAGGGCAGAGCACAGTGGAACTATCACCCTTATTTCTGGAAGCTTTCTTCCTCTTAATGCAGTCCAGGTGCCTGCCAAAATCTCTAACCAGCTTAGTCTTTATAAGAGACCTCCAAAAATGTGCACTCCACAAGGTCAAAAGAGTCTAGGAGCAGACTAGAGACTACTGAATGTCTCACTTTAGATTTCCTAGAGTTCTAACTTTTTGGGGATGCCTTAGTAAATGAAGGTTGTCAGGATACCCAGGTGGGGGAGTGTGGGCTGTCCAAAAGCTAGAGTCCATTAAGACTCTATAAGGTGTCCCTAAAGTCTGGACACATAAGAAATCTCATTAACTATGCATATTTTCAAGAAATGAAATGAATGAAATTTTCATCAACACTTTAGTTAGCACTAATGAGATTTCATGAGGAGACATAGGAGACACATAGGAAATCTCATTAATTAATTAAATTAATGTCATTAATATGGAAAATAGTCCCCAATAACTAATGAAAGCTTTTATTCCATATGAAATTGTCATGGCTAAAATTTATGCTAATTAAATAAAATGCTATTGAAAATTTCATTCATTTTACTGCTGGAAAATATGCATAGTTAATGAGATTTTCTATGTGTCCAGAATTTAGGGACACCCTGTATAAACTTCCTTCTTTATTATGGGGAATAGCATGTCAGATTATTCTGGACTATTTTTAGAGTTATCTGCCAAGTTCATGGCAGGCTGCAGAGATCCAATTTATCAAACCCATTTTCCTTAGTAACTGTATTTCTTCCTTTGTAGAATCCCATCTGAAAACTGGATGCAATGGCAATTCATTTTTATGGGTGTCCTAGGGTGGATCTGACTCAGGTTAGTTCCTTGTTAGTTAAGTACCATATTGGAGTGAAACGAGACACTCAGGACATTCAACAGTTAACAAAAGGAGATTCGTTAAGGATAGGGCAGGGGTGGGGAACCTGTGGCCTTGAGGCCACTTGTAGCCATTGATGTCCTTGGGTGTGGCCTTTTGACAGAGTCCAAATTTTACTGAACAAATTCTTTTTTTTTTTTTGGAGGGGGGAGGGCAGGGCAATTGGAGTAAGTGTTAAGTGTCTGAGGCTGGATTTGAACTCAGATCTTCCTGACTCCAAGGCCCATGCTCTATTCACTATGCCACCTAGCTTCCCTGGCAAATTCTTTCATTAAAGGGATTTGTTCTATGAAGTATGGATTCAGTCAAAGGGCCACACTTGAGGACCTAGAGAACCATGTGACCTTGAGGCCACAGGTTCCCCACTCCTGGTCTAGGAACACTAAGAATTGATTCAACTGTGTGAGGCTCTCTTGCCTCTGAGTTTATCATAGAAGTCTACCACCTAAGTGCAGAAGAGTGTCTGCAGCTCTTTTAGGACTTTTAGTACTCAGACAGCCAGGAAATGATGCCTTGAGTCCTCTGAGCCAATTAAATCTGGAGGATGATTGCAATACCTTTTAAAGAAACACTAGCTAACTTGCATGGGAGTGAGGGGCTAGAGTATTGCACTCACCACACCCTACCCCTTGGTGGCAAGATCCTTAAGGTTTTCAAGGAAACTTTCTACCACTTAAGTGACTTTAGGGCTGTTACTGTATGGTAGGCCAAGTTAGGGAACCATACCTTCCGTGGCAGAGCTGAGAAAATGTGGGGAGCCCTACTATTCCCCATCAAGGCTGAGAGCATTATCTACTTAGAGGCTGTGAGAGAAGGTGAGTTAGAAGAGAGATGGGAACTCAAAGAGTGGTGGGAAATAGAGTCTCCTTTATTGTCTTCAGTGCAAGCCTTTAATAGGATGCTTCCTAATGGCTTTCCCCTGTGGACATTGCACACTACAGTGTTCCCAGGCTGGGGGGTGGAAACACCACCTTTATCTCAAGGATCCAATCCTTATACCTGTGTGTTTGAACTCTTCCCTGGGGTCTGGGGAACCAGTCTAGACCTGGCAGCAAGCCTTTCACCCCAGGGGGCTTTTTCAGCCATCAGGGTCAGAGTCTCACTGGCTGGTGGTCCTTAACATTACTGGTCATTGCTGACCCCAGGAATGCAGGCAGCCTGATACAAGTAGCACTAAAGGAAGAAAGAGAACACTAGAAAGAGAAAGCTAGAAAGATAACAAAAGAAAACAAATAACGTAAGCCTCCTGAAGAAGTGTCTGAATATGAGAGAACTAAGAATAGAAATCCAAGCCTTCATCTTCTGTGGAAGGACTGGAATTCTTAGATCTGAACTGTGGTGCAGGTGAGGCCAAATCTTTGCAGTTTAGATTATATTTCCATATAAAGGGGTGGCTATGAGCAGGAATGGCACCAGGAAAATCAGGGCAACAGCAAAAATGATGACACTTGGGGCAGCTAGGTGGTACAGTGAATAGAGCACCAGTCCTGGAGTCAGGAGGACCCGAGTTCAAATTTGACTTCAGACACTTGACACACTAGCTGTGTGACCTTGGGCAAGTCACTTAACCCCAATTGCCTTGCCCCCTCAAAAAAACCCCAACCCCCCAAAACAAAACAAAAAAATTTAAAAGGAAAAAATATGATGACACTTCCTGTAAAGTCATTGATTCTTATCAAGGGTCAGAAAAAATTGTCTTATACCCATTTAGTGTTCCCAGGTCCACCAGTCAGGACCCTCCTCTCTCTGCAAGCCTCATGGAGGGGAAAGGAATCCCAAACATTTGCCCCATTAGGGGCTTCTAAGGATTTGTCCTTCCTATGGGAGATAGGTTTACATTCACCTCCTCTTTATTGCCAGAAAGCAATCCACCTCCCAACAATGTCACTCATTGGTGACCCACAAGGTCCCACAAGGAGGAATTGTCTTATAGCAATATGGAAACAGTTGGTTTTAGATTACATTAAACAAAGGGTTGGAATGAGTCTGATTTTGCTAAGATTTATTATGTCAGTTCCCACTTCTGGGGTTCCATTTCCATTGAATGTGCCTGCCCCACTGGAGCAAATGCTACTCCCATGTGGGACTGGGGTCTCAGTTATATGATGACACTTCCACTGCTTCCATTTGCTAGGGCAGGACAACTGCTGCTACTTGAGCCTGAGATCTGCCCTATGCAGAGACCTTACTGTACCCCTTTTTAAGGCAAAGTGTACCCTCCCATGCTAGGGCAAGCATGTTCTTTATTTCCTGGGTCTGATTCTCCTTCTCTCCTCACCCAGTTTACTAGGCCAGTGTCATTGCTCCTGGTCAATCCATCCTCATTGATAAAGGTCCCCCTCACATGGGGAAACTTAGACAATTCCAAGGGCTTTTGGTTGGTCATGCCAGGGCTTGAGTTCTTGAGTTATTCTTCCTGTTGGTAGTCATCTTTTTCATTAAAGAAAATTCTCTGTACTGCTCATCTGGGCATCAGGGCAGAGTACAGAGACCTGTATTGTCTTGAGAGTATTAAGGACTCGACTTCATGTGTGGGGACCTTCTTATATGTGACTATAAGGTGACCATAACACCATATTAAAATGACTTGATTCCACTAAAAAACTATGACTTGGGCCTTAGCCATCTGGGTCAACCATGATGTTTTGGGGTTAACATCCTTATCTTTTAGGGAAAGAACTTGCCTAATCTACATTGTGGAGGGAGAGGAGGCAAAGAAAAGCCCTAGAAGATTTTGATCTTAACATATCATGTCTCCCCCATCTTATGCTTCTGATATTGATTTTTTTTCTATCTAAGAGCAATTAAATTTATCCCAATGCTCTAACCTATTAAGATTCTTTTGAATATTGGTCCTTTCATACATTGTGGTAATTATCACCCCACCCCAGTTTTGCATCATCTTCAAATGCAATGAACATACAATCTGTGTCATTGAGAAAAAAATTTTCAACAAAACAAGGCCAAGCACAGAGACTACTGGAGACCATGTTGATATTGAGCTATTAACTACTCTTTTAGTCCATATACCCAACCAGTTGTAAGTATGATTGCATTATTGCCAAATCTACATCTCTCCATTTTCAACCCAAGAAGAATGTGAGATATGTATAAAAAACTTTGCTAAAATCTAGACAAAATGTATCCACAGAATCCCCCTCATCTACTAGCTTAATAATCTGGTGAAAAAAAGAAGTTAAGTTAGTCTGGCATGACCTGTTCTTGAAACCATGATGACTCAATCCCTGGTTTCCTTTTAAGATGTTCTCCAAATACCTCTTTAATGATCCATTCTATAATTTTCACAGAAGTAGCAGTCAAGCTTCTCATCCCATAGTTTGCAGAGTCTGCTTTCTTTCCTTTATTTGAAAATCAGCACAACATTTGCCCTTCTCCAGTCTTGTGGTACCTGTCCTGTTAACAACGACCTTTTATACATCATTGAGAATGGCTCAGCAATCACACCTGGTAGTTCTCTTAGGGCCAGAGGATGTAGTTCACGTGGGCCAAGTGACTTGAATTCTCAATAGCCCTTCCCAGTACTCAGGAAGAACTTTTACAAAGGGTACATAGTACATGATTTTGATTAATGCCAGGTGTAGAGCTTTAGATTGAACTTAATTAAGTTTGGTCACAGCTTAAAGGAAGCCAGGCATTCAGTAATTTAATTAATGAAGCAGATTCACTGTAGCCTCTCTCTTTTGCTCATTTGCACTTTTTTGAGCCTTGTGACTGGAAAGGACATTTTGTGCATTTGCTTCATGTGAACATTATCATCTCTGAGTAGTGCATTGTCAACAGAAGGAAGGAATTAGGGATTGCCTGGATGGAGTGGAGAGAAAGAGCAAGGGAGCACCACTGAAAATATTCATCTTTTTTGAATACTAAATTATGTATTTTACAAATATACCTACTATGTGTGATCTCTGTGTTGATTGGGCACTAGGGTTAAAATGATGAAAAAAATAAGTCTTTACCTTTGGAAGATTTATAAGATAGTATTGTGCTTAGGAGAGATTTGCAAAAGCATGATTTTGGCAAGTGTTATAAAAAGTTATTAGTTTATTAAAAATATCAATCCTTTATTTTTAACCTCACCTTTATACTCACACACACACACACACACACACACGCACACACACACACACCTTGCACTCCCCTACCAGGGAAGTTACATTTCCTGTGACAAAGAATAAGAAATAATGAGGAAAAAAGACAGTTCAGCAAAAGTAATAATCAGTAATATATATTTGACAAATATTCAATGTTCTGTACCCACCTCTGCAAAGAAGGACGATATACTTTCTTATTTCTTCTTTAGATCAAACTCATTATAATTACACAGCGTTCAGTTTTTTTGTTATTTTTCACTTGAAGAATTATGTTTATTGTCTGTATCATTTTCATGGTTTTTTCCTACTTTGCTTTGTAGCAGTTTTTATATCTTCCCATGCTTTTCTGTATTTTGTGTATTCATCATTTCTTGTGGCTTAGTATATTGTATTACATTCATGTACTAGCTCTTTCCCAATTTATGGGCTAGTTATTTGCTAGATTTAAAGTGAGGTTAGGTTTAGGTTTAGTTCTGAAGTCATGGTCAGGGAGATTTAAGAATAAAATGAAGGTCAGGATTGGAATTAATCCTGAGTTCAGTGCTATAAAGGTTATAATTAGAGCTGATGTGATTAGTGAAAATTTATGGTTCAATTCAATTCGATAAGATTTATTAACACACCTACTATATGCCAGGCACTGTGCTAAGTACTGGGTATACAAATAAGAATAAGACAATCTCTGCCCTCAAGGAGCTTACAATTTACTCTTTTTTTTTTTTTTGAAATTTATACAATTTACTCTTGAAGTTGAAAAGCCCCCTGATAGAAAGTGAAGAGTTATCTGGAAAGATCTAAGCCTTCTATAAAGGAAGGAGGAGTTTATTGATCTGCCCTCCAAAAAAAAAATTGAGGGAGTTGAGACAGTGTTGAACATCAAAAACTGAGTTAGTCTACATGATGATGAGATTTCAGGTGAAAAGCTTATCCTAGGGGAGGCATGATGTTCTGTGGGTGTGCAAACCAAGCAGGTCCATTTGGAGAGTTGGTTAAGATTAGAATTAGGGCTATAATTAAGATTAATGCTGGAATTAGGTTTATTTGGGTTATGATTTGAATTAAATTCAGGCTTTTGTTTTCTTCGCTCAGTTCTTTGTTCTTCATTTTCAGTCACCTGCACATGGGCACTTTAGCACAACCAGGGAGATTAAGAAATGGCATCTTTAGAAATCTTATCTGAGACTTCCTACCAACTGGTTACCTGAAGGGGAAGCATATCTCCCAACTCCTATATACCTCCCATATACCTAACTTCAGAAAAACTCTGAAGTTCACAGCTGACTAAATAAGAAATCCAATGAGAAATAATGTGTTTTCCCCCCTTCCAGAATTATACAAAAAGTCATTTAGAAGCTTATGGACAATAGGAAATGTGGCTCCTCCAGCAAAGCCAGTGCCAGCATAGGCAGCTTAACAGCATAACCAGAAACTACTCAGAGATATAAAATGTGTAGCCTCGGAGGCTCTGTCTTCAGAAGCAGAAAGAATTCATCTGGGAAAGCCCATGGATGGAACCTTTGGAATCCCTGGGGAACTGAAGAAGGCATCAACTAGTGACCAGCTAGGTGCCTCAGGGCTCAGGTCAAGACAACCCAGGCCCAGGGGCTCTTAATACTCTGTTCCAAGAAGCCAGAGAAGGCTCTGGATTCTGAACCTCAAAGATCCCAGTCTAACCCAGAGAAGGGGAGGTTATTCCCCCCTCCTCCACCATCTTTCCTTCCTGTTTCTTTTTTTTTTTTAAAGTATTTATTTATTTTTAGTTTTCAACACTCACTTCTGTAAGATTTTGGGTTCTAAATTTTCTCCCTCTCCCTCTCTTCTTCCTTCCTCAAAATGGTGTGCCCTCTGATATAGCCTATACATATGCATTCATATTGGGGCAGCTAAGCAGTGCAGTGAGTAGAGCCCTGACCCTGAAGTTGGGAGGACCCGAGTTCAAATCCAACCTCAGACACGTGATACTTTCTGGCTGTGTGACCTTGGGCAAGTCACTTAACCCCAATCACTCTGCCTTCCCCCCCTCCAAAAACATATACATTCATGTTAAACATATTTTCACATTAATCATGTTGTAAAGAAGAATTAGAACCAATGAGAGAACTCACAAGAAAGAAAAAAACAAACAAAAGAGAGCAAATAGTACACTTTGATTTGCATTCAGATTCTGTAGTTGTTTTTCTAGATGGGGATAGCATTTTCCATCATGAGGCATTGCTAAGAAGAGTTAAGTCTATCAAAGTCAGTCATTATACAATGTTGCTGTCACTATGTACCATATCCTGGTCCTGCTCCCTTCACTTTGCATCCATCCATGTCTTTTTTTTTGGAGGGGTTAAGGTAGGGCAATTGGGGTTAAATGACTTGCCCAAAGTCACATGGCTAGTTTTGTGTTAAGTGTCTGAGGTCAGATTTGAACTCAGGTCCTCCTGACTCCAGGGCTGGTGTTCTATTCGCTCTGCCACCTAGCTGCCCCTCATGTAAGTCTTTCCAGCTTTTTCTGAAGTCTTGCCCATCGTTTCTTATGGAACTTAAATTCATATACCACAACTTGTTCAGTCATTCCCCAGTAGATGGGCATCCTTTCAATTACCCATTCTTTACCACCACAGAGCTGCTATACATCCTTTTCCCTTTTTATGATCTCTCTGGGATACACATCTAGAAGTGGTATTGCTGGATCAAAGGGTATGCACAGTTTTTTATAGCCCTTTCGGCATAGTTACAAATTGTTCTACAGCATGGTTGGATCAGTTCACAACTCTACCAACAGTGCATTAATGTTTCACCTTTCTTGCATCTTCTCCAACATTTATCATTTTCTTTTTTTGTTATGTTAGCCAATCTAGTAGGTGTGATGTGGTACCTCAGAGTTATTTTGATTTGCATTTCTCTAATCAGTAGTGATTTAGAGCATTTTTTCATATACTTGTAGATAGGTTTAATTTCTTAATCTGAAAACTGCCTGTTCATATCCTTTAACCCTTTATCAATTGGGATATGACATATATTCCTATAAATTTTGCTCAGTTTTCTATATATTTTAGAAATGAGGCCTTTATCAGAGATACTGGCTGTAAAAATTGTTTCCCAGCTTTGTTCTTCTCTTCTAATCTTGATTGCATTGACTTTGTGCAAAACTTTTTCAATTTAATGTAATCAAGGTTATCCATTTTGCATTTCATAATGTTCTCTGTCTTTTGTTGGTCATAAATTCATCCATTCTCTGTAATTCTGACAGATAAACTATTCCTTCCTCTCCTAGTTTGCTTATACTAATCAGCCTTTATATCTAAATTGTGTATCCATTTTGACTTTATCTTGGTATATGGTATAAGATGTTGGTCCAAGCCTAGTTTTTTTTTATATTTTTGGAGGGGGGAAGGCAGGGGAATTGGGGTTAAGTGACTTGCCCAAGGTCACACAGCTAGTAAGTGTTAAGTGACTGAGGCTGGGTTTGAACTCAGGTCTTCCTGATTCCAGGCTCTAATCATTGCACCACTTAGCTGCCCTATATGCCTAATTTTTGCCATACTATTTCCCAGTTTTCCCAGCAGTTTTTGTTAAATAGTGAATTCTTGTCCTAAGAGTTGGAGTCTTTGGGTTTATCAAACAGTTGATTACTATAGTCATTGTCTCGTGTCTTGTGAACCTAACCCACTCCACTGATCCACCACTCTATTTCTTAGCCAAGTACCAAGTAGTTTTTGTGATTGCCTTTATAATACAATTTAAGATGTGGTATAAGTATGGAGGTGGAGGTCATTTCAAGAACCCTAAGGGTTCCTGAGCCAGAACTAACATCCCACCACAAAATGCAGCAGGGCTGAAGGGACATAAGGCGTCAATTCAGGAGCTAAAGTTGGATATAGATGTAAACCAAAAAAAAAGGCCATGCAAAATAAAAAATTATTGGAAATCTAGAGAATTCCACAAAGAAAGGAACAAACAACTCAGTAATAACTACAAGCATAGATCCAAAATGAAAAAAAATAAATTTTTAAAAGGACGACATGAATATTTAGGACAAGTGAAGCAAGAGGTAGAAATAAAATAAAAACATTAGAGGAAAGAATTGGAAGGAACATAATTAGCTTAAAAGAGAAAGTTATAACTCTTACTTGAGAAATGGAAATTCTGAAAACCAAATAGTTCAGATAGAAATAAATGACTTCTTGAGACAGCAAGAAATGTTAGAACAAAATCAAAAGACTGAAAAAATAGAAAAAGTAATATATCTGAAATAAAACAAAACAACTGATTCAGAAAATATGACAAAGGGAATTTGATAATCATCGTAACCATGGAAGAAATTATCTGGCAGATCTATGAATAAGGGAAGAGTTCATGACAAAATAAAAAAATAGAGAGGTTCATGGGAGGTAAAATTTTGATTATGTAAAATTAATACGTTTTTGCATAAACCAAACCAATGCTGTTAAAATTAAGGAATCAATTTTAGGAAACTAAGAATAAAATCTTTGCAGCAAGTGTCTCTGATAAAAGTCTCATTTCTTAAATATACAGAGAACTGATGGCGGCGTAGAAGCAGCAAGGTCCCGCAGCTCCCACAC
>CM053593.1:197600933-197617013 GCA_028646575.1 Pseudocheirus occidentalis | reverse complement strand
AGAGAGAGAGTTTCTCTCACAGCATCTGGAAGCTGACTAAGAACTGAGATGGAGTTTTCCTGAGACCTGAATCTTATGAAGGCCACCTGGAAGGCTGAGAGGGCTTGCCTGGAAGGCTGATATTCCTTCTGGGTCCTAGGGCCAGCTGAACTGCTGGAGGATTGTAGAAGCATGACTGGGATAAGACTTTGTTTGTTCATGGCCTAGCTGATCTTTGAGTTCCAGGCAAGAGAAGTGGTGAAGGATTTGAGATGTGCTAGACCCTGTGAACTTCAGCATGTACTAGGGACTTCCCTGAGGACTGGACAAGGACCTGGGAGCTATCTACCTCTAGGGACTGGACGAGGACCTGGCAGCTGTCTGCTTCTGAATCCAGGTGGCTGTTTTGTGGATTCAGGAGGGAGCTGGAACCATGGAAGGGGATCCAGGGAATCAGAGAGATCACACAGAGTCAAGATGAAGAAAAGGCCTCCCCTTGGAGGAAACTGAGGTTTGCTGGACACTGAAGGGTGAAGAGTTTGTGTGGTTTTCTAATGACTGTACTAGTGATTAATGATAGTTAGTAATCAAGAATCTAGATTAGTGACTGATTAAGTTAATGGTTGCCCGTGAGTGGAAGTTTGATTATTGTATTGTGAATTGATTGAATGATTGAATATTGATTACTGTATTATGAATTGATTGAATGATTAAGTATTGATTGCCCCATGAATGGAAGACTTATTATTGTATTGTGAATTGATTGAATGATTGAGTATTGATTCCTGTATTATGAATTGGTTGAATGCTTTGTTCTAAATATTGTGGCCACTGTAGTGAAAACTGTGTGGCCATTCTAATGTTAAGCTATTGTGAATATTGTACTGAACCTTGATTTGTTGTGAATATTATATTGTGAATGTTTGCCTTGATTTGTAATGGAATAAATGGAGTGTTCACTATATTGTGTAATCTGAACCTTAAAAGCTGTTCACAGTAGCATTCTTTTGGGAATCTGCTGGTGCGTGCCATTACACAATGAGATTGGTTAAGATGACAGGAAAAGAAAATGAGAAAAGTTGGAGGGAATTAGGAAAGTAGGTATATTAATGCCCCATTGAAGGAGCTGTGAACTAGTCAACTAATTCTGGAAAGTAATTTGAAACTACACCCAAATGTGTATATAAAACTGTTCATAACCTTGGACCCAGCAATACCACCTTTAGGTCTATACCTGAAAGAGATCAAAGAAAAAGGAAAAGGACCCAAATGTGCAAAAATATCCATAGCAATTCTTTTTGTGATGGCAAGCAATGGGAGCTTAAGGGAATGCCTATCCACTAGAGGATGGCTGAACAAATTATGGTAAATGAATATGGTAGAATACTCTCATACTATAAGAAATGAAAAAGGGTCTCAGAAAAACCTAGGAAACTTAAATGAATTGATGCAGAACCAAGAGAACCATTTATACAATAATAGTAATATTGTAATGATAATCAGTTATGAAAAACTTAGTAACTCTGATTAGCATGATGACCTACCACAATTCCATAGGACTCATGATAAAAAATGAGTCTTTAGATAGAAAACTGATGGACTCACAGTACAGTTTGAAGTACATACACAAATGCATATTTCTTTTTCTTCTGGAACATGACAAATACAAAAATTCATTTTGCACGTCTTCATATTTGTAATGGGTTTTGTATTTCCAACTTACTCAATAGGTTAGGAAAGGGTGGGAGAAGGGATGCATTTTAAACCAAAAGTAAAATAAAATTGAACAATTTAAAAAAGAATTATTGCAATGCCTGAAAACTACAATGAAAAAAAAAGCCTGGACACTGTTTCAAGAAACTATTAACAAAAACTGTCCAGATATATTAGAATCAGAGGACAAAGTGAAAATAGAATCTATAGTTCACTTTTTGAAAGGAATCACAAAAGGAAAAGTCCTAGAATGCCACAGCCAGTTCCAGAGCTTCCACATAAAAATAATACTGTAAGTATCCTGAAAGAAGCAGTCAAAGAGCTAGGAATTACAGCCAGATTCACACTAGACTTGGAATATTTTTACTAAAAACAAGAGAATATTTTAGAATATTATATTTCCAAAGGCAAGTAAGATGGGTTTACAGCACATAATGACTTACTACACAAAGCAAAGTATAATCCTACAGGGGGGAAAATGCACAAATGGCTAGAGGATCTTAAAATACTTCTGATGAAAACAGCAGAGCTGAAAAGAAATTCTGAAATACAAATATAAGTGCAGTTGAATCTAGTATGACTCATTTCAAATGAATTAGAAAGCCATTAGAAAAAGCTGTATGATGATGCAAAGGATGTGGAGATCCTTTCAGATGCTTTGATTTAAGGAGGGGACCTAGTACAGCCTCCTCCTTATCTCCCACCAGGCTGCAAGACTTCATTACATGCCTGTCTGTGGTACCCTCTTTTTACCTCTACCTGCTTTTTAGTTCCTTTTTAATGTGTTTTCTTCCTCCACCTTCCTTCTCATTTTTCATCATAAGTCTTTTGGAACTATCTTGGATCATTTCATTGCTGAGAATAACTAAATCATTCACAGTTGATAATTGTGCAATATTGCTGTTATTATATACTATGTTCTCTTGGTTCTGCTCGCTTCACTCTGTATCAGTTCATGGAAGTCTTTCCAGTTTTTTTCTGAAAGCATCCTGCTCATCATCTCTTTTAATGCCATAGTGTTCTATCACAATCAGATGCCACAACTTGTTCAGCCATTCCCTGAGTGATGGGGATCCCTTTAGTTTCCAACTCTGCCACCACAAAAAGAGCTGCTATAAAATTTTTGAACTTATATGTTCTTTCCTTTTTCAAAAAATTTCTCTGGGATATAGACCTAGAAAAGTGATATTGCTAGGTCAAAAGGTATGGACAATTTTATAGCCCTTTGGGTATAGTTCCAAATTGCTCTCTAGAATAGTTGGATCAGTTCACAGCTCCAACAATAGTGCATTAGTATCCCCATTTCTCACATCCCTTCCACCATTTGTCATTTTCCTTTCCTGTCATATTAGCCAATCTCATAGGTGTGAGGTGGTACCTCAGAGTTGTTTTAATTTCTATCTCTCTAGTCAATAGTGATTTAGAACACTTTTTCATATGACTAAAGATATCTTTATTACTTCATCTGAAAACTACCTTTGACCATTTATCAATTTGGGAATGAAGGCTATTTAGGGGTGAAAGACCTTTGGTGCATTTCCACTATTCAGTGCTGATGGAGTCACACTGATTAATTGTAAGGATATGATAAAGAGATGGGCTGAACAGTTTACCTAGTGTTTCCAAGAGACTGTCATCAAGCAATGCTGAAGTCAGTCCCTCTCTAGTCAAACCTTCAACTGAAGAAGAGGTTTCGAATACTGTTAGGCTCCTCTCAATGTGCTGATTCCATTCCAGCAGAGCTCTATAAGGCAGGGTGTCCACTGACTATCAGAAAAGCTGATGGGAATCTTCTGGTTATATGGCAAGAGGATGCTCTCCTTCAGGACATCAATGATGCCTCCACTGTCTATCTCTATAAAGGACAAAATAGATTGTCCTGTGACAGTCACAGGAGTGACTTAGTCTTTGCTGGCAAGATTCTTGCCAGAGTCCTTCTTAGCCTATTGGCTAATCCTTCACCTGGGAGATAATCATCTACCTGAGAGCAAGTGTGGCTTCAGAAAGGGCTGAGAAATGGTTAATATGGTGCGTGTTGCCTGACAACTCTAGAGAAATGCCAGGAGCAGAAGAGAGGTCTGTACATAATGTTTGTTGAGCTAACCAAGGTCTTTGATACTGTCAGTTGTGAGAGTCTGTGGAAGATCATGGGAAAATTTGGTTGCCTGGAGAAGTTCATTATTATCAAATGCTAGTTTTATGATGGCATGCTCATATGGGTTCTGGATAATGGATGGTGTTCTTGTGCTTTCCCAGTCACCAACAGAATGAAGAAGGGTTATATGCTTGGCCCATGATTTTTTAGCATGATGTTTTTAGTGGTGTTGTTACACACCTTCAATGAGGACAAAAATGATATCAAGGTCAGCTACTGCACTGAATGTATATTATTTACCTTGAAAAGACTACAAGCCAAGACCAAAGTGGAGGGAGAGTTGACACATAATTTTTTGTTCACAGATAACTGTGCACTCAATGCAGCTTCTGAGGCTTGGATGTGCTAATTTTGGTCCAGCAATTAACACCAAGAAACAGAGCTTCTCTCCCAGCCAGCACCATACCATCCACATGTGGAACCATCAGTTACAGCAAATGGAGAAATTTTGAGTGTGGTGGATAAGATGAGGCTGACCTTCACATTGCCAGAGCCAGCTCAGCACTGGGAAGATTCTGAAAGAAAGTGTGGGAGAGGAGGTATTAGGCTGCCTATCAAACTGAAGATGACAGAGCCTGACCTCATTGTGCTATGAAACCTGGAAAGTATCCCAGCACCATACCAGGCAACTGAATTGCTTCCATTTGAATTGTCTTAGGAACATCCTGAAGATCACCTGGCAAGATAAGGTGCTGGACACTGAGGTCCTCTCTGGAAGTGAACTGCCAAACATTCAAACTTTACTGCAGAGAGCGCAAGTCCAATGAACTGGCCACTTTGTTCAAGCACCCAACGTGAGTTTACCTAAAAGACTTTTACAGAAAAATTACACTAAGTGGGTGTTCACATGAAAGGCAGAAGAAGTGATAGAAGGACACTCTTAAGATCTCTCTTAAGAACTTTGGTATTGATTGTGAGACATGGGAGACACTGGCACAGGACTACCAAGCATAGCATGCCCACATTAAAGAAGGCACTGTACTCTCTGAGCAAAGCAGAATAAAATAGTTCAAAGGAAAAGCGAGATGTACAAATTTGTAGCTCTCCATTCTGAATATTTCATAGACTATTTGTTCCTGACTTGCGGTAGAGCCTTCTAAGCTCTCTTTGGTGAGCCAGACACACTGTACATTGACCCTGACAGCATGATGTCATTTTGATTCTCCTTGAACCAGAAGGACAAACAACAATTGGGGAATGACTCATATTCTTATAAATTTAATTCATTTCTCCATATATTTGAGAAATGAGGCCTTTATCAGAGGAATTTATAACAAATCCCACCCACCCAGTTTCCTGCTTTCCTTTTAATCTCAGCTACATTGGTGTTGTTTGTGCAAACCATTTTAAATTTAAAATAATCAAAATTATCCATTTTATATCCCCAATGCTCTCTTTCTCCTATTTGGTAATATGTTCTTCCTTATCCACAGAGTTGATAGGTAAACTATTCCATGCCTTCCCAATTTGCTTATTGTATCACCCTTAATGTTTAATCATGTACCCATTTTGACCTCATCTTGGTATATGGTATGAATATCTTGGTATATAAAGAAACTGGGAAACTTTCCTGGGCAAAGAAACTAAACTTTATTAATAGAAACAAAGGTTGAGTCTATAGTTCATGAATATGGTCTGAGAACTCAAATAACAGAATTCAGTTATATATAATTCATATTGGGTGCAAATGGGCTAATTATGATATAAATGGTCAGTGCCCTTTTATTCAAGCAGGCTCTTAGCTCAAAAAGGTCATGATTTCTCAACACAGAGCTCATTTCCATTACCTTTGATGTTATGGTAAATCACATGTACATTTTTTTTCTTTTTTGGGGGTAAGGGTAGGGCAATTGGGGTTAAGTGACTTGCCCAAGGTCACATGGCTAGTTTTTTTGTGTTAAGTGTCTGAGGCCGGATTTGAACTCAGGCACTCCTGACTCCATGGCTAGTGCTCTATTCACTGAACCACTTAGCTTTCTCCGCCCCTCCCCACCCCTCCAGATTATATTCTTACTGTAAATCACACAGTTCCTTCTTTTCCTATTAAAATGATAGATGTTTGGCAGGGCAATGCAAAACAAAGTACTGAAGGCATTGATTATTGATTTTACTTGCTATAGATGTTAGTCTATACTTAGTTTTTGCCAAACTGCTTTTCAGTTTTCCCAGAAGTTTTTGTCAAATAACGAGCTCTTGTCCCAAACACTTGGGTCTTTATGTTTATCAAATACTAGATTACTAGGGTAATTTACTTCCATGTATTATGTACCTAATCTATTCCTCTGATCTACTGCTCTGTTTCTTAGATAGTATCAGATCGTTTTGATCATTACCATTTTGTAATACAGTTTACAATCTAGTATGGACTTGTATTAGTCAAGATGTAAAGATGTAGTAAGGAGGAAATTGCCTGAACTCCCTCATATTCACCTCTAAACAACCATATAATAGTACTCCCCCTCCCTAATGAATCCTGGAACAACAGAACAAGCAAAAAGATGAGATAAAACAATCTTTTAGCCCAAGGAAAGGTCTGTATCACTTGGATAGAAAGGGAGCACAGTATAGGACAGGAAGCATCCTGGCAAACCAGCAACAAACCAGTGGGAGGTCCTGAATCCCAGTGCAGTGGAACAGGCAAACACTAACACCAAGAGCCTCCCCCCGCCCCATGACTCAGCATAGCCAGGCCAATTGATAGATGCCAGTGCTGGGAAATTGCATGTGCTTCAGAGTAGACCCCTGCAAATAGGCAGCCATTAATACTGAGACCCACCCACACATATCATCAAACCTGGACCCTACACATACCTAAGCAAACAGGCAAACACCAGTATAGGGATTCCCCATACAGTTCAGCATAGCCAGGACAATAGGCAGACACCAATTCTGGGACCCTCCACAGGCCTCAGCATACCTGCAAATGACAGTGCAAGGACCCCCTACAGACCTCAGCACATGAGCAAACGCTAGCACTGAGACCCCAGTTTAGCACCAGGTAAGCTGCCAGACACCCCACTGGCCACCTCACCAGCCCACTTCCTCAGTGCAGCACTAGACACAAGGGTCCCCTTGGGCTTCAGGGCAACACCAGTGCAGCACCAGGTTAATAGCCAGGGCTTGTAGTGCAAGAAGATAGGGACAGTGCTTCTTCCATCCCAGAAGCAAAATTCAAAATTAAAAGAAAGGAAAAGACTCAATAAGATGAGCAAAAAACAACAAAAAAGAATCTGACCATAGAAAATTATTATGGTGACAGGGAAGATCAACAGAATAGGACAACAATATCAAAACACCAACGGGCAAAACCACAAACAAAAATAGGAATTGCTCTCAAATTCAGAAAGACATCATGGAAGAGCTCAAAATGAAGTTTAAAAATCAGAGAGGTAGAAAAAAATGGGAAAAGCAATGAGAGTGATGCAATACAATTATGAAAAAAGAACCAACAGCTGGAAAAGGAAAACAGCTCCTCAAAAAGTAGAATTGGCCAAGTGGAAAAGAAGGCTAAAAAGCTGAAGGAAATAATTCCTTAAAAATTAGTAATGGGCAAGTGAAAGTTAATAACTCTATGAAACAGCAAGAATCAATCAAACAAAATCAAAAGGATGAAAAAAATAAAAGAAAATGTAAAATACTTCATTGGAAAAATAACTGACCTGGAATATAGATCCAGGAGAGATAATGTAGACTACCTGAAAGTCATAATCAAAAGGAGGACCAGGACATCATACACCAAGAAATTATCAAAGAAAACTGCTCTGGTATCCTGGAACCAGAGGACAAAATAGACATTGAAAGAACCCACCAAACACCTTAGGAAAGACATCCCAAAATGAAAAATCCAAGGAACATGATTGTCAAATTTTGGAACTATTAGGTCAAGGAAAAATATTGCAAGCAGCCAGAAAGAAACAATTCAGATATTGGGGAACCACAATCAGGATTTCACAGGATTTAGCAGTTGCAGCATTAAAGGATTACAAGTCATGAAATATGATATTCTGGAAGGCAAAGGAGATAGGACTACAACCAAGAATCACCTGCCCAGAGAAACTGAGCATAATACTTCAAGGAAAAAATGGTCTTTCAATGAAATAGAAGGATTTCAAGTTTTAATATTAGTAAGACAAAAGCTGAACAAAAAATTTGATCTCCACTATCAAAACTCAAGAGAAACATAAAAAGGAAAAAGAAAACATAAACAATCAATAGGGCTTACATGTGTACATCCCTGCATGGGAAGATGATACTTGTAATTCTTAAGAACTATACCACTAATAATGCAGCTAGAAGGAATATACATAGACAGAGGAATGAGTATAATGTGAACTTAAGGGAATGACATAAAAAATTAATTAAAGGATGAGGAAGAGTACTACACTGGGTGCGGAAGGAAGCGAGTAAAGTAGGGTAAATTATTTCACAAGAAGAAGTGTGAAAGACCTAGTACAGTGGAGGGGAAGATGGGAGGATAAGTAGTAGGCATCATTATAACCTTACTGTCATCAGAATTGGATCAAAGAGAGAATAATATACACAACCAGTTAAACATAGAAATCTATCTTACCTGGCATGGAAGTAGGAGGGAATGAGGTTAAGTGAGTAGGAGACTGACAGAAAGGATGGCAGATATGATAACAATTAGTTATCATAACTGTGAATGTGAATGGGATGAACTCTTCCATAAAACTTAAGAGGATAGCAGAATGGATCAAAACCCAGAATCCAACTATGTACTGTTTATAAGAAACTCACTTGAAGCAGAAAGATACACGCAGAATAAAGGTAAGGGACTGGAGCAGACTCTATTATGCTTCAGCTAAAGTAAAAAAAAAAATCATGGGTAGCAAGCTAATTAAAAAAGATAAGGAAGGAAACAACATTTGCTGAAAGGTACCATAGACAACAAAGTAATGTTAACACTAAACATATGTGCACCAAGTGGTAACAAATCTTTAAAAAAAATTTAAAATTAACTTTTGTTTATTTTTCATCATTCATTTCTACAAGATTTTGAGTTACAAATTTTCTCTCCATCTTTTCCCTACCAACCACCCCAAAACAGCAATCCCTCTGTATACTCCCTCCCCCAATCTGCTCTCTCCTATATCCTCCCCCATCACCCCACTGGCTTTCTGGTAGGGCAAGATGAATCTCCTTACCCCTGGGCCTGTATATCTTAATTCCCAGTTGCATGTAAATAATAATGATAATAACACACACATACACACACATATTTTAAACATTTGATTATAGAGCTTTAAATTCTAGATTCTTTCCCTTCCTCCCTCATCACCCACCTCCACTGAAAAGACAATCAATTCAATATAGTCTGTACAGGTGTAGTTACACAGAACATCTCCACAATGGACATATTGTGAAAGACTGCCTATATTTCCCTCCTTCCTATCCTCCTCAGCCCATTCTATTCTCTATTTTGTCCCTGTCCTTTTACAGAAGTGTGTGCTCATTAAAAATCTTAAAGGAGAAGTTAAGTGAGTTATAGGAAGAAATAAGCAGCCAAACTATACTAGTGGAGGGACTTCAACTGTGCCCTCACAAAACTTGAAAAATTCAACCAAAAAATAAAACTATGGAGGTGAATAGAATCTTTGAAAAGCTAGATATGACAGACCTTTGGGGAAAACTGAATGGGAATAGAAAAAAATATAACTTTTTTTCATCAGTAGATGGCACCTACACAAAAATTGACCATGTATTGGGGCACCAAAACCTCAAAATAAAATGTAGAAAGGGAAGAATATTAAATGTGTCATTTTCAGAACATAAGATAATAAAAATTACATTCAACAAAGGGCAGTGGAAAGATGGATTAAAAGTTAATTGGAGGGGCGGCTAGATGGTGCAGTGAATAGAGCACCGGCCCTGGAGTCAGGAGTACCTGAGTTCAAATCCAGCCTCAGACACTTAACACAAAAAACTAGCCGTGTGACCTTGGGCAAGTTACTTAACCCCAACTGCCCTCCAAAAAGCAAAAAAAAAAAGTTAATTGGAAATTAAATAATCTAATCTTAAAAAGTGGGTCAAAGAACAAATAATAGAAACAATCAATGATTTCATTAAAAATAATGGCAACAATGAGACAACATACGAAGATATATGGGATGCAGCCAAAGCAGGACTTAAGGGAAAATTTATTTCTCTACATTCTTACATCAATAAAATAGAAAAAGAAAAAAAAACTAGAAAAAGAATAAATTAAAAACCCCCAATTGAAGTCCAGATTGGAAATCCTGAAAATCAAAGGTGAGATGAACAAAGTTGAAAGTAAGAAAACTATTGACTTAAATAAAAATATAAAAGCTGGTTTTTATGAAAAAAGCTAATAAGATAGGTAAGCCATTGGTTAATTTGATTTAAAAAAAGAAAGAAAACCAAATAGTATAAAAAATGAAAAGGGTGAAATCACCACCAATGAAGAAGAAATTAAAGTAATTATTAGGAAATATTTTTCCCACTTATGTGTCAATAAATCTGACAAACTGAGTGAAATAGATAAATATTTATTAAAAAATATAAATTACCCAGGTTAACAGATGAAGAAACAAAATGTTTAATCCTCTCTTAGGAAAAGAAATTGAACAAGTCATTAATGAACTTCCCAAGAAAAAAATCTCCAGGGTCACATGGATTCACAAGTGAATTCTACCAAACATTTAAAGAACAATTAATTCCTAAACCATATAAGCTATTTGGAAATATAGGCAAAGAAGGAGTCCTACCAAATTTCTTTTATGAAACAAATATGATGCTGATACCTAAACCAGGAAGAGCTAAAACAGAACTATGGACCATTTCTCTAATGAATATTGATGCAAAAATTTTAAATACAACACTAGCAAGGAGATTATAGCAATATATCACAAAGATCATGCACTGTCACCAAATGGAATTTATACTAAGGATGCAGGGTTGGTTCAATATTAAGAGAACTATCAATATAATTGACCATATCAATAAAAAAGTGAAAAGAAAGCATGTGATTATTTCAATAGATGCTGAAAAAGCTTTTGACAAAATACAGCACTCATTCCTATTAAAAACACAAGACAGCGTAGAGATAAAGGAATAAATCAATTGATTATTAGATATTAAAATGATGAACAGTATCTATCTAAAACCATCAGCAAGCATTATTTGTAATGGGAAGAAATGTTTCTAATAAGATCAGGGGTGAAGCAAGGATTCTCATTATCATCACTATTATTCAATATAGTTGTATTAGAATAATATAGATAATATAATATAGAAATGTTAGCTATAGCAATAAGAGAAGAAAAAGAAATATAAGGAATTAGAACAGGCAATAAGGAAACCAAGCTATCACTCATTATGGATGATATGATGCTATACTTAGGAAACCTTAGAGAATTAATGAAAAAAACTACTTAAAATGAGCAACTTTAGCAAAGTCACAGTCTATAAAATAAACCCACATAAATCATCAGTATTTCTTTATATGACCAACAAAGCCTAGCAGCAAGAGATAGAAAGAGAAATTCCATTTAATATCATTGTAAACAATATAAAATATTGGGAGTCTACCTGTCAAGGCAAACCCAGGAACTATATGAACACAATTGCAAAACACTTTTCACACAAATAAAGTCAGATCTAAACAATTGGAAAAATATCAATTTCTTATGGGTAGGCTGAGCCAGTACAATAAAAATGACAATTCTGCCTACGCTAATTTACTTATTCAGTGCCATACCAGTCAAACTACCACCAATTATTTGATAGAGGTGGAAAATTACAACAAAATTCATCTAGAAGATGAAAATGTCAAGAATATCAAGGGAATTAATGAAAAAATACAAAGGAAAGTGGCCAAGCAATACCAGACTTTAAACTATATTATAAAGCAGTAATCATTGGGGCGGCTAAGTGGCGCAGTGAATAGAGCACCGGCCCTGGAGTCAGGAGTACCTGAGTAAAAATCCGGCCTCAAGACACTTAACACAAAAAACTAGCTGTGTGACCTTGGGCAAGTCACTTAACCCCAACTGCCCTCCAAAAAGCAAAAAAACAAAAACAAAATAAAGCAGTAATCATCAAAACTATCTGGTACTGGCTAAGAAATAGAGTGGCGCATCAGTGGAATAGATTAGGTACACAAGACACAGCAGTCAATGGTCATAGTAACTAGTGTTTAATAAAGGTACCATAACCCCAAACTTTGGAATAAGAACTCACTATTTGACAAAAACTACCAGGAATCAGAAAGCAATATGCACACACTAGGTATAGACCAATATCTTACACCATATACCAAGATAAAATCAAAATAAATACATGATTTAAGCATAAAGAGTGATGCCACAAGAAAATTAAAAGAGCAAGGAACAGTCTTTCTGTCAGGGAAGAATTTATGACCAAACAAGAGATATCATATAAAATGTAAAATAGATAACTTTGATTATATTAAATTAAAAAGTTTTTGTGCAAACAAAACCAATGCAACAAGATCAGAAGGAAAGCAAAAAGCTGGGCTTTACAGCAAGTGTGTCCAATAAAGGACTTATTTATTAACTATATAGAGACTAAATCAAATTTATGAGAATATAGGCCATTCCTTAACTGACAAATGGTCAAAGGATATGAACAGGCAGTTTTCAGATGAAGGAATCAAAACTATCTATAGTCATATGAAAAAATACTCTAAATTACTATTGATTAGAGAAATGCAAATTAAAACAACTCTGAGGTACCACTCACAACTATCAGATTGACTAACATGTCAAAACAGGAAAATGACAAATATTGGAGAAGATGTGGGAAAATTGGAAGATTAATGCACCATTGGTAGAATTGTGAACTGATCCACCCATTCTGGAGAACAATTTGAAGCTGTGCCCTAAGGACTGTCAAATTGTCCATACCCTTTGATCCAACAATAACACTAAGTCTGTATGCCAAAGAGATCATAAAAAAGGGAAAAGGACCTATTTGTATGAAGTCTTTACAGCAGCTCTCATTGTGGTGGCAAAATACTTAAAATTAAGTTGATGCCTATCAATTGTGTAGTGGCTGAACAAGTTGTGGTATATGAATGTAATGGATTACTAGTGTGCAATAAGAAATAATGAGCAGGCAAATGCAGAAAAACTTGGAAAAAGTTGTATGAACTGATGTAAAGTGAAATGAATAGAACCAGGAAAACATTGTACATAGTAACAGCTACATTGCATGATGATCAACTATGAATGACTTAACTCTTCTCAGCAATTTAGATACATAAGGCAGACGAAAAATAAATAATACAAAGTAGATAAATAAATGGTGGAGTCTGAATGCAGATTGAAGCATACTATTTTCACTTTATCTTTTTGTGGATTTTTTGGTCTGTTTTTCTTTTATAACTGTGACTAATATGGAAATATATTTTACATGATTGGACTTATATAACCTATATCAAATTACTTACCATTTTAGAGAGAGTGGAGAGGATGGAATAAGGGAGGGGAAAAATCTGGAACTCAAAATCTTGTAAAAATGATTGCTAAAAATTCTCTTTACATGTAATTCGAAAAAAAACCCCTAAAATATTATATAAAAATCAAAAAAGAAATCTGGCATAGCTACGCCACCTTCCTTCAGATTTTTCATTGATTCCCTTGGTATTCTTGATCTTTTGTTATTTTAAAATTAAAAAATTCCCCCCCCCCCAATTTTTATATATCAACTTTTACAATTTTGAGTTCTAGAATCACCCTCCCTCTTCTTCCCCTCCCCCATCATTGAGAAGGCAAATAATTTGACAAAGGTTATACATGTGCAGTCATGCAAAACATGTTTCCATATCAGACATGTTGTAAAACAAAGCACAAACAAAAATAACCCCCCAAAATAAAGAAAATTTTAAAAAAGTATGCTATAATCTCCATTCAGATTACATCAATTCTTTCTTTGAAGGCTGATTGCATTTTTCATCATAGGTCCTTCAGAATTGTCTTGGATCTTTATATTGCTAGGAATAGCTGAGTCATTCACAGTTAATCATTATACAATATTACTGTTACTGTGTACAGTGTTCTTCTGGTTTTGCTTACTTCACTTTACATCAGTTCATGTAAATCTTTCAAGTTTTTTCTGAAAGCATCCTGCACATCATTTCTTTTAGCACCATAGTATTCTATCACAATCATATACCACAGTTTGTTCAGTCACCTCCCAAATAATGGGCATTCCCTCAACTTCCAATTCTTTACCAGTACAAAAATAACTGCTATAAATATTTTTGTATGTATAAGTATTTTTCCTCTTAAAAAAACTCTTGGGATACAGACATACATTACTAGAAATAGTATTTCTAGGTCAAAGTTTACACATAGTTTTGTAGTCATTTGGACATAGTTCCGAAGCAACTTCATTCAGCTTTTTATAGCAGCTTAAACAAAACTTTAAAAAAAAATCAACATTTATTTATTTTTAGTTTACATCATTCATTTCCACAAGATTTTGAGTTACAAATTTCTTCCTATCTTTCCCCTATCCACCACCCCAAACAGTAATCCCACTGTATTCCCCCTCCCCCAATCTGTTCTCCCTTATATCGTCCCTCATCAACCCTCTGACTTTCTGGTAGGGCAAGATGGATCTCCCTACCTCAGTACTTATATATCTTATTTCCCAATTGCCTGTACATAATAATGATAATGATAATAATAATAATAATAATAATAAATGTATATATTTTAAACATTTGATTTTAAAACTTTAAATTCCAGATTTTTTTCCCTTCCTCCCTTGTCACCCACCCACACCGGGAAGACAAGCAATTCAATATAGGCCCTATATG
Source organism: Pseudocheirus occidentalis (assembly GCA_028646575.1). NCBI lineage: Eukaryota > Metazoa > Chordata > Mammalia > Diprotodontia > Pseudocheiridae > Pseudocheirus > Pseudocheirus occidentalis. Next base: position 197,602,341 of record CM053593.1, on the reverse strand, counting down.
TTACACATATAGTTACACACACACAAAAAAAAGAAGTTACACAAAATATCTTCAGAATGGACATATTGTGAAAGACTGACTCTATTTCCCTCCATCCTATTCTGCCCCCCACTTGTTCTATTCTCTACTTTGTCCCTTTCCCTTTACAAAAGTGTGTGCTTCTAACAACCCTCCCCTCAACCTGCCCTCCTCTCCATCATCCCCTCTCTCATCCCCTTCCTTCCTGTAGGGCAAGATACCCAATTTAGAGTGTATGTCATTCCCTCCCTAAGGCAATTTCAATGAGAGGACCCATTCCCTTTTGCCTTCCTGTTCTTCCTCTCCATTGTAACAGTTATTCCTTGCCTCTTCTATATGAGATAATTAACCCCATTCTGTCTCTCCCTGTCTCCCCTCATTATATTCCTCTCCCACCTCTCAATTTCACCTTTTAAATATCATCTCTTCCTATTCAATTGATCCTGTGCCCTCTGTCTATATATACACCTGTTCACATATATACACACACTCACATATGTATTAATTTGCATATGTATGACAATATGTGTATGTATACATGCATATTTATGTGTATATGTATATATATACATTTATATTCCTTTCAACTATCCTCATGCTGAGAAAAGTTTCATAAGTTACAATTATAATTTTTCCATGTAGCTATGTAAATAGTTCAACTTTGAAAAGTTCCTTATGATTTCTTTTCCTTGTTAACCTTCTCATGCTTCTTGTATTTGAATGTCAAACTTTCTATTCAGCTCTGGTTTTTTCATCAAGAATGCTTGAAAGTCTTCTATTTCATTGAATATTTTCCCCTGAAGCATTATACTGAGTTTTGCTGGGTAGGTGATTCTTGGTTTTAGTCCTAGCTCCTTTGACCTCCAGAATATTATATTCCAAGCCCTTTAATCCCTTAATGTAGAACTGCTAGATGTTGTGTTATCCTGATTGTGTTTACACAATACTCAGATTGTTTCTTCCTGACTGCTTGTAGTATTTTCTCCTTGAACTGGTGTAACAGCAATCAGGTTATCAGATACTTAGCACTTAGTAACTTAGGGCTAAGTATGGAAGGTGTGAGCCCTGTTGACTGTTGAGAAGGCATGAACTCCCCTGTTTATGTGGAAGAAGGCTATTGGCTGAGACAGAAGACCAGTGCTGTATATGAAGAAGAATTCTAGAGACAGAGAGACAGAATTGGAATTTTCCTGTGAAGGAAGCAGGATTGTCTCAGCATCTGTGAGCTGGGCTGCTGGAAGTGAGTTGGAGTTTTCGAGAGAGAGAGAAAGAGAGAGAGAGGAGGGGGATAGAGAGAGAGAGAGAGAAAGAGAGAGAGAGGAGGGGGATAGAGAGAGAGAGAGAGAGAGAGAGAAAGAGAGAGAGAGAGAGAGAGAGAGAGAGGAAGAGA
>CM053593.1:197568283-197583617 GCA_028646575.1 Pseudocheirus occidentalis | reverse complement strand
GACCCCGATCCAGATCCAGGCCGCTCAACGCAAAAGCCCTTGGCCTCGATGGGTCGCGTCAGCCCACCTGCTATCTGCAGGCTGAGGGCTCTGAAGCAGCCCAGTGGGGGCCGCCACGGCTCTCAGCCTTTCCTGCTGCAACAGCTGCCTCCCGCTGCAACAGCCGCCTCCCGCTGCCTCCTTGCCCTGGGAGCAGTTTGGCCGGACCCACTCTTCTCCTCCCCAGTTAGCAAAATCCACTGACCTTTCTCTTAGCCTTTTTGTCTTCTGGCTTGATAAATGTGGTAACTGTGCCTCCAGTGCAGCCGATCTGCTCTCGTATAGCTGCGGCTCCCCGCCCGCTGCCCCAGGGCCTGAGTCGGCTGGGTTTCGGCTGCAGGTCCCAGACTGCTGAGAAGAGACCCGCCTGCTGCGCTGCCTGTAGCAACAGATGTGTTTTCAGTCTTGTGGAGAGTTTTGGAGCTTGAAAATTTGTTTAGCGTCTCATTTTATGAGTTTTTTAGCGTGTTTGTGTGGGAGCTGTGGTGCTTTGCTACTTCTACGCCGCCATCTTGGCTCTGCCCCCCCACAAATGAGACTTTAACCTGGGTCTACCTGACTTCAAGTCCAGCTCTCTACACCAGGATGCCTCTCATTTTCAAAAAACATTAGGAGATGATGCACAAAGAGGAAATGAAAAAATTACTACAGGAGCAGCTAGGTGGCACAGTGAATAGAGCACCAGCCCTGGAGTCAGGAGGACCTGAGTTTAAATCCAGCCTGACACTTAACACAAAACTAGCTATATGGCCTTGGGAAAGTCAGTTAACCCCAGTTTTCCTGCCTTCCCCCTCCCATCCTCCAAAAAGCAAAAAAAAAAATTATTACAAAAAAAATATGTCAACAAATACAAATCAATACAGTCCATAGAATGGAGGACAGAGAAATAAAGGAAATCCTTCTGAGAGACAATAGACATTGTATTCATATATTCCCTTGAATGTTCCAACTCACAGGAGGTGAAGTAGGGATTGTACCCTTCTCCCTCATAGAACTAAAAAATCGAAAAATTGAACCCCAGGGATCATCTAGAACTATCCATTCTCAATCCAGACTCCACTCTACAATATCTCTATCTAGCTTCTGCTAGGACTTCCAAAGCAGTGTGTTCCACTCTGAGACAGTTCTGACTAAAAGGAAATGTTTGCTTCCATGAAGCCAAAAGGATTCTCTCACTTTCACCCTAGTTTTCCCCTCTGGTGCCAACAAAAATCATATAATACATCTTCAATATGAAAGCCTCCCAAGGTAAATGAAGATGGAAGAGAACTACTTGTTGCAAACAGGTATAGAAAGGATAACAGGATTTAATGGTGATATTTTCTGTCTTGGCACTCAGGACAAACATGGTGATTGACATACTAGATCTCAATTTTTTTCAGCTTTGGTGGGACAAAGCTTTCACTCTCCCTGTTCGAAGGGGAAAAAATCTAATAGAAATTAATAGGAAAAATGATAATGTTTTGGATAAAACACTTATGAAGATATCAGAAATATAGACATTCACACAGCAGTATTGCCTCTACAGTCTTGAAAGGTAGGATCGCATAATGGAAAAAGCCAACATACTCTGAGTCAAAGGACTTGAATAATTGTCTTGGATCTTCCCAGGCTATTAGATCTTGGCCATATATAAACTCTTTATAACTCAACTTCCTCATCCGAGAATTGAGGATTACACCACATTACCCATCCACACCCACAGGAATACTATCAAGCTCCACTGGAATATCACATGTAAATGTGTTTCACAAAATTGTAGAGGACCATATAGGTTGTTGGAGTTTTGTTTTGTTTGTCTGAACCTGTGATTTCATCAGTCAACGGAAAATTCCAATGATGCTGATTGGCAACTTTCTCTAGTTAATCATTGTAAACAATTAATTAAAGTACACATTTAGCCATGGTCACCAGCTAGCCTGTGTTAGAAGCAGGACTTCTTGAATTAAAGGCCACACTTTTATCCTACAACCAAACTGGCTCTCTTTATAAACATGTGTGTGTGTGTGTATACATAATTACTATTATATAAGAAACTACCCTTGGAGACCAGGCTATGAGAACTATTCTACGATAAGCATTCACAATTCTGATTCTGTTCTCCAATTCACTGTTTACCATTCTATACTTACATTTACTCCTCTATATGATATTAGCAGCATCTACCACCATTGTATACTTTGAGGACACAGCAAATAAGGTAATACTATAGAAAAAAAAAAACCAAATGTGAAGTCTTGGGGAATAGGAATAATTTTTAAGTACCTACAAAAGGGTAGGTGCTGTAAAAAGTGTAGTATCAAAATAAGCTAAATGCTCAGTGATAGAAATAAGAAAACCAGCCTGTTGAAACCTTAATAATTTGGTTCTCCTGGTGAATAGCGAGTGTAGCTTACACTATCTATTTATGTAGTTTGTTTAGGACAAAAAAAGTGTAAGGCATTTTTAAGCAGGAAAAAAATCAATGAGATATACCTTTTATCAGTCATGAATAATATACATTAAATGTAAAATGTTATAGCTCCTTATTTGCATTATTATGAAATCATAACATATAGAGAATTATTTTTCTGTGATGAATAGCTTATTACAAAAATTCATCTTTCCTCTCAGTAGCAATGTATAATATGTATTTAGGTTCATTAATGGTAATAATCACTAACCTTTTTTTTTAATTACTATGTTCATCATCTCCTTAGCAACTGTGCCCCTAGCTTTGCCAACAAGCAAAACTTTCACTTCCTTGACCTCCAAAGGCCAAAAAATAAAATGAAATAAACATTGAGCTTTGGAATCCCTTCATTTAAAATGCGTGTTTTTATCCAGGTGCCCCCCCCAAAAAAATCATCCTTTGGTGTAAATTCTCCGAGAAGTCTCTTTTAAAACACTAATAGTAGAGTAGGAAGGAAAACTTCAGGGTCACCATTCGGTGCCAGCATCATGGCATACTGAAAACAAAGCTAGAATTAGATTCAAGAAACGTGTCCCAGCCCACGCATTTACTAGCCCTGGCACCTGTGGCAAGATACTTTCTTTCTCTGAACCTCATTGCCTTCATCTGTAAAATGGCTATAATAATACTTTCGCTTTTTAAAAAATTGTTTCTTTAAACCCTTAAGGGCAACAGAAATGCTACCTATGAATGAGTCTCAGGGCAGTCTTTCTCGCAGAAGGTATCAATGCCCTAAGCTGGTAGGAAAGCAGGCAAAGAAATGGGAGGTGGGGCGGGGAAATACTAAGTGCCAACATAGACTTGAGAATTTCGTAAAGCTATGCTTGCGGCCGCTGGTCCTAAGTAATCCAGACTCTCCCTTGGCACCCTTTGCTTCACCCAGCCCCCAGGGATCATGTGACCTGATGTCCACCAACACCTCAGGGGTCGTAACAGATTTCATCTTCATGGGCTTCTCTCACCTGGGTTTCCAGGGTTTTCTCTTCACCCTCTTCCTCACCATCTACTTGCTCACCGTGGTTGGCAACCTCCTCATTGTGGCCTTAGTCTCAGTTGACGCCAAGCTCCATTCAGCCATGTACTTCTTACTCCGTATCCTCTCGGCCCTAGAGATCTGTTACACTTCAGTCACCGTCCCACTTGTGCTTCACCATCTCCACACCAGGCGGCGCCGGATCCTGAGAGTCGGCTGCGCCCTCCAGATGTTCTTCTTCCTCTTCTTTGGGGCCACTGAGTGCTGTCTCCTAGCTGCCATGGCTTATAACCGTTATGTGACCATCTGCACCCCACTCCACTACCCACTCCTGTTGAGCCACCGGGTGTGCTTGCAGCTGGCTGCGGGAGCCTGGACTTGCGAGGGGCTGGTGGGGCTTGGCCACACCTCTTTCATCTTTTCTCTGACCTTCCATGGGCCCAATGCAATCCCTCACTTCTGCGAGATTCAGCCAGTGCTGCAGCTAGCCTGCAGTGACACCTCACTCAAGATGCTGCAGATCAGGGGCGACTAGGTGGTGCAGTGAATAGAGCACCGGCCTTGGAGTCAGGAGTACCTGAGTTCAAATCTGGCCTCAGACACTTAACACACACACACACACACACACACACACACACACACAAACTTGCCGTGTGACCTTGGGCAAGTCACTTAACCCCAACTGCCCTCCAAAAACAAACAAAAAAAAAAGATGCTGCAGATCGTTTTGGCCACCACCCTCATCATCCTTTGCCCCTTTGGGCTGATCCTGGTCTCCTACAGTAATATTCTTGCCACAATTGTACGGATCCCATCTGCTACAGGCCTCCACAATACCTTCTCCACCTGTTCTTCACATCTGCTTATGGTTTCCCTCTTCTATGGCACAGCCATCTTCATCTACATCCGCCCTAAGGCCAGCTACCACCCAGCTACAGACCCACTATTGTCTCTTTTCTCCACAGTGGTTACTCCCATCCTCAATCCTGTCATCTACAGCCTCCGAATGCTGACGTCAAGGCAGTCCTCAAGAGGACCCTCAGGAAGGTGATTTCCAAAGAGATCTAGGGCAGCATTGATCCATCACTCAGCAAACCTAATGGAGCCTTGTAGGGCAAGGAGAACAGAAAAAATAAAGTTATGGCCAGCAGCAGCAGCAGCAGCCCCAGCACCACCACCAGAACACCTAATCTGCTTGGGTGGACACAATCCTTTGACCTTGGGAATTCTTGAATTTAATGAGGAAGACAGTGGCTCTGTCCTTGAAGATGTCTTAAACTGAGGGAAGTAGGAGAAACAGAATTAGGAACAACTGGCTACTGAAAAGTACATGTGTCTCTAAATACCAAATCATATTAGCTGTTATTATACAAGGTTGTAAGGGAACTTTTATTTTAAATGAATTGAGATGTTGTGTTACTAGAGAGAGTAACACATCTCCTAACCCCCAAAATAATTATAACTGACACTTGTGTAATGCTTTATAATTTACAAAGGACTTTTCTCAAAATAACTCAGGGAGTAATGGCAGGCTGATATTATTACTATTTCACATATGAGAGACGCGAGAAGGTAAATAACTTGTCCCACTTTCCACAACTAGTAAGTGATATAACCTAGACTCCTAGTACAGTGGTCCACTGCATGAAAATATCTCTCTATTTCAGGAATTCTTAAACTAAGATCCATGCATTTTTTAACTTTGATAACTGTATTTCAATACAATGTATTTCCTTTGAAGTTTTGTGTGTTTTATTTTAGGACGTTTAAAAACATTATTCTGAAGAGTTCATAGGCTTCACAAGACTGCCAAAGGGATCCAAAAGGTAAGAACTCCTGATTTCAGAGTTTATGACCAAAAAATGAGACCTCTGCAGAAGAGTTGAACTGAAATCTTAAATGCTTACTTTGTCTTGTGGAGCTGCTGCTATCTCCAGTGATCCAAAGACTTCAAGTATTAGTATGAAGTGTTAAAAAGTTAAGACATAAGAACTAATGGTGGAATGTCCCCTCTCTTCCTTAATAACAACAGAAATCCTATACCTTCTTTGAGGTTCCTCATTTTTTGCTATTTTTGTTATTTCTCTGACTAAAATTTGTTGACCAGGCCCTGAGAAAATAAAACAGCAGAGAAAGCTCACTGTTCTATTTGCTGCTGTAGCAGAAGTCAGAGGAAGCCCAATGGCAGAAGGGATAGCATGTAGGAGGACAAAAATAAAAGACTGCTGCATTTTCACTCAGTATACCAGTGATTCTCAGGACAGTCATGAGCTACGGGGAAAAAAGATACAAAAAATAACACTGGGGAGGCAGAAACAGCAATGTTTGGCAACTATTAGTATAAATGGCATGAGTGAGAGAAAGGAGTTAAGGATGACATTGAGGTTGAAAACCTGGCTCCTGTGAAGTTCAGAAGAGGGATGGATTTGGAGAAAAAGATGATTATTTCTTTTTGGGGCATGCTAGTATCTATGGGACATTCTGTTCAAAATGCATTCAGGACTGCTTAATGGAGAGTTAAGGGCAATAGATAAATAAAGAGGAGAGAGGCAGACATCCAAGAGTCATCAAAATAGAAATTTTAATTAATCCAGTTGGAGCTGGTGAAGTCACCCAATCAGAGAGTAGAGAAAGAGGATAGAAGAGGTGTGGACAAAGCTTTTAGATATATTCACAGTTAGAGAGCATGATATGGATGATGACCTACAAAGAAGACTGAGGAGTGGTCAAGCAGGTAGGAAAACCAAGAGGGAACAATGCTACAAAGACCTAAAGAAAACAATCTCTCAGGAGAGGATAGTCAACAATGTCCATTAGATTGTAAGGTCCTTGAGTACGGGGACTGTATCTTTCTCCTATCCTCAGCATTTAGCACAATGACTGTCACATCGTAGGTGCTTATTGTTTGTTGATTGATTTGCTGAAGAGAGGTCAAGGAACATGACGATTGAGAAAAGGCCATTCATCAGCTGCGACTATAAAGAGTCCATTGGTAACTTTGGAAATAGCAGTTCTAATTGAGTAATAAGGTTGGAAACTATATTACAAAGAACTGAGAAGTGAGTTACAAGAGGGAAAGGGAGGCAATGAACATAAACAAAATTTTCCAGAAGTTTTGATGACTTTTGAAAGTGACAGCTAGAGGGGATCATAGGAAGGGATTGACAAAGGTATGTTTTAAGAACAAGGACATATTTGTAGACAGCAAGAAAGGTCCCAGTAGATATGGGGAAATTAAGGGTTATCCAGGGAATGATTATGAAAGAAATCTGCTAGAAAAAAATGGGAAAGATGAGACTAAAGGCATGTGACCTTGGCAAGGAAAAAAAGTTAACTATCACAGACGAGAGTAAACGAAGAAAAAAGGAGAAAATGTCAAGAGATGACTCAAATGCAAACTGAGACTTTTGGGAAGGGATATGACCAATGGCAGAATTTGTTTTGCTTAACTATACATTATTATAACAGTATTTGTTTTTCTTGCTTTCTCAATGGGGGTGGGGAAAAGGAAGAAAAGAAAGCAGATCTTTTAAAAATAAGTTTTCTTTTTTAAATAAGAGATTATGAACTCTAAAGAATGGAGAAGAGGAATCTCATTGTGAATGACCTCTAGTTTCTCAGTAGACTATGAGATAAGATACGCAGCTGAGACAGCTGGAGAAGGGGTTTTATGGGAGCTTTGAAGAGAGACGAGGATGTTGGGAATAGTTACTGTAGGGATAAGATAGGAAATTAATGAAGGATAAAAAGCCTGCCTTGCTTCAGTGAAAGTTCAGTGGAGATGATATTTTTAAAAATTGTAGTGAACCTAAATATAGTATGACTTCCTCCAATTCCATTCATCCTGAGATAAAGGACGTAAAAGAGGTCAATGTCCTTCTGACAAAGTTCTGTGCTCTGTAATCTCCATAACTGAAGACCTTCACCAAGGCTCCCAATGATCCCCTGGCAACTGCCTGCCAGATTTTATTTGGATAGTCCATCATCAAATCATGATGACTAAAATCAAACTGTCCTTCTCAGCAGATCACCTTCCCCACCCCAATCCCCCCAAAATCACAGTATTCTCTCTCCTTTCTTAGCATTCTTCTAATTAACTAGGTTCAAAACTTCAACTTCTTTAGACCTTCCCCTATTTTATCCCTATATTCAGTCACCAAATTGTGAGCCTTAATTAGTTCCTGCCTTACAATTCCTACTGTCAGTTTACACTTGGCCTATAATATAAATAAGTATGATTAAAAGGAAGAATTCAATAATATGCAATCTCAAAGAAGAACCTAAGGCCTACTATGATCTAGTCCACACCTATAATCTACATAATGCTGTAATAACAATAATAATAACTAATATTTATATAGTGCTTTAAGATTTGCAAAGCACTTTGCAAGTATGATCTCATTTCAACCTCATAGCTCATGGTAGGTAGGTACTATTACTGCCCTCATTTTACCTACGAGGAAGCTGAGTCTAAGCAGTTAATTGACTTGCTCGGGGTCACATTGCTCGTAAGTGTCTGAGCCTGGATTTGAGCTCAGGTCTTCCTTACTCTATCCGGTGCACCACCTCCCCAAACAGTGTCTATCCATCTTTTGTTTAAAGGTCAACAGCTAGGTGGCCTAATGGCTAAAACACTGAGCCTGGAGTCAGGAAGGCTTATCTTACTCATTTCAAATCTGGATTCAGATACTAGTAAGTATATAACCCTGAGCAAGTCACTTAACCCTTTTTGTCTCAGTTCCTCATCTGTAAAATGAAATGGAAAGGGATATGGCAAACTACTCTAATATCCTTGCCCCCCCCCAAAAAATGGGGTCATGAAGAATCAGACATGAGTCAACAGCCACAAGAGCAACAAGTGAAGAGAAATTTTAAACCCAAAGCCATTACACCTTGGGATAACACTAAACTTAGTAATTTTTTCCTATATCAATACTAATATACTCCTTTACAACACCTACCCATTGCTCATAGTTTTACTTTCTGATGCCAATAAGAACAAGCATAATTCCTCTCCTACAATAGTCCTTCATAGTTCGAATTGTACCATATAGTAGACTCAAGAATTCATTAACAAGAAATAAATGATCACTTTTCTACAGTACTAAAAATGTGTATTTACCAATATATACATTAGCACTTAAATTTAATTCTGGTTACTCAAACAACATTTAGCAAAAGTAATCCCTTACTGATACACATGTACATTTTACCACTTTCTGTTTCAGTGAACACCCCAGGGAGACAGACATTGTTTGAGTGATAGTTGTTATATCTAGATACACATAGCTCAGTCATCTGAAGGCCTGACTTCTGGCCATTTCAAACTTTAAAAAGAGTTAGATGTTTCCAGCTTAGCAGAAAATACACAAAAACAGTAACTCCCATGAAGCTTATATACTAACATTTCCTTTGTTTTTTATTTGTAGAAGGCATTCTCAGTCATTTAGAGTATATTGACTTCAAATGCAATATCATTTGATAAATTAAATTTAATAATTATTTGCTTTAGCATTAATTATTAATCTCTATGCTCTGATTTTTCAGGTAATAGCAGATCAGAAGTTACATATTAGAATGGGGAGGAGCTCTGAAGGTTAAGAGAGCAGAGTAACACAGCAATAAGGGAAAAGACAAAAACAAAGGAAAAGACAAAAACAAAGTGACTAATATATTATAGGTAATTGTGTTTGTTCCAATAAAATCGTCATTACTAAGAGAGAAAAGAAAAAATACAGTTCTTCAAATATTTAAAGACATCTATTATGTTACCCTGACATCTTTTCTTCTCTGGGTTAGATTTGCAATGTTTTTTCAATTCTCATATGGAAAGGAATTAATGGTTTTCTTTATCCTGCTATTTGCTTCCTTACTCTCCAGCTTATTAAGATGTTTCACAAAATGCGATATTCAGAAGTAAACATAATACTCAAGATGTGTTCTGCCAAGACAGAGCACAACAAAACTATCACCTTTTTATTCCTGAAAGTTATGCCTCTCAATGCAGCCCACAAATATTTAGATAGTACATTAACATTCACAAAGAGCGAACATGTTAACTCATTTGATCACAGATTGCTATTATTATCTATATCTTACAGATGAGAAAACCAAGGTTGAAAGAGGTTAAGGGATTTGCCCAGAATCACATAGTAAGTAATTGTCTGAGAAGGAATTAGAACTTAGGGGGGATGAGCCAAGATGGCCCAATAGAAGCAGAAACAAGCTCCTCCAAGAATTCTGTCACTAAACCTTAAAAAGTGAGTCTGAATGGATTTTAGAGTGACAGAATCCATTGGAAGATGGAGTGTGGCAGATTCCCAGACTAGAAAAGTGCCCACATAGGTCTGGGCAGGGAGACTGTGGAGCACGCAGGGGCTGCACCAGCATGGACCAGAGAGCAGACTACAGCAGAGTGAGAAGGAGCCCCAGCCAGCAGACTCACCCACACCAAGGTCGATTCACAGCCCTCTTACCTTAGGACAGAGGATAGGTGGGTCAGAACAGCAGCAACCATGGCTTCTCCTGGGGCATGCCTTTTCCAGTTACATCTACCAGGTAACAAAATCACTGACATAATGATAATGTATAGTATTTTGGTTAAAAAAAATACCTGTGCCCAAGATACTTTTAGAAAATACTTTCCTTCTGCCCCAAAGAAATACAAAAATATCCAGCCTAGATGGAAGTATTTGAGAATTGTAACTGAGCATAAGTACTTAAGGTCAATGTAATCTTGACAAAATTCATCTGAAAAAACAAAATACAGTTGCATTCATTTGGTCATTCCTAAATTTCTGTGGCACCAAGTCTGGGTAGATATTTTAGCAGGAAAAAGTAATTAGATATTATAATTTACTATCCCTCATGGAAGAAAGGGTAGATGGGTCAAACCAAAGATGAATCCTGATGACCTGATGATAAGTAATGTGCAGACCTTTCCGCTGGCACACAGAAGTAAAGACTACCACCTAGTTGCCTTTGGTATGTCCACATCTCTCTCTCTCTCTCTCTCTCACTCTCTCTCTCTTTCTCTCTCCCTCTCTCTCTTTCTCTCTCTCTCTCTCTCTCTCTCTCTCTCTCTCTCACACACACACACACACACACACACACACACACACATTCTGTAAGTTCCACCTTCAGAAATGCAGATTTCTCAGGTAGAAATTAGAAAATGGGATCCTCCTACCAGCATCTTGCCTTATCTCCATTCCTCCCCAACTCCTTAGGTTTTAACTTTCCTGGGTCTGACTCTCTACCCTTCCCTTTATGAGGAACAGTTCATCTTGATATCTAACCACTGTCTTCTGCTAAAATTTCTTCTCTGATCAGGTACCCCATAAATTTTAAAACAAATTAATGCAGCTGCTAGGGAGAAAAAAAATAGATGCTAAGCCATCCTGTTTGCCCCAAGTTTCCTGCTGTTGATGTTTATCAGTCCAAAAAGTCCACAGTGTCAAAATGGGAATGGGAAGGAGGTGTTTTGGAAGAGTTGTCAGGAAATACAGTGTTCAGAACAGCATTTTGGTGGTAAAATCTAATTTAGTTTTAAACGGATTTAGTCAAGTGCTTCCACCTCCTCCTCCCTCTCCTGGACCCTCTTCATCTTCCCTCTTATCTGAAGGATCATCTGTAATGCCTGACTGTCAGACTCTTCATGGTTCTTTGGGGTTCACCTCATTTAAAAGATAACTCATAAACATTTTGGAGGAGTGGAGAAAGGAAGAATGAGCAAAAGGAAATGAAAAACAAATTAACCCCTAACCTCACATTAGAGAAGGCTTTAAAAATAAAATGTTGAATGCCAAATCCCTTCCTTCCCAGCCCTATATTACCTGTTGTCTTTTTACTCCACATTTTATTCTCTTAGCCATTCCCTTTAGATTTCCCTGCCCAAAAAGGCAATTGAACAGTTCAGCATTTGCATTCTGATCAATGGGGATGCCAGGAAGGGGAAAAGGGTGAGAGATGTAAGAAGGACAAGCACCAAGGGCTTCAGTCACTGGAAATTCTCTTTGCCTGGGCTGCTTTGGGAAACTGATTCCTACTAGAGATTTTTCTAAGGCTAGTTGCCTCCTCAGGTTTGTAAAGTTCTTCCCTAGGATGTACTCAACTTACTTTTCAGAAAACCAATTCACTCCTTTTAACTTCTCAATCTCTTTTGCAACTAGATGGTACAGTGGAGATGGCTGGGTCTGGAGTCAGGAAGACCTAAGTACAAATTCATCCTCAGACACTCACTAGCATGTGACCCTGGGAAATTCACTTATCTTCTTTTTTGCCTCAGTTTCCTCAACTATAAAATTAGAATAATAACAACATCTCCTTCCCAGGATTGTTGTAACGATCCAACGAGATGCTATTTGTAAAACACTTATCACAATGCCTGGCACATAGCACACACTATATAAATTCTTATTCCTCTCCCCCTTTTCCTGCATCCCATCTCTAACTCTCATATAAGCCTATGGCATAACATAGATTATCAGGGCTAAAAGAGACCACTAAAATAATCCAGCAAAAACTCCTTCATTTTATAATAAGGAAACTGAGATACAGTCAGAGGAAATGATTTACCTGGGCTCACATGGCTAGTGTTAGGGCCAGAACTTGAACCCAGATCTCCTGATTTCCAGTAGAACTACTTTGAGAAACCCTTATAGACTCCCCTCAAGAAATAATGGGGTCCAAGAATCAGCAAATAACCAATCACCCGTTTGAAGTAAGAAGCAGCTCCTGGAAGCACTGCACAATAGAAATGTCAAGAAATCTTTCCCATCTCATTCCCTTGCCTTCCCCCTGGACATCTTCCAAAAAGAGTAATTGAAGCTAATATGACATAAGCTGCTTGAGGGCAGAGACCGTCTCTTTTTCATCTTTGTATCCCTATTATATTATAGGCAACTAATAAGTGTTTGAAATTGCATTGAAATTGTGGGCCAGGAGATCAAACTTCTCCCCCTAGCCTAGTAATCCCATTGGAAGCTGCCCCTCCCACTACCCTCTTCTCCATCCCATTTAGCTTCTGGTGGGTGAGAAGACTGGTCCTCTGGCTGAAGCTCTTCCCACAGGCTTCTCACCAGTGTGGACTCGCTGTGGGTAATGAGGCAGGAGCAGCTGCTGCAGTGATAAGGGCACTCCCCCGTGTGCCCCTGCTGATGAATAAGGAGGTGTGAGCTCTGGCTGAAGCTCTTCTCACAGTCTCAGCACTTGTAGGACTTCTCACCTATGTGGACTTGGGAGGTAATGAGGCTGACTCCATGGCTAAAGCACTTGACACAATGGCTGCATTTGTAGGGCTTTCCCTCCAGTATGGATGCGCTGGTGCTTGATAAGGTGTGGACTGAGGCTGAAGCATTTGCCACAGTCTGGACACTGGTAGGGCCTCTCACCAATGTGAACTGGTGTGTGACCAGGTCTGAGTTGCAACTGAAGCACTTGGGACAATCTGAACATCTATAGGAACTCTCACCAGTGTGTGCGCTTGTGGCGGGTAAAGTCAGAGTTGTGGCCAAAACACTTCCCACAGAGTGGGCAGTTGAAAGGTCTCTCGCCATTGTGGGTGCACTGGTGTCAGCTGAAGTCAGAGTTCCAGCTGAACTGCTTGCCACACTGAGGACACTGATAGGTTTGCTGGTAACAAGAGAAGTTGGAGACGTGGATTAAATCTTTGCTGCTATGAGAGCACTTGTAGAGGTTGGGGAGGCCTGGTGGTGGCAGGGGGGTGAAGCCCATAGAACAGGGGATCAGCTCCTTGTTGTTTGATGTGTACCAATAGATAATTTGGGTCAGGGTAGCTACAAAGGCCTTTTTCCCATCCAGCAGGGCTCTGGAAGGTTGTCCTTCAAGGGCTCCCACTTCTCCCAGGCCCTTCCAAATCCTGGGAGGAGTCCCTGGCTTCTCTGTTGGAAAAGATGAACTGTCTGAGCTCTAGAAATTTGTCCTTTGAGGGCCCTCACTTCTTCCAGGCCTTTCTGAAGCTTGGGAGGAGTCCGTGGCTTGTCCCCTGCTGGGGAACACGAACAACAGTTAGAAGGGAGAGGATTGTCTGTGAGCTATCTCCCTAATTATGTGATCAGGATCCAGTGAGATGGAGCTTATAACCGAACACCTATCAGAACTCTCTGGTCAGTGAGTCTTATAGGTAGCTATTGGCACATGTTTTAGCCCCACTAAAATGTGAATGCCTTGAGGGCAGGGACCATGTTTTTGCATTTCTTAGTTTCCCCAGTATTTAGCAGCATCAAGAACATACCAAGCACTTAATAAATATTTGTTGACTGACTCTACTCACAGTCACCAGAATCCACAGTTCTTTTAACCAGAGAGAATCATCTACCAGCACAAAGTTGTCAGAAAATTGAAAAAGGTTCAGAGATTTAGAGCTGTAAGAGACCATAGAGGTCATCAGGTCCAAATCTTTCATTTTATATTTTCAGAAACCAGAGAAGTTAAGGTACTTTTTTTTGAGGGGGAAAGGCAAGGTAATTGAGGTTAAATGACTTGCCCAAGGCCACAACAGCTAGTAAATGTCAAGAGTCTGCAGTTAGATTTGAACTCAGGTCCTCCTGATTCAAGGGCCAGTGTTCTATTCACTGTGCCAAGCAGCTGCCCCTATCCTTTCTTGTAATATGGCAGGATTTAAACCCATTTGTTCCTGACTTCATGACTAGTGCTCTACAGTTGGGAAAACACTACAGGGGAAAAAAGGGGGGATAATTGACCAATACAATCCTAAACAAAAGATCATCCTAAAGCCATTTCTGTTTGATTCAGTTTGAACTCAAAGACAAATAAAGCTGAAAGGGACCTTCTAGATCACCTGACCTAGCTCATCTTACAGTTGGGCAAATGGCTAATAAGGAAGTCACCTTCCCAAAATATCAAGGTACAGTAGCACAGCTAAGCCTCTCAGATCTGTGATCTTCCCACTTAAGTGCACTGCCTTGAGTGTATATCACATGATAATTTTGACCTTCTTAACTTCCCAATTCTTGTGAGCTCAAATTGATCTGTGATCCTTTCGAGGTCTATAAACCTTTGGTTCTAATATTGAAAGAAGGTGAATTTCCAAAGTACCAAACGGCTGATGAGCATAAGAGGAACACTGAGGATAGGCAGAGGGGTACCAGGATGTCACCCAGACTGAAAATGAACACTTGCCAAATATAACAATGTTTAAAATGAATAATTTGACACCATTAGCTAAACTCTTGACATTATCAAAAGGTTCAATACTGCAGAAAAACCAAACAAGGAATTTATTGCAAATGTTTTTTTTTTCTTTCCAGGGAAATGTTTTTCTGTCTTTGTCCATAAACATGACTGAAGAAAATAACACCTTAAAAATAGATTAACTCATATGGCAAAAGAGGCCCAAACAGCCAATGAGGAGAAGAATGCCTTAAAACGTCGAATTTGCCAGATGGAAAAAGAATCTCAAAAGGATTCTGAAGAATGAATGAAGAATTCCTTCAGAATTAGAGTCAAGCAAATGGAAGCAAATGACTTTATGAGAAATCAAGATACTATTAAATGATACAAAAAAATGAAAAAA
This sequence comes from Pseudocheirus occidentalis, assembly GCA_028646575.1. NCBI lineage: Eukaryota > Metazoa > Chordata > Mammalia > Diprotodontia > Pseudocheiridae > Pseudocheirus > Pseudocheirus occidentalis. The sequence goes on along the minus strand of CM053593.1, from coordinate 197,568,596 downwards.
TAGAAGGCAATGTGAAATATCTCCTTGAAAAAACCACTGACCTCGAAAATAGATCCAGGAGAGACAATTTAAAAATTACTGAACTACCTGAAAGCCATGATCAAAAAAAAAACTTAGAAAGCATCCTTCAAGAAATTCTCAAGGAAAATTGCCCTGATATTTTAGAATCAGAGGGCAAAATTGAACTTGAAAGAATTCACCATTCACCTCTTGAAAAAGATCCCCAAAAGAAAACTCCTAGAAATGTTATAACCATGTTCTGGAGTCCCCAGATCAAGGAGAAAATATTACAGGCTGCCAAGAGAAAGCAATT
>CM053593.1:197554020-197567783 GCA_028646575.1 Pseudocheirus occidentalis | reverse complement strand
ACCCTCTTTGGGAGTCTCCTCCCCATGTGAGGTATCAGAGACCTAACAGTGAACAATGGGAAAGAAGAGACAAAACGAAACATGGAAAAGAACAAGGGCATGTAGTTTGCTTTAAACTCTGTTTCTAGATCTTTCTCTTTATGTTGACATCTCCTTCCATCCTAAGACTTTTAGAGATGTCTTATAACTGGGCATTGCTGAGAAGAGTCCAGTTTATCAAAGTTTGTTTGCCACAAATATGATGTCTCTGTGATTGTGTACAAATTTCTCCTTGTTCAGCTCTTCTCACTTAGCATAAGTTTGTATAAGTCTCTCCAGGTAAATATGAAGTCCATCTCCTTCCCATTTCTTAGAGCACAATAGTAGCCCATTACATTAATATACCACAACTTCTCTAGCCATTCCCCAACTGATGGGCATCTCCTTAATTTCCAGTTTTTTACCACCACAAAGAGAGCTGCAATAAATATTTTTGTACATATGGGTCTTCCTCCTACTTCTATCTTTGGGATACAAACACAGAAGTAGTATTATTAGGTAAAAGGCAATTATTTATAGTCCTTTGGGCATAGTTCCAGAATGCTCTCCAGAATGGTTATATCAGTTCACAGCACTACCAGCAATGTTTTAGTGTTCCATTTTTTCCACATCCTCTCCAGCATTTATCATTTTCCTGTTTTGTCATCTTAGCCAATCTGACTGGTGAGATGTGGTACCTCAAAGTTGTTTTCACTTTCATTTCTCTAATAAATAATGATTTAGAGCATTTTTTCACATGCATATAGATATCTTTAATTTCTACCTCTGAAAATTGCCTGTTCATATCCTTTGACAATTTATCAATTGGGGAATGACTTGCATTCTTATAGATTTGCCTCAATTCCCTATATATTTTAGAAATGAGGCCTTTATCAGAGACACTCGTTGTGAAAATTCTTTCTCAATTTCCCACTTCCCTCTTAATCTTGGTTACATTGGCTTTGTTGGTACAGAAAATTTTCAATTTAATGTAATCAAGAGTATCCATTTTGCATTTTATAATGCCCTCTAACTCTTGTTTGGTCATAAAGTCTTCCCTACTCCATAAATTGTACAGGTAGACTATTCCTTGCTTCTCCAGATTACTTACAGTATCAGCCTTTATATCTAGATTGTGCACCCATTTAGACTTGACTTTGGTGTACAGCATTAAATGATGGTCTATGCCCAGTTTCTGCAATACTAGATTTCAATTTTCCCAGCAGTTTTTGTCAAATAGTGAGTTCTTATCCCCAAACTTGGGCTCTTTGGGTTTATCAAACAGTATGTTACTATAGTCCACTTATAATTGTTCAAACTTCCTAATGCCATGACCCTGTAATATATTTTCCCATGTTGTGATGACCCCCAACCATAAAATTATTTTTGTTGCTACTTCATAACTGTAATTTTGCTACTGTTATGAACTGTAATGTAAGTATCTGATATACAGGATGTATTTAAATTGAACATAACCCACAGGTTGAGAACTGCTGCTATAGTTGTTGACTACTGAGTCTTTCATACCCAGTCTATTCTGTTGATCCACAACTCTATTCCTCAGTCAGTAACAAGTAGTTTTGATGGCTGATGCTTTATAATACAGATTAAAATCTGGTATGGCTAGGCTGCCTTCCCTAGCATTTCTTTTCATCAATTGCCTTGATATTCTGCATCTTTTGCTCTTCCAAATGAATTTTGTCACTATTTTTTCTAGCTCTATAAAATTTTTTTTGGCAGATTGATTGGTATGGCACTAAATATGTAATTTAATTTAGGTAAAATTGGCATTTTTATTATATTAACTCGACCCAGCCATGAGCAATTGATGTTTTTCCAATTAGATCTGTTTTTATTTGTGTGAAAGTGTTTTGTAGTTGTGTTCAAATAGGTACTGGGTTTGTTTTGGCAGGTAGATTCCCAAATATTTTATAATGTCTACAGTAACTTTAAATGGGGTTTCTCTTACTATCTCTTACTGTTGTACTTTGTGAAAGACTAATTATGTTTCCCTCCATTCTATCCTGCCCCTCACTTACTCTATTTTCCACTTTGACCCTGTCACTTTTCAAACTTTCAAACTTAGTGTTTCTAACTACCGTCTCCCTGAATCTGCCCTTCCTTCTATCATCCCCCCTCTTATCCCCTTTCCCCCATACTTTCCTGTTGGATAAGATACCCAAATGAGTGTATATATTATTCTCTCCTTAAGCCAAATTCAATGAAAGTAATTTTGACCCATTTCCTTTCACCTGCCTGTCCTTCCCCTCCATTGTAACAGTTTTCTCTTGCCTCTTTTATATGAGTTAATTTACCCTATTCTATCTCTCCTTTTCTCCCTTCATTATATTATTCTGTCACATGTTAATTTTATTTTTTAGATATCATCCCTTCCTATTCAACTGATCATGTGCCCTCTGTCCATGTACACTCATATACATACACTCACATATGCATTTATACACACATACACCCTCCTATACATAAATATATATGCATGTATGTATACATATATATACACACACATACATATGTGTCTCTGTGTATAAGCAACAAGATCAAATTATTTAAGGATACTTTAAAAAAATAGACTAGTACAAATGGAAAAAGAAGTCCAAAAATCCAATGAGAAGATGAATGCCTTAAAAAAGTAGAATTGGTCAAGTGGGAAAGAACACTCTCAAAAGCTCACTAAAGAAAATAATTCCTTATATATTAGAAGGGATAAAATAGAAGCAAATGGCTCTGAGGAATTGAGAAATTATAAAACAAAATCAAGAGAATGAAAAAATAGAAGATAATGTGAAATATATCATTGGAAAAAACAACTGACCTGGAAAATACAACCAGGAGAGAAAATTTAAAAATTAGTGGACTACCTGAAAGTCATGACAAATAAAAAAGATCCTAGACATCATCTTTCAAGAAATGATAAAAGAAAACTGCCCTGATATTCCAGAACCTGAGGGTAAAATAGAAGAGGTAAAATAGAAGAAATAGAAAGAATCTATTGATTACCTACCGAATGAAATTCCAAAAAATGACTCCCAGGAATATTATCAACACATTTTAGAATTGTTATGTCAAGGAGAATATATTATAAGCAACCAGAAAAAACAATTCAAGTTTTGTGGAGTCACAGTCATTATAATACAAGATTTAGCAGCTTCTATATTAAAAGGTAGGAGGGCTTGCACATGATATTCCTGTGGGCAAAGGAGCTAGGATTAAAACCTACCCAGCAAACCTGAGTATAATCCATGAGGGGAAGAATTGACATTCAATGAAATAGAGGAATTTCATCCATTATTGTGAAAAGACCAGAGCTAAATAGAAAATTTGACTTTCAAATACAAGACTCCAGTCAAACACAAAAAGGTAAACAGGATAGAGAAATCATAAAGGACTCTTTAATGTTAAACTATTTACATTCCTGCATGGAAAGGTGATATTTATAACTCATAAGACCTTTCTCATTATTAGGATAATTAGATGGAATACATACATATGTACATACATGTATATAGACAGAGGGCACAGGTGTGAGTTGAATATGAAGATATGGCATCTAAAAAATAAAACTAAGGGATGAGAGAGGAATATATTGGGAGAAAGAGAAAGGGAGAGGTAGAGTAGGGTAAATTATCTCACATAAAAGGGTCAAGAAAAAGTTTTTACAATAGAGGGGAAGAAGGAGGAGGTGAGGGGGAAGGAATGAACCTCACTCTCTTCAGAATTGGCTTAAAGAGATAATAACATACACATTTAATTGGGGTGAGGGGTGATTGAAGGGAGTGTAGATTGGGGGAAGGGATAATCAGAAGCAAATAGATTTGAGGAAGGATAGGGTGAAAGGAGAGAAAAGAATAACGGAGGGTGGGAGAGGATGGAGTTAGCTTTTCACAGCATGACTATTACGGAAACGTTTTGCATCACTACACATGTATAAACTATATTGAATTGCTTGTCTTCTCAGTGAGGTAGGGTAGGGAGGGAGGAAAGGAGAGCATTTAGAACTCAAAGTTTTAAAAACCAGGTTTAAAACTTGTTTTTTCATGTAACTGGGGAAATATGCAATGGGGTATAGAATTCTATCTTATCTAACAGGAAAAATATAATGGGTAGGGGATAAGGGAAGAGGGGAGTTATAAAAGGGAAGGCAGATTGGGGGAAGGGATACTCAAAAGCTATTATGCCAAGCACAAGCATCTTTCTAGAGGACTGATATTGTGAATAGCTTTAAGGTTCTGATCATATAGTATACTGGACTCTCTATTTATTCAGCAGTAAACTAAAGCAAAACATTCACAGAAACAAAAGTACAATATTTACAGTGATATAACAACTTATCACTAAAGTGGCCACATAATTTTAAACAAAAGATATCATTCAGTAAATCCTTAACTCAGTCATCCTTAAGGAGCAATCCTCCTTAAGGGATACAAAGTATAAAGGCCTCCCATCCTAGGTCAAATTGCCTTAATCTTAGCAGTCAAAAAGTATCCTTTCTTCTTGATTGGAGACTAGCTTCCAATCATCCTTAACTCAATCATCCTTAAGGGGTACAAGGTATAAAGTACAAAGTTCTCCCACAACTAGGTAACAGTAAATCATGATATTAGTCAGCACTAAGTACTGGAGGAGTGGTCTTTTTATCTTGACTTGAGGCTGGCTCCTGATTTCCATGGTTATTCTTCCATGGGTACAACTCCCTGGTTCTACCCAACTGTCACATGGATTCACAGGCAGGCCACTCTCAGCTCCTCATCCAGCTCCTCACCCAGGTCCCATTCCCTATGGAAACCCACAGTGTCTAGTCCACTTCATGTCCTTCACAGTTTCTGTTTCTGTGAAGATAAAGCTTAACAGAGTCAAAACAACATTCGTACACATTGCTGACACCATCATCAGTTCACTATCTGCCTGTGAAATAAACACAGACCCACAAACAACGTCTGAGAAATCAACACAAACCCATAAACAAGGTATGAGAAATCAACACAAATCATCAGTATAGTCCCAGGACCTCTGAAGCCCTCTTCCAGGATTTCTGTGAACAGACAAAAAGAAAAATCCTCTTTCACGACTTCTGAACCTGCAGTAAGGTCCCAGGCTTCAGTACAAGGTATCAAAAACACAAATCAACACAGAACAGACAGAGTACCAGACAGCACAAGATTTCTCCTCATCTTTGCTCTTCCCCAGATTGTACTCCTGCTTATATATGGCAGTTCTCCTTCCTGTCCTACCCTTCCTGTTGTGTGTCAGCAAGTTCCTCCCACCTTCAAATCAAAAGGCAGGGCTGAAAAAAGGTGCTAAATACTTAAATAACTGAAACAAGGTTCTAAGTACTCAATTGCTTGCCATTATAGAAACAAAACACTTTTTTGGTGTTGAACAGGGTGAAAGGTGAGAGATTAGAATAAACAAGTTAAGGGCAACAGGATGGAGGGAAATATAGTTAACAATAGTGACTGTGAAAAAGAATTGAAGTAGGTTTCTCTGATAAAGGCATTTATTTAACATATAGAAAACTGTCAAATTTATAAAAATAAGAAGCATTTTCCAACTGATAAATGATCAAAAGATTTAATCAGTTTTCAGATGAGTGCTCTCTCTCTCTCTCTCTCAAGCTATCTATAGTCATATGAAAAATATTTTAACTCACTATTGATTGGAGAAATGCAAATTAAAACAATTCTGAGGTACTACCTTATACCTCTTAGATTAGCTAATAGGACAGAAAAGGTAAATGACATATGGAGGGGATGTGTGAAAAATGAGACATTAATGTACTATTGTTGAAGTTCTGAACTGATTAAACTGTTCTATAGAGCAATTTGGAACTATGCCCAAAGGGCTATAAAACCATGCATACCCTTTGACCTAGCAATACCACTACGAGATCTGTATTTCAAAAGAGATAAAAAAAGAGAAAGTAAAAGGACCTATATGTACAAGAGTATTTATAACAGCTCTTTTCTGAGGGTAAGGAATTAGAAAATGAGGGGGTGCCCATCAGTTGGGGAATGGTTGAACAAGTTGTACTATGTGATATGATGGAATACTATTGTACTATAAGAAATGATGAGCAGGATGCTCTCAGAAAAACCTGGGTAGGCTTGCATGGATTGATGCAAAGTTAAATGTACTGGGTACAAAGTAACAACAATATTATAAGATGATCTTCTGTGAATGACTTAGTGATTCTCAGCAATATGATGATCCATGACAACTCTGACAGACCTAGGATGAAAAATGCTATCTTTCGCTAGAGAAAGAACTTATGGTATCTGAATACAGATTGAAGCACACTTTAAAAAAAGTTATTTATTTTTCTTGAGGTTTTTGGTCTGTTTTCTTTCACAACATGATTATTATGGATCAGTTTTGCATGACTACACATATATAATCTATGTGGAATTGCTTGCCTTTTCAGTCAGGGGAAGTGCAGAAGAAGGAAGGGAGAGAATTTGAAACTCAAAATTTTAAACACAAAGGTAAAAAATATTTTCTCACGTCACTGTGAAACTTAAATACTAAATAAATAAAAAATAAAATTGGTTTTAACAGTTGGGGAAAATTTTCAAAAAAATTGTGTGTACCCTTTGACCCAGCAACAGTATTACTAAATTAATAAGATTAGCAGTAAATTGGTAAGAGTAGTACTAAATTAGTAGAAATCAAAGAAAAAAGGAAAAAACCCTACAATTACAAAAATATTTATATCAGCCCATCAATTGAATAATGACTAAGTTATAGCACATTTGTGATGGAATATAATTATGCTATAAGAAATGATGAGCAAAACGGTTTCAGTAAAACCTGGGAAGACTTGTATCAACTGATGCAAAATGAAGTTAGCGGAACCAGGAGAATATATACAGCAACAGCAATATTGTAATGATGATCAATGTGGAAAACTTAGAAACTCTGATCAAAACAATCATTCAAGATAATTCCAAAGGACTTATCATGAAAAATGATATGAATCTCCAGAAAGGCAACTGATGAAGTTTAAGTATAGGATGAATAATAACACTTGTTTTGCTTTCTTTTTCTTTTTTGCAGCATGGCTAATTTGGAGATATATTTTACTGTATTTCACATGTATAATTGATATCATATTTCTTGCCTTCTCAATAGGTGGGTGAACAATGGGAAGGAGGTAGAGAATTCAGAACACAAAATGTTTATAAAATGATTGTGGAAAATAAAGAAAAAACTTAAAAAAAACCGTATCCAATAATAGAAATACTAAAATAAAGACGGAAAAAAAGAAAAAAGTTTAACCACAAAAGAACAGGGGGGAAATATAGGATATTAGATAGCAGGGAAAGTATGGAAGGACCATGTTATGAAAGACTTAAAAGGCTAAACAAGATGTTATATTTTGTCTGGTGGGTAATAGGGAGCCACTATACAAAGTAGTCTTTGCTAAATAAATGCCAAGTGAATAGTCAAGAGAATAAGTGTTAAATGAAATCACAGGTTGGAGAAAATCATTGGACTGAGGAACATCAAGGAAGGCTTAACAGAGGAGGTAAAACTTAAGCTGAACTTTGAAGGATGGATTTATTGACTTATTTAGAAAGGTGAAAGCAGAGTGGAGGGAATTTCCAGGGAAGGACAGCATGTGTGTAGACATCAGTGATTGTGTTGATGGCAGAAATTTAGACAAAAGAAACAGACAAAAGGCAGAGGTCTACATTTCCACAGGTTCTACCAGGTTCTTTTCAGAAGAAATTATTTTGCAAGGTAACCTGGAGTGTTACAAGAGATTGAAAAGAATCTTATCTCTCCAACTTCCCTCAAGTATCATTTGTGAAGCAAAATTCTGAGGCTACAGACTAAATGAACAAAGGATATGACAATATCCCTCCTGTCATACCATGGCATTGTAGAACTCCTGAAAAGTCCTAAGTAGTTTTATAAAGATTTTTCCTAGATGAGCACTAATGGAAGTAGATAAAAGCAACATCAAAGAGTAGGGGCAAGACTAGAGGTAGGCAAGATAGGTGGCTCCTTGGGGTTGTATGGGGAGACTGAAGACTTCTCAGGCAGTTTGGGATTACTAACATTCCTCTTCCTCCTCCATTGCTGCTGTCAATCAGCAGCAAGCCTCTTCCAGAATCTTTTGACTCCCACTTTTATTTCTTTTGTCTGTTTTTCATGCCTCTGTGGGCTCCTTCTCCTGGCCAGTGGGAGTAAGGGATAGCCCAGGCTCACTCCTCCTCCCTTGCTTTGGGACCCTCCCCCCACCTTTTCCCTTGCTGTCAATCAGCATCCTTGTTCTTTGTAAACCTGTTTCTCAGCCACTGAGGGATAGTGGTGGGCTTTCCTGTGATTTCTCATTTGGGGAAGATTTTAGTGTCAAGGCTTAAGTCTGCCTCTCAACCAATGAGAGAGGAGACAGTCGGGAAGGGGGCTTGACCGCATTAGCCTATAAATTCTTGCACTGTATTTTGTAACACACCTCTCCTTCATGATAAGTCATGGGGAAGACCACCCTTTTCTCCAGGGGAAGAGAATAAACTCCTATTCTTATCCTAAGAGATCTCTATGTTTTTTTTCTTTTTAAATTAAATTAAGGATGAGATTTATTTTTCATCCCAAACAGGGTGAAAAATGGAGGGAGGTACACTTAATAGAATTTTTTTAAAAAAATCAATTTTTTATTGATGGTTTTTAAAGACATATTATTTCCCCACTATGTCCCTCCCCACTGAGGACACAATACCTTGCAAAAATTTTTTAAAAATGAGAGAATAACAGTTTAGCAAAAATAGTCAACATGTTGACCACATATGAACACATATTGAGTTTTTCACACCACTAGTCACCTGTCTATACAGTATAGGGAGATTCATTTTCTCATTTGTTCTCCTGGGCCAGTCTTAGTCATTATTCTATGTCTTGTCAGCCTCCAGAGTTTGGTTTAAAAGAGACAGACTGAATTAGGCTGTAGGTGAGCTTATTTCTCTCAAAGTGGGTGGGCATGCATATGAATGCATGGGAGTTGCAATTCTTAGCTGAGCTTAAAAAAGGGTTATTTGAAGGACAGTCCATACTCATAGAATCAGGAAGTATTTCCTTGTAGAGCACTTCCAGGGGTCTCCCAGCTCCACTAATGGAACGTTCCCCTCTCCTTTACAAACTTCTGTAAGGTTACAGAGCAGATAATCAGGAGGATGTGTACTCTTGTTTGTTAATGCCTCTGGACATGGTCTTATGATATAGCCCTAATACATAAAAGGAGGTTTCAGGGTAGGTAATCAGGAAGACAGGTAGTCTTCAAAGGAGGGTCCTTGTACATTGTTTGCATTTTTTCTGGTCACATAGTTCTTCTACTGGGGGACAGATAAACTTTGTGGGCTCCTTGTATCTTTGGCTCTGTATGAAATGGCTCTGTAATAAACAGACTGTTGATTATACCCATTTCTCTTTATTCTCACTGATTGCTAGCCCATCCAACTGTGCTGGTGGCAGCATTTCCTCCTCCCTCCATTCCCCCTCCTCCTCAGGATGCTTGTGTCTTTTGTCAGCCAAGATTACAATTCCCATTAAACAAGGAAGTACTGCTGACTCAAGATGTGTGTCCTTTTCTTAACCAAGGTTACAGCTTCTGTAAAGCAAGGCATAATCAAGATATCTGGTTACTGTCAGTCATAAAACAAGAAGTTGTCATAATGATGGGGTGGTGGGACCTGGACCCCAAAAGGCAAAGACCATGTCTCTGGAAGTTGCCCTGTCTCAGTAGCCCCTGTGAGAAAATTCTCTCCTTGTTACAAGCACACACAGAGTTGACTGTGCAATTCCTTTGATAAAGGCTATCAGTGCAGACACAGAAGCGCTAAACCTAGAGCCAGAGTGCTGGCTCTTTCCTTGGCACCAGGTTCCCAAGGACCATGCCTGTGACAAACCTTTGTATAAACAAAACTATCTTGTCCCCTCAATAAAGCTATCTCTGTGAACTCCCTGAACTTTCCATCCATCCTAGAATCCCAGGTCACTGACTTTTGCACCCAAGGCACCTGGTCAACCCCAGGCTGCTTGCACCTAATTAGCATACTTGGTATTCCTTTTCCTATTCCTTTTCCATATGAACTTTAGCATCATCCTCATTGACTTTGTGTGAGATGAAAGAGTTCAGAGTCTGAATCTAAGGTCAGAAAAGGTCTTTATTCTTTCTCATGAGAAAGGACTCTGCCCCTGCCACCCACATGGCAGCAGGGAGAGAGCAACAGGTAGAAGCCAGCCCATGGTTATATAATCTTCTAATGTAGAAATCCAACCCCCCCAACTGGCCTTCACTCTTATTGGTAGGGGGGCTGACCCAAAACCTAAGCACGGGAATTTCTCTGAGACAAAGGACCCGGAAACATGTAGGTGTCCAGTGAAAGCAGTCTTAACCTTATTTGGCACATCTTCTGCTGAGCTGGCTCTGGAGGAAGGTCTTCATTGCTTTAAGCCCCAGATTGCTTGAAGGTCAGGTGATCTAAACCTAGGCCTAGTGAATACTGAAGCCATTCTAGATTTGATTTTTCAGAATGGGAAAACTTCACTATAAATTATCCCTCACAACTTGAAAGTTTCCTAAGGCATTTTGCCCATTTCTATTGGTACTACAATAAACTTTGTCACTTGACTGGAGAACAGTTTGAATGCATGAATTTCTGCCACCCTGTACCCTGACATTTTAGGGGTCCAAGCACCCCTTAAAACACATCAGAATCCCTAAATTGAGTCAATAACAGAATAATGTCTTAACAAGAGAGGGTCATAAAAAAAGGTAACAAGAAAAATCCATTAATATAGATAGTGTCTAAGTTCAAGGTCCCTGGTTCTTATCAGTCATAAACAGGAGGATATTCTCAGTCAGCTTATTCCAGTCTTGGGGTTGTTGATGAAGCAGGAGAACTTTCAGTTTCACTCAGAGAGTATCACAAACAAACAATAGGAGTGTCAAAGGGGCACCTGGAGGAAACATTACTCACCTTCCTTCTGCTGTGCACAGTCTCCATTCCTTGCTAAATTGTTTTGCTTTTCATTCATAAAGGCAATCTAAGATATACTCTGGAATATGTTCAGAAATTATCCCCAAATGCAGAAACCTCTAATCAGCATATGCCTACCCCAGTCTCTCGGTAAAATTTTCTTCTCCCTCTGGCATAGCTTTCCCTTTCTCAATCCCCAAATGAACACTTATAGACTTGGAAATCATAGTGTACTTCAGTTAATGTTAATTAGTTAATGCATTTTAATAGCAATGTGAAATAGCATAGAAACACATGTAAGTGGATAGATAGGGAATGGAAAGAATATTTATTAAGTGCCTACTGTACTAAGCACTTCATGAATATGAACACTTTTATCCTCATAATAACCCTGGGAGGTAGGTATTATTATTACTATTTACCCCATTTTACACTTGAGGAAACTGAGGCTCATAGAGATGAATAGACTTGCCCAGGCTCACCTAGGCTACATTTAAGTTCTGAGTCCAGAGCCAGGTCTTTATCCACTGTGTCACATAACTGCCTCAGAGACATGGCTAGCTAGATAAGTATTTATTAAGTGCTTATTCTCTTTTAGACATTTTATTAAGTATTGGGAATAAAAATTGAAGCAACTGCTCCCCACAAAGCAAAAAACCAAAAACAAACCCCAAACTCTCAAAACAAAATTTGTCTGCATCCTCCAGGAGTTTACCTTCTAATGGGGGAATACAACAGATAAAAGGGAGCTTAAAAAGGAGAGGGATGAGGAGAGAAGATGGAAAAGTAGTGGGGACAGCTAGGGGCTGAGTTGAGTCTGAAGTGAGCTTGGCTGGTGGGGGACCTTCCTCAGATGGAGAGAAACTCAGTGAGGAAAGGAGGCCAAGGGGTGGATGCTGGCAATGTGAGAAGGCTTCTGGAGCAGAAGACATCATCCTGGGAGTTGGGATAGAATAGCTCTAGTTGGTGATACTGAAAGGTTCTTTCTTTTCACCTTGCACTAATCTAAAGTTGCACCAATGATTTTAATGTCTTTTCTGGATGACATTCCTACTAATATTTACAGAGATAATCATTAAATATATATATATATATGTATACATATGTAATTTTTATTTTTTGCTTTTTGGAGGGCAATTGGGGCTAAGTGACTTGCCCAAAGTCACACGGCTAGTAAGTGTATCAAGTGTCTGAGGTCGGATTTGAAGTCAGGTCCTCCTGACTCCAGGGCCAGTGCTCTAATCACTGTGCCACCTAGGTGCCCCCCCATTAAATATATTTTTGACCAAAGTATAAATTAATCAAATATACTGCTTTGCCTTACTTTAAAAATGCCTTTTCCTGTATCAGCAACTCTAGAGACCAGATAAGGTTGAAAGTGAGACTTCCCCTTATCTTGGGACTTACTCCTTACAGGAGGAGAACAAAGATATCCTGAGATCATAAAAAGGACCCAAAGGCTTCTTTGTTCTCTGAGTAAAGTCAGAGAATATGTCTTCCTATGTAAATAACCCCAGATGGGGCTAACTTAAGAGCATTCTTTCCCTGCCAAGAATGAGACCCTGAACCTTGAATAATGGAATCTTTTCTTATCTAAATATTTTGTGGAGCATGTATTATGTTACAGCATGTTAATTATAATGAAAACACAGATGTTCTAGGTTGACACCTCATCAAGTCTCTTATCTTACTAAAAAAATTCCTTGCAATTATGAATTTTACTCTTAATTGATCTGTCTCTAAAATGTATTTAAGCTTTTCTTTCCTTTGTTCAGCAGTTAGACTCAGTTTGGCTCCTTGGAGAAGTCTACTAGTCTTAAGGGAATAAAACAAAATAACTGTATATCACTATTTGTTTGTCTCCTTTAACCAAACCTTTTAAAGGTTGACAACAGCTACCATCATTCCCTGTCCCTCCCTTTGGGTCTCCAATTCCCACGTTCCACCCTTCCTCCCCCCACTTCCTTGCTGGAGTGGTTTGAAGGGTAACTGAGAAATGGGTTACAGAATGGGGAGGAAAAGGAAACAAACTGGTTATTAAGTGCCTCTCATATTTGTGGCCAGAACGATGCACTGCAGAGTGCTGTTTTTGAAGTCAAAGACTTGGATGCAAATCCTGGTTCTGCTGCCTATTCCCTGGGTGACTACTTGGGGGTCATTTCACCTTTTGGGGCCTCACTATTTTCATAAAGGGGTTCAATACAGTGGCTCTAAAATCCCTTCTAACTCTAAATGTATGACCCTATTCCTAAAAGGCTTTATTACAGCCTACAAAATAAGTGATGGTGTAGTGGTAATGAAGACTTCAGCATGAGTCTCAACTTAAAGAGATGAGGAGCAAGAGCACTAGGGCACCTCTTCACCTGGAAAACCTCTGTGGAGCTAGTTTGGGGCTGCAGTGTGCCACACAGGAAGGGGGAGGGGAGGAGGAGAAGCATGCTACTTTCAGTTTCCTAGAAATGGTGAATGTTATCAGAAGCTCAGCACACTCTGGATCTGGAAATCCCCAGGATGAACTTTTAGATTTACCTCTCTGATCCCTCCTTCTGTGGTATTTCTGGAGTTGTTCCTTCAACAACCTCATGTTAATATATTTCCTTGTTATAGTGTATAGTGAAACATATCTACACATATCTACAATCATCACCGATGTGTGGAAGCACCAACATCTGATGACACAAGCTGAGGAATCCTGGGTACAGCCATCAGGGTCCTGCTCAGGAGGGTCTCAGGCAAGATGTCTCCTCC
>CM053593.1:197515633-197553920 GCA_028646575.1 Pseudocheirus occidentalis | reverse complement strand
GAGCAACTTGGGGTAATAGAAAGATCTTATTGAGTTGGGGCCTTGGTTTGTATAATCTTATCCCTTACAGAGGGGCTTACCTTGCCCCTTCAGCGAGTCACTTAACCCTATTTACCTCAGTTTCCTCATCTGTAAAATGATCTGGAGAAGTAAATGGCAAAGTATTCCAAGTATCTTCACCATGAAAACCCCAAATGGAGTCACAAAGAGTGATAAATGACTGAGCAACATTATTGAGCATTATTATTATTGTGATTTCTACATGCAAACATTTCTCATGCATACACCTTCCCCTCCACTCATACACCACCATCCTGATACAGACTATCATCACCTTATTCATGGACTATCCCAATAACTGTTGATTGGTTTCCTTGCTCAATTTTCTCCCTACTCCAGTTCAGTCTCCATTCAGTGGCAAAATCATTTTCCAAGAATGTAGGTCTGACCATGTCAAAAGCCTGTTCAATAAATTCCATTGGTTGTCTATTACCTTTAGGCTCAAACACAAAGTGCTTTGTCATTTAAAGTCTTTCATCATCTGACTTTTTTCTATCCTTCTAGGTTTCTTGTCCTTTACTCCCCCAGCCTGACTTTGTACTTGCTGTCCCCCATCCTTCAGCTTAAATCTCAACTTTTACAGGAGGTTTTCTTTTCCTCCTCCTCCTCCTCCTCCTTCTCCTCCTCCTCTCTCTCTCTGTCTCTCTCTCTCTCTCTCTGTATTTCTGTCTCTGTCTTTTTCCATGTCTTCCCTTTGAGATCACTTTTCATTTACACTATGTAAATGTGTAAAGGCAAGGACAGGCAAGGACAAATTTGGTCTTTTCTCCCCTTTTAGAATGCCAGCTCCTTGAGGGATAGGAACTGGGTTTTTATTTTTTTCCTCTCTAGTGCTTAGCCCACATAGTAAGTACTTTATACATGCTTGTTGACAGTCTGCTCTGCTTTTCATATTTTCAGCCATATGTTCTCTGGTCTTTACCTCCTCCACCCCCATTGGAATCAGAGAGGTAGAGAACTTTTGTTTAGGAGGGAGGAGTGGGGAAGAGAAGGATGGTTAAGCCTTTACTCTTTACCTTTCCTTTAAAGATTGGTGTTAAGATCCAAAGAGTTAATACAGATAAAAGCATTTGGAAAAGTATAAAGCATTAGACAAATGTGAAAACTTCTTTTCATCCTACTTCTTTGTGATGCTGTTATTTCTTGTATCCACCTTTAATTTCTTGAAACAATATTTGTTTCATTATTACTTCCAACTTGCTCTAGGGAATTCCTCCCTGCTGGTGATGATTCAGAATCCTGAAATTTCTTTGGAAGGCCAAGGCTATGCAGTTGTATGGCTGAAAGATGCAGGGTATAACAGGGACCTTGTACAAGAGTGAAACCACACAAATAAGCAAAGACCATGGTTTCAACAACAATACAATAGTGAATCTAAGATGAAGAAGTATTTCAACAATAAAAATAAAAACATATTTAGGGCACTTTTCATTTGAAGATTTATCAGAAAGTACTTTTGCATATGAGTAGCTAGGTGGTGCAGTGGATAGAGTACTGTGCCTGAAGTCAGGAAGATCTGAGTTCAAATTCAGCCTCAGACACTTGCTAGCTGTGTGACACAACATCCACTGCTACCTTTTATATATATTTGCTACCCCTTCATCTCTGGTAGGTTAAGAAGGATGATAACGATTCCTTGCATGGGCAGATGGAAAGACCAAAATTCAGAGAAATTTAGTGAGTTAAGATTATATAATTTGCATATTTCTTCCTCTTCTGTTCAGTATCACTTCAAAATGTAACCTCTGCCTTGTTTGAAGTTCTCAGCTCTTCTCAGATGTTAGTAGGAGACTTGGAGAGGAAGGCTGAAAGAGAGGGACTGGGTCATGCATGTATAGGGAAAGGATGGGAATCAACATCACTCTACCGGACTAAGGAGACATCTAAATGACAGCTGAATAGTATGGATGAATAGACTGATGGAGGGTGGTGGTCTTGGTGAAATTCTCAAGAATTTTCAAGACTAGAGACTTGTTTCCTCTTTATACCATCCAGACCATCCTCCTCTACCACATTGCAATCAATCATTCCAATCATCCACTCAAATCAATGATTCAATAACATATATAGAGAAAAGATGGGGAAAACCTTGAATTTGTAGTAAGAGGATGTGGGTTTGCCACTTACCAATTGTTTTACCTTAGAGAAATCCATTAACCTTCCTGGGCTTCCATTTCCTTATGTACAAAATGAAGGGAATGGACTGGATGGTTAAGGTCCTTTCTAGCTTTGGATCCTATGGTCCCATTGTGTATATCCTCTGTGTCTAGTTTTAACCTGAAGGTATTGTGAGTGATATAAGGAGAAGGGAGACAAACATCCTGATTCCATGGAAATACTGGAATATTAGGGGAGAGCTACATGAAAATAAATGAAGATACTTAAAAAAGCATCAAAACAAGGTCAAATTATTATAGAAATTTCCTAACTACTAAATGCTTGAAGAATCATATATCTGAGCCATGTGAGATCACTCGGGGATATTTTTCCAAAGGAGATAGACTTGAACCAATGTGGAAAGAAGCAAGATGAGGTGAGGGTGATAGGAAACAAGAAGCCTAAGGGAAAGGCCTTCATTGTTTGGACCTTGGAGGTGGGAGGTAGGGGATGGGAGGATAAAAGCTAGAATGGAGAAATGTATGGCTGCATTTTTCCATGTTGACCAATAAATAGTCTTAAGATGAAGTTCATCACCTTCCCACCTTAGTGGAAGGGAACTTCAGAGACTGACCATTTGGAGAAAGCTAGTCCTTTAAATAAATAAGACTCTAGTTATAACCTTTTTTGTCAGCCTTTCCCTCTCTCTCCATATTTCTCCCCCAACCCCCAACCAGAAAAACTGAAAGTAAATTGCTTTATGAGAATAGCAGCTGACAAAATGTTGAAACCAAGCCAACTAAGCTGGGGGAATTTCCATACTCTCCCTCTACCCCCAACACCCCAGCCTCTTAGGGAGGCGCATTCTTCATTCTATTCTTTCTCAGCTTCAGAGATGGCACCTAATGGCTCTTGTTTTGCTGTAAGTCAGTGTGTGTGTGTGTGTGCGCGTGTGCGCGCGTGCGCACGTGTGCATGTGCTTGAATGTGTATAGGATAAGGCCTTAAGACATGGTGTATGGGATGAGTGAAAACTTCTCAATTAACTTCCCTTTTTCCTCGTCCATTGCTGCTGTCAAATGCTTTCATTTTTTTTTGTCTGCTTTTCCTGCCTTGGTGGGCCCCTACTCCTGGTCAGTGGGAATTGGGGACAGCCCAGGCTCATTCTTCCTCCCTTGCTTTGGGATCCTCTCCCTCCTTTTCTTGCTGTTCCATTTGGGAAAGAATTTGGTGAAGTCTGCCTCTCAACCAATGAGAGAGGAGACAGTCGGGAAAGAGGCTTGACTACATTAGGGTATAAATTCTTGCACTGCCTTTGGTAACACACCTCTTCTCCATGATGAGTCATGAGGAAGACCACCCTCTTCTCCCAGGGAAGAGAATACACTCCTGTTCTTATCCTAAGTAATCTCTGTATTTATTTTTTCACTAAATTAAGGATGAGGGTTATTTTTTTCATCCCAAACAAAGGGGAGATATCTTGATGAACTGGAGTGGGGTGATGTTGAGGTTCTAGATTTGAGATGCTTACCAGAGAAGGCTTCTTGGAATAGAAGAGTTTTGAACTTAGTTTTTAAGTGAGAGGAAGAACATGAATTAGGAGAGAAGAATCAGTTACTCTGCTGTCTTAAACATAACTTTATTCCCAATGTGTGGGGTGGAATACACCATTCAAAATTTAATAAAAAATGCAGAGGTTTCTCAGGAAAGAAACAGGATTTTTTTTCTTTTCCCCTGCAGGAGAAGGGCAATCCTCTCTATGATGGATCAGTGAAAGGAGGCCCCAACTTGGATCAAAGCAGGGTTTTTAAACCCCAATTTCATTGGGTCCCCTTTCCCACTGTCCTTTGCTTCCAATGTCTGGGAGGAAGGACTTACAGCCTAAGGTATGAAGGAAGGCAAAGAACTGAGAGTACTGGGGGTTGAAAGACTCCTAAAAGGGCTTAAAGCAGCAATGAAGTGGGGAGGGGTAAACACCAAAACTCAAGCCTGCCACTAGATTCCAGGACATTGTCTGAGAAGTTTTAACATCCCACTCACCAGTTTTCTACTGGAGATCACTGGAATGGGGAGGGAAGTCGGCTTCAGTGTTCACTAGCAATGTTTGAAGTAGGTTAAGTTTCTCTCTCCCATAGAACAGAGTGTTCCTATGGTGGGAAGGGGAAAGAGCACCACTGACTTTGGTCCTGCTTTCAGATTCCAGGTGTGTTAATGTCTGTGGGACCTTCACATGTGTGGGTCTCAGTTCCCTCATCTATAAGATGAAGTAGTTTAATTAGGTGACCTTTAAGGACCCATGCAGCTTCAAAACCTAGAATCCTATAAGGAGTTTAGAGATCTAGTCCAACATTCTTTTTCCTTACCCTTCTCAGATGCTTTCTAGAGTAAAGAGCAGGCTGGCATCTTTCCTGTAAAGGAGTAAATCAAGTTCTACTTACCTCATATAGTTTTTGTGAGGATCAAATCTGAGAACGTAGGTAAAACACTTTATAAGCCATCCATAGCTTTGTAAAGATCAATTATTAGTAGTATTTTTTATGAAAATGTTAACAGTTCAATGCTTTTACCCTCTCAGGGGTATTTGCTTTTTCAAAGAGGAGTCAATGGGGAAAGAAAAACAGGAAGAAAACTCAAATGGTGGAATTTCACTTTGGACCCCTTGGTCCTTTTGGTGCTCCTGATCTGGTATTAGGAGTGGTCACAGAATCTAGTCAGTCTGTCAATAAACATTTATTAAGTGCCTACTATGTTCCAGAGTCTGTGCTAAGCTCTGGGGGTACAAAGCAGGGCAGGACAATCACTACTCAGTAGGATCTCAGTCTAATGGGAAAGACAACAAATAAATATGTAAAAGGAAAAATGGGAAGTAAACAGGAGAGCTAAGGCACTAGAATTAAGAGGGTATGGGAAAGGCTTCTTATAGAAGATGGAATTTTAGTTGGGACTTAAAGAAAGCCAGGAGGTGAAGAGGGAGAAATAGACAATATTCCAGACCTGGGGAACAGCCAGAGGAAATGTTCATAGCTGAGAAGTGAAGTGTCTTGTTCTTGAAACTGGAAGGAGGCCAGTGTGACTGGATTAAAGAATGTGAGGCAGGGAATAAGATGTAAGAAGACTGGAAAGGTAGGAGGGTTCTAGTTTGTGAAGGGCTTTGAATGCCAAATAGAGGATTTTACTTTTGATCCTGGAGGCAACATGTAGGGGAATGACATGGTTAGAGTGGAGTGGAGAGAGATTTGAGTGAGGTAGTCCCAAGAAGAGCTTACTAGGTAATAGGCATAATTCTCTGGACTAGCATTAGTTTATAAAAAGTTACATCATGTTTTAAGATTTACAAAATACTTTACTTAAATTCTCTCTTTTGATCCTCACAATAGCCCTGTGAGGACTGGTGGCATGTGAGTTGAGTCTTAAATGATGGGAAAGATGTCCATCGTCACAGATAGGGGAAGGGCATGCCAGATGAAAAGAATGAGGTAAGCAAAAGAATGGAGAAAAGAAAGGACAGATCAAATACAGCAGGAACTGCCAGTAGCCTAGTTTGATTAGGGAACAGTTTATAGAATAATGCTTTTATATGGTGGAGGACCTTAAATGCTAACTTCATCTAGGACTTCAAAGGTGGAAAGAGGCCGGTCATGAGATTTTAAAATGTCTACTCCTTTGTTCTTTGTCTCTAGGTGAATGTATACAGCCATGAAGGAGAGGTAATAAAATCCACTGCCCAAAAGGATGACAGGGTAAAGAAAATTAACGAACAGATAAGCTCCAAAATCAAGGTCCCTGTAGAAAACTAGATGCTCCTTTTGGACTCCAAGGCCCTACCCCCTGAAGAAAAGTTGTCTTCCTACTGATTGGATCCCAGTATAACTATTCACCTCACCCTGAAGGTGGTGGAGCCAAGTGATGAGGAGCTGTCAGTTTCTCTTGAAGGAAGTAGATGAAGAAAGGGACCTAACATTTTATATCTAAGCATCCAGGCCTGTGCCTCAAGTGAAGGTGATTAAAGACAGAACACAATGCCCCTTAAGGCCCAAATTGTGTATTGCAATGGCTAGAAGCTAGAGAATGGGAAGATCATTTTGCATTTGATTCTGGAAGCAATAGGAAGCCAAAGGAGTTTACAAAATTGACCCTCGGCTTAAGGGAAATCAGAAGGTTAGATTGGTATGGAGAGAGATTTGAGGGAGACAGACCCAAGAACAGGCAACCGGGAGTAACAGGACCTTTTTCTCTTAGTTCTAGTTAGTTTTCCCCCTAGTTCTCAGGACTAGCCTTAGATAGTGTTTGGGATGAAAAACTCCATCCTAAAATTTAATTAACAATTTGGAGATATCTTAGGATAAAAACAGGAGTTTATTCTCTTCCCCAGGGGAAGAGGGCAGTCTTCCCCTAACTCATCATGAAGAAAGAAGAGGCATGTTACAAAAGACAGAACAAGAATTTATACCCTAATGCAGTCAAACCCCCTTCCCTGTCTCCTCTCTCGCTGGCTGAGAGGCAGACTTAAGTCTCAGTGCCAAAATCTTCCCCAGTGGCAGGTCACAGGGAAGCTCACCCCTATTTCCAAGTGGCTGGGAAATAGGTTTACAAAGAACAAGGATGCTGATTGACAGTAAGGGAAAGCGGGAAAGGTTCCAAAGCAAGGGAGGAGGAGGGAGCCTGGGCTGTCCCCGACTCCCACTGACTGGGAGGAGGGGACCACAAAGGCAGGAAATCAGAAAGGACTCCCTGCTGATTGACAGCAGTATTGGAGGGAGGGAAGTTAATCCAAAACTGCCTGAGAAGTTTTCACTCCCCCCAGACACTAGTTTATAAAAAACACATCATGTTTTAAGGTTTACAAAGCATTTTAAATATGTTATCTCTCTTGATGCTCACAACAACCCTGTAAGGTAGGTAACCTCATTCTGCTGATGAGAGAACTGAGGATGAGAGAAATTAAACAATTTGCCCAGGGCCATACAGCTAGGACAGTGTAAGGCAGGATTTGAACTCAATTCTTCTTGACTCCAAGTGACTTCTTAATTGTACCATATATAGAAAACCAATGGTCCTCTTGGGTACTGAGGCCCTAAACCCTGAAAAAAAAATGTCCCATTCCTGACTGGATCACAGTACAACTATTTATCTCAACCAGAAGGTGGTGGAACCAAGTGATAAGGAGCTGTAGATGTTTCTGATTGAGGCAGATAAAGGAAAGAAGCATAAGTTTTATAGCTGACCATCTACTTCAGTGGATCAGGTGGAGGATCTGACTAAAACCAAAACAACCATGTCTCCTAAGGCCCAGAGGGTGTACTACAGTGGCAAGATGCTAGAGTATGGGAGGACCATGGCTGATTACTTGATATCTATGGTCAACATTTTCTTCTCAACCCAGGGGTGCATAGGGGGCTAGCCAGAAAGAAGGGAGCCTGGAGTCAGGGGGAAATATAGTTCAAAATCTTCCAGTTAATTCCTGCTTATGCCAACCATGATCCTTTAATGCTTTGCAACAAAAATTTGGAATGAAATAGACAAAGTAGAGAAAGAAGAAGAGTAGTATTGGTGGTGGTGTAGTAGAATAGTAAAGAGCAAGTAGAAAAAGAGATGACTGGATATAAGAGGGGATATTATAGTATTTTGTTTTTCACCACAGATGTCATTGGGAGATAATTAATACTCCCAAGCTGTGGGGAAAGCTTGCTTATCTTATTTTTCTGTGACAATGGCCATCCTGACACCAGGAGGAATCAGAAAGGTGGGGATAGGACAAGCTGTTCAAACCTGAGAGGTGAGGCCCTGGTCACCAGAGTCCTCACTACTGAGCTTGCTCCAGCTAATCTCACTAATATTAATGAGATGTATGATTTGGGAGGGGGAATGAGGGCACATAGTAGGAGTGTAAGTGGAAAGAGCTGTAACCTTGAGGAGTTAGGACCAATCCTGACTCTGAGGGGAGGAGTCAGAATACTGTAAGGACATTTAAGTTCACTCTTCCTATTGTATGCTGTGAGTGTTCTTAGAACCTCACCAGCTTCCTCTGCCCACACATTCGTTTACCCACTCTGCTTCTGAATTCTTTCTGTGAGAACAGATCTATCACATGGCTCTCCCTGCTTGGAAGTCCTGTGATCCCTACAGCCTGTTTCTCAAACTGGAGGAAAAGTAACTAAGGAATTCATTTCAAGCTTAATAATTCTATAACAGTATACTTCGAATGTGATATTTAAAATCCTTTAAACGCTTTTTGTAGATAGAGACTTGCGTTTGTGGAGGGAAAGCAAGCTACATTCAGGTGTGGAGGAATTCTTCTTTTTATAATCAGTATGATATGTGTAATGAATATACTATTAGATTAGATACTACAGAATTGCCTTTTTCAGATTATGAGTGAGACCCCACTGTGCAGGTTGAACTGATCAGTCAAACCTTGACAAGGCTCACAACCACTGGCATCTTTCTGTCTGCATACCTGATTTGAAATGAACGAAAGACTGGAGAACCTGCTCTTTTCACAGAACTTTGGTCCTGTGACCCACTAAGTAAGGACCCCCAAGATCTTGAGCAATATTGCTCCCATAGGACTCCAGAATTGTTGTATTATCTTCCATCTGTGAGTTTGTCATGGGAAACCACTTTAGTCTTGGGAATGATTGTACTTCCTCCCTCTTTTTCCACTTATAATTTATGCATATAATATCGGCTTTCACTTTGGGAAGGTGGAATTCTGACCAGGAGAATTCCCGATTTATAAATCTGTTCTTCATAGTGAAGAAACTAACTAATTAAACCACTACCGATTAATGGCACTTTGTCTCTAGCCTGCCGTTTTATTATTCTCAGATTAGAGACTGGCTCAGAAAAATCCTGTTAACATGTTATAGTTATTGAAAGGGATACAAAATGAACTCACCCTAGGTCATTTAGCAAGTAAATTATAAAGACTACATTAGAACTTAATTTTCTTGACTCTCACTTGAAGAATTCTTCCACTACAGGAAACTGGATGTTGGGAACAGGGAGATTATCTTGGTTTCTCCAGTTTAACAGTCAAGAGATTCCTTTTTAGTTCCTATATCACAATAGAGGTAATTCATCATGAAGAGAGCTAATTATCCTGCCATGATTAAACTATAACACATGAAAGAGAAAGGAAGAAAATTGTTCTTTTGTCCTGCTTTTGACTATATATGATATAAAATTATATATTTTAAAAATTCTTCTCATCCTTTAAATGGATACTCCTTTATGTGTCTTGAGAAATGGGGACAAAAAGGAAAGATATACTTCTCTTTTTTCTCTCCTGCAAGAGTGGTTGGTGCTGTTGGAGCCAGAGTTGAGAGAGTTGGTTCAGATTTTGCAAGAATTCACTTAAACTTTCTCTTTAGCCAATGCAAACTTTATTGACACAAAAGCATACCAGCCTGAGATTTAGCAAGGACCAAACAAAGGCCTTGATACAGGACATGGACCAGCCTTATACACACAGAAAGCTACACAGATGGAGATGTAATTTTAGGGTTTCTAATGGGGATTGGAGAATTTGGGACAAGATAAGTCTTGTGAGATAAGGACAGGGTATAAGGATGATGAATGACACAAGATAAGGGAGACAAAGGAATCCCATGACCCAGGATGAGGGGGGAGGGACAAGGAATTTTACCATCCAGAGTAAGGGGAAATTTTGTGATATTTCAAGAAAAGAGTATATTTTAGGGCTCTAGGAAATGAGCAACTCAAACCTTAGGGCACCTCTGTACTTTAGGGCACCTTTAAAGGATAAACCAGAGAAAGGGCAACTCAACTTTTAGGGCACTTTTGTATCTACATCAGTGCCATGAGGGAAATAAAATCTTCTAGGAAATAGTTTTGGAGATTATATTCCTACTTGCGAAAAGAGTTTAGGAGAGACGGGAGATTACTTATCTGTTGTCATTCCTATTAAACTTCCCTCCTTTAATAGTTTCCAAACCCTTCAATTTGGGGTAACAGAAGAGGATCAGGACAAAGAGTAGTGACTGGAGCAATGGCCAGTTTGAGAATCCCAGAAGAAAGAAGTGTGTATCAGTGCTGTGGTTGGTCTAGGGAGGCAGAAAATGACCCAGAATTTTTTTGAGATGCTGTGGAAAAAACCCAAACCAACCCAAATGTCCCTTTCCCCTCCATCCCCAAGTTTTCCCCAAAAGCTCACATTTATATTGAACTTTGCATTTTTACAAAGTCTTTTCTTGACAACTTTACATCCTTTTTGCATATGAAGATACTGAAGCTAAGATAATGTTATTTTCTTCTGGCCCCACCTTGGACCCTAATCCCCATGCAGGGGGAGAATCAATTATTTTATCTTTAAAAAAATTATAGTCTCTGTCCATTCCTCAGAATAAGTGTTTAATAAACATTTGTGGAAATGGCTTGAACTAAAAGCGACTTGCCTCGGAACTGACAGGACCTAGGACAGGACCTGGACTGAGCTGGGGCTGGGAGAAACTGTTGTAACAGAAAGCACCATAGATATGGAGTCAGAAAACAATTCCCCTCCTTCTACCATTGAAATTCTGACTCTACAATTTGTAACTATGCCCAAAGGGCTGTAAAACTGTGCATACCCTTTGTCCTAGCTATAACACTTCTAGGTCTGTATCCTAAAGAGATCATAAAAATGGGAAAAGGTCTAACATGTACAAAAATATTTATAGCAGTTCTTTTTGTGGTGGTCTAGAACTGGAAACTGAAAGGATGCCCATTGTGAGAAATAATCATCTTGCCAATAATTCCACCTGGCCACTAGTGAATTTACAAAAAAAAAAAAATCACACCATTTTGAGTGACCTGGACTTTAAGGTGAAAAAGGTTAACTTAATAGGTTAAGACAATTAACCTTCAAGACAATTACAAAATCTTTTCAGAACCCATCCTGATTTTATTTCCCTCCCTGCATCCCATTGGTCAGCATTTAAAGGTTCATAGGCCTATCTGAAAACACCTACACCCCACCCAGCATAGGTCTATATCCCTGCTTACATCTCTCATTTTCTTTATACTTTATTTAATAAAGGAAATGCCAAGCCAAAAAATACTTTTAGTCTCTTCCCAGTTTGTTTGCATCAGACATTAATATAGCCATAGCATGAGAAAGTAATTTTCTCACTTGTTAAGAGAATTGACAAAAGCTGTGAGTTGAAGATTCAGGCTAGGATATCCTTGAGAAAAAGTCCCATTATCTGAGACAACATCTGGGTTAATGGGCCCCATCCCTGGTGAACCATACCTGGTTTGACAGTTTTTGATAAACAGGAAAAAAGACTTCTCAGAACAAAAGAGGAGGAATTTGCTTTTAGATATGCTGATTAAATGGTGGTCAACATCCCCTGTGGATTTGTATTACAATTTAGTTATTAGTACGACTTCAAATTTTGTTTTATATAATTTTTGTGGAAGCAATATTCAATCGTCTCTTATACCACCAGTGGGGGAATGGCTGAACAAATTGTGGTATATGAATGTAATGGGATACTATTGTTTCACAAGAAATGATGAACAGGGGGCAGCTAGGTGGTGCAGTGAATAGGGCACTGGCCCTGGAGTTGGGAGGACCTGAGTTCAAATCCAGCCTCAGACACAGCATGAAAAAACTAGCTGTGTGACCTTGGGCAAATCACTTAACCCCAATTGCCCTCCAAAAAGCAAAAAAAAGAAAAAAGAAAAAAAAGAAATGATGAATAGGCAGAATTCAGAAAAACCTAGCAAGACTTACATGAATTGATGCTAAGTAAAGTTAGCAGAACCAGAAAAACATTGTACACAATAATAGCAACATTGTACAATGACTAACTTTGATAGACTTAACTGCAAAGAACTAAGACAACTTCAAAAGATTCATGATATAAAATGCTATCCACATCCAGAAAAAGAATTATAGAGTCTGAATGCAGATCAAAGAATACTATTTACTCTTTTTGTGGTTCCCTTTTTTCTCATAGTCTCTCCCATTGATTCTAATTCTTTACAACATGACTAATGTAAAAATATGTTTGTTATGAATACATATGTAAAGTCTATAACATTGCACACTGTCTTGGAGTAGGGAGGTGGGGGAGGGGAGGGGGTTCCAATTTGGAGCTCCAAATCTTATGGAAGGGAATGTTGAAAACTAAAAATTATAAAATAAACATTAAAAATTTATGACCTGGTATAAAGCCATGCACGAGCAGCTTCCCAAAAGAATGTTACTGTGAACAGCTTTTAATGTTCTGACTACACAGTGTAGTGAACACTCCATTTATTCTATTACAAATGAAGGCAAACTTTCACAACAAATCACAATATAATATTTACAACATTACATCTTATCACAGAAAATCACAATATAGTGTTCACAACAGCTTAATATTAGAATGGCCACATAGTTTTCACTACAGTGGCCACAATATTTAGAACAAGGAACAAAAGAAAAATCATCTGATTTCCCTAAGGGGGGAAACCCTACTTAATCATTCAGTCATCTCACAATACAATAATCAATCTTCCACTCATGGGGAAATCATAGATTAAATTAATCAGTCACTTATCTAGCAATCAGTCACTAAGCTTCTTTAATCACTAAATACAATCATTAGAAAATTACACAAACCCTCTACTCCTCAGTGTCTGGTACACTTCAATTTCATCATGCATCCAAGGGGAGGCCTTTTCTTCATCTTGACTCTGGGTGGTCTCTCAGATTCCCTGGATCCCCTTCCATGGTATCAGCTCTTACCTGAATCCACCAAACAGTCACCTGGATTCAGAAACAGGCAGCTCTCAGATTCTTGTCCAGTCCTTGGGCAGTTCTTGCTACACACTGATGCTCACAGGGTCCAGCACATCTCAAAACCTCCACAACTTCCATTTCCAGTAACTCAAGGGTCAACCAAGCCACAAAAAAACAAAGCCTTTTCCTGGTCATGCTTCTTCAGTCCTCCAGCAGTTCAGCTGGCCCTAGGACCCAGAAGGAATCTCAGCCTTCCAGGAAGCAGCAACTTCAGCCTTCACCAGATTCTGGTCTCAAGAAAAACTCCACCTCAGTTCTCAATCAGCTTCCAGATGATGGGAGAGAAACACACTCTCTCTGTGTCTCTGTCTCTGTCTCTGTCTCTGTCTCTGTCTCTGTCTCTGTCTCTCTCTCTCAGCTGGCAATTCCTCTTCCACCAGGAGCCAGCCAGGAGGAAAATTCTTGATTCTGATTCTCTGTCCCTGGAACTCTTTTTACACACACACACACACACACACACACACACACACACACACACACTCTGGCTTCCTGTCTCAATCAACCCCCTCTTTCCATGTCAGCAACAGAAGACAGAGTTCAAGCCCTTTGTCTCTTTCACCGAAGTACTTAGCCCTTAATTACTAAGGACCAAGTACCTGCCAAATTAACCTGGGTCAGTCTCCTTATCTGTAAAATGGGAATGTGAATTTCTTTATGGTATAGGATTGTTGTGAGGCTAAAGTGAGAGAGTTTATCTGTAAGTATTCTGAAAATCCTAGAACACTAAACAAGTATAGGTAGTGGTAATATGTAAAAGTTTATCTTGGGGGCATAGAGGTATATCTTGTGGTAGAGAGGAATGGGCCATTTGTCTGGAGTTTGATTTTTGTCTTTGCCACTTACCATCTGTGTGACTTTGGATAAGTCACTTTCCCTCTATGGGCCTCAGTTCCCTCATTGGTAAAAAAAGATTAGAAAGTGGCTGTAGTATAGTGGATTGTACATGACAATTTGGAATTGTGGAGCCTGAGTTCTAATTCTGGTTCTGTCACTTTTTAGTTGTGTGGCTAGAGGTAAATCACCTCATTTTTTCAGATTCTTAGTTTCCTCATTTGTGAAATGAAGAGGTTCATAAAAATTTAGAACTGAAAGTAAACTTACAGTGCATCTAGCCCAGGCTCACTTTACATCTGAGGAAAACATGGGCCTAATTATTGAAGGGAATTGTCCAAGGTTGTACAAAATGGAAGTGGCAGAAATAAGACTTAAACCCAGGACTTAAATCCAACGTGTAAAATCACCACAATTTGTCTGGTTTTAAAGCTTGGACCAGACAATCTTTAGGGTCCTTCTAGCACTGACATTTTATGATTCTGAGATGCAAGATGTTGATCATAAAAGCATCTCACTTCACTAGATTCTAATTTTTTAGACATTGAATGGGCATTGCGTCAGACAAAGTGGGGCTTGGGAAGGACCTTGATTTAGAAAGGGCACAGTCATCCATTGCATCCTGACCTATCACTGGGCATCTTCACTTTTGTCTTGCCGCTGGATTTCAGTGATTGTGGTGCAGGGAATGAGGCTGCCTCATTAAAATACAATTCATGTGCAAGTGAAGATATCACCCTCATGATGTTACTGGTCCTCTTTGAGAATGAAGGAGCAGCAGCAACAACAACACCAAGACTTGTCTGAGTCTTTTCAGGATCTGGGCAATAACCATGTCATAGATCTGGAGGTAGAAGGAATTTCAAAGGTCATCTAGCCAAATCTCTTCTTTTTACAGAGGAGGAAACTGAGGACCATAGAGGGAAAGTGACAACAATAAGTTGTCCAGTGTTACATAGATGGTAAGCTTCAAAGATGTGATTTGAACTCAGGTGATCTGACTCAATAGTTAGTAATCTACTGTAGGATGGGCAATAAGTAATAATTTTTTTCCTAATTTTCACTTCTGATCAGCATCATCTCCACTTTCCCTGTGCTGAAGCACAGTCAAGAGATGCCCTATCCCTATAACAATAGTCAAGAAAAAGGAAACCCATATGCAAACAATAGAATGCAAGAATCACAGAATGACAAAAGTGGAGCTTTTGAGATCTTTTAGTCTCACATTCTTCTTTTATAGATCTGGAAATTTAAGTTCTTCCATGTATTTGTTACTTATCAGCTGTGTGTCTTTGACCAAATTACTTCCCCTCTCTGTGTCTGAGTTTTCTCCTCTGTACATTGTGTGTGTATGGGAGAGTGAATGGACTAGATGATCCTTAAGGTCAATTTTAGAGATAAATGCTATTGATTTGTCTACTTCAAATATTATGATGGCTGTGTCTCTTGCCTGGTCTTGAATCTGATGTTTGTACTTTGCTACTTGTTATTAGAGTATAGGAACATATCAAATGACTTGTTACTCTAGCATGCAGAAAAACAAAACTAGATAAGTTTATAGAAAAATGGTGGGAGGAACTCCTCTTCCAAATGTTTCTCTTTTCCCATACATCTTCATATCTCTAGTATCACCATGCTTAGGGCCCCATCATTGCCTGATAAACCAAGAGAAAATAATAGCTCTGCTACCTTGTATGACTTTAGGCAATAACTTTCTTTCTTTTGGCCTTTTCCTCATCTATAAAATGAGGAGGCTGATCTAGATGTTCTCTAATGTCCTTTCCAGTTCTTATCACCTATGATTCTATAAGGGGAAAATTTACTTGTGGACTTACTTAAGATGAAAATCATGTACCATTTCTTTTCTTCCCTTTCATTAGACAGGCTAAAACAAAACTTTCCAAGAAGATTGCTGGTAGTTTGATCAGGATAATCATTGAAATTTTCTTTTCCATTTTCTCTCAAACTTCTTCAACTTTACTCTGAAAATGTTAAGAACTACTACACAAGTCTGTGCATCCCAGTGTATTTATAAGGAGAACACAGAAGGACATAGTTGCTCTGGGAGGGCTTGGTGGCTATCCAGATATTAATGATGGTTCCTCTACTCCTACCTCTCAATCCCTGTCTCACAGGGTTGTTGCAAAGAAAAGACTTTGTAAACTGAAGAGTTATTCTACTGTGAGTAATTGTAATCAATCTCTCCCACCACTTGTTCCTTAAATTATTTTTCTTTGTTTCTCTAACTCTCTTCTATAAATAAAAACCTCACAACTTCCC
Organism: Pseudocheirus occidentalis; assembly: GCA_028646575.1. NCBI lineage: Eukaryota > Metazoa > Chordata > Mammalia > Diprotodontia > Pseudocheiridae > Pseudocheirus > Pseudocheirus occidentalis. The sequence goes on along the minus strand of CM053593.1, from coordinate 197,537,858 downwards.
TCCATTTTCATCATTTATTTAACCTATTTCAGGCTTCTTTTGGTTTGAGTTCTTCTCTTCTTTCAGTTTCTTCCTCCATTTTACAGAACTTACAGAAAGAGGGGGAAAAACCACTGTCAACAGTCAGTAATGGAGAAGGAGTGCATTCCAGATGTATTAGATGATTCTTGCAAATTCAGGCAGGTGGGAGGTCATGGGAACAATTAGCAGTTTGACTGATAAGTAAAGTAAGTGAAGAGAAAAGTGTGAAATGAAACTCAAGAGGCAGGTTGGAACCAGACTGTAGATACCTTTAGATTCCAGTCTACAGAATTTTCACTGTATTCTACAGGCATTAATGAGGTGTTGAAGATTTCTGAGCAGGAAAATGACAGTCAGACCTGTGCATTAGGAAGATGATTTTGGCAGCTGTGTGTGGATGGATTGGTGAATGTAGGTACTGAATTCAGGGAGGCAGGTTAGGAGGCTACAAAAAGGGCTCAAGTCATTGTTAATGGGGACACAAAGTAAATAGTAGGTTATCAATCTCTGTGGAGAGAAGGGACAGATGTGAAAGTTGCCTGTGGAGTTAGAATCAAAGAGACTTCATAACAGATACTGGTGTAAGACAATGGGAAAAGTGAAAGATGATTCAGAAGAGAAGACTTGAGAATGGAAAGAGTTCATTTTAGTTGTTTTAAGTATTTAAAGGCTAACATGAAGAGACTTTCTTATTCTGCTTAGCTCCATGAGATAGAAGTAGAAATAATGGGTAGAAGCTACAAGAAAGCAGATTTTTATATAGATAAGAGGAAAACCTTTTTAACGATGAAAAGTTTCCAAAAACATAATGAGTTGCCTCTAGAGTCAGCGGGCTTCTCTTCACTACAGGTTTTCTAGTAGAGATCAATCAATTGGGGGTGTTATAAAGTTTTCTCTTGGGGGTACAGGTTGGCCTAGAAGATCATTAAAGGCTCTTACTAGTTTTAGATTCTGTTACTTTGCATGCTCTAATTAATACATACTCACCCTACACCTTCATTTTTCCTGATCTGCTGCACTGATTCTAGAGTTGGAGAACCTTGGTTCAGATACTACCCATCACTTAATCTTCTTGAGTCCTAGTTCCCTCACTTACAGAGTGAAAGGATTGGACCAAACTATCTCTGAAAACTGTTCCAGTTCTATATCTATGATACTATTGACCTATAAACATCATCTTGCACACTTTTACCACATACAGTTTTAGGTTTGTATCCCTTCACCATAAAAGCACCCCAGAACTGATTCACATCCAAATAATCTGCTCCTGATTTGTTGCCTACTCTGCAGAGTCTGTATATGGAATATGGCATTCCAAGCTGGCTTCTTACCAGAATGCCCTTGATTTTGGTGCCGTAAAAATAAAAGCTAACATTTATGTAGTAATATTATGTAGCACTTTATAGTTTGTGAAGTGCTTTACAAATATTATCTCATTTTGTCCTCACAACAACTCTGGGAAGTAGGTGTTGTTATTATTCACATTTTATAGATGGAGAAATTGAGGCAGGAAGTGATCAAATGACTTGTCAGGTTAACAAAAGTAGTTAGTGTCTGAAGTCATATTTGAATTCAAGTCTAGCCGAATATAGGGCCACTACTCCACTCTGCCACCTAGCTGCCAAATAATCACAGCTTCCATTTTTATTCTTGGTTTTCATTACAACAACCTTGTGACATAGGCAATGTGAACCTCTACTAGGATTCATTTCTAGGTTTCCTGATTCAACGTCAAGACTTTTTTTCTACATCAGTATAATTTAATTTCTTAGCTGGAAGGGACCTTTGAATCCTTTAGAATTCCTCCATTTTATAGTGACATACAAGCTTACAACTGGTGAAAAAAAATTCAGACTGGAATCCAGATCTCTTGAATTTTTCGTCTAGGACTGTTTCCATATCACTAAAATCCTGCTTACTCCTTGCTCCACTCCTGCCTTGTTCACTCCTGTGAACTCAGGGAATTCATTTCAGTATGAAGTGAACAATGTTAGGAAGAAAACCTACTGCTTCAATTGCCCCAGAATGCATGCAAATCCAGGATATTGCAATTGCCCCAGAATGCATGCAAATCCAGGATATTGTCCTTAGCCTCGTTCTACAGACAAGAGATGACCAAATTCACTTTTATCTATTCTTCTCATTTTCATCTCACTCTTACTTTCTGGAGTTGAATCTCAGAGATTATGGCTAATACATGGTCTGCTGGTTTCTCTCTGGCTCTTCTATATGTGAAACCAGTAAGATAAATTGAAGGTAGATGTCAGTGCCAGATGGTGCTGAAAAGCATGACTGAGGTGGAAGGAGGGGACTGGCTGCTGGATATTACTTCCTAGATCTTTAAAGAGGAGGTGTGTATAGGTGAATGGCAGCTGTCCTGACAGCAAAGGGAGATATGATCCTTCTACTTCTCATTTGAATAGGAGTGGTAACAGTTGTAGATTAGTACCCGAGGAAGAAGCCTGTGGTTGAGAGCTGGCAGGAGAAGAATTAAGGGTTAGCAGGAGAATATCTAATCTTCCTGTGAGCAGCAGTAACCACTCTCCTGATGGTGAAGGACAGGGGTGTTGTCGATAAAGACTGAGAAGAATAAGAGGAAAAGTCAAGGTTTTCAGTCTTCTGTTAGGGGATACTAAGGTTCTGGGGGTGACCATGCATCTTATTCCAACAATTAATGGCTGGTTTAAAGGAGCCTAGAGAGGAAAACCCCAAGGTAAGGAAAGGGAAGTTTAGGAAAGGAAATCCTTATAGGACATTGTATCTCAGGTAATAGGAGCTGGTATGCATTATAGTGGGGGTGGGGGAAGAAATGAAGGGTTTGGGGGACAGAATTAACCTAGTACTATTCATATATTTTTTTTAAACAAAGATTGCACCCTTAGCGAAGCCTCCCTCTACCTGAATCTTATTGTGGAGATCCTGATCTTTTGTCATATGACTCATTATCAGCATAATTAATTGCCTTGTGTTTTTTTTGTGTTCTACTCTTTCTAGGCAACAGAATGATATATTTTTTTCCTCCTCCAAGAAAAATCTCATCTGTTGTTTTAGGAATGTGTGTGTGTGGGGGGCTAGATATTCCATTCCCTTAGGAATGGAACTTCACTGAAATATATCAAATTAAATTAGACCCTCTCTCTTCCTTCAACTGTTGTCAACATCTAGTAACATTTATCCAGTACCTATTATGTACAAAACATTATGCTAGTATTACTTTAGTCTTTTCATAGATAATATGAAATGGACTGTTTGGGGGCATTATTTTTCTCATCACTGGGGGGAGAGCAGATGCCCACTTTCAAGGGCTCTTTCTAGAGGGCATTCTTGCAATCCAGTCCTTGGGTAGGGTTATGTTAAATTAACTCTAAGGCCTCCTTTAACTTTTAGATTCTTTGATTTTAAAATATGGTCCCTGACTACAAGGATATCTCATACTAATTTGTAAAATAAGTTATTGTTTTTCTCTCCCTCCTTTCCCCCATTGGAATAAACAAAACAAAACCACAATATGAAATATGCCAGTCATAATATACATAATGGAGGCAGGAACTGGAAATAAAGGATTGAGTAGTAGAGGATTCCTCTACTCTGACTTCTTTTAGTAGTCTTTGATTCCATGCTCCCCTCTCTTCCCCCTTTCATTTTTCATGAGACCTAAAGGATCTTGAGTGAAAGTGAGAGTGCCTCTTGCTCTTTTGGCAGAGCCCTCCCTGAAATGTGTTTTACCATAGGATCCCTATAAGGGTATTAATTAGGAAGAATAAGGACTTTCTAACCCTTTATCAGATTGAGAGTTGGAAAAAGAGCTTGTCCCCCCTGAACAGGAAAGGTCAGGTTCAAAAACAGATTAGATGCCTCTGGGTTTTACTAAACTATTTGGCTATTCTGTATTCCAAAAAAGCTTGGTCCCTGGAGTGAAGATTTACCATCTGGAAGGGAAAAGCTTTCCACAGTCAAGGATTTGGGAACTAATAGATTTCATGATAGCAAGTGAAACTTCTGAGAGATTTTCCCTAGCCTGATACTGAGTTTGTGAAGGACCTTGTCTGGAAAAGAGAAGTTTAAGCCACTGGGTTCTAAGCTGAACAAGAAATGATAAAACTCACTTTGCCTTTTACAGAGAAGAAGCAGCAAAACAGGTACAAAAAAGAAGTACTAAAATATCACAGGTCTTGGAACAATATATATTGAAAAACAAAGGAATTGGGGTTGTGGCTGAAAATATCATACCCTGCAAAGTTAACCATAATCCTGAATAAAAAAAATGGACATTCAGTGACTTGTCAGACTTTCAGGATTCTATTAAGAAAACAACAACCCAACAATAAACCTGAATAGAATATAAAAGAGCCAAGAAAATATATACTACATATTAAAGACTAATTGCAAGGAACTCAATAAGTACAGCCTATACTTTTTATATAAGGCATTGTAAAATGTGCATCCAAGATTGTTATTAGTAATTGGATAGTTGGTAAGAAAGATTGAGGTAGACCTGAGTATGACATGATCTTAAAAAGTAAAACTGTTTAGGAACAGGTAAAGAAGTACTTATCTTATACAAATGAGGTACAAGAAGAAGAACTAACAGAGGAATTAGAGGGGGAAAGAGGGCTGGTAGTTCTGGAACCCTACTTTCATCAGGAATGGATTTAAGAGGAAACATTACATATATACTTAGAAAGGTATAAAAGTCTTTTAATTTCAGAAAGAAACAAAAGACTGAAGAAATTGGAAGGGGGAGAGGATAAGGGAGGGATTTTTTAGAGAGTAGGGTGAAGGAATAGGATACTGGGGCTATAGAAGGGTGTTTAGATTAATGAGAATGGGAGGACATGGGAGGAATCCTGGGAGGGGTGTAAGTTAAGTAATAGGAAGGCAAGGTAGTGGGTAGAAGTAAAGTAGAGGAGTCAGCAGGGATAGGAAATAAGAGATACACACAACAGATAGCATGAAGATCAGGAGTAGAGTGGTAATCATGAACTTGAACAAAGTTAAGGCTAAAAAAGAGAAAAACAGGGAAACACCAGGTGTCAGTCATATTTATTAATGTTGTTTTGGATTATTTAAAATAGCTAGAAGGTGTAAGGTTGGGATATCACTGTGGTGTAGGCAATGACGAATAGGAGGACTTAGAAAAATATGGAAAGACTCAGACTTATGAAGTAAGAGGTTATTCACACTCAGAGAAACAAAGGACAAATAAGTATAGTACAGTCTTATGTAGATGCATATATCTGTATATGTCTATATGTGAGTATGATTATGAATATCTTTGTATGTGTATGTATATATGTATCTTTGTGTATGTTTGTATGTATATACATGTATATGTATATATGTGTGAGTATATGTTCATATATATGTATAAATCATAACCTTCTTGGGGAGGGGAGCATGGAGGAAGGGGAAAAGAAGAAAAAATTTAAAAGTGCACAGCAGAGATCAAAAGAAAACTTACAAGGATGCCAAGAAAAGATGAATATCTCTGAACACAATGCACAGGATTTATTATATAGTTTTTCTTGAAATGGAAATTTATTACTACATATTTTGAATACTCTTTTACATTATGTTGTTCAAATGACAATGCTTTTTTCTTTTAATTTGTATTTAAGTTTCAATATTAAATTTAAAATAAAAAATAAAATGTCATTGTGTGTGTTGTGTAACACAGCTAACAAGTGTCTGAGACTGGATTTGAACTTAGATCTTCCTGACTTCAGGCACAATATTCTATCTACTGCACCATCTAGATGTTCCATATGTAAAAGTACTTTCTGATAAATCTTCAAATGAAAAGGGCTCTAAATATATTTTTATTTTTAATGTTGAAATACTTCTTCATCTTACCTTCACTATTGTACTATTATTGAAGCCCTGGTCTTTGCTCATTTGTATGATTTCTCTCTTGGAAAAGGTCCCTATTTTACCCTGAATTATGTTTCCAAGCCTGGATTGCATCTTTCAGCCATACAGCTACATAGCCTTGACCTTCCAGTGAAATTTCCAAGTTCTGACACATCACCAATGTGTCAGACACCAATGACTAGGAGAAATTCCCTAGAACAATTTGAAAGGGATAATGAAACAAATAGTATTTCAAGAAATTAGAGGTGAATATAAGAAAAAAAAAGACAAAACCAGGTTTCTTCCGTCAAGGAACTCACATTGCAAAAGGGCAGTAAAGTCCAAATTTCTCCATACATATTTGCATTTACATATACATTTACCTGGTGTAAATTAAAAATAATCTCAAAGGGAACTCATGGGAGGAGAGGGGGGGAGGGAGAGGAAGAGAGAGAGAGGGAAGGGAGGGGAGGGGAGGAGGGAAGGGGAGGAAGGCAAGAGGAAGGAAAGGAAGGGAAGGGAAGGGGAGAGGAAAGGAGGGAAAGGAAAGGGAGGGGAGTATCATGAGCTGAGGCATGGGGTATATGGAGGGGAGTAAAGTACAAGAAAACTGGAAGGGTAGGAAGGGGTCAGATTGTGAAGGACTTTAAATGACAAAGTATTTTGTATTTGTTACCTAGAGGTAACAGACAACTGTTGGAATTTATTGAATAGGTTGTTGACATGATCAGAACTGCATTTTTGGAAAATGACTTGTCCCACTGAGTGGAGGATGAACTGGAGTAGGGAGGAAATTGAGCAAGGAGACCAACCAATAATTATTGCAATAATCCAGGCATAAGGTTATGAGAGTCTGTATCAGGGTAATGGTATATGAGTGGAGAGAATGCGGCATGTATGAGAAATGTTTGCATTTAGAAATAATATTAATTAGTAATGATGATGATGTTCAGTGATGTCTGACTGTTTGTGACTCCATTTGGGGTTTTCATAGTGAAGCTATTTGCAATGATTTGCCATTTACTTCTCCAGCTCATTTTACAGATGAAGAAACTGAGGCAAACAGGATTAAGTAACTTGCCTAGGATCACACAGCTAGTAAGTGACTGATGCCAGATTTAAACTCAGGAAGATTAGTACTTCCTGACTCCAGGCCTAGCACTTTATCTGCTTCACCACCTAGTTGGCCTTATAACAATCATTATAATAATAGTAGTTGTAGTAGTAGTAGTAATATCCAGCATTTATATAGTACTTTAAGGTTTGCAAAGTGCTTTGTAAACCTTATCCCATTTTATTGTCACAATAACCCTGAGTAGTAGGTACAATTATTGTCCCCAATTTACAGATGAGGAAACTGAGGCAGAGGCTAAATGACTTGCCCAAAGTTACATAGCTAGCAAGTATATGAGGTATTATTTAAACTCAAGTTTTCTCTGCTCATAGTCCAAAGCCCTTTGCAACCACAGATGCAAAGGATTTTCTAGAGAAAAGAGATAGAGAAAAGAGATGGAGAGCTGGGGAAATGAGAGTTAGGAGGTAGCAGAAAAACTATATTAAGGAAATATATTAATATGAGATTGTTGAAGGAACAAATCCAGACATACCACAGAAGGAGGGATCAGAGAAGTAAATCTAAAAGTTCATCCTGGGGATTTCCAGATCCAGAGTGTGCTGAGCTTCTGATAACATTCACCATTTCTAAGAAACTGAAAGTAGCATTGCTTCTCCTCCTCCCCTCCCCCTTCCTGTGTGGCACACTGCAGCCCCAAACTAGCTCCACAGAGGTTTTCCAGGTGAAAAGGTGCCCTAGTGCTCTTGCTCCTCATCCCTTTAACTGGAGACTTATGCTACAGTTTTCATTACCACTGAAATATCGTTTATTTTATATTCTCTACTAAAGCCTTTCAGGGATAGGGCCATACATTTAGAGTTAGAAGGGATTTTAGAGCCACCAATTTGAACCCCTTTATAGATGAAAATGGTGAGACCCCAAAAGGTGAAATGACTTCCCAAGTATTCACCCAGTGAATAAGCAGCAGAAACATGATTTGAATCTAAGTCTTCTGACTTTAAATACTCTCCAGGGTATCACTCTGCCCCAAACATGAGATGCACTTAATAAACACTGGTTTGCTTGATTTTCTTCCCCTTCCACTTCCCATTTCTCAGTTACTCTTCAACCAACTCCAGTTAGGAAGCAGAAAAAAGAGGGGGATGGGTGGGAAATGGGGACCCAAAGGGAGGGAGAGGGAGTAATGGTAGCTGTCTGTAAATATTTGGAAGAAAGCCACCCAGAAAAGATATTAGAACAATTTTTTCTATGTTCAGAGAACTGCAAGGTGGAAAGGACAGACTAATTCAATACTACCAGCTATAACTATTCTATCCCAACTCCCAAGATGACTTCTTCTACTCCAGAAGCCAGCATCTCAGTGCCAGCATCCACCAGCAAGGAATTCAGTCTATGAGCAGAGCAGATAGAAGATCAGTGATGTTTCATACAGGTGTACCTTTGATACTTCTGTTGATGTTATGTAGCTTTGCATGCCATCAGAGAACTCCTATCACCATTCACCCTGTGCACACCCAAACAGAGAAACAGAGATGGAGAGGAGGATTTTAACCAGTACCAGTAATGCTTTGTGATGCTCTCTGAGTAAACCCCAAAGTTCTCCTGCTGTGTCAGCAACCCCAAGACTGGATTAAGCTGACTGGGAGCATTCTCCTATTTATGAATGATAAAGTTCAAGCACCTTGAACCAGACACTATCTTGATTAATGGCATTTCTCTTATCTTGTATTTTTAATGGCCTTCTCTGGTTTTTTAAAAAATATTTTATTTACTTTTAGTTTTCAACAGTCATTTTTATAGGATTTTGAGATCTAATTTCCCCCCTTTCTCCCCTTAACCTTCTCTAAGATGACACGTAATCTGATATAGGCTATACATAAATGTACAATCATATTAAACATTTCCACTTTAGTCATGGTGCAAAGAAGAATAATAACCAAAGGAAAAAAACCCAAGAAAGAAAAAACAAACAACAAAAAAGGAGACAAAATAGTATGTTTCAAACTGCATTTGGATCCACAGTTCTTTCTCTGAATGCAAATGGAATTTTCCATCCTTAGTGTTGGAATTGTCTTAGGTTATTGCATTGCTGAGAAGAGTTAAGTGTATCAAAGGTGATCATTGTCCAGTGTTGCTGTTCTCCTTATTCTGCTCACTTCACTCTGCATCAGTTCATGTAAGTCTTTCCAGGTTTTTCTGAAGTTCGCCTGATCATCATTTCTTATGGAAGAATAGTATTCCATTACATTCATATACCACAGTTTGCTCAGCCATTCCCCAGTTGATGGTGTTAACAATTACTGAACTCATTCTAAGAAAGACAAAATCAAGCTGTATGTGCATGTTTATTTCTCTCAAAGCTTATGGAACATAGATATAGAGATATGCATGGGAGCTCACTGTGCAAATGAGCCCAAGGACAGATAGACAAAGGGGATTTTATGTCCTCAAAGTAATTCCCTCTCACCTCTCCCTCCCTTCCTAGCTCAGGATGCCTATGTCAGCCAAAATTATAGTCTCCATATGTGTTAACCATAATATGAGAAAGGAATTTCCTAATTGGATAGGTTGTAAATACAATAAGATAGAAGAAATGTCAAAGTGTCTGTTGAAATTGTAGACCCAGGATACTTGTGTTTCCTCTATCATTAATATGATATAAAATAACATATGTCTATAGAATACCAAGATAAGAAAAGTCCCATTATTCAAGACAGTATCTGAGTCAAAGCACTTTACCCTTGGCAGAAGAATGCCTCTGGTCAGCTTCATCTGGTCTTGTAGTTGCTTATACAGGAAGGAGCATTTCAAATTTACTCAGAGAACAAAGCAAAGCATGTCTGTTATGCCAGAGCATGCAAAGCATTATGGTAGGTTAAGCTCAGAGTGGGCCAAAATGTCTCTCTTGATAGGGCAATCCATGTTTTAGTCTTTTGTCAGTTTTGGGGGTTCAAAATGGCATCAGGAGGGATTCACATTCTCCTTCTTTTGGTCAAAGGTGTGCCAAAAGTTTCCACCTATAGACCAAGGAAGGCATGGGAAAACTTCACACTTCCTTAGAGTAGAGTATCTTCAGATGATCCATGAGCCTCCAGCTACAAGCTGGCAACTATGGGAGTAGTCAGAAAGACCCAATAGGCTCTTTTCAAAGACGTATGAGTTGTCAATTGAGAGAAAATAGCATAATACGGGTCCTTGGTTAAAGGCATAGAGAGATGGTTCACTGTCCCAACCACAAAGGGCTAGATTCAAGCAAGACAACAAAGTTTTTCTCACAGTTCACCAAAAATACATAATTACCCTAAGTCAGGTACAGATCTAACCACTTAGAGGGCTCACAATGGACTAATTATGAAAAGGGAGATTTATATGTCACCAAGATAACCAAGACAACTTAAACATGAATCATGCAAATCAATACAGTCATTATCACCAGGGTTAAGTCTCCTTGTACCCCAATAACTCATGCCCAATGTCCATTTTAGTAATACCTCTTGAACCTCATATATCTCTTGTTCCTCGGTATCCTTTCTTGGGCAATAACTTTTATTCTTAGGACAGTTCTAAAAGAGAGTTCTGTTTCTCTGGTTCAGATCCAGAAGTTCCCAGATAATTTTGATTTAGCATAAATGAGTACAATCACTTAAATTTAGTTCTCCAATTTTGAAATTACAGAGAGTTTTGATTTATGTATCATCTGCTGGTTCTGTCCTTACCTAAGTATGATGTTATAAGAATCTTTTAAAAATTTTGTGGTCCAATCATAAAATGAGTTCTTTTGCCTTTTAAAATTATCAGACAGATATGTTAATAATGGGAAAACAATTTCACTGACTTTTACCATTATCCTATACAATTTATGTATAAATATCCAAATTTGATATCTTATTACCAAAACATGTTTAAAGCTTGAATTTCCATGATAGATGAATTTTGGAAGCCCATCACATACATTTGTATATAATTTTTAGAGGAAACAGCCTAATCTTGTTGCTTTTTCTCAAAATTCGTTATCTTATTTAATTAGATATCTATCATATTACATCTTTGTCGTATTACTTGGTCTAATCATTTCATCCTTAGAATGATGTTTTCATTATTATTTGACCACAAACATAGGTTAAAATTGCAAGCTATTCATATTGCATCCAATTGTAGTAACTCAAGAGATATTCCGGTAGCCATCTGTTATTTAATAGATTTAGTATTGTACTTACAAAACTTCTTGGTTATGGAAACTTGTTTTTAAAAGGGACATAGGTGTAACAAGGTCACATATCATAACAGAAAGGAAAAACGTCCTTAGCTCTTTTTGCTTCCAGGCATTAGTCATATCCGACAGTCAATCATGTAGTAAATGTTAAAAGTAGGGCTCACGATTAATCAGATGGGAAATTTTCCTTTACAGAAAGGAAATAGCACAGTTGAAAAATAGAATTAGAAAGATCCCTACCAAGGTGATGTCCAAGGTTGTCCTCAAACCTCTTTGCAGGCACATTCATCTTTAGCTGCTCTTAACCTGCAGAACACGCCATTGTACTGTTTGCTTCGTGGCAGTTCAGACAACTATATCTATAATCAAAACTCAAAACAATAGTAAATTATTATCCCATAAAGTCTTGAATAGCAAGTTCCAAGACTGAGTTTCTGGTGAGTTCAGCTCTCAAGGATCACACATTCTATAGAATAAGGATCTAATCTCACATTGGCAATGCTAAGAGACTGATCAAAGAAAAATACTACTGTTCTCAGAATCCCTTTAAACAATGGGAACACCTTAAGGTGTGTCTTAAGTAGTTTGTATGAATTTCTGTACATGTTTTAATTCCAGATTAAAAAGTGATATTAGATTTTTTTTTGTTAAGATAACACAAGATAGATCATAAGTTACTACTCTTCACTAACATAACTGTCTGCACTGGAATCCTATCCCTGCTTAAACAAAACAAAGAGGCTCCTGACTTTAATCTCACAATTTGATAGATTTACAGACTCATTCCACAAGTTTGTTTATTCTTCTCTAATTATGCTTACTCTGGAAGAATGAGATATTTCAGGAATTGAATTTTATACATGTCATAGGTTCAAACACTAATTTAACTCTTGCTTGGACCATGGAATGACTACAAATTCACATCAAACCAATAAGATTTCTTCTACTTTACAACTCATTACAATAATTTAGGAATAAATTATTTTGTAAATGAAAATTTAGTAAGCCTTTTAAATATCATGCAAGAGACTTTTTTTTCAAAACATCTCTTATAAAAGTATTTTGCCTTCTTTAAAACAGTTTAAATTTATCCTGATATTAAGAGGAATAATCACTAAACTTTTATGGAGGAAAATTAATTCTAAACTTCTAAAATTATAGATATCTCTCTTTTCTACCTTAAAGCAAAAATAAACTTTAAAACATTGAAATTCATCAAACTAAGTTAGTGCAAAATGTCTTTAAGTAACATAAATATATTCCCAAAGTATTATAATAAAGAATTCCTAGGTACCACAAAATTCCTTAGTCAAAATGGTGCTGTAATGAGGAGTATATTAAGTTTTATTAGCCAAGAAGAATAGACCCAGTTAAATTAGCCTTATCACAATAACAAACCAGGCCTTTAAAAGTTTCATCTATCTTCTTTCCTTGGTCTTTAAACATATCACTAGAAAATAATTACATTCTGGAATCTGTCAGAGATAGTGAATGTATTAGTACACAAACTTCCAAATTTATGTATGTATAAATGTATATATGTGTATATATATTACATATATATACATACATACATACATACATGTGCATGTGTGTGTGATTCTTAGAATAAACAGGCTTGAAAATCACACCCCTATTTTGTGCAAGCATTCCCAGTTACTCAGTAGGAATTTCACAGAAAACACTTGCACAGACTTGATAAGAATTTTAGGTGATACTTCCTCTTAAATATATACAAAACTTGAACATTTATCTTGACCCATTCCTTCTCATATATATATATATATATATATACACACATACATACACATACATACATACATACATGTGTGTATACATATATTTGTGTATATATAGTTTACATTTCTTAATCTAACATCCAGATTATAAAAGAAATTGCTTTTTCAACAGCATATCTGATGCAATTGTTTACCAAATCACATAATTTATAAATGTAACAATACCCTATGCAGTATTATGTATTTAAAACTTGAAACAACCCATTATCAGTTTAGGTGAATACATTTCCAAATCTCTTTCCACAGAGAACTGTTCATTTCATCATTACTATGTTGAAACTACAACTGTAAACCATCTTATATCTTTTTCATAGCAGCTAAGATTTCAAGTGAAAAATTCTGCTATCATAGTAAATATTGGTATTATTATTATTATTACCTTTTTATAGCCAAATATACCTCACTAAATAAGTTTTCAAACTATCAATTTTTTATTATATTCTTTTAAGGTCCAATTAATATGCACTGAAATTTAGATTAAAAATTGCTTTAACACCATTTCTACCTCGCAATGGTCTCTTGAATTTTAAGATCTAAGAGAATTTTAGAAATACAATACAATTTTGAAATGAAGTAGTAACACAAGCAATAAACTTCGGAAAACGTCGATTGCATTTCCAAATTAATCTTATTACTGTTGATATTTTAAAATTACTTCAAAGTTATCAGGTATGGAACAATTACATTAAACTAGAGAGATAGTGGTAATGTTTTGTCTACCATATGTCAGTCACTGTGTTAAGCATTTTACAATAATCATATCATTGTGATCCCGTAATGACAACTATTATTATTTTTTCCCTTTACAAATCAGGAAATGGAGCAGAGATAAAATAGGTTGGCATAAATTACAAAGCTGATACCTCTCTGCAACTGGAATAGAGAAGTGTGGGCTTACCAAGAGCAGAGGTTGACTGGCTTCTCACCTTGTGGTGCCATGCCAGGCTTTTGTGCTTTTTAATTTAGGGAAGTTTTCTGGGGCCCCATGAATGAGAGTAGTTCCAGGTGTTATATGTGCAAACCCACAGAGGAGAAGATGCTCAGTCTATTTAAAAACAAGGAATAGGACAGTTCAATTGGAGCAGATGGATTGTAAGACCAATGAAAAATATGTCCAAAAAGTTTGAAAGGAGTGATTCTGTATGTTCTGGTATACCTTACATATCAGGGCAAAGGGTTTGACCAAGACCCTATCTTATCTTGCTTGGAGAGCATCTGAATTCTCCCCAGTGATGAGAGATTTAACATCTCAATATGGTCCATTTCATATCACCTATGAAAAGACTAAAAGAATTCTAGCACAGTGTTTTGTACTTAATAAATGTTAGGTGATGATTGAGGAAGAGAGAAGGTATAATTCAATTTGATGTGTTTCAACAAAGTTTGTCTTAAGTGAATGGAAATTCTAGCCTGCTTATGTCTTTCCCACCCTAAAACAACAGATCAGATTTTTCTTGATGTAGGAGAAAAGATATAACTCCATCAGCTAGAAAGAATAGAGTGCAAATGATGCAAGGTAATTATGCTGATAATGAGAGAAGATGAGGATCTCAGTGATAAGATTCAGGTAGGGGGAGGCTTTGGTAACAGAACAATCCTGGTGAAAAAAAATGGACGTGAATTATACTAGATTAATTCTGTCCCTGAACACTCTATTTCCCTCCACACTCACTGCAATGTATTACAATTGTTGCTGCCACAGACAGTGTCCCATAGGGATTCCCTTTCCTAAACTTCCTTTTCCTTACCTTGGGGACTTCCTCTCTGGACACCTCCATACCAATCACTAATTGTTGGAATAGGATGCATGCAATAGGATGCCCCCCAGAGACTTAGTGTTCCCTTCCAGGATACTGAAAGCCCTGTCACTCTCATTTCTTCTCACTCTTCATCAACAACTCCCCTGTCCTTCAGCTTCAGGAAAGTGGTTACTGCTGCTCTCAGGAAGAATACATATTCTCCTGCTAATGCTTAGTTCTTCTCCTGCCAGCTCTCAAGCATAGGACTATTCCCAGGGTCCTAGCCCACAATTGTTACCTCTTCTGTCTAGATTAGGCCTAGAAGGATCATATCCTCCCTTTGCTGTCAGGACAGATGGCATTGATCCTATATCTACCTCCTCCTGAAAGACCTAGGAAGTAATATCCTGCAGTCTTCTTCCAGCACCTAGTCATACCTTTCTGCATCATCTGGCACTGAAATCTACCTTCAATTTATCTTATTGAAGTTTCACATATAGTTTCACATATCTTCTCTCTTCAGAGAGAAAGAGCAGACCAATGTGTTAGTCAAAAGCTCTGAAATTCAACTCCAGAGAGTAAGAGTGAGAAGAAAATGAGAGAAGAAGAGATACAGGTGAGTTTGTTCTTCTAGTGTCTGTAGAATGAGACTAAGGACAACATCTCAGGTTTGGATGCATTCTGGGGCTATTGAAGCAGTAAGTTTTTTTCTTAACATTGTTCCCTTCCTAATGAAATGAATTCTCTTAGTTTACATCAACAAATGGCAGGAATAGATCAAGGAGTAAAAGGAGAATTCATTTTAGTGTCATGGAAACAGTCCTAGACAAGAAGTCCATGAGATCTGAATTCCAGTATGAGTTTTTTTCACCAGGTGTAACCCTGCACAAGCCACTATAAAACAGAAGCATTCTAAGGTTCCCTTTCAGTTAAGAAACTAAATTACACTAATGTAAAATATTCTGGACATTGAATCAGGAGACTTAGATATGAATCCTAGTTAATGCTCACATTGTCTATGTCACAGGGTTGTTGTGATGAAAACTCTCTGTAAACTCAAAAAGATAAATGTGACCTATGATCATTTGGCTACTGAGTAGCATGGTAGAGTGGTGGACCTGTACTCAGGATAGATCTGAGTTAAGATTTGACTTCAAACACTGACTAGCTGGGTTACATGGCAAGTCACTTGTCCACTTCCTTCCTCAATTTCCTCATCTGTAAAATGTATAAACAAAAACAGCACCTACTTCCCAGGGCTGTTGTAAGGACAAAATGAAATAATATTTGTAAAGCACTTCACAAACTATAAAGTACTACATAAATGCTAGTTATTAATATTTTATATTTATTATTATATTATATATTTAATAATATACTATATTATTATATAGTATAATATATTTTTATATATAATATTATATAATATACAATATATTATTATATTATTATTATACAGGGCTTTCTTGGGGGAAGCCAGCTTGGAATGCCTTGTTTCCTATATAGACCCTGCAGAGTAGGCAGGGAACAAGGATCAGATTATTTGGGTATGATTCTGTTCCTGGGTGCTTTTATGATGAAAGGGTACAAACCTAAAACTGTTCCTGGTAAAAATGTGTAAGGTTATATTTTTAGGTCATAGTATCATAGATGTAGAGCTGGCAGGGTCTTCAGAAGGCCACTGACTCTTGAGACAACTCATTATACTTTGGGAACCTTTTTATCATTAGAAAGTTTTCCCCCAATTATAAAAAATATGCTTTCCTGCAACTTCTACCTGCATGGAGCTAAACAGAGCTAAGCAGAATAAGACTGTCTCTTCATATTAGCTTTTAAATGCATGAGATAGCTAAAATAAACCCTTTTTTCTCTTCTCTTCTGAATCATCTTTCACTCTTCCCATTTCTTACCCCAATATCTGTTATGGAGTCTCATTGATTCTAACTCCACAGACAACTTTCACATCTATCACTTCCTTCCACACAGATGGATCCACTACTATTTATTTAGTGTCCCCATTAACAATGACTCAGGCCCTTATTGTAGCCTCCTAACCTATCTCCCTGAATTCAGTATCTACACTCACCAATTCATTCACAACAGAGCTTCAAAAGTTATCTTCCTAGTGCACAGGTCTGACTGTCATTTTCCTGATCAGAAATCTTCAGCAACTCATTAATGCATATATAATACAATATAAATTCTTTGGACTGGCATCTAAAGGCCTGGTTCCAACTTGCCTCTTGAGTTTCATTTCACACTTTTCCCTTTACCTGCTTTACTTACCAGCCAAACTGTTAACTGTTCCCATGACCTCCCACCTGATTGAATTCACAAAAGTCATCTACTATGCCTGTAATGCATTCTCTCTTCATTACTGCCTGTATACATTGTTTTTTCCCCTTTTTGTAAGTTTTGTAAAATGGAGGAGGAAATTGAAAGAAGAGAAGAACTCAGATTGAGAGAAGACTGAGATAGGTTAAATAAAGAACCTGGGAGGAAGCTGTATGGTTTTTATTCCTAGAAAAGAAAAAGAGAGTGAGAGAAACAAAGAAAAAGAATATAAGAAAAAAAGTGTATGTGTGTGTGTGTGTGTGTGTGTGTGTGTGTGTGTATGAGAGAGAGAGAGAGAGAAAGAGAGAGAGAGAGAGAAAGAGGAGAGAGAGAAGAGAGAGAGGAGGGGGGAGAGGAAGATTCATTACAAGTAGCTCACATTAGTATAGCACTTTACAATTTACAAAGTCCTTTCTTTGCAACAGTATTATAAGACAGGGAGTGAGAGGTAGCAGTAAAAGAACTGTCATTAATATTTGGAGAGCCACCAATCCCTCCTAGAGCAATGATGTCCCTCTGTGTTCTCTTTCTAAATAGCACTGGAATATAAGGACCTGTGTGGTAGCTCTTAATGTTTTCAGAGTAAGACTGAAGAATTTTGAGAGAAAATGGAAAAAAAATGAGTAATTATCCTGATCAGACCACAGCAATCTTCTTGGAAAGTTTTCTGTGCTAGCCTGTCTAATGCAAGGGAAGAAGAGAAATGGTACTTGACTTCTATCCTCAAGTAAGTCTTCATGTAAATAAATTTTCCCCTCATAGAATTGTAGGTGGTAAGAAATGAAAAGTACACTAGAGAACATCTAGTTCAGCCTCCTCATTTTATAGATGACAAAAAAGCCAAAAGAAAGTGACTTGCCTAAAATCATACCGAGTAGCAGAGCTGTTATTTTCTCTTGTTCTGTCAGGCAATGATGGGGCCCTAAGCATGGTGATAGTGCAGATATAAAGATATACAGGGAAAAGAGAAACATTCAGAAGGAAGTAGTTCCTCCTACCATTTTTCTATGAACTTGTTTACTTGTGTTTTTCTTTAAAATTTAGAGTAATTTTGATAATGATTTTTCCTTTGGAATGATGAGCATGATGTTTAAGATTATTAATTAATTTTATAGAAAATAATTATATTAATTGACATTATAGTATATTATTTATACTACATATTATTATATCATTATTTTATTTGTAATATTTTAGTATGTTATGTATTTCATCTAACACAAAATAATTTAAGATATATCACATATATGAATGATATGATTTTTATGATCAAAGTGATTTTTACAAGCTGAGCCATATTTTATGCACTACATTAATAAGTCATTTGATATATTCCTATATTCTGATAACAAGTAGCAATGTACAAACCCCAGATGCCAGACCAAGGGGCACAGTAACTATAAAATTAGTAGTAGACAGATCAATACTACTTAGTTCTAAAGTTGACCTTAAAGATCATCTGGTGCATTACCCTCCCCCCCCCCCATGAAATTTACGGATGAGAAAACAGACCCAGAGAGGGGTAGTAATTTGGCCAAAGACACACAGTTGATAAGTAGCAAAAATACGATAAGACTTAAGTTTCCTATAAAAGAAGAACGTGAGACTAAAAGATCTCAAAAGCTCCAGTTCTGTCATTCTATGATTTTTTGATTCTATTATTTGCTTGTGGGTTTCCTTTTTTTGACTCTTGTTATGGAGCTGGGTCATCTCTTGACTGCACCTCAGCAGAGGGAAAATGGAGATGATACTGATCAGGAGAAGTGAAAATTAGAAAAAAAATAACTTACTTCCCATACTACAGTAGATAAATGACTGTTGAGTCAGATCACCTGAGCCAAAATCCCATCTCTGATGCTTACCATCTGTGTAACCCTGGACAATTCATTTAACCTTCATCGTCTCGGTTTCTGCCTCTGTAAAAGGAAGAGGTTTGGCAAGATGGCCTTTGAAATTCCTTCTACCTCCAGATCTATGATGCATTTATCACGCAGTTCAGACAGGTCTTGTTGTTGCTTCTGTTCCTTCATTCTCAAAGAGGACCAGTAAAATCATGAGGGTGATATCTTGACTTGCACAATGAATAGAATTTAAATGAGACAGCCTCATTCCCTTCTCTACATTCCTTGAAGCCCAGTGGCAAGATAAAAGTCAAGAAAAGATACAGTGGATGACCTTGGCCTTTCTCAATTAAGGTCCTACTCAGGCTCCTGCTTGTCTGAGGCAATGCCAATTTAATGACTAAGGGCTAAAACTTCAGAATCTAGTGAAGTGAGATGCTTTTATGTTCAGTATCTTGTATCTCAGAATCAGAAAATGTTAGGGCTGGAAGGACCCCTAAAGATCATTTGGTCTAAGCTTTGAAACCAAGTATGTTGTAGTGGTTTTACACATTGGTTTTACATCCTGGCTTTAAGTCTTATATCCGTCATTTCCTAGTTCTACAGCCTTGGACAATTCCTTCAATAACAATGCCTTCAATTTCCTCATATGTAAGGTGAGCTTAGGCTAGATGCCTTCGAAGTTTACTTCCAGCTTTAAATTTCTATCAACCTCTTCATTTCACAAATGAGGAAACTGAGAACCTGAAAAAAATGAGTGATTTATCCCTGGTCATACAACTAAAAAGTGCCAGAATCAATTAGACTTAGAACTCAGGCTTTGCAATTCCAAATGGTCATGAACAATCCACTATACAAGGGGTAGGGAACCTGTGGATTTGAGGCCACATGTGGCCTTCTGTGTCTTTGAATGTGGTTTTTCACTGAGTCCAATTTATAGAACAAATCTTTTTATTAAGGGGATTTTTTTCCTGTGAAGTTTGGATTCAATCAAAGGGCTACACTGGGGGACCTAGAGGGCCACAATGTGGCCTCAAGGTCACAGGTTCCCCACCCCTGTACTATACCACAGTCACTTTCTAAACTTCAACCAGAATTCAGTCCACTAAATAAAGGATCTCAGGGTTCAAGGGTAGAAGGACCTCAGAGGTCACTGAGCATACTCTCCCCTTCATTTTACAGATGAGAGAACTAAGGCTTACAGAGGGGAAGTAACTTACCCAAAGTCACATGAGTTGTAAGTGGTAAAGTCAGGTATCAAACCTGGATTTTATGACTTCAGATCCAGGGCCCATTCCTCTGCACCACAACTGCTTCAAGATAAACTTTTACATAGTACCAGTACCCATACTTGTTGAGTGCTCTAGATTTTTCAGATCACTTTCAGATAAACTATCTCACTTTAACCTCACAACAACTCTATGCCATAAAGAAATTCATAGTCCCATTTTACAGATAAGGAAACTAAGAGGTTCTAAAGTAACAATCTTCTGACTGTTAGTTCAGTGTTCTTTACTTACAACATACTACTTTATACTTTATACACGCCCCATTCACTTTTCTGTTTACCGTTGTTTTCCAGAAGAGAATTTCTGAAATACAGGCAAAATTTTTTTGCAATGATAGCTGCAGGACATTTACATT
Source organism: Pseudocheirus occidentalis (assembly GCA_028646575.1). Classification (NCBI taxonomy): domain Eukaryota; kingdom Metazoa; phylum Chordata; class Mammalia; order Diprotodontia; family Pseudocheiridae; genus Pseudocheirus; species Pseudocheirus occidentalis. The sequence goes on along the minus strand of CM053593.1, from coordinate 197,517,342 downwards.
GTTTTGTTGTGAACTCTCATTCAAGAATAGTTTATACTGCTAGAATTATTTCCAGTTTATAGAACTAGATCTTGTAATGAAAATTCCCATAAAAATTAAAAAAAATTAAAGTGAATTCAATTAGGAAAATTGGAATTATTTTAAATTTTAAAATATCAATAGTTTTATTATCAAACCAAGGTAAACATAATACATATCTCTGTGTTGCTCAATTTATGTTGTGAAAGGCCTGAAAAGCTAAATATTGCATGCATGTTTTTGTTACCAAACCTTGACCCTTATCTCATACATATAAATGTGTATGTGTATGTATGTATATGTATGTATATGTGTATGTATGTGTGTATATGTGTGTATGTATATATGTAGGGAAGTTGGCCATTTACTCAAAGCATTTATTTTACAGAAAAACTGAAACCCAGGGAGGCAAAGTGAAATAGCCAAGATCGAGTAGGTGATGAGTAGTATGGTTAAAATTTCAATGATAGAAAGAGGGAATATTGTTTCCTCACTCCATATCTTCAAAGTTTTTGGTTACAACAGTCCTCCCCGTCCTCCTCCCCCCACCCAACTCCAGTCCAGGTCCAGGTTCAGGCCCTGTCAGTTTCTAGGCAAGTTACTCTCAATCCAATCCATTTCCACAAAGTTTATTAAGCACTTATTCTGGGGCAGGGGCATAGACTACAGAATTTTTAAAAAGATTTTTAAAAACAATCCCTAACCTATGTGGGGATTGCTGTATAAAGTGTGGCCAGGGGACGGAGCCAAGATGGCAGCATAGAAGGAGCAAAAGTTTGCAGCTCCCACATAACCATCTTAAATACCCATAAAATATGACTCTAAACAAATTTTACTGCTCCAAAATTCACAAAAATACAGAAAACACATCTCTTGCTGAAGGCAGCTTGGCACAAAGGGCTCATTGCAGGAGGCTGGGAGCCAAAACCAGCCCAACCTGAAACTGCGGCCTGGCCCCAGGGAAGTCCAGAGGAGCCACAGCTGGAGTCTTCAGGAGAGCAAATCACAGCAGTTGGGGGGCAGTTTCCAGATTTATCAAGCCAGGAGAAATAAGGCTAAGAGAAAGGTCAGTGGAGTTCAAGCTAAATTTGGGGGAGAAAAGTGGTCCAGCCAAACTGCTCCCAGGGCAAGGAAGCAGTGAAAGTAGCACAAGCAGCAGCTGTTTCCAACCTGGCTGCTTCAGAGCTCCCTTCCTGCAGATTGTAGGGGGGCCAAGGTAATTGATCAGAGGCCAAGTGTTCTTGCATTGAGTGGCCTGGATCCAGATCGTGGTCTTGGATGGTGGTTCTGGGGTATACTTTCGGTGAGCCAAAGTTGGTGGGGGCTGCAGCACCCCCCTAATAGCTCCGGCAGCTATGAAAACCCCAGTGATTTGGGACAGAGCTTTCCCCCCTGGAAGCAGAGTTCCACAGAACTAAAAAATCAAACAATTAAATATGGCCAATATGAGTAGGAAAAGAAAGCAAATTAAGAATAGCAATCAAACTCTAGAATCCTTTTTTGGAGACAAAAAGGATCAAAGCATGGAGTGGGAGGAAGGCAACACAGTCAGAACTCCCACACCAAATGCTTCCAAGAAACCTGAAGATTGCCTTACAAGCCATAAATATGATCATTGTAACTTATGAAACTTTTCTCAGTGTGGGGTAAGTGAAGGGAATACAAATGTATATATACATATACCTACACAT
>CM053593.1:197481622-197515133 GCA_028646575.1 Pseudocheirus occidentalis | reverse complement strand
AAGCACACACTTTTGTAAAGGGGCAGGTACAAAGTAGAGAACAGGACAAGTGGGGAGGTGGGATAGGAAGGAGGGAAATATAGTCAGTTTTTCACAATATGTCCATTGTGGAGATGTTCTACGTAATTACACATGTACGGCCTGTATTGAATTGCTTGTCTTTCCAGTGGGGGTGGGTGATGAGGTAGGAAGGGAAAGAATCTAGAATTTAAAGTTCTAAAATCAAATGTTAAAAAAGATATGTATGTATGTATATATATACACACACACACACACACATATATGTATAATGTGTATATTATTATTTCCAACTTTCTATAACATCTTTAAGATATAGTACTAATGGTGAGCTCAGCGTGTCAAAGGAAAATAAAATCTTTGTAGCTTGATGGTATATTGCTTACCACCCCTCCCCCTGCCCCAAAGTGTACCAGTTGTACAGCTCCACCAGCAGAGTGAGTTTCTTTTTACTTTACAGCCCCTTCATTATTACTGAAATGAAGTTGAATGAACTCTCTTTGAGCCTAAAAGACTGTATCTTAGTTTTAAGTAACTACAGGATTACTACAGTTTATTGACTAAGCAAAATGTGCAACAATGTATATCTGTAAAAATATGTATTTTTATTTGCATCTTTCATGCCAACAATCCCAGGTCCCATACGACCCTCCCTTATAACACTATCACCATCACCACTGCCACCAATTGAGCAAATTGACACAAAGGAGTATTTGATATTATACACTCTTGGGTTACACCATATCTCTTCCTACAGTTTCAAAATTCTCAGGCACGAAGATTGAGCACTTCATTTGGTATGAAATATTTGTTTGTTCTTGGAGGCATACTTGAAGCCTTGAAGACTTGTTGCTGGCTGTGTCAAAAAAGGGCTGGAACTTGAAATAAAAGATTGGAAGAGATGACTGATGGTCTCAAAGCAACTTCATTCAGCTTTTTTCATTATTGCTTTTCCAAGCTCAGTCATTTAAAATGGGAAACACCTATGATCTTGAAGCCAAGGAAAATTTCAGTGTCTGAGATGCACATAATTCTTAAGAGGTTCCTTTTGTCAGAGCTTCCTCCTAGAAAGGGGCACTCTTCATAGGGATTTCCTCAAGTTGTCAATCAAGACTTACAAAGAATTTCTCATGCCAAGTGACAGAGTTTACTAGGATGATGGACCTCAATTCAACCCTGAACACAGGAATATTTAAATACAGACAAAATATTTGTGGGTTCTGCTTGACTGTCTGTCTAGCTATTCTATTTTACACAAGAATTTGGTCACTTTAGGCTAATACTCTGGAGTCTCTTCTTATGGAGACAAAACAATGGAGAGAGTATACTTTTTTCTCACTGAAAGGGGAAGCTTAACCTTCTGTTTCTTAAGCTAAAAGAGGGATGATAGAACCCACTAATCCTGTTCTTTGGAAGAAGCAGCCCCTCAACTGAAGTCTGTAGATAAAACTCAGAAGCTGAAAATGGATGGCAACTATGCAACCAAGAATGCTGAAGAGATTCTTAGAAGCAACTATGAGATCAGTAAAGGCTAGGTGCTAAGCGAGGTGGAGTTAAGATGGCAGAAAGGAAGCAGTAACTTCTCTAAGCTCCTCCAAGAATTCTGTCCCCAACCTCTAAAAAGTAAATTTGAATGGATTTTAGAGTGACAGAAACCTTTGGGAGATGGAGCATGGCAGATTCCCAGCTCAGGAAAATGCCTACTCAGGTCTGGGCAGAGGGAACACAAAGCACACAGGGGCTGCACCAGCATGGATCTGAGAGCAGTCTATAGCCACTGAGAAGGAGCCCAGCACACTCACTGAACCCAAGGGCTATTTGCAGCCATCTCACCACAGGACAGAGGATCCTCTGAGCTGGGTAAGAAAAAATGCAGGGCCTGCAGCAGAGGCAGCAGCTTCTCCTTGGCCTACCAACCCACAGCCTAGATGTTTAAAAATTACATACCTGAACTTCTAGAAGTCAAGATGGAGGAATAAAACCTAGTTGCTCTGATCCCCTTTCACTGACCCAGAAAACTGAGAGTTAAATGTTCTACCCAGAGTAAAATCCTCAATTAGTAGAAATAGCCTCAGGCCTGGGAGCCACTGAGGAAGGGGGAATTGAGGCAGTATGGAGTCTAAGCCCAGGAGGGTGGATCCAGCAAACACCAACAACACAAGCTCAAGTGTGACTTAGAACCACCTGGGTAATCAGCAGACAGCAGCCCTACTTGCCTCCAGGTACTGAGCCTGCCTGAGCTGTAGCCCAGAGACACAGAGGTGGAATCTTGAAGTAGCCAGACCACTCTTCCCCCACCATTACTCTGTGAGCCTCAGGATAACTAGGAGTCCTTGCCTAAGCCTCAGTCTAGACACTCAGACGCTATACATTATGACGTAAACAACCAAACCCCTACCTCCCAGCCTGAGAAGCTCAATACTTCACCACCTGAGAAGCAGGTATCCACTTTAAAAATCCAGGACATAGGCAATCACAATGGGCAAAAAGGAAACCATGAAGGCTAGGACAATAAAATCTTTTTATAGTGATCAAGAAGAACCAAATTCAGGGGACAATATGGTCTCTATACTCACACTGGAGACCACAGAAGGAAATGTGAATTGGTCTCAAGCCCAAAAAGCATTCTTGGAGGACCACAAGAGAGACTTTAAAAACAAAATTAGAAAGATAGGAGATAAATATAAATCTTCAGTGGCAAAATTGGAAAAAAAATCTCACTGAAGAAAACAAATCTTTGAGAAGTAGTATTGGAGAACTGGGATGGGAAGTCCAAAATCTAACTAGAGAAAATACCTCACTAAAAATGAAAACCGAACATATGGAAAAGGAGCTTCAGAAACTAATTGAGAAAATAATTCACTAAAAATTGGAATCAGTCAAATTGAAACCAAGGACTCTATGATGCAGAAAGAGTCAGTCAAACAAAACATAAAGACTGAAAAATTAGAAGAAAGTTCAAAATATCCCATTGGAAAAAACAACTGACCTGGAAAACAGATCCAGGAAAGATAACCTAAGAATTATTGGCCTACCAGAAAGCCATGATGAAAAAAGCAGCCTGGACAGCATCCCCAAAGAGACTGTCAAAGACAACTGTCCTGAGGTCCTAGAATCAGAAGGTTATTGAAAGAATTCATCCATCTCCTCCTGAAAGAGATCCCAAATTGAAGTCTCCAAGAAATATAGTAGCCAAATTCCAGAGCTACAAGGTCAAGGAGAAAATACTGCATGCAGCCAAAAAGAAACAATTCACATATTGTGGAACAACAGTCAGGATTACACAGGACTAATCAGCTGCTACATTAAAAGATTGGAGGGATTGGAATTTGATATTTTGTAAAGCAAAAGAGCTAGGACTGCAACCAAGGATCAACTACCTAGCAAGACTGAGCATAATTTTTCAGGCAAGGAGATGGTTATTTAATGAAATAAAGGGCTTCCAGACTTTCCTGATGAAAAAGCCAGAGTTCAGTGGAAAATTTGATCTCCACTTACAAGACCCCAAAAGACATAAAAAGGTGAACAAGAAAAACACACACTCACACATACACATATACACACAGATGCATACACATGCACATAACTGGGGACTCAATAAGAGCAAACTGTTTACATCCTTATATGAGAAGCAGACACCTGACAATTTTGAAATTTGTATAATTATTGCGACATAGAAAGAGGGTGTGTGTATAAGTGAACTAATCTGAAGATTAAAAAACCCTATTAAGGAGAATAAAGGAATTGTAATGGGAGAAAAGGAAAGGTTGAGTCAGAAAATGGTAAATTATGCCACACAAACAGGCATAAAAACATACAAAAGTGGAGGGGAAGGAAGGAAGTTGATGAGCATCATATGAATGTTATTCTCATTTGTTTGGACTTAAAGAGGGACCAATATAAACAGTAAAGTTTAGATTCTAACATGAAAAACTCATAACAATAGAGGGAAAAGAGAGATGGAGAGGAGCACTGTATGAAATTTACTAGCATTGGTTTGGACTCAAGGAGGGAAAAACATACTCTGTTAAGAATAAAAATCTATTGTGCCTTACAGGCAGTAGGAGGGAAAAGTGGGGAGAGGTGTAAGAAGGGGGAGGTCAGTAGGGAGGAAAAGAGTAGCAAGGGGAAAGGGTAGGTAAAGAGATGGGGACACAGGGAGGGAATACTGAGGGAGGTGGTGGTCAAAAGGAAAACTCTTAAGGAGAGAAAGGGAAAAAGAAGACACAAAGATATAAACATGGGAGGGAATAGGATGGAGGGTAAGTCACAGATAGTTATCATAACTGTGAGTGTGAATGGCATGAACTCTCCCACAAAACAGAGGCAGATAGCAGAATGGATTAAAAAACAGAATCCTACATTATGCTGTCTACAAGAAACACATTTGAAGCAAGGGGATGTGAACAGGGTAAATGTAAAAGGATGGAGTGGAATGTATTATGCTTCCATTAAAATAAAAAAAAAAGCAAGGGTAGCAATCCTTATCTCAGATAAAGCAAAAGCAAAAATGGATCTAATTAAAAGAGATAAGAAGGAAACTACATCCTGCTAAAAGGCACCTGAGAATGAAGCAATATTAGTACTTAACCTATACGCACCAAGTGACACAGCATTCAAATTCCTAGAGGAAAAGTTAAGGGAATTAGAGGAAGAAATAGATAGCAAAACTATACTAGTGGGGGACCTCAATCTGCCCCTCTCTGAGCTTGATAAATCTAATCTCAAAATAAACAAGAAAGAAGTTAAGGAAGTAAGTAGAATATTAGAGATGCTAGACATGATAGATCTCTGGAGAAAACTGAATGGGGATAAAAAGCAGTATAGCTTCTTTTCAGCGGTACGTGGCACATACACAAAAATCAATCATGTACTAGGGCATAAAAACCTCACAATTCAGTGAAGACAGGTAGAAATAGTAAATGCATCATTCTCAGATCATGATGCAATAAAAATCATATGCAATAAAGGGCCATGGAAAGATAGACAAAATTCTATTCAGAAACTAAATAATTTAATCCTAAAGAATGAGTGCGTCAAACAAGAAATTATAGGAGCAACCAGCAACTTCATTCAAGAACATGACAATAATGAGACATCATACCAAAACTTGTGGGATGCAGCAAAGGCAGTTCTTAGGGCAAGTTTTATATCCCTGGAGGCATATTTGAATAAATTAGAGAAAATGGAGGTCAATGAATTGGACATGCAATTGAAAAAGCTAGAAAAAGGACAAATTGAAAATTCCCATTAAATACTAAATTAGAAATAATGAAAACCAAAGGAGAGATTAATAAAATTGAAATTAAGGAAGCTATGGAACTAGTAAATAAAACTAAGAGCTGGTTTTATGAAAAAACCAATAAAATTTGATAGATATTCAATTTGATAAAAAAAGAAAGAAGAAAACCAAATTATGAGCATCAAAAATGAAAAACCTGAATGTACCTCCAATGAAGAGGAAATTAAAACAATAATTAGGAATTATTTTTCCCAATTGTATGCACATAAATTTGACAATCTTTGTGAAATGGATGAATATTTACAAAAATATAAGTTGCCCAGATTAAGTGAAGAGGAAGTAAATTACTTAAATAACCCCATCTCAGAAAAAGAAATGGAACAAACTATCAGGGAACTCCCTAGGAAAAAATCTCCAGGACCAGATGGATTTACTAGTAAATTCTATCACACATTTAAAGATCAATTGATCCCAGTATTCTACAAACTATTTGGGAAAATTGTTGAGGAACGAGTACTACCAATTTCTTTTTATGACACAAGTATGGTACTGATATCTAAATCAGTGAGAGACAAAATGGAGAAAGAAAATTATTGACCAATCTCCTTTGTGAATGAAGACGCAAAAATTTTAAATAAAATATTAGCAAAAAGATTAAAGCAACTTATCAAAAGAATAATACATTTTGATCAGGTTGGATTTATTCCAAGAATGCAAGGATGGTTTGATATTAAGAAAACCATCAGTACAAATGATCGTATCAACAATAAAACTAGCAGAAACCATATGATTAACTCAATAGATGCAGAAAAGGCTTTTTAACAAAATACAATATCCATGGCTATTCAAAACACTAGAAAGTATAGGACCATGCAGTCTGTCCTTCTGGTGCATTCTTTCTTATAAGACTTACAGGACTTAGAACTTTAAAAGTCTTTTTACCCAGCAACTGCACTCTCTAATAATATGTTGTCTCCCCACCTGTCCAAGTATGAACTTGACCATAGACTGTCTTTCTTTTGTTGTTTTCCATGCTGAGTACTGAGCATAGTACTTGGAACTTAGTGGGAATAGGAGTTCAGTAAATATTTTTTCATTAATTAATAATCTACGGCTTATGGCTCCCCTGACCCTTCTGAAAGTGTCACTTTTACTTTATGAAACAAACACCACTCTTTTTTCCAGATAAGAACTACCTTAAGGATTTGGCAAAGGTAGAAAAAAATCAGCAATAAGAAGGGATTATGGGAAGAGGCCCAAAATATGTTCAGTGATATTCTGATCAATAATGATATTGAATATTTCACATTTAAAATTTGTTTTTCCCTTTGTAAATTTTTTTAAATTTTAAAATTCTGGATATTGGTTGTTTGTATATGTTTCTTAGAGATGTTGGATATCAGTCAAATAATTAAATTGTTCCTGTTAAAAAAAGAAAGCATAGGAATAAATGGAGTGTTCCTTAAAATAATAGGTAGCATCTATTTAAAGCCATCAGTAAGTATTATATGTAATGAGGATACACTAGAAGCATTTCCAATAAGATCAGGGGTGAAACAAGGATGTCTGCTATCACCACTCTCGTTCAATCTGGTACTAGAAATGTTAGCAGTAGCAATTAGAGAAGAAAAAGAAATCAAAGGAATCAAATCAGGCAAAGCAGAGACTAAGCTATCACTCTTTGCAGATGATATGATGACATACTTGGAGAATCCTAGAGAATCAAGTAAAAAACTTCTTGAGACAATAAATAAATTTAGCAAAGTTGCAGGTTATAAAATAAACCCACACAAATCCTCAGCATTCTATATATTTCTAAGCATGTCCAAGAGCAAGAGATAGTAAGAGAAACCCCATTTAAAGTTACTGTAGACAGTATAAAATGTCTGGGAATGTACCTGCCAAAACAAACCCAGGACCTATTTGAACACAACTATAAAACACTTTTCACACAAATAAAATCAGATCTAACTAATTGGAAAAACCTAAATTGCTTGTGGCTGGGTTATGCTAATTGCATATTTAGTGCCATACCAATAAATCTACCAAAAAAATTCTTTATAGAGCTTGAAAAAATAGTGACAAAATTCATTTGGAAGAAAAAAGGTCCAGAATATGCAGGCAATTAATGAAAAGAAGTGCTAGGGAAGGTGGCCTAGCTGTACCAGATTTTTATCTTGATTATAAAGCAGCAGTCATCAAAACTGCTTGGTACTGGCTGAGGAATAGAGTAGTGAATCAATGGAATAGACTGGGTACAAAAGATTCAGTAGCCAATGGTTATAGTAATATACTGTTTGACAAACCTAAAGACAAAAACTGCTGGGAAAATTGGAATATAGTATGGCAGAAACTGGGCAGTGACCATCATCTCACTCCATACACCAAAATCAAGACTAAATGGGTGTGCCATCTAGGTATAAAGGCTGATACTGTAAGTAATCTGAGGAAGCAAGGAATTGTTTACTTGTCAGATTTATGGATTAGGGAAGACTTTCTGACCAAAGAAAAGTTAGAGAGCAGTATAAAATGCAAAATGGATAATCTTGATTACATTAAATTGAAAGGTTTCTGTACAAACAAAATCAATGTAACCAAGATTAAGAGGGAAATGGGAAATTGAGAAAGAATTTTTACAACCAGTTTCTCTGATAAAGGCCTCATTTTAAAAATATACAGGGAATTACATAAAATCTATAAGAATACGTGTCATTACCCAACTGATAAATGGTCAAAGGATATGAACAGACAATTTTCAGAGGTAGAAATTAAAGATATCTATAAGCATGTGAAAAAATGTTCTAAATCACACTATTGATTTGAGAAATGCAAATCAAAACAACTGTGAGGTACCACATCTCACAAGTCAGATTAGCTAAAATGACAAAACAGGAAAATGACAAATGCTGGAGAGGATGTAGAATAATTGGAATACTAATGTATTGGAGCTGTAAACTGATACGACCTTTCTGGAGTGAAATCTGGAACTATGCCCAAAGGGCTATAAATAATTGCATACCCTTTGATCCAGTATTACCACTTTTGGGGTTGTATCTCAAAGAGATCATAGAAGTGGGAGGAAGACCCATATGTAAAAAATATTTATCACAGCTCTCTTTGTGGTGGAAAAAACTGAAATTCAGGGGATGCCCATCAATTAGGGAATGGCTAAACAAGTTGTGGTATATCAATGTAATGGTATATTTTGTGTAAGAAATGGGGAGGAGATGGACTTCATATTTACCTGGAGAGGCTTATACAAACTGATGCTAAGTGAAAAGAGCAGAATCAGGAAAAATTTGTACACAATCACAGACACAATGTATGTGTGATGACCAACTTTGATAAACTGGACTCTTGTCAGCAATGCACAATTATAAAATAGCTCTACAAGTCTCAGGATGGAAGGAGATATCTACATTCAGAGCAAAATCTAGAAAGAACAGAGCTTCAATGGAGACTGAAGCAGTCTACATGCACTCTACAAATCCATGTTTGGATTTGTTTCTTTTTTTCCCATTGTTCACTCCATTAGTTACAACCCTTCTATACAACCAGATTAATGTCCATTGTGAAAGTATTTGCAGATCCTATACTTGATTGCATGCCGCCATGGGGGTGGGGGGCAGAGGGAGACAAGAAAATTTGAAACTCAAGGGATTCTGTAACTGAATTTTGTAAACTAAAAGTAAATAAACAAATCAATTTAATTTAAAACATTAAGTTGGAAAAAAAAACTGGGGAGAAAAAAGACTAGGTGCTAAATGCTAGGTATTGCCAAATGACAACCATGAAACCAATAAGAGGCAGTTTTACTAGAAAGCAATAATTAGTGGGGAGTAGGAAATCCATGTCTTGATGCCAACCAAGGCGATACCATCAAAACACTGTATCTGCTCTGCTTCGTCCAAGACATGAGTTATCCCTCTGTGATGGTGCCCTAACCACGTATGTTCCCTATGTATGGTCCCTCCAGAAATATTCCCTGGCCACCAATACTCTTTAGATATATAATTGTCCAGCTAATAATACATTTTTAGGAATGTGTATTCCAGGTTTATGAAGAAAATGTTTTCTTTTTACCAGGATATTTCACTAAAAGCCTTGCTTTGAACAAATTGTATACTCTGGCTGACTTGTGAAAACAAAAAGAATGATGGAGATTCAAGACCTAGGATTTTGAAGGAATATAGGCCCATAGTAGCTGAGATAACTTTTTGGTGGCTCCAGAAGGAGTTTCTTGGGTGCTGTATTTTCATCTATATTACTGTTGTTACTCTGTGCTCTAAATAAATTTTGCTCTAAATAAGTGCATACAAGTCATCTCATAGTTTTCATATCTCTCATTGCTTACAATATAATATTCTATCACACTCAAGCATTCTTCAATCTGTGGATACCCACTTTGGTTCCTATTTTTTGTCACTTGTAAAAAATTTTCAATCAACTTTAAATACCTTCAGTGGAATTTAAGAGGCTCTGGTGATTTAATGCTATGTCATTAGGAACCTCTGGTTAGAGGCTGTTCGCGATAACTCCTGTCCTAGTGTTAAAGAGGGACCTTAAGCACCGTGGGCAAAAAAGCAGTAGTACCAGGGTGGAGATTTAGAGAGATGTGTGGGGGCATATTAATACTCTTTAGCTGAATTTTTCAACATTGATTAAGGGGATATGATAAATAGATTGCTAAGGTCACTTTCAGTTTTATGACTATTTTGGAGGGATTTTTATTGTGAGGGAAATACAATGGGGAAGACTTAGGTGATATAATATTAATGATAGCTGAGATTTATGTAAAGTTTTACATTTTATGATCTGTATCATAAACAGTACAACAAACACAACAGTATGTGATCTTCACAGCAAACCCTTTGAAGTAGGTAATGCAAGTATTATTATCTTTATTTTACAGATGAGGAAGCTGAGGGTATCAGACATAGTAGTAGATCTGATGTGTATTTTTGTTTGTGTATTAGAAAATTTATTTTTGTACTATTATTAATGTAATCAATGGTCCAGGGCCTCACAAGGTTCTGAGTTCCCTCACTGGGTTGGATCCTGGGACCTGACTCCAAAAGAGAGACTTTTTCTCTTTGTCTAGAGACCCTTCCTGAAGTTGCTGCAGTCAAAGCTATTATACCAATGTTATTGCCTATTCTTCCAAATGTAGGTAACACAATCTCCATGGGCTTCACGATCATTGAGGGTGTGAAATGCATATAGGGTTGAGGACAGTCTTTATCCTCACCTCACAGAAAATGCCTAAGATACAAGGAACTCACATCCAAGTTGGTCATTTTCAGTCATGTTGCTATTATTCTACATTATAAACTGGACCACCAGAGACAGTGCCTGGGAGGAGCTGAGAAAGTCTGAACTCCTGGGGAAACAAAAATACTCATCTGTACCCCAGTCACTTTTCTTTCCTCCTACTAAATATGCCACCCTTAAATATTTTCATTTTTCCCTAAGAATTGTAAACAAAAGCAACACCACAATTTTTCCTGGAATGGGTGTGTTAATGTCCTTCTGTACTGTGATGCAGTGGATAGAACACCAGATTTGGAGTAAGCAAAATCTGGGTTCTAATCCCACCTGGGATCTAATCCCAACACTGCCAGGTATGTGTTGCATTTCTCTAAAAGTATAATGCAAACAGTAGTGGGCCTGGGTCAGGAAGAGTTCAAATTCAGGCCCAGACACTGTGTGACTGACCAAGTCTCTTAACCTATCTGAGACTGTTACTTCATCTGTACAACAATCACTTCCATTTCATAGGGTTGTGGTGAGGATCAAAGGAGTGAATGTGACTCTTCTGGGCCCCCCACCTACTTCCGGTGTGGTGAACTTGGCCTAGGTTCAGGCAGGTGACTTGTGGGAGGTATCCCAGGATCAGGTCATATGTTGGAACCTGTGCTTATTTTCGGTGGCTTCACCTGGGGACCAAGTGGCACAAGCTGGAAAATGCCATAAATCGGGCTGGTATTGTCCAAGCAGATGTACAGCCACCAACATTAAAAGTGTGGATTCATCCATTTGGGAAGAAGTGAAGAGGCTTGTGTATGATCTGAATCACAAAACAAACATCTTTATATGTAGCAAATATAGATCATGTCTTCAGAGTGATAACTGGAGAAGATAGAATTTTGTGACAGAGTAAACACTAGTAGTTCCCATAAATATTAATTCTGAGAGTTAATTAAATTTTTCTGAAGTTTCAAAACACCACTCATGCAAGTTACACTATTAGGAAGTTGGGGTCTGTGTGTGAATTTGTTGACTAAATCTTTCCATTCTGGGTAGAGAATAGACTTACTTAATATTCAGTCTTTACAACCCAAGAGTTATGGTTTAAATATGGGAAGCACTACACCTTTGGGAAGATCTTTTTCATGTCTTGTGTGAAGATTTCAATGAGCTGCCTCATGAGATGTGAAAATGTTTGAGCTAAGAAAACCATTCTAGACTCTGTTCTGTGTTGTTTCTTAACAAGCACAGTCCATCTTAATCATGTCTTGTTGAAGACATTTTTGAATGTGAATATGAAGTATTCAAGTAACATGTAACAAGTAACACGATTTAATGGAGAGAGTATCGGGGCTTCAGTCAGAATACTTGGATTTTAGTTTCAACTTTCCCACTTACCAGCTATGTGGCATTAGATCCTTTCTAGATCTAAGTTTAACCACTTGTAAAAATGGGTGAGTTGGCTGAGATAATCTAGTCCCTTCCAGCTCTAACATTTTATGATTTAAATTACTTTGCATACATGGTGGAAAGAGATGTAAATTGATATAAATGTAAATGTGTTTGGTCAAATCATTTAATTAAAAATAAATGTGTATAAATTGTAAATTGTAAGGCACTCTATAAATGTGAGCTATTCTCATCATTATTATCAATGGATTGCACTGTTCTAGTCATCATGCCTGTAACATCTTAGGTCTTTGGTCATCACTCTCAAGTATGTTATCTCTAATAGGACAATTGATAGAAAGCTCAACCTTGAGTCAGGAAAACCTGAGTTCAAATATGGCCTTAGACACTTAAGTAGCTCTTTGACCCTGGGCAAATCACTTAACCTCTGTGTGCCTCAGTTTCCTCAAATTGGGGATAATAATACTATATATCTCACAGGGTTGTTGTAAGGAACAAATGAGATTATATTTGTAAAGCACTTTAGCACAATGCCTTTTGAACAATAAAGTAGGCCCTTAATAAATGTTTTTTTTCCCCTTTTCCTCCCTTCAGGGCAAGAACTGGCTCATTTGTGCCTTCAGCTCTTAGCAAAGTGTACACAGTAAGAATATTTTTAAAAATGTGTTTTAAATTCATTCAGGGACTCATGGATACCTAGAAACAGATACAGAAAACACTTAAAGCATTAAAATAGTCCACCAACTCCCTGAAGGAACTTCCTTTCACATTCTGCTGAGTACCTCTTTCCTACCAAGCCTTATGCTCCAAGATTTGTTGAAACATTCTGTGGTTTACTTTCTCCATTGAAACTTACTGAGTAGGTTGCTGAACAAGCAATGTCCATTTCACAGGACCTGCATTGTCTCAGTGATTCACTGGCTTTCCTTACCAAGCAGGACACTGCATAGGAACTAGGTGGGTCATCCTCTTCTTTCTTCAATGCATCATGGCTTTTACTTTTCTTTCTAGAAGTCTTGATTCCCAAACTCTTGATCTTGGGGACACTAAAATTTAGGGTTACCCACAAGACAAATCTGAAATTTTAGTGCTGACCAGGATTTCCCTCCTCTGGCAGGTTTCCTTCTCTATCTCCCCCCTCCCCCTTCCTTATCCCCGGTCCCCGCTCCCGGCTCCTCCCTTCTACCCCCCCTCCCAGTAAACCCTGGCTCCTCCCAGCTTCCTGCCGGCCGGTAGAGGAGGAGTTAAGGGCAGGGAGATCCATCTGGGCGCCCTAGAGAGGCCACTGCAGCTCACAGACCCGCCAGACCCATACACGCATCCCTTGCCCTCTTGGTGCCTTTGTCTCTTAGCTGCCTTCTTCCCTGAGTTCCCTCCCTGGTTCCTTTCAGACCCTCTGCTTGGGCTTGGCGTGTAAGGCCTCCGGCCCTCTGTGCCCTTCTCCTCCAAGCTTCTTGCCTCTCTGTCTGCCTGCGGGCAGCCAGAGGACAATCCCTGTCCAGATAAGGTGAGGAGGATTCCAGCTGATGAGGAAAGGCACGGGGAGGGAATGTAGGACAAGAGGGTAGGGAAGGGAGGGGAGAGGGGGAGGAATGAAGGAAGGACTGACTGCTCCCCCATCTCTGGACTAGCTCTGGGCTGACAGTTCACCTTCCCTCGCAGACCGCACTTTCCCTACTGTGCTTCTCCAGTTATCAGCACCCCGCCTCCCCCTCCACTCCAGTTTCATTCAAACATTTCTCCCGTAATCTGGATCACGCTCATCCCACTGATTGCCATCTCCTGGTGGGCTGAAGTGAGGGCTGGGTTCAAGGGAGAAGGACCCTGGGACATTTTCAAAGATTTCATCCTCTGGGAGTACTATGGGGAGGGATGCTGAAAAGGAAGTGCTTCTGAGAGGAGCCTGGAGCCTGGGCGGAGAACAGCAGGGAATGAAAGAGGAGTATGGGCTGATGACACTTTGGAGGGGAGATGGGTGTGGATTTGGGAAAGTATGTGGGAGGATGCCACTTTTGAGTATGTGGCAGTCATTTTCTCCAGGGAGGAATGGAGGAACCTGA
Organism: Pseudocheirus occidentalis; assembly: GCA_028646575.1. Classification (NCBI taxonomy): domain Eukaryota; kingdom Metazoa; phylum Chordata; class Mammalia; order Diprotodontia; family Pseudocheiridae; genus Pseudocheirus; species Pseudocheirus occidentalis. Next base: position 197,501,156 of record CM053593.1, on the reverse strand, counting down.
AATGTGCTGAGAGCACTCTGCAAGGATGTCACGTGGGAAAACTATAGGAACCTGGCATCTGTGGGTGAGGTCTTATTTCTCCTGCCATCTCCTAAAATTCTACTCTTTCATTAACTTCCTATAGGCACCTTGCTCCCTGACATTTTCCAGTTGAATGGATAATTGGACTAGGTTTAGCAGGAGTGAAGAACTGTAGGTAATATACTGTGCTGAGGACTTAAAAAAAATTTTATTCTTTACATGAATGTGCCCATTGAAGTCAATATTAGTCTCATGCCTCTTTCCCTAGAACTCTTGTTTAAACAGCTAGACTTGTCTGATATCCAAATAGCCTTAGCTGGATGATTCTGAAGGTCTGGCTCTTCAGCAATAGTGATCTTCTTTTTTATTGATGTGTTTGTTTACTTTTTGTTTATAAGAATCCCTTGATCAGAGATCCCTCATTTAGTTTCCTCATTTTACCAGTAGGGGTTAAGTGGGGAGATAAAAAATAAAAATCTCAAAGGATCCATTCAATTCTACAAGCATTTATTTAGCCCCTGTTATGTGCCAGGCACTGTGCTTTGCACTGGGTATATAAAGAGAAAAATAAAATTGTACAGGCAACTCCCCTGATCAGGTGGTATAAGGGAAGGGATAGTGAAAAACATCTTTAATTTGGAATCAGAGAACCTATGTTCAAATCTTGACTGTCACAGCCTTTGCAACCACCCCAGTAAGGTAATTTAACTACTCTGGGCTTTGTTTTTCTCATTTGTCAAATGATTAGGTTGTAGTATATGGTTTCTAAGGACCTTTCAAGCTCAAAATTTTTGGTCTTGCGATTACATATAGATGAGAAAACAGATGCTGAGGATTTAAGTGACTTGTCCAAGGTTACTCTTGAATTATCATTAATCAACTCAACTCTGTCAATTGACCTAAACTGGCCTCTGACCTGTGGGTGGCTAGAGCTGAACAAAATAGACTTGAGACAGGAGAGTCAGGAATCAAACAGAAATTTAATTTCAAAGTGAGAGAAAGGGCTTGAAATCAAGAATATGTGTGCTGGAGCCCTGCCTCTAGTGGTGGCCCCTTCAGAGAAGGCAGTTCTCAATACTTAGACCAGTGGCTATATACTGAACTGTAACCCTGAAAATGAAGGCAAACAACAACAGTGTGACAAATTTGATTCATAGTAGGGCTTCATGACCAGAAACAGTTCTGGAATTTTGCTGTGACTGAGATCATCCAGATGGTGAGTGCAAAGGATTGTTTATGTCAAGCTCAGGGCACAGCATGCTTAGGTCTTAGCTCTGGAAAACAGGGTGTCTCCTAACATCTTGACATTTCCTCTTTTTGGCCAAAAGGAGGGATTCTGAAAGAACCTCTCCTCTTCTGAACAACAAAGGAGAGGTCTGTTGAGCCAGGAAGAGATGTTGCCCAGGAGGTCAGTTCTTTGTGGGGGACATATTGGGAAAGTATGTCCCAGGTATTATTGCTAGCCATTGTTTGCTTGCAAGCAGAAAAGGTCGGGGGTGGGGTGGGAAGAATGCAGAGGAAGAAAATGCCAACATATACTTAAATCAGGAGCCTGGTGGATGGGAAAATAACAAAAAGTAAGAGAAAAAAAAACTAGGACAGTATATTCAGCCCTCATCTGGAATCTTGGGACAGCTGTTTCGTCTGGGTGTTGGCTGCTTCTGGGTCAATACTAGATGAACCTTGATGTGTTTGGATGGTTCTTCCCTCCATTTAGGAACAAGATCTCTCTTTAGATGATTCAGGAGTTTGCACCCACAAGTTTGACAGCTATGGGAATAGTCAGTAGAGACCCTTAGAAACAATGACTGATCAGTACAGGGCCAGTTTTCACATAAGAAAACTCCTTGCATCCATCTTCGGATCTCATTTTCTGGTTAGTACAACATAGGTCCTTAGCTAAGAGTCTCTAAACAACACAAGGATGACCCAGTTTTCCAGCCACACAGGGCTAGGTTCAAACAATGCAATAAGGTTTTTCTCACAATTCTCATAATGGCATAATTACAATTGTCAGGTACAGATAAAACTACCTAGAGGGCTCACAATGGACTAGTTCTGAGAAGGGAGATTTACATGTCACCAAGGTCAAGTTTCCTTGTATTTAGTGATCCATTCTCAATATCTCCCAGATGTCTCATGTAGTCATCGGGTCCCTAGAAATCGTTTCTTGGACAATATGCTTCTTCTCAGGACATCTCTAAAAGGGGCTCTGCTTCTCTGGTTCCAGATCTAGAGGTTCCTAGATAATATAATTTAGTAGTCACTTAAATTTGGCTCTTCAATCTTGAAACTTCAGAGAGTTTCAGTTTTTATCCCATTTCCTATTTCTATACTTACCTAAATCCTGTACCTGATATAAGAATCTTTTTTTAAAAAAAAATTATGAGCTACTTTTCTGTTTCTTAGCCAGCATTGGATAGTTTTGATAATTACTGCCTTAAAATATATTTTATCATCTGATAATACTAAACCTCTTTTCTTAACATTTCTTTAGTTCCTTTGCTACTTTTGACTTTTTGTTATTCATTTTTATCATATTGACCCTGCCCGGCCATGAATAATTTATATTTCTCCAGTTATTTAAATCTTCTATAATTCCTAGATTTGTTCTGGCAGAGGTACTGCCATGTATTTTATACTGTCTAGAATTATTTTAAATGGAGTATCTATTACTAAATCTTCTTGCAAGGTTTTGTTTGTGATATATCTAAAATTATAAATTGTTTCAACTAACCTTTTAGGTGTCTTTAGGATTTTCCAAGTATATCATTATGTTTTCTGCAAAAAGATAGTTTTATTACTTCATTCCCTATTTTGATTCCTTCTATTGATTTCCCTTCTCTTATTGCTAAGATTTCCAATACAATATTGAATAATATTGGTGACAGTGGGGATCCTTTTTTCACACATGGTGTTTTTAGAAAAGTTACTAGCTCATCCCCATTACAAATAATGCCTACTGATGGTTTTAGATAAACATACTTTTAAAAAATCAATTTAAGGAAAAACTCATTTATACCTATATCTTCAAATTTTTTAATAGAAATAAATGATATGCTTCATCAAAACCTTTTTTTGAATCTATTGATATGATATGATTTTTATTATTAATATGATAAGTTATGTTAATAGTTTTTCTTTTGCTAAACCATCCCTGCATTCCTTGTCTAAATCCCACTTGGGCATAATGTATAATCTTTGTAATATACTGTTATAATCTGTTAGCTAGTATTTTATTTAGGATTTTGTATCCATATTCATTTTTTCTTCCTGGTTTTATGTATCAGTATTGCATTTGTTTCATAAAAAGAGTATGGTAAGATGCTTCCTTTGACTATTATTCCAAATAATTTATTTAATATTGGAATTATTTGATCTTTAAATGTTTGCTAGAATTAACTTGTAAATTCATATGGTCCTGGTGCTTTTTTCTTACAAAACTCATTTATGGTCTGTTCTTCTGCCTTTTAAAATGAACAGACAGATATTATAAAAATGGGAAAATAATTTCATTTTCTTTACCATTATCCAATTTTATGTGTACAATCCTTAATCCAAATTAGAGAATTTATGATAGATAACTCATGAAAGATAAATTTGGAAGCCAATCATAAACATGTATATACTCCTTAGAGAAAACAGTCTAATCCTGTTGCATTTATCAAAATTGACTAATCTATTTAATTAGAAAACTTTGACATTACATCTTTGTCTTATTACTTTGTCTAATAATTTCTTCCTTAGGAGGATATCATCCCTGTATTATAATTTGACCACAAATACAGGTTAAAATTGTAAGATGTTCATGCTTGTGTCCTGTTAAAGTAACTCAGAGATGTTTCAGTGTCAATCTATTATTTAATAGATTTAGTATTGTAAAAACTTCTTGATTATTGAAATTTGCTGTAAAAGAAAAAGAGGGATATAATTATAACAATGCCATATATCATAACAGGAAAACTCCTTTAGCTCTGTGTGATTCTAGGCATGAGTCATATCTGACAGCCAATTATAAAGTCAGTATGTTAAAAGAAAGGTTCAGAATTAAACACATGGGAAATTTTCCTTTTTGGAAAAGAAATTACACAATGGTGAAATAGAATCAGGAAGATCCTACCTAGGCTATTTCCAGGTTATCTTCAAAATTTTTCCCGGGCATAGAAATCCATGCATTTCCTAGACTGCAGCACATTCCACTTTCTAGTATTGGCTTTATGATAATTCAAACAACTTTCTATATAATCAAAACTCAAAGAGATAGTAAATTACAGCCCCAAGAATTTTTACTTCATGTAGCAAAGTTATACAAACCACAACTTAGGGCTCGAATATCTTTCCTGATGTTTCCCTAACAGTTAACATTTCATTTATCCTTTACTTTTAAATGTAAACTATCTGTATTCTGGGGCTTCAGACATGCAGCAAATACCTTATAGTTGACATCATTAATATATTGAAGCTACATCTTTAAACCACCCTATACACTTTCATAATAGCCAAAAATTTCAAATGAAAATTTGCCATTATTATTATCTGCTTCATTACAAAACATACTTTATTAAGTACTTAGTAGTTTTCAGACATTCATTTTTTATCAAACCCTTTTAAAAGCCCAATTCATATTTAATAGCATCCAGATTTAAACAATTGTTTAAAAAGTTATAACAGCACTTTTGTTACAATCGTCTCTTAAATTTTACAATATGAGATAAATTTAGAAATGAAATAATAACACAAAAAATTTCAGATGACATCAATTACATTTCCAAATTATCACATATAAAAACATTAATCTTATTGCCTTTGACATTTTAAGACTGTTTTAGAGTTATCAGGTATGGAACAACTACGTTCAGTTAAAGACAGAATGTAGAGCTTAGTATATGCCAGTCACTATGTTAAATATTCTATAATCATATCACTATGTTAAATATTATATAATCATATCTCACAAAAATCTTGGGAGGTGGGTACCAGTATCATTTTTCTCTTTACAGATCAGGAAATTGGGGCAAAAAGAGATAACTACTATCTACTCTTCCCCCACCCCCCATGGTGGCATGCAAGCAAGTATAGGACCTGCAAGTACTTTCACCTTAGACATTAGTCAGGTTATAAAGAAGGATAGTAATGGACAGAATGAACAATGGAAAAGAGGAAACAAAACCAAACAAAAAAAGGAAGAGAGTGGGTAGTTTGCTTCAATCTGCATTCAAACTCTGTTCTTTCTAGCTCTTTCTCTGAATGTAGACATCTCTCCATCATGAGTCTTTTTGAATTGTCTTATAACCCTGCATTACTGAGAAGAGTCCAGTCTATCAAAGTTGGTCATTACACATACATTTTGTCTGTAACTGTGTGCAGATTTCTCCTGGTTCTGCTCTTCTCATTCTGCATTAGTTTGGATAAATCTCTCCAAGAATATATGAAGTCCATCTGCTCCTCATTTCTTATACTACAATAACTTTCCTTTACATTCATATACCACAACTTATTTAGCCCCAGTTGATGGGCATTCCTTTAATTTCCATTTCTTTGCCACCAACAAAAAGAGCTACTATAAATATTTTTGTACTACTGGGCCTTCCTCCCACTTCTATGATCTCTTTGGGATACAACTCCAGAAGTGGTATTGCTGGGTCAAAGGGTATGAAATTATTTATAGCCTTTGGGCATAGTTCCAGATTGCTCTCCAGAATGGTTAAATCAGTTCACAACTCCACCAACAAGAAATTCCAATTTTTCCGCATCCTCTCCTGCATTTGCCATTCTCCTGTTATATCATCTTAGCCAATGTGACTAGTGAGTTGTTTTGATTTGCATTTCTCTAGTCAATAGTGATTTAGAGCAGTTTTTCATATGCTTATAGATATCTTTAATTTCTTCCTCTGAAAACTGCCTGTTCATATCCTTTGAACATTTATCAATTGGGGAATGACTTGTGTTCTTATAGATTTGACTCAATTCTCTATGTATTTTAGAAATGAGGCCTTTATCAGAGACATTGTAAAAATTATTTCCCAATTTTTCATTTCCCTCTTAATCTTGGTTACATTGGCTTAATTAGTACAGTTACTTTTCAATTCAATGTAATCAAGAGTATCCATTTTGCATTTTATAATGCTCTCTAATTCTTGTTTAGTCATAAAGTCTTCCCCTCTCCATAAATCTGACAAGTAGACTATTCCTTGCTTTCCCAGATTGTTTACAGGATCATCCTTTATACCTAGGTCATGCACCCATTTAGACTTGATTTTGGCATATGGTGTTAGATAATGTTCTATGCCTAGTTTCTGCCATACTATATTCCAGTTTTCCCAGCAGTTTTTGTCAGATAGTGAGTTCTTATCCCCAAAACTGGCATCTTTGAGTTTTTCTAACACTAGATTACTATAGGCTGAGTCTCATGTACTCAATCTATTCCATTGATCCACTACTCTATTCCTCAGCCAGTACCAAGTAGTTTTGTTTCCTAAATAGTTTGTATAGTATTGAAATAAATTTTTCTTTAAATGTTGGAGTTCACTGATGGCTTGTTCCATTTCTTTTTCTTAGATGTGGCTATTTAAGTAATTTACTATTTTATTTATTTATTATTTATTAGTAATTACTAATTTAAGTAATTTACTTCTTCTTCAGTTAATCTGAGCAACTTATATTTTTGTAAATGGTCATGCATTTCACTGAGATTGTCAAATTTATGTGTACAATTGGGCAAAAATAATTCCTAGTTATTGTTTGAATTTCCTCTTCATTTGAGGTAGATTCACCCTTTTAATTTTTGATACTCATAATTTGGTTTTCTTCTTTCTTTTTTTATCATATTGACTAGAAGTCTATCAATTTTATTGTGCTTTTTCCATAAAACCAGCTCTCAGTTTTATTTATTAGTTCAATAGTTTTCTTAATTTTGGTTTTATTAATATCTTTTGTTTTTCATTATTTCTAATTTAGTATTTAACTGGGGATTTTCCTATTGTTCTTTTTCTAGCTTTTTCAATTTTGTGCCCAATTCATTGACCTCCACGTTCTCTAATTTATTCATGTATGCACTCAGGGATATAAAACCTTCCCTAAGAACTGCCTTTGCTGCATCTCACAAGTTTTGGTATGATGTCTCATTGTTGTCATTCTCTTGAATCTTCGTTCAATTACTGATTGTTCCTATAATTTCTTTTTTTCACTCATTCTTTAGGATTAAATTATTTAGTTTCCAATTATTTTTAAGTATATCTTTCCATGGCCCTTTGTTGCATATAATTTTTATTGCATCATGATCTGAGAATGATGCATTTAATATTTCTGCCTTTTTGCTCTGAATTGTGAGGTTTTTATGCCCTAGTACATGATTGATTTTTGTATATGTGCCATGTACTGCTGAGAAGGTATATTCCTTTTTATCCCCATTCAGTTTTCTCCAGAGAGCTATCATATCTAGCCTCTCTAAAATTCTATTGACCTCCTTATCTTCTTTATCATTTATTTTGGGGTTAGATTTATCAAGTTTGGAGAGGGGAGATTGAGGTTCCCCCGCTAGTATAGTTTTGCTGTTTATTTCTTCCTCTAATTCCCTTAGCTTCTCCTCTAGGAGTCTGGATGCTCTACTGCTTGGTGCATACATGTTAAGTCATGATATTGCTTCATTCTTGATGGTGCCTTTTTGCAGGATATGATTTCCTTCCTTATCTCTTTTAATTGGATCTATTTTTGCTTTTGCTTCATCTGAGATAAGAATTGCTACCCATGCTTTGTTTACTTTAGCTGAAGCATAAAATATAGCATAATATAATATATATTCTTTATCCTGTGCATATCCTCTTTTCTCAAATGTGTTTCTTCTAGACAGCATGTTGTAGGATTATGGTTTTTAATACATTTGGCTTTCCTCCTCGTTTTTATGGGAGAGTTCATCCCATTCACATTTACAGGTATGATTGCTATCTGTGTCTTTCCCTCCATCCTATTCCCTCCACTGTTTATGTTTTTGTTTCTTCCTTTTCCCTTCCCCTCCTTAAGAGTTTTCCTTTTGACCACCACCTCCCTAAGTATTCCCTCCCTGTGACCCCCCCCTTTACCTACCCTTTCCCCTTACTAATATTTCCCTCCCTTCTAGTTCCCTTCATTTCTCCCCCCACCTTAGCCTTCCCACTGCCTATAGGGCAAAATTGATTTTTATACTTACCAGAGTACATTATTCCTTCTTTGACCCCAAACCAATGAGAGTAAATTTCATATATTGCTCCTTTCCTTCCCTCCTTTCCCTCTATTATAATGAGTTTTTGTGTTTTTTCACTTTAGAATCTTAAAACTTAACTGATTATGTTGATCCCTCTGAACCAGAGCCAATGAGAATAAATTTCATATGTTGTTCATCTCCCTTCTTCCTTACCCTCCACTACAGTATGATTTTATGCCTCTTCATGTGGCGTAATTTATCTTTTTCTGCCTCATTCTTTCCTTTTCTCCCATTATAGTCTCTTTGAACCCCTTGATTTTTTAAATCATCAGATTAGTTCTTTTATACACTCTCTATATATCCCTTTTAAAGGTCATGAAATATATATAAATTTCAGTATTGCCAGGTATCACCTTCTTATATAGAGATATAAAAAGTTTTCTCTTATTGAATCCCAAGTTGTGTGTGTGTGCTTTCCTTGTTTACCTTTTTATGTCTTTCTTGAGTTTTGTAATTGGAGATCAAATTTTCCATTGTGCTTATTCATCAGGAAAGCCTGAAAGTCCCTTATTTCATTAAATGACCATCTCCTTGCCTGAAAGATTATGCTCAGTTTTGCAGGTGGTTGATCCTTGGTTGCAGTCCTAGCTCTTTTGTCTTATGAAATATCAAATTCCAATCCCTCCCATTATTTAATGTAGAATCTGCTAGGTCCTGTGTAATCCTGACTATAGCTCTACAATATTTGAATTGTTTCTTTTTGTTTATTTGCAGTATTTTCTCCTTGACTTTGTAATTCTGGTATTTGGCTTCTATATTTTTTTTGGAGTTTTCAGTTTGGGATCTCTTTCAGGAGGAATTGGGTGAATTCTTTCAATAACTATTTTACCCCCTGATTCTAGGACTTTAGGACTGTTTTCTTTGACAGTCTCTTAGAGGATGTTGTCCAGGCTGCTTTTGTCATCATGACTTTCCGATAGACCAATAATCTTTAGGTTTTATCTTCTGGATCTGTTCACCGGGCCAGTTGTTTTTCCACTGAGATATTTTGCACTTTGTTCTAATTTTTCAATCTTCATGTTTTGTTTGACTGATTCTTGCTGTGTCATAGAGTCCTTAGCTTGAATTTGACTTATTCTAATTTTTAGTGAATTATTTTCCTCAATTTTTGAAGCTCCTTTTTTAGGGAGGTATTTTCTCCAATTAGATTTTGAACCTCCTGTCCCAGTTCACAAATTTTAATTTTTAGGGATTTGTTTTCTTCAGTGAGATTTTTTTCTGATTTGGTTACTGTAGATTTAAATTTATCTTCTACCTCTCTAATTTGACTTTTAAAATCTTTTTTTGAGCTCCTCCAAGAATTCTTTTGGGGCTTGAGAGAAGTTTGTATTTTCTTCTGTGGTCTTACGTGTGGATACAGAGTCCATGGTATCTCCTGAAAGTGATTCTTCTCCCTCACAATAATAGGATTCAATTGTCTTTGGTCTTCCCTTTGTAAGTTGCTTCTGGTCCCTCTTGATTGCCTATTTCCTGGCTTTTAAAGTGTATTTCAGCTTCTGGGGTACAGTGGGCTCTGACCCATGCTTCTCATGCTGGGAGTTAGCTGCCTGGTTGTTGACTTTTTGTGCTGTAGCCTCTGGGTGTCTAGACTGAGGCCAAGGCCAGTGTTTCCCCTGGGTTAGGGTTGGGTAGTCTGGCTGCTTCAGATTTCTGCCTCTGTGTTCCTGGGCTACAACTCAGGCATGCTCAGCAGCTGGCAGCCAGCAGAGCTGGTGTCTGTAGATTCTCCTGGTGGGGATAAAGCCTTCCTGGGCTAGTGTTGTTAGCACTTGCTGGCTCCACAACCTTGAGCTTTGGGAGCTCCTGCTGGTCAGGTCAGGTGGGGCTTGTTTGGACCCCTTGCACCCTTCACTTCAACTCCTTACTGCCTCAGTTAGACCCTTTCTCAGTGACTCCTATGTCTGAGGCTATTTTCAGTATTTCAGGATTTTACTCTGGGTGGGACATTTATCTCTGGGCTTTCTGGGTCAGAAAGAGGGAATTGGAGCAGCTAGGGTTTACTTTTCCATCTTGGCTTCAGGAAATTCAGGCAGATGATTTTTGAACTTCCAGGCTGTGGGCCGACTGCCCTAGGAGAAGCTGCTGTCACTGCTGTGGGCCCTGCAGTTTCTCTTACCCAGCTCCTACTGATCCTCTGTCCTGTCCTGTGGTGAGATGGCTGCAAATCACCCTTGAGGTGGGTGAATCCACTGGCTGGGGCTCCTTCTCACTCTGCTGCAGTCTGCTCTCTGGTCCATGCTGGTGTCCCCACAGCATGCTCTGCTCTCCCCCTGCCTAGATCTATGAGGGGACTTTCCTGTTCTGGAAATCTGCTATGCTCTCTCTCCCAATGGATTCTATCGCTCTAAAAATCTGTTCAGATTCACTTTTTAAAGTTTAGTGACTGGATTCATGGAGGAGCTTATAAAAGTTACTGCTTCCATTCCACTATCTTGGCTCCACTCCTAGTTAGTCTATTTTTTAAGGTGTTATTTTTTTTCAGTCAGGTTGTTGACTCTCCTTTCATGATTTTCTTGCATCATTCTCATTTCTCATCCCAATTTTTCCTCCACTTCTCTTACATGATTTTCAAAATCCTTCTTGAGTTCCTCCATGGCCTGTAAGCAATTCATATTTTTCTTGCAAGCTTTTGGTGCAGCAGTTCTGTCTTCGTTGTCTTCTTCCTCTTCCATGCTTTGATCCTTTTTGTCCCTCAAAAAGGAATCTAAGGTTTGATTGCTGTGCTTGCTTTACTTCCTTTGCTTGCTCATGCTGCCACTCAATTACTTGACTTTTGATCTGTTTGCCACAGTAGAACTCTGTTTCAAGAGAGGAGAACTTTGTCCTAAATAGCTGGAGTTTTGCAGCTGCTGGAGCTATTATTTGGGTGCCCTCTCTGCTGCCCCCGCAAGCTCCGGATCACTGGTCACACACCTCAGGACCACCATCCATGATCCAGACCCAGGCAGGTTAAAGCAAGAGAGATTACCCTCTGAATGGTTGCTCAGTCTGCCTTCAATCTGCAGGCCAGGAGCTCTGAAGCAGCCACATGAAGGTGGCTGTACTGCCACAGCACCTCTGCCATTTCTTGCTCCAGGAGAAGAGGCTAGACCATGCTTTGGTCTCTCCCCCAGTTCCAACAGAGTTCCACACTGACCTTTTACTTTGTCTTTGGCATTTATGGGTTGAAATTTCTGGAAACCGGCACAGCTGCTTGTGATCCACCCTCATGAAGTCTGTTCCAGACACTGCTGGTTGGGGATGCCTTGGGGCTGAAACCTCAGGCTCACCAGGGCCTGGGATCATCTCCCAGCATGCTGCAAGAGAACCTTTCTCTCTGCCTGCTGGGCTGTGTTCAGTGGGTGATTTGTTTCTCTCTGTCACTTTGTAGGTTCTGTAGCTCTAAAATTTGTTTAGAGTCATATTTTATAGGTATTTGAGGTGGTTATGGGGGGAGCTCACAGAGCTTTCCTGCTTCTATGTAGCCATCTTGGCTCCACCTTGGAAGAAGAGTCTACATTTATAAGACCCATCCATACTACCCCCTAGTCATAAAGGAGCATTCTGTCAACCAGACTTTATTAAGTGTGACATGCCAGGCATTGTACTAAGTGCTGAAGATATAAGGGAAAAAATTGAAATAGTCCATGTATTTAGGGAACTTGTATTCTAATGAGGTGAGGGACATGCACATATATAGATATATGCAAAACAGACACAAGGTAGATGCAAGGTAATATTAGGGAGAAGCCCCTGAGGTAGGGGAAGACCATTATGGACTGCTTTTTTTTGAGGTTCTAATTACACACTATAGTGAACACTCCATTTATTCCATAACAAATCAAGGCAAACATTCACAACAAATCACAATATAATATTCACAACATTACATCTTATCACAGAAAATCACAATATAGTGTTCACAGCAGCTTAACATTAAAATGGCCATGTGGTTTTCACCAAAGTGGTCACAGTATTTAGAACAAAGAACAAAAGAATAATCATCTGGTATCCCTAAGGAGGTTTGCCTTCTCTCTCAGCCACTCAATCATTTCACAATACAAGTCAGTCTTCCACTCATGGGGCAATCATAGGTTAACTTAATCAGTCACTTATCTAGCAATCAGTCACTAAGTATCATTAATCACTAAATATAATCATTAGAAAATTACAAAATTAGAAAAAAAGAAAAACAAAAGTTTTGTAACACATGCATAATCAAATAAAACCAATTCTCACATTGGGCAGGTCTAAAAATTCTTACATATAGCCCTTTGGGGCCAAGTCAAACAAATTTAGTCCCTTCATGATATAATGGCCCTTCAAATACTTTAAGACATTCTTAAAGAAAGCTATCATGAAACACCACTACCGCTCCCTGCTCTGGTCTTTAAATTCCTTCAGCTGCTCCTCCTATGGAAACGTCTCCAACCTAGTTACCCTCCTGGTAACATTGGTGCAGTTCATCAATGTCCTTCTTAAAAAGTGATGCCCAGAAATATAAATGGTCTTGGGCACGTGGTCTGATGAGAGGAAAGCAGGACCCTCTGCTGGACTTCTTTACAATAAAAGAATGTTTCATTCTTTGTACTACTTGTCTCCCCAATGCCTAGCACAGTGCCTGGCACATGATGGGCTCCTAATTCTTGTTGAATGATTAAGTCATGAGTCAACACACTATACCTATTTTGTTTTCAGTTCACAAATTGATTCAAGGGAAGGAAGAGAAGGTGAATACAGACGACTATGAAATGATGTCCCATACACCTACTTCCTTACTCTTGTTTCCTGTCCCCACCATCCCAATGGCTGCATTAAGGAAAGATGGCACCAGCAGCATCAAAGGAAGCTGTCTTAGCTGCCTTTGTCTGACTGCTCACACAAAATGCATCCTGGCTTGGGGAGGGGGAAGGTGGTGGAGATGTGATGCAGAAAGGTGGGCAGCAAGATGAAAAGACATCAGTTCAGGTTGGTGATCTAGGATGAGAACGGAAACCATGAATTCATCTGAGTCCCGTCTTTACAGATGAGTAAACCAAGACCCGGGTGGTGAAACACCTTTTCCAAGATCACCCAGATAATAATAAAGCTGAGACAGAATTTGACCCCAAGTCATGGGATCATTGTTTTAGAGATGAGAAGGACCAACTTGTGGCCTGCAGCACTCAGGGAGTACAGCCTGAATCAGATGAAAATGTAATTGGGAAATATTTAACAAAATAAAGAAAAATGTAATAAAGCATAGATAATATATTTTAAAACCAAGTCATTATACAACCTGCAGTGTGTATAGATTAGTGACCCCCTTTTCTATTTGAATTTGACACCACTGGTCTAGCATTATGGATTTCTTGAAGAAGGTAACATGGAACTGAGTTTTAAAGGAAAGGTAGGAAAGATGAAAATTCCAGGCATGAAGGACAGGCAGTTGTATCAACAATGCACTATTCACATTCCCTACAGTAACTATAAATATGCTGATATAATTATTAATCACAGAATGTAACAGGGTCTCTACATGGGAAATATAGCTAGAACATTTATTCAAATACCAGAAAACTGAGTCCCCTAAACAGAAAGTCGAAGTCATCACAGTAGTTATGAAGTTGGCCCATGTAGCTAATGTAGTAAACACCTACATTCTCAAGCCTTCAAAACAGGACCTTAGGCAAAGATTCTCCTCTCCTCACTCATAGCAACTGCTCAGCATCCAGGCAGCTTGCTCCCAGTAGCTCTGCCCCCCTGACCTCCCCCCCCCCAGTTCCTGTCCTGGCAGTCCTCAGAAGGAGTCCTTAGTAGAGATTCTGGTTGGCTCAAAAAAAAAAAGGAGTTTGTGCCACAGCTGCTGCCACTGCCACTGCAGCTGCTTCCAGTCACCACCACATGGACTCTAGCTTGGTTCTGGCTTTCTCTTGCCCCACCCCTTCCTGCTACATTGGCAAGTTCAAGGGGCATGGAAGATCTTCAAATTCCATAACCATTACAGCAGTGAGCACCCATAAGGAAAGGAGATGGAGTAATGTGTGTGAGAAGTAGCAACATATCTGGACTGTCAGGTGTGGAGTGATGTGCAAAAAAAAGGCAAAACCAAACCAAAAAACAGCTAAAATGACAGGAAGGGGCCAGGCTATGAAGAACTTTAAATAGCAAACAAGATATGTGTTTGATCCTAGAGGAAACTGGGAATCCCTGGAGTTTGTGTGTGTGTGGGTATATATGCAGACTTGGATTTTAGGGAAAACATTTGGGTACTATATGAGGGACACCCTGGAGCAGGGATAGACTTGAAGCAGGGGAACCAAGGAGGCTATTGGAATAGAAAGTATGAAAGGTGATAAAAACCTGAATTAGGGTGGGGGCTGTGTGAGAGGAGGGAAGACGGTGTATGTGAGAGAAGTTGTGCAGATAGTAATAAGATTTGACAACTTTAATTATATGTGTATTCTGAATGAGAATGAGGAGTTGTAGATGTCACAGAAGTTTCAGGCTGGGTGAATGTGAGGATAGGTACCATTGATAGAAATAAGGGAATTTGGAAGAGGGATAGGTTTTGAAGGAAAAATAAATAGTCTTGTTTTAGACATATTGAATTTGAGATGTCTACAAGACAGTTTGAAATGCTGGCTAGATAGTTTGCTGATAAGGGTATAGAAATCAGGAGAGACAGAGTAGGTCTAAATATAGAGTTGGGATTATATTATCAATTATCAAAGAGCCATGGGAGCTGATGAGATTACCAAGGGAGAAAGAGAAAGAGAGAGTAAGGATAGAAAAGACAGGGAGGCCAGAAGAGAACTTTGGGGTATACTCACAGTTAATAGGTATGACATGGAGAGAGATCCAGCCAAGGAGACTGGGTAGCATTTGGACAGGAGAACCACGGTAGAGCAGTGTTATAGAAACTCAGAGAGATTTTTTTTGAGGAGAAGATGGTCAGCTTTGTCAAATGCTGTGAAAAAGACATAAGAATTGATAAAATCCATAGGATTTGGCAATTAAGAGATTATTAGTGTCTTTGGAGAGAGCAATTTCAGTTGAATGATATCAGAAACCAGATTATAGAAGGTTTAAAGAAGAGTTAGAGCAGAGGAAGTAAGAGCAGCCAGTGCAGAAGACTTTCTCAGAATTTGGTTGAGAAGAGGAGAAATACAACACTGAGAGCTAGTAGGGATAGCATGCTCTGATGGTGGAGATAGTATGTTTAGGCATCTTTCCTTTCAGGGAAAGAAATAGTAGAGGCACTGACAGGGAAATATTGACTGAAGGATTTTGACAAAGAGAGAGGGGGAGATTGATAGAGAAGGACTGAGAGGGAGAGATGATAATGGGGATAGTGTGCTGAAATAAATGGAAGGGAATGGCATGTAGAGGGATTAGCTTTGGAAAGGAGAATGACAACCTCTTTGTCAGAGGCTAAAGGAGGAGATGTTGAGGGTTAAATGTCAGTGATATGAAGAGATGGGGAGATGAGGGAGTGTGGTCCCTTTGGTGAAGTATGAGGTGAGGTCATTAGCTGAGATGATGATGAAATGGTCCTGTGTTTGACTTGAGGGGAGAAGAGAAAGATTGAAACAGCTGTTGTGGGGAGTGGGATAGAAAATAAATTAATGATGACTAGAATTGCTTTGTTGCAATGAGGGCCCAGATAATGAATTTGGTAGTGGCAAGGTTTTGTGACTTCTTTCAGCAGCACATGAACAGGACAGAAGTGGTGGTAGATGGGAGTAATCCATGGCTACAGTTTGGCAATGTGTAAGCTAAGGACTTGACAGAATAGTAGAGAGTTCAACTGGTACATTCATGGTTTGAGATTACAGAGGAGAGTGAAGCCAGAGTTATGTTTCCTCCCTTTGAAGATTCTTTCCAGAGTCCTGTAATAGTTGCTAAGTGCTGATGAGAGGAATGGGAGGGTGGTAGGTTAGGAACACAGTATACATTGAGATGGTTGATGTCTTTGGGTACCAGGAATAAGGCAATAATTACTCCAATAAGTACCACACAAGGGCAAGTTTATGGTCCATCCAGCATAGTGTTGTGTTTCAGACACAAAGGAACAGTTTATGGTATAATATGACTGTTGTCTTCTAGGACACTCTTCTCAGAGGCTGGGGCTCTATTCCAAAAAATCCAAACTTGCATCATCAGTCATTAAACACTTCTTAATGACAAGGCACTGTGCTAGGTACTAGGTGCTAAGGGGGCAGCAGCATAAGATGTAATCTTGGCCTGCAAAGAATTTGCAGTCTTGGGGAAGTGGGTAGTTTATGCCATGTTATTTTTATGGTCTAGACTAGGGGTTCTTAATCTGGTCCACATAATCAGGATTCTTAACTTGGTTTAGATGAGTTTTAGGGGGTCCATGCATTTGGATGGGCAAAGAAATTTTTGTTATTATTTTCATTAGCATCTAACAGAAATTTATAATTTCCTTCAATTATCAATTATTTTAAAAACATCATTCTGAGAAGGGATCTATAGCCTTTTCTAGACTGCCAAAGGGATCCAGGATACAGAAAAGGTTAAAAACCCCTAGTCTAGACAGCATATGTTACAGCTGTGTAGCAGAAGGAGAGATTTATATGGATTGGGATGATTAGAGAAGGCTTTATGGATGTGGTGGGACTTGAGCTGGGCCTTGAAGGAGGTATAGAATTCAGGTAAGCAGGCAGGGTATAGGGAGGACAATTCATGGGGGAGAATAATGTCTACAAAGACTTTGAGTTGGAAAAGCTCTACCCACATTTTTGCAGGAACAACCAGTGATGCAGTTTTGCCAGACCAGCAGTGTTCAGATAGGGACATAGAGGAGAAAAGCCTGGAAAGGTAAGGTTGGGGCACTTTTCTGAGGGCTTCAAATGCCAGACTCAGAAGTTTGAGCTTCATCTTACTTGAGCCTTAGTTTCCTCACCTACAAAATTCAGTGTTTAAACAAATGATGTCTATGTTCTTTTCTTTTTCTAATGAAGTAGAGCTTAGAATTATCAGCACTGAAGAGCCATTAAATATTTTTGAGGGAGAAGGAGGACTGAGTAAATGGCATGTGGAGGGAACAAGGGTAGGGAGATGTGGAGAATCTGAGATAGAGAGAGGAAAACAAAGATTGGAAAACTGCCTGAGTCTGGGCTTTCAGAAGTCAGAGTCCAGGGTGGGGCAAAGCAGAGTTGAATGGTGACCTAGGTCCCTGATCTGATTCTCTTTTTCTTCAAGGAGGGTTTCCCATCCCCAAACCAGAGCTCATCTCATGCTTAGAATGAGGTGAAGAATGATGGCTACCTGATGACCTGGGATTTTCAGAAATGAGAAGAATCCTATTCTTCTGCATAGGTGAGGAGACTGGTAATAGAAAGGAAGAAAATAACTTTGGGGAGGTGGGTTCATGCTCGAGAAGAAAAGACTGTGAGTGAGAAAAAAAATATTTCTCCCTTAGTCATAAAGCCTATCTATTTTTGCTTTGATTACAATTATAATGTGGGAGGTATAGTATTCAACACCCCCTGCCAGAAAAACACCTTGGACCCCATTTTGTTCTGGGTCTGTCTCAGTGTCTCATCCTACCTGGGAAGTAGCCTGGTGTAGTGGAAAGGATACTGTATCTAGGGGATCAGAGGACCTGGGCTTGAATCTCACCTGACCAGTGTGACTACCTGTGTGATCTCGGTCACCTCTGTTTGTTTTTGTCTATCTCAGTTGTCACCAATTGGTTTTAATGAACTCTAAGATCTTCAAGGTCTAAATCTATGGTCTTATGGCTGCTTTAGGTCTCTCTTTTCCCCACAGCCAAATGAAACTTACTTTTCCTATGTCTTATATGATTCAGATGCTTTAGTAAATTGATCTAATCTAATAAACACAGCGAAGAGGTATTTCATGCACAGTGTTCCCATTTCTACCATCAAGCGACTGAGTTTGATTTTAATAATGACTCTGGAATATCTCCATCTTTGTTATGAAACCAAAAATATTTCTAATGATGGTGTTTCCTGGTCACATTGAAAGGAACAGGGTCCCCAAAGGAAGGTGGTGATGGAGATGTTTGGGGCTTTCGAAACTCTTCGGGTGGTTACCTTATTGCCCATCATCTAGAGCCAGCCCAGTTATAACAATAGCTTTAAGGTGTGCAAAATGCTTTACAAAATATTATCTCATTTTCTTTTTACTTGCCGTTGCCCTGGCAGGTAGGTGGTATTATCTTCATTTAACAGAGGAGGAAACTGAGCCAAACAAAGGTTAAATAGCTTGCCCTGAGTTATATGATTAATATCTGAGGAGAGATTTGATTGTTCTGAATTCTAGATCCACCCTTCTATCCATTCTATCCACGGTGCCACCTAGCGGTCACAGGTGGGATATATAATGTAATAATGGGGAAAGTCATAGATTGGATGGATGCCTGAAGAGGTTGGTTCTCTGAGCTGGGCATGATGGTATACATCTGGGATCCCATCTACCAGGGAGGCTGGAACTGAAAGATCTCTTATTCTTGGGATTTCTGAGCTTCAGGGAGCTATTCCCATCGGGTGTTCTCATTATTATCATTATTTTTTTTTGGAGGGGGGAAGGCATGGCAATTGGGGTGAAATGACTTGCCCAAGGTCACATAGGTAGTAAGTGTCAAATGTCTGAGGCCAAATTTAAAATCAGGCCCTCCTGACTTCAGGGCCGGTGCTCTATTCACTGTGCCACCCAGCTGCCCCTTTTATCACTATTTTTCATTAGAGTGGTGGATCCTTGTAATGGGGTGGAGGATGAGACATCATGTCACCTAAGGAAGGATGAATGAGGCCAGGTCAGAAACAGAAATGAATTAGTCATATGATCAGCATGTGAAGAGTCCCTGAACTTCCAGCCTAGGCAAGAAGGGGAGACTCAATCTCAAAAACAAAACAAAATAGATTCTGGCTCTGCCACTTACTGACTACATGATCTTTCTGAATTTTAGTTTCTTTATTTATAAATTAAATAGATTGAGAAAATGATTTCTTTTTTTTCTTGTGGAAGATGATTTTCTTTTTTTCTTTTTTAAAATCAATTATTTTATTTGTTTTCTTGTTTGCATAATTCATTTCCACGAGATTTTGGACTACAAAATTTCTCCCTGTCTTTCCTCTACCCACAACCACAAAATAGTGATCCCACTGTAAAGCCCCTCCTCCAATCTACTCTCTTTTATGTCCTCCTCTAATGCCCCTATAACTTTCTGGTAGAGCAGGGTGGGTCTCCCTACTCCAGTGCCTGTATATCTTAATTTCCAGTTGCATGTAGTTAATAATAATTACAAATATATATATATATATA
>CM053593.1:197450148-197481122 GCA_028646575.1 Pseudocheirus occidentalis | reverse complement strand
TTTGCAGATCCTATACATGATTAAATGCTACCATGGCGGGGGTGGGGGTCAGGAGGAAGGGGAGAAAAATCTGAAACTCAAGTGATTCTGGAAGTGAATCTTGTAAACTAAAAGCAAACAAACAAGTCAATAAAAACATAAATAAATAAAAATAAAAGAATTATATGTTCAGTTACCCCAAGGACCCCTGAGTTAATTTGTCATAGACTATAGTTTAGATGCTCTGGAAACTGATTACAGAGTGAGGCCAACATTCCTTATCCACCTTGTCTGAGTTAGATTCTGTCTTCTTCATTAATTTCTGAGGCAAATATCCCCACAAAAAGCATCACCTTATTGACAGGTTTTTAATGATGCCTATACAGAATAGACACATAAGGACAAGCATTGTTCACCTCTACCAGTATATACTATCCCTTTCTCCTGGAAATTGACCACATCTTCCAGCTGTCAATAGCCAGTCATTGGAGTGTTTTCTTCCTCAGTCAAAAAATCCTACCAGCATGATTAAAGAAAAAGTGTCACAAAACTAGCAAAATTTTAAGCCAATTATCTATCCTAGCTTATCATTTAGCATATTAAACAATTTCTTAAGACTTTTTTGTACTGAAGTATAATAACCTAATTCAATATAGTAAAATATATGACACTTTCAGAACTTCAGATTTTATGTTCTGAGATTTATGGTCCATATGTGAAAAGTTTTGTTTTCATTTATGTTACATGACGGAAGGTGAAAGAGTTTTTATATATAAAGAATATTGAATTAATAATTGAGATGATTAAGCCACTTCTTCTTTGAGATCAAAGTAAAAAGGTTTTGTACATCATTTCTTAGATGTTTTTATATACCTCCTTTCGTGAATGGATAAAAAAACTTCAAGATGGATAAACTAATGAATAGAAGAAGCATAAGCATGCTATTAGGTAGTGTGGGTATGGAAAGAAATGAAAATGTAGCATTAACTATTATTCTACAACTGTGCATCTCTGCAGATGTATTCAGAACATGTTTCTAGCCCTTTACTTCTGAGATAAGAATATCGTGTATATATTGCTTTAAATTCTATTTTATGTTTACTTTTTCCATATTGTCAGATTTTGCAAATTATATAATTCAAGAATTATCCACTTTAGGAACACTTGTAATATAATTGCATGAATCACTCTCATTGGTGGGAAGAAATGATGAAGCATTAGAACATGAATTGTGTAAATGATTGGTCATCTCTTAAAAAAGATAACTATTATGTGTATCAATGATGAGCATGCTTTTATGTTAATACATGTACACCTATGTAAAACCCCTGAAATCTCATCTATTTGAAATGTAAGTTGCATGATGGGCCAACACCATATTCTTCTTTTATTTCAAGTAATAATAATTGGTTCTAATTACTGTCATGCATTTGCCATAATAAGAATTATATGTAATTAAAACATTAATTCTTTACATCCGAGATGGGATCTAACATGCCTATTTCTTTTGCATTATGTGTAATTCAATTATGTTGTTTAAATCCAGTTGTTGCTAAAACATTTATTCTTTTTTCAGATTATCTTGAGGGACATCCACATTTTGAGGTAAGAGAACACTGATACATTTAATTTATATCAGATATTTACCAAAAACTTTAAATATATCTATCTTCTCATTTAATTGTCTTTATAGCCCATTCAACCCACGTCTACAATGAAAGATTCTTTCACCAATCAAGAATTAGGAAAAGGAGTTAAGAAAAAAAAGTCACTTAAATTTTTAATTGCATATGTTGTGAAGAAAGGATATCTATTTTACAACTTTTCAATGATTATATTTATTTTTTCCTCCCTTATGCCCCATTGTAGTACGAATTTAGTGGAAGAATTACCTTTAGATGATGTAGATGATATTGATGGTATTTTCTTTTTCTCCCCCACCAAATGAACTTTTAAAAATCACACCTTATAGATGCTGTATCCTGTAGTCTTCAGAGATTTTAAAAGTTCATTAATTTTTAGTTTTCAACATTCACTTACTTAAATTTAAAATTTTCTCTCCATTCCTACTCTACTCCCTCTTCAAGACAGCAAGCAATCTGATATAGACTCTACAATTCCATTCCTATTAATCATATTTTCACATTAGTTATTTGTTAATAAAAGAATTATTATGAATAGGAGAAACAATGAGAAAGATTGTAGACCAAACCAAATCAAAAGAAAAAAGAAAGAAGTCTGCATCATTCTGTATTCAGACTCCATAATTCTTTCTCTGGATGTGGATGGCATTTTCTTTCATGAGTACTTGTTTTCTGTTAAATTTATTGCCGATATGAACACTTATGCAGATAGTTTTCTTAAAATTGAACCAGTCCTGCATTCCTGGCATAAATTTTATTCTCATGATAAATTGCAATAATCTTTTTGCTAATAATTTTATTTTAAAAGTTTGCATCTATATTCACTTTGGAAACTGGTCTATTATTTTCTTTCTCTCTTTTGACTCTTCCCCTTATAGGTATCAGTACCATATTGGTATCATAAAAAGAATATGCTATGACTTCTTCTTCACCAGTTTTCTCAGATAGTCTCTATAGTATTGCAAATAATTGTTCTTTAAATGTTTGATTAACATTTCCTTGTAAATCAATGTGGCCCTGAAGATTTTTTTTCCTTGGGAATTCATTGATGGCTTGTTCAATTTCTTTTTCTGAGATGAGGTTACTTAAGTATTTTACTTCCTCTTCAGTTTATCTGGACAGTTTAGATTTTGGTAAATATTCATTCATTTCACATTGATTCCATGGACCTTTTTATGCCTCTCTTGAATCTTTTATTGAACAATCAAATTTTCCATTGTTATCTGGCCTTAACATGTGGATGGTCTGGAAGTCCCTGAGATAGATTTTGATGAGAAAGTAAGATTTGGTAGTCAAAAAAAAAGAGGATAGGCTGAATAAAAGAATGAAAAACAGTTGCTGTTCTTTTTTCCTCTTAGGTTTCCCAAGAGATAAAATACAGAATTCTCATGGAAGCAAAATAATGTCATAAAGCTAGGTTGTAATTAGAGTGACATTCTGTGAAAAATTTAAAACATATGTGAGGTAGATAAAACTGAGTATTTGCTTTACAGATACATCTGATTTGGATTCGGGAGGTACATCTCATAAAAATATG
Source organism: Pseudocheirus occidentalis (assembly GCA_028646575.1). Classification (NCBI taxonomy): domain Eukaryota; kingdom Metazoa; phylum Chordata; class Mammalia; order Diprotodontia; family Pseudocheiridae; genus Pseudocheirus; species Pseudocheirus occidentalis. The sequence goes on along the minus strand of CM053593.1, from coordinate 197,477,963 downwards.
AATTATAGAAATTCCAAGGATTTGAATTTTCATGGAAATTATCCTCCCCAATCACTGCCAGAGACCCAAGATCAGTCTGGACCCACAGAGGTTGAAAAGATTCCTTTAAAAGAAGATGAAGCAGCTGCAGCTGGAAGTATCCCTGCAACTTGGTTTAGGCGTGTGATTCTAAGGAAAAAAAAAACAGTCCCCCAGAAGCAGTGTGAACCACAGCTCCTTCAAAAAAAAGAGGAAGTTTAAAAAGGTATTGAAGAAACATGTAGACTTAAGAGTCTGAAATTTCTCTTTCTTTCTTTTTCTTTTCTTTCTTTCTTTTTTTTTGGAAGTGGTAAGGCAGGGCAGTTAAGGTTAAATGACTTGCCCAATGTCACATGGCTAATAAGTGTTAAGTTTCTGAAGCCGGATTTGAATTCAGCTCCTCCTGACTCCAGGGCTGGTGCTCTCTTTACTGGGCATCACCTATCTGCCCCATGAATTTTCCATAGGTAAATTGTTTGATCAATTTGTTACACTCCAATCTTTTTTAGAATAGGTAAGCAAATTCAGTGATAAAGTGAAGTGATAACAAAGTTCACTGCCAATATTTACTCTTCTCATACAGCCTAGAAACTAGCAGGTGTCTTTTAAAAAGGTATTTGATTTTCTCCGCTAATCAGTGTACTATATTCCATGAAAACAGAGAGGGGGTAAGTTTAGGCCTGTGTGCCAAATTAATATTCTCCCATCTAATTAACTTTAATTTCTTACTTCAGTTTTTTTAGTGTTTCATATGGTAAAACGATTAGCCTCTTTTAGATAGATCGATAGACAGACAGATAGATATAGATATGGATATGGATATAGATATGGATATAGAAATAGATATAGATGTAGGTGTAGGTGTAGGTGTAGGTGTAGATGTAGATGTAGATATAGATGTAGATGTAGATGTAGATGTAGATGTAGATGTAGATGTAGATGTAGATGTAGATGTAGATGTAGATGTAGATGTAGATGTAGATGTAGATGTAGATGTAGATGTAGATGTAGATAGTTGGCATAGTTCTGAATTGTTCTCCAGAAGGTTTGGATCAACTCACAGCTCCACCAACCATGAATTAGTTCCAACTTTCCCACATCTTCTCCAATTTTTATCCTTTTCCTGTTTTCTTATATTATCCAGTCTGATAGGTTTGATGGGTTGCCTCAGAGTTTTTTTATTTAAATTTCTCTAATCAATAATGATTTTAGAGTACCAGCTTTATATCTAAATCATGTACCCATTTGACTTCATTTTGGTATACAGTTTCAGACACTGGTCTATGTCCAATTTCTGCCATTCTATTTTCCATTTTTCCAGTTTTTTTTTAATAATGTGTTCTTCTCCCAGAAGCTGGAATCTTTGGGTTTGTCAGACAGTATATTGCCACAATCATTGATTGCTGTGTATTTTATACCTAACATATTCCACTCATATAACCCTCTATTTCTTAGTCATTATCACATAATTTTGATGATTGCTGCTTTATAATACAATTTAAGACCTGGTATGGCAGGGTCACCTTCCCTAGCATTTCTTTTCACAAAATCCCTTTATATTCTGGACTTTTTGTTTTCCAGATAAATTTTGATTTTTTTTCTAGCTCTAAACAATAATATTTTGTTAGGTTGATTGTTGTGGCAATAACTAAGTAAATTAATTTAGTTAGAATGTTCATTTTTATTATATTAGGTTGGCCCACCCATGAGCAACTGATTTTTTCCCATTGTTTAGATCTGACTTCATTTGTGTGACAAGTGTTTTATAATTGTGTTCATAGAGTTCCTGGTTTTATTTTGGTAGCTGAAGTCCCAAATATTGTATAATTTCTGCAATAACATTAAATGAAACTTCTCTTTTTCTCTCTTGCTTGTTTAGTACTATATAGAAATGCCAATGATTCATATGGGTTTATTTTATATCCCTACAGCTTTGCTAATCTTGTTAATTATTTCAAGTAATTTTTTACTTGATTCTCTAGGATGCTGTTAAGTATACCATTGTATCATCTGCAAAGATTGATATCTTAGTTTCTTCTTTGCCCACTCAAATTCCTTCAATTTCCTTTTCTTCTTTTTTTGTAAGAGCTAATGTTTGTAGTACCTTTTTGAATAACAGGGGTGATAATGGATATTCTTTTCTCAACCCTGATCTTACTGGAAATGCTTCTGGCTTATCCAAATTACATATAAGGCTTCCTTTTGTTTTTAGTTAGATGGTACTTAGATGATCATTTTAAGGAAGGCTCCAAGCTCTCCAATGTTTTTTTTTTTATAGGAATGGGGCTTGTATTTTATCAAAAGCTTTTTCTTTATCTATTGAGATAATAATAAATTTTCTGTTAAATTTGTTGTTGATATTATCAATTCTGCTGATAGTTTAACTAATATTGGACCAGCTCTGCATTCCTGGTAAAAATACTACTTGATCAAAGTGTTTTGTCCTCATGATAAGTTTAGATAATCTTTTTGCCAAAAATTGTATTTACAAATTTTGCATCTATATTCACTATGAAAATTGATCTGTTATTTTCTTTCTCTCTTTTGACTCTTCCCAATATAAGTATCATATCAGTACCATATTGGTATCCTAAAAACAATTTGCTAAGATGACTTCTTCAGCAGTTTTCCTAGATAGTCTATGTAGTATTACAATTAATTGTTCTTTAAATGTTTGCTAGAATTTGCTTATAAATCAACCTGATCCTGAAGATTTTTTCCTAGGGAGTTCACTGATGGCTTGCTGATTTTTTTTTTCTGAGACGAGATTGGTTATTTGTCTTTTACATCTGCTTCTGTTAATGTAGACAATTTAGCTTTGTGTAAATATTCAATCATTTCATATTGATCCCGTGGGCCTTTTTACATCTCTCAACTCTTTTATTTGGTGATCAAATTTACCATTGAACTCTGGCCTTTTCAGTTTCTGAAACAGATTTTGATAAGGAAGTAAGAGCTGGTAATCAAAAAAAAAAAGAGGACAGGCTGAATAATAAAAAGAAGACAGTTGTGGGGTTTTTTTTCAACCTCATGTTTCCTAGAATTCCTAAAACACAGAATTCCTAAGAAGCAAAATAAATTCGTATAGTTAGGTAGTAATTTGAATGATAACCTATGAAAAATTTAAATCATAAGTCAGGTGGATAAAACTGATGTACTCTTTAATGCCAGTATTTCCTTTTCAGATGCATCTAAGTGGGATTCTGCTAGTACATCTCAGAAAAATGGGAGTTACTGAAGTTCCAAGTATTTGAATTTTTATGGTAATTATCCTCCCTAATCACTGCCAGTGACCAAAAATTAGTCAGGATCCACAGAATTTGGAAAGAGTCCTTTAAAAGAAGATGAAGCAGCTGGAGATAAAAGTGGCCCTGACACTGGGCTTAAGGTTGGGATTCTAGGAGAAAAACCAGTCCCCTAGAAGAAGTGTGAACCAAAGCTCACTTGAAAAAAAGAGGAAGGTAAATAAGATAACGGAAAAACATGTAGTACTAAGGTTCTGAATTTTCTTTTGGTAATTTGCTCAATTGTTACATTCCAATCTTTTTTTAGGATATGTATGCAAATTGAATGATAAAGTCACATGATGACAAAATTCACTTCCTGTTTTTACTCTTCTCGTACAGCCTAGAAACTACAAGGTGTCTTTTAAATATGTATTTTGATTTTCCCTCTAATCATTATAGCATATTCCATAAATACCGAAAGGCGTTAGTTTAGGCTTATTTGCCAAATTATTCTCCTCCATGCTTATTAATAGTGATTTCTTACTTCTGTTTTTGGTTCGTTTTTTTTTTTTTTTAGTGTTCCAAATACTAAAACCATTAGGCTTATATAGGTTTACATTAACATATGAAAGAATATGTGAATGGTTTATCTTTTATTCTCTCATTTTGGATTATTTATAGATATATTCTCCAAATCTGAATATAATTAAGGTTACTTGTCCCAGATATTAAGTGACCTAGTTAGTTTACACTTCCCAGTAATCATTTCCATGAAACTGGTTAGGATAAAATACAATTACCATACTAGGGAATATCTTTTTTCTACTATTATTAGAAGCTCCATGAATTGAGATAATTTTGTCATATATGGGTTTAAAGGTTTATGTTGCTTTTGTTTCAATAGATTTGTTTGACCCGTGGCATGTACAGTTATCTCTTCCTGATCTTTTGAAGTTTGGTTGATCTTTTCACCTCTATGAATTTCTCTCCAGGTGCTCTTACCTGGTCTAGCCCTGAGGTAACTGAAAGTTTTAGAGTGGATTTCAAGTACACTGCTGCAGTATTATCTGGCTGTCTTCCTTTCATGTTTCTGGGCTTAATCGCAGGAACTTACAGAGTTACTTAATGACATAGATCTCATTTACTTTTATTTCCTTATGCAATTTGGCACCAAGGAAGAGGAATTTTTCCCCTACTTCTTTTGAGCCAGTCCTGCCCAGTGCTTTCACATTTTAAGATTAAGGTTTTGTTCTCTTTGTCTTTTGAAATAATCAGATTGTTTTTGTCTTTTTAAAATTGATTTTGTCCTCTCCTTGCCTAAGTCATGATTCTTGATCACTGAACTTAATTCAGAAATTCATCTGTCCTGTGATGAGTTAAATTCAGAAATCCAGTTCTCTTGTTCATCACTTTCCTATTCTTGTAGTTAGTTTTAGGAAGAAGTATGAGCTCAATTTCAATTTAATGATTTTGTTACCCAGATGTCTTCCCTATGATACAAGCCTATGTCACACAATTCTCTTTGTTGATAGACAGTAGACTGGTAATTCCATTGTCAAGAATCAACTCCTTCTACCAGTGTAGATCAATACTTTCTCTGAAACTTCAGCCCTCAGAGAATTGATGAGAATTGAAAGGGTTAAGCAATTTGTTAATAGTCACACAGCCAATATAGAAATCAGAGTTGAGACTTAAAGTCATGCCTTCCTCATTCCAGGGCCAGGTCTCCATTCTCACTGCCTCTCAAACTTCACTGGTGTCTATCATCCCCTGACCCTGAACCCTTCCGTTATTGATTCCCTCTGTCTATCAGACAAATGTATCTTGAAGGAAATGTGGAATAAACTTCATTTTAAAAATAATCTTACACATCTGCTTACTAAAGGCTGTGAATGTTCAAACACTTGAAACTTTGGACAAGAGCTTCCCTAGGGTGGTGAGAGTAATGGTGAGAGAAGAAAAGAGTAGGCAGCAGCAAGTCAAAAATATGGATAGTAGAATGTTCCTGCATTGAAACCAGGAAGGGAAAGCAACCAATGTCTCCTTTGCTTTCATAAATGGCTTGGGAGCTTAGGAGGGCCTCAGTCTATAGTAACAGTTCTTACTACTGACTTTTATACAGATGTATTTTCGCCTCCCCAAATTCATTTATTCAAGAATATATTATACTTCTTGTTCCCTTCATTGTTGGCAACTTTTGCCTTACGTTATTACTGTATGTTGATGCCTCATTACATCATCTAAGGATGTTAAAATGAGGTGACCAGAGGATTAAAGAATACACTTTAAAAACAAAATTTCCCTATAGCTTGTCAGAAAAACTCACCTGGCCTTAAACTTTTAGGAGATGAAGGCATGCAAACTTCTAACATGCTTGACAGTAGGACTCTAACCAGCTTTAATTCATCCTCTCTTTTCAGCCAAACTGTTCTATTATTTTTTCTGTATATTGTCCTGCCCTGTGTCCATTCATGACATCTGTTGAAATCTCTCTCTTTCTTCAGAAAATTTCTCAGCTGTAAATTCCAGGCAGCATTCCTGGATTTTACTAGTCTCACTGACAATTATTTCCTAATGTATCAGTTTGGTGGATTCTTTTAAAGGTCTACTTATTATAAACATTATCAAGTAATGTTACAGAGCACCTACTTGTACATTCATGATCATGTAATCCATCTCAAGGTTTACTAAGTGTAGATACAACAGCATATGTTCTTTCTGAACTTTTCATAAAGGGAAAACATAGGACAAATATTATATAGTTAACAAAAAGAATTATATATAAATGTTCACTTATCCCAAGGACCCATGAGTTCATTGTTCTAGTCTTTAGTCTAGATACTACAGAGTGAGACCAAGTTCCCCTCTGCACCTTTTCTGAGTTCTATACAGTCTTCTTCATTAATTTCCTAGGCCCCCAAAAAAAACCCAAACCACAAACACAAATAAAAAAAACAAATGTCACCTTATTGCCAGAATTTCAATGAATGATGCTCACACTGAATACACACCTAAGGTCACGCATTATTCCACTCTAGCAGCATTGGCTATCCTCCTCTGGAAATTAAACACATGTTCCAATTATCAAATTGCAATTGGAATGCTTTCTTCCTTAATCCGTGAATGAAACAACAAAAAGATCTCTAAGGTAAGAGACATATTAGGCAATCTGTCTATCATATAATGACTTTTGTAGCCAAGTTGAATAATTAAAAACATTTACACAGAAGTGAGTTATAATGCTGATATTACTGATGCATTTCTAATAAATGAGAGGTAAAGCAATGTGCATGGCGTTGTTTTGGAAGTACCTATATAAAAACTTCTTTTGTTTCCTTAATACTCTTGTGGAGTGATGTATAGTAAACCTAATTATATAATTTAGTGTGTTAAACAAATTTCTTCAGAATTTTCGAATGTGATATAGAAAACTAATTTAATATTTTGCACTGTACAATACTTTTAGAACTTCAAATTTTGTTTTCTGAGATTTATTATCAATATGTCCATAGATTTGTTTTTGTTTAATGCTGAATTATCTATGTTGAAAGTGTTTGTTTATCTTAATAACTTTTGAATTACTAATTGAGATGATTAAAACAATTTTGCTTTTTAAAAATAAATCCTCAAAACGGAAAGATTTTCTACATCATTTCATAGATGTCTTTTATATATCTTCTTCATGAACTGATAAAGAAACCTTAAGAAGGATAAACTAATGGATACAAGAAGCATAGGTATGCCATTAGGCAGCTTGGGTATGGAAAGAAATTAAAATGCAGTGTTAACTATTATTCTACAAGTGTATGTCTAAGTGGATGTATTCAGAACATGTTTCTAGCCTTTTACTTCTGAGATAAGAAAATGGTTTATACATTGTTGCAAATTCTATTTTATCTTGACTGTTTACATATGACTGATTTTGCAAATTATGTAACTAATTCAGGAATCATTCACACTAGGAGCAATTGTAATATAATTGCAATAATCACACTCATTTGTAGTAAGATATGATGCAACATTAGAGTGTCAACCATGTGACTAACCCCCTGTGGAACCTGATTGGGAACTATCATGGGAGAAGAACCACAGGTGTCAGATAGAGTGTGAGAAAGTTGATTAGACTTAAACTTCATGAGAGTAGGAATCATGATTTATTCAAATTTTGTATTTTAATCAGTATCTAGCAGAGTATTCTTTGTATAATGAAAACCTAATAAATGTTCTAACTGAATTGAGTTGATTCCCCAACAATTTCAAAATAAGAAGTATTATGGAAAGTATCTTGAAATGGTTCCTACTACTTATTTTACTACTACTACTACTACTACTGACTCACTGTAGACATGTCATTTCTCCTCTCTGGGTCATTTCTACATCTATAACTGAGTTGAATTAGATATGTTCCCTCCAGCTCTAAAATACTAAAATTCTGTGATATGATGCAGCTTGATGTTATTTCTGTGATACCACTTCATCAGAAGGAAGGATTTGCTAAATGGAGAATTGACACTTTAAATCTCAGTGCATTAAACTATTGGCTTTGTTGTGTGACTTGGACTTAAGCATGAGAGAGGGAAATAAACACCACCACCCAGCATTTTGAGGAGGGAAACAAAACCTGTGAAAGCTATTTATAAGAATACTTTTTCCCTCCTGTGTTTAGTGCACAAAATGCATAAAGTGATGGGGTATAATGGCCACAGCATCATGACTAATCAGCATAGTGCCAGTAATCAGTATCATATAACTCAACATAGGTGGTTCTTTAAGGAAAATATTCATCTAACGTTATTCGTTTTCAGACCTGGAGTTAAAAAAAACCAAACAAACTGGAAGATATTTCTAGTTTTCAATAATTAAAAATCTGTATTTGGGGCTACATTCAATAATTATATTATTAAATACATTCCATAGTTATAGTATTAAATACATTCTGCTTCATTTATAATTATTAATGTTAGCCTATTAGTATAGGAGGAGTCAGTTGTACACAAGCATAATAGTAAGCAGGTGGTTAAAGCCTATTGGCCTACTTATTATGCCTTCTAGCTAATTAGAAAAAAAAGTTGTTTTTGCTAAAAATCTTAAGCAAGTAGCATTTGTAACATGAGTCACATGTTGAAATCCAAGTCTTAGACAAAAGCGCTCTTCTTTTTCCTAAGAGTCAGCAGAGCAGTGGGTAGAGTAGGAGGAAGAGGAGAAACAAAGCAAAGCTTACTTGTTCTCTTTCCATGCTCTTGCCTATCCCTGACCTCTGTAGTTGGTAGATGCCAAACACCCTCTCCAACACAGTTGAGAATTTCTATTTGAAAATGTCACTTTTGCTTATTCCTAATATTTAAACATTCCTTAAATATGTTCAGAAAGAAAAACAAATATCATTGAAGTAATTAAGATTTTAAATCTCATAGCAGTGAAATTGGCAGGGAGTAGATGCTACTTGCCAGAGAATTATAGAAAAAGACTGAAACAAATGAAAAATATTGATGAGAAGGGAACTCAAAGAATTATAAAATAATGGAATAGGAAGGATGAAAGATTCTCTCATTGAAGTATACTTGTTCTACAGATGAAGAAACTAAGGGGCGCAAAAGGGGCATCTTTAGGAGGCACCTGTGATGGTTTAAGATTATGCTACTGGAAGAAATGTATTTCATTAAAACCATTTTATTTTGTTTCTGATCCGTACAGAGGGAATAAGAATATTCCCTTAAAAAAATAAAGGGGATATATGCCTCCTGTGGAAGGAGGCAGCCCTGAGTAAAGCAATTTGGAACTATTAGGGTAGAGTTTATGACCAAACAAGATGTATGGAGATTCACAGATGGTAATATAAACAATTTTGAATACATAATATTTAAACGTTTTTGCACAAACAAAACCAACTCAGGTCAAATTAAATGAGAAGTAGGAATTTAGGGGGGAAATTCTTTGCAATTAGTATCTCTGATAAAGGTCTCATTTCTAAGATGTATAAGATTTAACATACTATTAAATTTTATAAAAATAACCATTTCCCAATTGATAAATGGTCAAAGGATATGAATAGGCAGTTTTCAGAGGAAGAAATTAAAACTATTGCTAGCCATATGAAAAATGGTATAAATTACTCAATATTACAAAAATGCAAATGAATACAGTTCTAAGGTTTCCTCCATCAGATTGGCAAAGCTGATAGAAAAGGAAAATGATAAATGCTGGAGGGCATATGGGAAAACAAATACAATGATGCAGTTTGTGAAGCGTAGAAAAGGAATATGGTGCCATTTTGGAAAGCGATTTTATAACTATTCCCCCAAAGCTATTAAACTATGCATACCCTTTGATCTAGTATGGTTTACTAGGTCTATACTCTAAAGACATCAAAGAAAGAGGAAAAGGAACCCATATGTACAAAATTATGGATAGCTATCTTTTTCATGGCGGCAAAAAAATATTGGAAATAAGGGCCCATCAATTGGTGAAATGTTTGGTATACGTATGTGATGATGTATTGTTTGCTATAAAAAATGATGAAGGAGATGATTACAGAGAAAGGTGGGAAGACTTGTATGAACTAATGAAAAACAAAATGAGTAGAACCAGGAGAGCAATTTACACAGTAATAATAATGACAAACAAGTCTGAAAGACTTGGAAACTCTGATCAACAAAATGACCAGTCACAATTACAGAAGACTTTTAAGAAACATGCTACCTACTTGCAGATAGAGAAGTGATGGATGCAGAATGCAGATAGAACCATACACACACACATACACACACAACCACATGTATGACATGGCTAAATATTTTGCTTGATAATATATGTCTGTAATGAGTTTTGTTTTCTTATAATGTAGAGAGGATAAGTTGAGAAGGAGTGAATTCAGAGATGATAATGAATTAAAATTAAATTTAAAAAAAATTTTGAAAATAATCATTAGTTATTTTTTGTTGTCTTCCCTTTAAAAATAGCATTAGAGAAGGGAGGACAGATTTATATATTAGAGGATAAATTGGGGAATGGAGTAGTAAGAAGCAAAATATTTCTTTTTTTTAGAGGGGGGAAGGCAAGGCAATTGGGGTTAAGTGACTTGCGCAAAGTCATGCAGCTAGTAAGCGTGTCAGGTGTCTGAAGCCAGATATAAACTCAGGTTCTCCTGACCCAGGGTCAGTGCTCTATTCACTGCGCCACCTCACTGCCTGAAAGCAAAACCGTTTTGAGGAGGGACAGAGTGAAAGGAGAGAGAGAAAATAGAGTAAATGAGGTGAGGGAAATAGGATGGAGGGAAATACAGTTTTTCACAACATGACAATTATGGCAGTGTTTTACATGACTACATATGTATAACCTATATCAAATTGTTTGCCTTCTTAATGAGGAGAGGTGGGGAGGCAGAAAAAGAGAGAATTTGGAACTCAAAGTTTTACAAATGAATGTTACAATTGTTTTTACATGTAACTGGGGAAAAATAAAATATTAAACTTAAAAAAAATAAAAATAGCATTAGAGGAAAGTTAGTTGACTGTATAATATAAAACTTAGATACTAAAGGCCAGAGAGCTGAGAACAAAGCAGTATATATTAGAAAAAGATGACTAAGAGAAGTTGTGAGATATTTGAAAACAATACTGAAGTATAACTGAAAGGTCTTAATGAGGTCTTAACTCTGAGCGCAAGTTCAAATAGCTTGAGAAGACCAAAAATGGTGAAAATAGTCTATAGTAGACATAAAGATAATAATATTTATTAATATTATATGCTATGCAATAGCATATGTTATATCATGTAATTATATCTTATTCATAATACATGATAAATAACATTTATATAGGGCTTTTTAGATGTATAGGATATATATTATATCATTTGATCAACTTGATGAAGTAGGTATTACAGGTATTACTATTCTGATTTTATCTGAAGTTCAGATAGAAGTTGAGACATTAAGGGTCAGAGGCAAAATTATTTACTATGGTGCTTCTGTTTAAAGAGCTAATATTTGAAGGAAATTTTATATTGTATATATAATATAAAATGTACTTGGATTTTCGAAGTCATTTTTAAGGATTGCCATGTATTAAAATTTGTATATAAGAAGTTAATCTGTGTTAGTGTTTTTAAAATTATATTTTTATCTTTATTAAAAACATCTTTTAACATATATTCACATTAACATATTAAATGTTAGGTGGAACACCCTTGGTGGTGTTCTTATTAAGAATAAAATATCTGGGACAGAGCTCTGAATTTGTCACTGATGATCCATAAAAAGTACAATAGGAAAGTCATTTCTCTGTGGTTCTCAGTTTTCTCATGTGTAAGATGAAATGCTGCAATGGTAATATAATTTGAATTTGAAGATCCCTTTGTATTGCCAAAGGTAATGCTTACTTAGCACTTAGTAACTGATCAAGCCTCTGTTAAAGAAACAGAAAGTATGAATCCCTGTTGCTGACTTAACAATAAGGGGCTGGCTGAAATAGGAAGGTATTGCTGTGTGTATATAAGGAAAGACCCCAAATGGAAAAGACAGATTTTCTTGGAGTAACCTTTGTAGAGGCAGAAGCAGCTGCTGCTGAGGAGGCTGAAGAGAAAGGACCCAGACTGGAGAGAATGATTTTGATTTTGAGAACCTGGGTGAAATGATTTAGAGAGGGAGAGACAGATCTTCTTGGAACAAGCTCCATGGAGGCAGAAGCTGCTGTTGCTAGGGAGGTTGAAGAGGATCTCTTCTCCCCCCCACCAAGAGAATGATTTTGATTTGGAGAACCTGAATGAAGTGATTTTGATTCTGTGAACCAGCAGAAAGCTTCTGCTGAGTCTGAGGGCCAGACAGAGCTGAGGGCCAGCTAGAGCTGCCAAAGACTGAGAAAGTATGACTGTGATGCTGGTACTTTTTATAAACCTGTTTGTGGCTTTGTTAAGCCTTGACTTCCTGGGAACAGACTGCAAGGAATTTGGGGTGGACTGGATGCTGGAGTTTCAGCATGGATCAGAAAGTGCTCAGAGAGCTGGACAGGGACCTGGGAGCTGTCTCATTTGTAATGAGACCCAGGTGACAGTTTGGTGAATGCAGGTAGGATCTGAGACCATGGAAGGGGATCCAAGGAATCTGAGAGACCACTCTGAGTCAAGCTGAAAGAAGACTTTACTTGGATACTGTGTACTGACTGAAAAATTATAATTTACTAGTGACCTAGGGGTGGAGGGTCTGTGTATTTTCTGGTGATTGAATAGTGAAGGATGAAGGATTGAATAGATGAAGGATGATTGAATGATTGATTGACTAAATGATTGTACTTAGTGATTAATGACTGTATAAGTGACTGATTTGTAACTTAGTGTGCCCTGTGAGTGGAGAACTTTGACTATTGTACTTTGTGTCTCTTGAGGAGGCAAATCTCCTTAAGGATGATTGAATGATTGAGATGATTGAATGATTGAGTTACTAAACAATTGTTCTTTGTTCAAAATTTTATGACCACTGTGGTGGAAACTATATGGCCATTTTCTGTGATAAGTTGTTGTGACTGCTTTGTTTTGATTATCTGTGATAAGCTGTAACAGTTGTGAATGCTGTACCTTGATTTCTGTGTATGTTTTGCTCTGATTTGTTATGGAATAAATAGTGTTGACCATTCTATGTAATTAGAACCTTGAAAGTTGTTCAAAGCAGCCATCCTCTCGAAAGCTGCTTGTGCATGGCTTTACAAATGCTTGGGCTAGATCTCTAAGGATTCTTCCAACTCTGACACTTTCTGGTTTCGTGGTTCTCCATTATGTACATGATTTACTTGAATTTATTACTAACTAGTAGCTTACAGCCACCTAAGATAAAATCAGAGTAACAGGGAAGAACAAAAACCTCTCCAGTATTAGTCCTAAAATTCTATTTAAAATGGCAAGAGTTTTTCCATTAAGAGACAAGGACCAGTTATAAGATTCATGGGCTGAGTTTTCCTGACCCATTTTCCCAGTAAGTGACTGAGCCAATGCCTATCAGAAAGAGAAGATACAAGCTAGATACTGGCAAGACAATACCTTGGTGTATACTCAGCATTGTGAATGGCTCAGTCGAGTGAATGGAATATAAAGATAGGCCTGCTTTTGGGGGGCTTACATGATAGTAGGACCCTTCCCCTACACTACCCTTCAGAGCATGTACCTATATTGTGTAAATTCTAACCCCATTTTCTCAGGGTCAGGCCTGCTACATCTCTTCACTTGAGGTTTTCAAGTATGTTGGGGATGTTTCTCTTCTTTTCTGCCATTGACTCAAGTCCTCATTGATTATGTTGCCCCATTGTTAGGGGTACAGTGACTAGCAACCTAGTTCCATTAAACTACAGAGCATCAAGTAACTTTTACAAAGGTATATTTACTTCAAAGTTATAGCAAAACCAACATACACTTACACTTACACTTCTAGGATATACTCTACTCCATAGCATCTTGGCTTCTAGGGAAGTAGGCTCAAAACTTAGTTTGGTCCCTATGCTTTCTAGCTGTGTGACTGTGGGCGAGTCATTTAACCACTGTTTGCCTGTTTCCCCAACTATAAAATGGGGATAATAGTATTACCTACCTCACAAAGTTGTTGTAAGGTTCAAATGAGATAGTATTTGTAAAAAAGTGCTTAGCAAAGTGCCTGGCATATAGTAGGTGCTATATAAATGCATATTCTCTTTCCTTCCCCTACATAGCCCACCAAATTTATGTCCAGATACAGCATGACCACTGGATGAGTCCTGCTGGGTCAGAATCCTAAAGATCATGCCTGAAAATTGCTCCTTGGGTTAACGCTGGGCTTACTGCAACACCTACAGTGGAGCCCAAGCTCTGGAGGAATGAGATGCTGGTGAACCCTCATAATGACCCTCCATAATCACTAGGCTATGAAGTTCTGCTTCCTCTACCCGAATGCTAAAAGAACAAACAAAAGGCCTAAGACCCAGGTGTACCTCTCAAGGGCCATATAGCCTTGGAGTAGAAAAGATTCCAATGACTCTTCTACCTCCCACCCCTTTTATAGGAGGATACCACCTCACTAGACTCTGTGAGCAAGAGTCATGGAACTAGCTAAAAAGAGGCAAAGAAAAGCAGCAGAAACTGATAGGACTTTCTGAATGTTTCTGAAGCCAATCGGAACTTCTCCCCTTCATCATAGTGTTAGCCAATCAGAACTATTTATGGATCATTTATATATGCTGTACAATTTCATGTTGCATCAACTGAGCCAGTTGATTGGATATGCATATATTCTGATAGCCAATAACACTCATATATCCTCTGACTGCTTCCTGTCAATTATGAATTCTCAAGGGTTTTTACTGTATAAAGTCTTTTGTCTGGAAGGGGTCTTAGATGTCAGCTAGTTGTAACAATAATGCAATATTCACAACATCCATGGTGGTTATGAATATGCTGATATATCTGTGAACCACAAAATGTAGCCAACTCTCTACATGGAAGGCAGAACCAAAGCCTTTATTCAAATACCAGGAAACCAAGTCCCAGAACCAGAAAGATGATCCCCAGAACCAGAAAGCCAAAGTCATTAAGGCAATCACGAAGTTGATACACATGGTTAATGCAGTGAACACCCACATTCCTAAGCCATCACAATAGAACAGGCTCCCTCAAGCAGGGATCCCTCTCTCACTCACAATAGCTCCTCTGTCTGGTTCTTGGAAGTTCTCAGTAGAAGTTGCAGAAGGATGGTCTCGGCAAAAAGGTGCAGTCTCCAGGTGGTCACTGAGAGAAAATCTGACTGTCCTGCTGGTTCTCTTCCTTATATACAGTATAGTTCCTCCCTGTTCTGCCCCTTCCTGTTAAAGTGTTAACTACTCCCAAGGTGTTAAATACTTTTGCTAATCAAATAGCTTAAACAAGGTGTTAAGTTCAGTGTCTTCAATGGTCTCTCTGAGGAGTAGAAAGGTATAGAACTACAGTCTGGCTCTGGTGGCACGTTCTAACCAAATGACAGAAACATTCTACCTTTCAGAATACTCTTAACCCCCCCCCCCCCGCCGCCATGTGTTTTTATCTACTATCTTTGCTAACCCCACCAAAAAAGAGAGAAATATCAGTGAGTTATTCTGATGTTTATTTCAATGCATTTTAGTCAACAAATGTATAAAATCAGAAAGGCAAAAAAAGTTTGGAGTCTGAGCATCCGAAGGCACTGCATACACATCTACAGTTGTTTGCCAATACAAGTCATTGCCAGACATTCCTTTGAAGCAGAGAAAAGAGGCTGCACCCAAATGAGCCCTGAGTGTTCATGGCCCCGGAGAGTCTAGAGGCTTGTCATAAGAAAAAAGAGGGAATATTATGAAGATTTTACTTAAAAAGAAGAAGAGCAGGTTGAGTACAAAAGCAATTTATATTACACAGAATTATTCAATTCTCCATTTTACGTTATCTTGTAAAACTGTTAAGTGAGTTTTCCAGTGAGTAGGTTAAATGACTAGCAGTGGTAAAGGAATGGTAAATATATAGCACCATTTTATAGATGTGGCTTAGCCGATCACTGATTTACCGACACGAAAGGAAGAAATACTTCAAAGTTGCTAGATGTCTTTCTGTATGGGTTCTAGTTTTCAAGGAGACAACATGTCCCTGGAAATGCATACATTGGAGATTTAACCAGCCTATGCTTGATTCATACGACATAAAGGGGCTTGTGGCTTATGCCCATTTGGGATTAGACGGGCATATATTGTTTTCTAAATGAGGGAAAGTGGCCCAGATGGTAGGATGTATTCAGTTTTAGTTGAAGGCAGTAGGGGATGGATTGGAAGGTGAAAGGAAAAATATCAGGTGATATTTTTTTCTGATCAGATGATCAGTTTTTCAAGGAAAATTGAGACAAAACATTGAACTTTGATTACACTGTTAGAATTTGAACTTTCTTAGGCACTTCTTTAGGGTTTAACTCAAGGCATAATGTCAAGACAAAAGCAAACAATGCTATGTACATACATGTAGAGTGTTATAAATAGGTTTTTAAAAAAACCATAGATATTATATACATATCAACATAGTAACCTCCCTCCATTTTTGTGTTTGGTTTGGATTTTTTGGTTATTTCTTTTTGTTTCATTGTTTTCCTTTTCCCTTCCACAGGGATATCCAGAGCTTTCTACTAGCAGTTTGGGGGAAGTTTCATTCACGTTTTCGCAAGATGACATAGATTACTCCACTGGTGAGAGCCAAGGGTAGAGCGATCCAGGCCAGGATGTAAGCAAAGCCAAAAGCATAATCCATGTTGTGCTGCCATTCTGTGTGTTTCACTGTGTAGATTGATGCTGCACTCATCACACACAGGCCTGCAAAAGGAAGTGTCACACGATATGAAAAAAGAGTCAATTTAAGAGTACATACTAACCTTAGGGAAAGATGAACTCAGTTAAATCATTAAACACTTGTTAAGCATCTATCAAAATCATGGAAGATACTAAGTAAAATAAGAAATAGAAGTTGAAAAGATCTGAGTTCAAGTGCTATCTCTGATATCCATTAGTTGTTCAATTCTGTGTAAGTCACTCAACCTCTCAGTGTTCCAGACAACTCTTTCATACATAAGTTTCATAATAGATGCTGATTTATAGATTCCTCATTAGAAGTTCACAATACCAGTGAAATTTACAGGCCTGCTCCACAAAATAAACATAAAACTACAAAAATTAAAGAAAACATAGCTACTATTCTCTAAGTGGTTTCAATATATTTCCCATAATTATTCTCTCTCTTCCTCTTGTGCATTCAGCCTTTAGGATTTATCTAATTTTAGGGAAAACCAGTAACAAAAATAATGTAAAGAGTGACTTCTACTAAATCCTTAGAAAGATGATATTGTAACCAGGAGGGATATCTTTATTATCCGCTATCTTTGATAACTTCAGCAAAAAAAGCAAAATATCAACGAGTTATTCTAATACTTATTTCAATGCATTTGAGTCAACAAAGTTGTATAAAATCAGAAAAGCAAAAAAGATGTGGACTCTGATCATCAGAATTTTGCATATTACATACACATTTACTGTTGTTTGCCAGTAAAAGTCATTGCCACACATTCCTTTGAAGCAGAGTTCATGGCCCTAGAGAGCCTAGAAAAAATTAAATTCAGAAAAAACCAAACCAAACCAAAACAACCAACCTTTCTCTTTTATCCATACCAAATCAACCCCAGATGAAGAAAATGTCCCAACATGAAGAAAATGTCTTTCATCCTTATTAGAGCCCCTTATCATATTTTCAATATTACACTGACGAAATCACAGGTCCTGACTCCTGGAAAAGTGACCAGAAAGACTGATGTGGTAATCTTGCTGTTAATATCCTGATCAATTCATATCTGGATTACTGAGTTTAGTTATAGGGATCACACTTTGGGAAGGACAGTGACAAAATTTTCCCTAAGGAGAATAATCAATGAAGAAAAACCATGGCACACTAGGACAATTTAAAGAAACCTAGGGATGGTTACCCTGGGAAAAGAAAGGGCAGAGGAGCAGATTATAGCTATCTCAAGTATTTGAAGTGCTGTCATGTGGAAGATTAAATTTGTCTTGGCTTTGAAGGAGTCAACTAGGAGCAAAGTTTGGAAGTTGCAGAGGCAAATTTTGCTCAATATAAGCAATATCTTTCTAATGATCATGGTTGAAAAGTTGTAGAGGGAATTACAGCACAGTCAAGTTGGACTAGATGACTTCTGAGATCCCTTCCAATTTTGAGACTCAAAGATTCAAATACCTATGGTAATAAAGAAAAGGAGGGGGAGAAGAAAGAAAATAAATGAGTGAACTAGAGGAAAAAGAAATGAGAAAGAAGGTAGAGAAAGAAAAACAGAACTGAGTATTCAAAGGAAATGAAAGAGTCTGAAATGGCTATTCAATAAATGCATGAGTAAATTTTCTAGTCAGTAAAGCATTGTCCACTTGTCTTCCACTGAGTGGAAGTCTAAAGACTGAGTTAATTTTCTGAAACTTAGATAAGGATGAATAGATGCATGACCAACCAGAAGGTAAAAGATCCTCTCTTCTCTCAGCATAAGCATTCTCTAGTGAAGGGAGAGAAGACTCCACTTTGAGTCCTAGTACAGCAGCCTCTCCAGACCAGCATCCCAATCATGTCAGTCACATCTCTGATGAAGTAGAGGGTGAAAAATTCACTGATGTCAACAGCCCTCACTTTTGCCTGCACAAAGTCTACTCTGTTCACTGCTAAAAACAAGGTCTTTGAGTTTCTACCAGAGATACCATTATAAATTCAACATGCCACTGAGATTACTTTCATTCTAAATTTCCCAGATGGCTCCTAGGACCACCTACATTTAACCTCAATACTATTTGAGCTATTTGTACACTGCTACTTTGTTTAAGCAAAGTGCATAGTTGGAATATACTGAATTAATAAGGTCCAGATAGTTTTCTTTTTCTAGTTAGGGAGGAAAACTCCTACTCCATTGGCCCCCTTTGAGACGGCTAGGCAACTGTCTTAGAAATCTAGAATTAGAATCACAAAATGCTAATGTACTTCTTACCTACTGAAAGCTGATTAAGCCTTGATACAACTTGAAACAACTACTAATGATGTTATAAAGTTCAAATGAACCATAGTTCTAATCTGGGACCATACTGACTATTGTTAAGACGACTGATCCTCAAGTATTTTTATCCTGTTAGCCTCCTTACTTTCAAGTTACTACTCCCAGAAAAAAGAATTTCCTTTCTATTGAGATGGGATCTTCTCTTCAAGAAAATGTGAAGTTGTCACCTGAACAATGGTCTATCGACAGAAAGGAGTAGGGGAAATGACCTTAGTGAAGGGTGGTTAAAGAATGACTTACTAATACGGTACTGCCCAGAAAGGATGTGATAATAAGGGATAAATCCAGGTAATAATAATTATAATAAGCTAAAGCTAGGTTGAAAGCTGATAATACAGACTGGGTTTAAGTTAGGAAGAAAAACATCAATTAGTTCCTTTTTTTTTTTTTTTTGCAGGGGGAAAGGCAAGGTAATTGGGGTTAAGTGACTTGCCCAAGGCCAGATGGCGGGTGCTCTATTCATTGCAGTTGTCCCAATCAGTGCCTTTTGAGAAATATGATGGCATCTATGTATCTTAGCTTTATTAGTCCACAGGAAACACCAGGTTGAATCCCCAGGCAACAGATATAGAGATAGAAATTTTTGGTGAATATGCATGGGTTTAGAAAAGCCTTCTATTTATGTCTAGTTTCTGGAGCTGGCAGAACTCCACAAATGAAGAAAACTCAATTTAATTAGAATAGTCAGCTTGGATAGTTTTAAGACCAGAAGAAGGAGTTAAGTGAGTTTCATAAGTGTTTACATATTCAGAAGGATCTGTGACATCATCACTGTGGATGTTTTCTCCAACAATGCAGATCATGACTCATCTGTGCCTGACAATTGTCCTGGGAGCCTTTCTCAATTTCTCCTAACATTTTATTGATTCCAGTAGAACACACAGATTATCCCTTGTTCTTACCACATGACTGACCCATCTTTTTTGATAACACATTTCTTTGGAAAAAATAAAAACTTTATTTCTTCACATTTCCTTGTTAGATTTTAAAGTAAGCTTACACCCACTAAGAACTTTACTTGAAATAATTATTTGGAAGTATGTTGTTTCATAACTCACAGGCAAATAGCAATACTGTTGTAATACTGGAATTAAAAAGATGTGCCTTTGCTGCTAGGAGAAGTTTGTGGAATTAATACAGTTTTGCAAATTCCCAAAGGCAATTGAGGCTGCTTTCCTCTTGTTTAATTCTACTCCCAAATTGTCTATTTACATTGTCCAAGATATAAGTAGGTAGGTAAGTATGGTGTGGATACAAAGGTGCCCTAAGGGTCAATAATAATGATTACTTTCCCAAGCCCCCTGAGGGGGCTTTGAGGCTTATTCCTAGCCCATTCTGTAACTTGAGGGTGCTTTACTGCTCCCTTCTCCTTATCTTGATATACCATGCAACCTATACCAAAAGAATTGCTTCCCTCCCCCCTTATCCTGTGTTCCCCAACCTGTGTCATTCATTTCCCCATCCTGTCATTTATCTTCCCCATCCTGTGTCATGACAACCTTTCTTTATCTTGCAAGCAACCACCTTCCTCACCTTGTTTGTACCTATCTGGTCCCTAAATCTCCAACCTCCATTAGAAACCCTAAAATTACATCATCATCCTATAGGCTATGTAGCTTTCTGGCTATAAAAGTCTAGTCCTTTTCCTATATCATTACCTTTGTTTAGCTCTGCTAAGTCTCAGGCCGGTATGCTTGTGTGTCAATAAAGCTTCCTTTGTCTAAAGAGAAGATCTGATCGAATTCTTTCAAAACGGAACCAGTTCTCTCCCTACTCTGACTTCATCATTTTGGTAGCAGAAACCTGGGAGTCCAAGTATTAAGTGGACTATGATGATCTCCTAGCCACTGGGATCACAGGTAAGCACTCTTTTCTTTGTTCTCTTCCCCAGACCTTTCTGCTCCTACTGTCTCCCTAGCAACGAGATCCCTGGAGTGCCCAGACACTGCCAGTGGTGTCTGAAGCTCCACCGACTTTTGGGTGGTGAGCTGGACTGTGGACCCTCATATTAAGGGATGCCCTTGCACTGGGTTGGTCACATTTGTTTTCTCCTCTCTGTCCTGGGACGTTGGGACAAGCGGGCAGAGGTTGCTAGGAGGCTGCTAGGAGTGAAATTCTGGGAGGAGATCTTAAGGAAAAGTGCCTAGTGTTTCATTGTAACACAGCCTGCCTCAAAATAATCTCAAAAAGTGATTTGTGAAGGGGATTTCTAAACAAAACAAGCTTAGTAAGAAATTTAGTCTCCAAAACTTAAAGAAAAGGCACCTTGCTCTGCTTGAGTGAACCTTTTCCCCTGTGTTTTTCCCCCTGTACCCTGCTTTGTTCTGTGTTGTTCTTTCCCTTCCCCCATGGGACTTTGGGGAGGTGTGGAGGAGGGCCTCTGTACCTGTTTTGCTTTGAGGGTCTCAGCACCCTGGTTTCTAAGTCTCTGCACCCTGTGTTAACTCAAAACTTTATATGCATTTCCTAGTCTTTTCTTTTAAAGTGCTAAAAGTTTTGAGCTTTAGAAATGAAAATGTTACCACTAGTGATTATGAATCCAGAACTGATTTGCTCAACCCTGTGTGAAGTCTTCTGTGTAACAGAATTCCTACTAAGTTCTTAAAGGCCTGGTAAGCTTTGTTATTGTGATAAGACTAGTTTAATTGGGAATGTTCATGCCTTGGGGGGATGGGGGTAGGACTGAACTTCCTCCCCAAGGTACTTTTGGTACTTAGGAATTTGTGATTATTGAGAATTTTGGTTTTGTGGTATTTTAGGATTTGTGTTGCTTAAAAGACATTTTATACCAATGTGGTTTGATAAATCCCAATCTTTAAGGTTTCCATCTAATTTATTTTATGAAAGTTTAGTGATTATTTCCTTTAAGATGAGGATAAATTGTAAATTTTTTTTGTTTCAGAAAGGGAAATCCTTTTTACAAAGTAATGTTTTGCAAAATCTTTTTGTGTGATTCTAAATGTCTACCAAATTTTCATTTGCAAGCTAATTTGTTGCAATAATTTGATACTGATAACATATTTGAACCTACTGTGAATTTTCTAAATTTCACTTCTAGGTTTGTTGTGTCCTTAGATCAATTTTATATAGGTGCTTCCAGAAAAAGTCTTTGGTTTGTGCTTCAGGTACCCTAAGAAAGGGCACTAGTCTCGTGACTAGTCTGAAAAGTTTAATGTCCCACTCTAAATTTTTAGGGATGGGCATAGAAGTGAAAAGTTAGAAGTAAAAAGTTAGAACAGCTAAAAAAAAAAAACAACACAACAAAACAGCTTAGCAGATTCTGTGGTTCTGTAAGGTTTTGCTACTGATCTTTAAGGAGTTTTGAAACATTTATACACCTGGTCACTCCCTTTTCCCCACTCCCTCCCCCTGAAACAAGAGGGTATCTCTGTATGACTGCAAACAGCTTTGGAGTTTTTGTATTAACTCCTGTCATCCCAGATCAAATTAGGAAAAGAGAGTTTCACCATTGCCCCCCACCTCCATACTCCCTTCCCCCACCTGACAAAAGGAAGGAGGGGGAAGAGGCATCAGCTATCATGAGGGCCTGGCTGGTAATGGCCCAGACCTCCTGCCACCAAAAGCCTGGAAGTACCTCCTGTGAGGTAAAAAGCCAGCAGTTGTCTGCATTGGGTAAGACAGTCCATCCTTTTGGCTATGGTTTATGAAAATTATAAGATTGTTGGTTATGTTCTAATCCTAAAACCTAAAGCTGTGTGTGTGTGTGTGTGTGTGCACGTGTGTGTGTGTGTGTGTGTGTGTGTGTGTTGTATGGAAAACAGGATTCTGCCCATTCAGAGCAGTCCTCAGGGCTAGTCAAAAGCACAGCCCACAGCAGCTCTATACTGTGCAATGGAAAAGGCAGCCCCTTCTCTCCATCCTCCCTAATTTTATAAACTTGCCAAAGAGATTGTTTGGGTTATGGAGTTCCTAAACAAGGAACCTAGCATGCTGAGAATTTTTAAGTATATAGAAATGATCTCTAATAATTGGCTTTTGCATGGGGACAAATTTAAATTTTGAGATGTGAGTCCTGGGCAAATTCTTGATTAGTGAAACTTGCCATCTGAGGTAAAAAGCTCTTGGGACTACAATGGATTTATTTTGAGTTGTCTGATGGATCATAAAAATCCATCAATAGTCAATAGTCAATAATCCACCTTCTGAGAGAAATGCCAGAAAAGAATGTGACTGTTATAGGTGTAACTTTACTTGCTCTTACATTTTGTCTGTGTCTGGAAAAACAGAGGACAAGCCTCAGCTTAGGATGGATCCTACCTCAGTTTCCCACCGTGTTCCTCTGAAAAGGAATGTTTCTCACCGGATTATTCCTGAATCTGGCTATGAAGTGAAATTGATGATGCATGGTTGGAAAACTGTGATGTTTTATCTAATCAAGTCCTTGCTTTCCTTTTTATGGCAAATTTCTGTAATCAATGCAAGTGGTAGTGAAAGATATGTGAGCACAATGCACATATGTGAAATTTTGCTGTTTTCAATCTGAATGTATAGTCATTCCATACCCCAAACAACTGGATAAATTAGTAAATCTCTGGAATTGAACATTCTTTCTGAATGTTATGGGAATAATTAACTAAAGGAAATGAAGTTTGTGAAACAAAGGTGCAAACACAATGTTGAATCATTATCCCATAGACTAAGACAGGGATACATTTGAACTACTATAAGAAAGTGTGTGTTTAGGATCTGGGCTATGCAGCCTCAGATTATATTCTTTTTTATTTATTAAAGAATTTAGTAAATGGGTATTTGGCCTCATCGTCTGCCTGTCACTGGATATACGTCTATATGGAATAAGGTCCTTAGATGTTTCAATATGATGTTATAATAATTGGGTATTGTTTTAACTGATTGAGGGACATAACTGTTATTCTACTGAAACTAGATCAGAAATGTCTTCTATTTGAGGAGAAGAATTTCACTGCAAATTTCTTAAAGGGAAGTAAATTAGGAACTACTTTTACATTAAATGGAAAAGTCAACTTCCTCAAAGTTTGTTACTTTTGTGGAAATACCTGTTTATACTGTGTGTTCTATGGTAT
Source organism: Pseudocheirus occidentalis (assembly GCA_028646575.1). Taxonomy (NCBI): domain Eukaryota; kingdom Metazoa; phylum Chordata; class Mammalia; order Diprotodontia; family Pseudocheiridae; genus Pseudocheirus; species Pseudocheirus occidentalis. The sequence goes on along the minus strand of CM053593.1, from coordinate 197,454,054 downwards.
AAACCTGTTTTATTATAAGCAACTTATTGGTATGCACTGTTTTAGAATTAATTACTTAGTGAATCTTCCCAAGTCTTTTATGGTAACTGGAGTAAATTGGAATTAATTACTTAATGAATCCTCCCAAGTCTTTTACGGTAACTGGAGTAAAAATCAGTCTATTATAAGTAAAATCATTTGTATAACTATTGAACTCAAGGATAGAAAATTTCTATCTGCAAAGTGTCGTTACTTATATTTACATGTATAGAGTTGGATCCCCAATAGTATCTGATCCTTCTAAAGGAATTGGAATTAGAGTGGTAACTTCTGAGAAAATAACAAGATCAGATAATCTTCTATGTCAAAAGTAAATAATAACATCATGAAGTACTTGGTTTTTTTTCCTTTGGCTTCCTCTATTCTCTATTTGGACCCTACATAATGAACTTGTCAGATTTGTGTCTCCTGGACTATCAGCTGTCCACCTGAGATGGTCTTGCAACAAGGATACGTGTTTCATCTTCTCCTTCTCCCCTGGACACTACTTCAACCTCATTTTACTCCCCTCCCCACCCCTACTCAGGCAAGGACAGCTCCTTTGTCCCTCTCCCAAAAGCATTAAGGTGGATGGTAAGGCAGACAGGAGTGCTGAGGCAGATGAAGCAAAGAGGAGGCAGGATGTGAGACATGAGATAAGATGCAAGGTGTAACCAGCCAGAAAAGTGATCAGAGGAGACTATGCATTGAAGCTCCTCACTGTGGGGACTGGTCTGTGTGCTTTCTAGCTATGCTGGGTTCTGGGCCCCACCTTGAACCACTTCTGTTTGTAGCTCACCTATTCCTGATTCCCACCCTGTGCCTAGGGTTAGGCCTGCTTCCTCAGGACTGGACTTCTAATGCCTTAATTCAAATGAGGCATTCTGTGGGGCAGAGCAGAGTATGTAATTGCTGGGTGTGTCACATCATTCCCAATGTACTAGACTACTCCCCACATCTCTCCCCTATTCCCTGAAGACCCTGCATGGAATTTAGCCTTTGAACACTCAAAGGATATTATATAGGCAACCTCTTTCTTGGAGGCAAAACATCCACTCCAGCCTGGTATCTCCCCCTACCTCCTACTGGGGGTCGTGGTTCCTCTCCCTTCTTACCCCATTCTGACCTCATTATTAATCATGTTATATGCTCTTATACTTGGTTCGTGTTTGTTTAACCTCCTGATTTGCCTTGTGTCTTCTCACCTGCAGAAATTCCACTTTCAGCTCTTAGGATACCAACCTCTACCCTTGGTGTTACTGAGTGGTTTGGCTCTCTCTACCTTGGACTCAGCTGGCACCTCGTTCTGTACCCCCACACTGGACAACCCTTCCTGAACCAATTCTGGGCCCCTGAAATGGAATCTTCACCCCTATGCAGCAGGAAGCAACTACTGAAGACAATGACCTTTGTCCCTTAACCCCCCCCCCCCCCAAAAGAATTCTCTTGCCTAGTGGTTGAGTGGGGAAAAGATGTGGATACAAAGGTGCCCTAAGGATCAGTAGTCATGATTATTTTCCCAGGCCCCCTGAGGGGAGTTTGAGCCTTATTCTTAACCTATCCTGTAACTTGAGGGTGCCTTAGAGCCCTTTCCCTTTATCTTGATATACCATGCAACCTACATCAAAAGAATTGCTTTTTCCCCCTTATCCTGTGTTCCCCGACCTGTGTCATTCATTTCCCCATCCTGTGTCATCCCCATTCTGTGTTATGACAACCTTTCCTTATCTTGCAAACAACCACCTTCCTCACCTTGTTTGTAACTATCTGGTCCCTAAATCTCCAACCCTTATTAGAAACCCTAAAATTACATCATCATCCTATAGGCTATGTAGCTTTCTGGCTATAAAAGTCTAGTCTTTTTTCTATATCATTGCCTTTGTTTAGCTCTTTGCTAAGACTCAGGCCATATGCTTTTGCATCAATAAAGTTCCCTTTGACTGAAGACAAGGTCTGACTGAATTCTTCCAAAACTGAACCAGCTCTCCCTACTTTGACTTCGTGAGGTAGATAGAAGATAAATTCATAGATAACACCAACATTTGTTTAACCATGGCCCAGTTGATGGACATCCCCTTGGATTCTAGCTCTTTTCTCTTTTAATCCTACTTTCAAGATCAGGAAATTTGTTTTGCTTGTGGCTACTGCTTCTCTAGTACTATCCTTCCCTTCCCTTTCATCCTCATTTATTTTCCTGTAGAGTTTGATGTATTTCTAAAGAAACATTTTATGTGTATATGTGTGTTTAACCCTCCTTTACCCATTTCAGTTAAGAGTGAGTTTCCATCTGATACCCACTGTTACCCTCCCTCAGTATTTGTATTCTCTTTTCATACGCCCCAATTATAAGAAACAACAACTTCTACATCTTTCCCCCCAATTTCTACACTAATGTTTTGCTTTTACATTTCTTTTTCTGTTCCCTATTGAAACCTTCAGAACAAACCATTTCTCACTCTGATCGTACAACTTAGCTCCCTTAGGAGCTAAATAATATGCCCTTAGGATTTTAGGGTTGCAAGGGACACATGTTTCTTTTTTCCCAGTCCAGTGAATAGATTTTTCTCTGGAGTCTTGTTTGCATTTCAAAGTTTCTTTTCAGTTTTTTCTTAAGAAATGCTTGAAAGTTCTCTATTCCATTAAAGTTCTATACTTCCCTCAAATCCACCAGGATTATATTTATCTTTGTAGGGTAATTTATTTTCTATTGTAAACCTGTATCATTTACCTTTTGGAATATTGTATTCCAAGATCTCCTCATATTTATAATAGTATCTATGCGGTCTTGTATTATCCTTATTGTGGATGTTTGGTATTTGAACTCCATTTTGGATGTTTGCAGTTCTGCCAATCCTGAACCATTTCCTTTTGGGGTCTGTTTCAGGAGGTGATTGATGGAGTCCTTTATCTTTATTCTGCCTTCTGTTAGGAAAGGAGCAACCTTGAGTCTGGCGCCTTAGACCACTCAGTCATCCTGATACCTGTTCGAATTGTCTTAGGAAGATTCTGAAGATCATCAGGAAGGATAAGATGCCAGATCTTTTCTCGAACTGATGTGCCAAGCATTCAAATTTTACTGCAGAGAGTGCAATTCTGATGGGTTGACCATGTTGTTCAAATGCCAAAAAGACTATTTTATGGAGAACTCACACAGTGTAAGCACTCACATGGTGGTCAGAAAAAGTGATACAAGGACACTCTCAAGGTCTCTCTTAAGAACTTTGGGATAGCTCGTGTCACATGGGAGACACTGGTACAGGGCTGTTCAGCATGACATGCCCTCATCTCTAAGAGCAAAGCAGAACTGAAGAAGCTCAAAAGAAATGTGAGATGTGCAGTTTTAGAGAACCTACCCCAAATGTTCACATGGGCTATTTGTGCCTGACCTGTTGTAGAACATTCTGAACTTGTACTGGTCTGATCAACCACAGTCAGACTTGACTCTAACACAATATCATTTTGGCTCTCTTTGAGAACAAAGGACAACAATGAACCAAGCAATTCTGCCTCCTATTTTGAATAGACCTGGGCAGTTTTTATTTGTATTATCTTGAAATACAGTTTCCAGGTTTTCTTTAACAATGGTTTTCAGGGATTTCAAATTATTTCCCAAACCCTTTCCTACGTCAGCTGCTTTTGTATATCAGGTATCTTAAATTTTCTTGTATCTTTTCTTTTTTTTTTTTTTTTTCAAACTTCCAAGCATATCAATTTATTAAGCAACATGTGCCAATTGCCTAAAGAATTGGTTCCAGGCCTCCTCAGTTTTGCATAGGACCTTGAGTACAGGGAGAGACAGACTTTTATGCATTAAAAACAATTAATTAAATAAGATCAATTAATTAAAAGAAAACAAGTAACCAAGAGAACAATTAAGTAATCTCATTT
>CM053593.1:197423213-197449648 GCA_028646575.1 Pseudocheirus occidentalis | reverse complement strand
ATATCAATTTATTAAGCAACATGTGCCAATTGCCTAAAGAATTGGTTCCAGGCCTCCTCAGTTTTGCATAGGACCTTGAGTACAGGGAGAGACAGACTTTTATGCATTAAAAACAATTAATTAAATAAGATCAATTAATTAAAAGAAAACAAGTAACCAAGAGAACAATTAAGTAATCTCATTTCTAATTGGAGGAAAGACTAGGGATTTTTCCGTTTGGGGGGAGGGACAGGAACCAGGTACAATTCCCTGAAATCAGAAAAGGAGATATTCCACTCCCCAGCAAGTGTCTGCATTCAATCAAAGGAACATGGAAATGGTAACTGATTGCATGAGGCCAGTTTTCATATAAGACGTATGGATGGGTCACTCAAGACATCCATTTGGGAGAAAACTCTTTGCCTCAAATCTGACTGGGTCAGCATAACCTAGGGTCTTAGTTAAGGGTCTGTGAGCAGCTGGTAGAGCTGGTCCAGCTTCCCAGCCAGGGAGGAATAGGTTTAAACAATACAATAAAGTTTTTTTTTTTTTCACAATTCCCACAACTGAATAATGAGACAGAAATTGGACCAGACCCATAATTAAATAGAAAAGGAACTGAGCTAGCTTCAGAATTGAGTCCTAAGACATTGACAAGATTCAGTGGGGTTTGCTCAATTCCCACAACCACTTGCTTGTTTTAATGCTCTCAATTCCCCGTTTTGATTCATGGGGGAGGGGCAGCACCTCCCTCCTCTTGTATCTTTTCAATTGTTCAATTTTGCTTGTATATTTCTTGATGTCTCATAGCTACCAATTTTTTCTGGTCTATTCTAGTTTTCTAGGAGTTTGTTACTTGGGTAAATTTTACCATTTTCACTTTGAAGTTATTCTCTTTTCAGTTTGCCTCTCCAGGCATTTTTTTCATTTAAAAAAATTTTCTCTTGATTATAAACTCTTATTAGTCTCTTAAAGCAAGCCTGAGAACCACAGGAATTTACTCTCTGGGGCTTGAAATACCTATCCCTTTAGAATGAACACATCTCTTGAATCCAAAACAAAGTTATAAAGAGCACAAGTACCTAGTCAACACATTGTTGTCTAGGAATGTGACAAGGTGCAATTCTTGATCTACTACTTTAATATTTGTCTCTCTGCTGCCAAATAAAACTTTTCTGCTGTCATGTTCTGTAAGACTGCAGTTGGTATAAATGCTTAACATTGAGCGTGAACTATCACTGGAACAAATAAAGTCACTACAATTCAGACTACATAAGCAAGATTTGCAATCTCTGGACTATTTGTTAAATGCTATTGGGAGCCTACTGGCCGAATTTTAGAATAATGACCTGGATAGACTGTATGACTCCTCAGTATACTAGGTAGTGGGGTTAGAAAGTTAAAAACAAAACAATCTCTTCCCTTAAGGAGTTTACATTCTACTGGAAAATATACAACATGGTTACTGGGGAGGGTGAATGGGATCAGATCTATTATTCCAACCTCTCTCTCTCTCTCTCTCTCTCTCTCTCTCTCTCTCTCTCTCTCTCTCTTTCTCTCTCTCTTTTAGAGCAGAAAACTTAAAGAGTCTGTTACTACCAAGAACTCATATCTTTTGTTCTGGAACCTAGAGTCTTAAAACCAGGAATCTCTATTCAGTGTACATTTTGGGGGAGAGGCTAAAATTACTAAGAAGTAAGGAAACAAGCTCCTAACTTAAAGCACTTACTATGTGCCATACACTATGCTAAGTGCTTAAAGGTATTATTTCATTTGATCCTCTCAACAACACTGGAGGGTAGGTACTATTATCTCTATCTTGCAATTGAGGAAACTAAGGCAGACAGAGGTTAAGTAACTTGCTCAGGGTCACACAGGTGAATAAATGTCTGAGGCTGGATTTTCCTGACCCCAGACTCAGCACTCTATCTGTTGGGCTACCTAGCTGCCTAAAGGAAGTATTGCTACCATTCTTCATCATATGCTCCAAGTACAGGACTTCAGATGCTTCCTATAGCATAGAGTGAAAACAGAATGGACCAGAGAGCTCATCTAATTCAGATTACTTATTTTAGAGATGAGGAACCTGAGGTTCAAAGAGGAAGAGTAGTTTAAGAACTATTTGATAAGCATAGATAATCTTATATAGTTTTTCAAGTTCTGTCTCTCATATTTTTATGACATTTGATTCATTTTTGTTTTCAGTATTCCAAACTCAGTAGCAACTTTAGGTAGGGGATAGATTTTTTTAACTTGGAAGTGTGAAAACCTGAGTTCATCTCTTGCCATTTAATTCCCCATTCAATAAACTTTGGTGATAATCTCCATAATCTCCATTCTCTGAAACTACATCCTCTGTTTGGCACTCAAAGTCCTTCATGACCTGGTCCCTTTTTACCTTTCTAGTCTTCTTACTAGAAGATTCACATCTTACATCTCCCCCTATCTTTCCCCACCTCCTCAACCCTGCTGGTTATCTAATGACACTGTCCTCCCTGATATTCCTCAAACAAGACACTTCATCTCTTGACTCTGGGTATTTTCACTGGCTGTCCCTCATAAATGCAATGCTCTCCCACATCATCTCTGCCTCCTGGCTTCCTTCAAATCCCATCTGAAATATCATGTACAGAAATCTATTCCCAATATCTCTTAATTCTAATGCTTTCCCTCAGTTGATTATTTCCCATTTATCCTATATATAGCTGATTGTACATAGTTAATTGCATGTATGCTGCTTCCCCTATTAGATTGTGAGCTTCTCATGAACAGGGACTGTCTTTATCTTTCTTTATATCCCCAGTGCCAGATACACAGTAGATGTTTAATAAATGTTTACTTACTGTTCTGATACTAAGCTTACCAAAAATAATATGAATATGAATTTCCACATACCTTGATAAAAAGAATACGGTGACTGAAACAAAGTTAATGAAAAGATGTGACCCCTTATTTTAAGCTAATAAATTGGCATTATAGATATACTGACCCTTTTAGAGTCTGATGGGCTGCATCAATTCTCCAAAATCTGATGTCCCTTCTAGCTCTAAATCTGATAAACCCCTTTCCCTGACCCATTTTATAGATGATAAAATTGAAGCTGATAATTATACCCAGCATTCTAATATTCAAAATATGACTGAGAAAAACGAATATGTAATGGAATGATTAAGAGTAATAGTTAATAGTTTTCTGTACCAAATATCATCTAATAGGCAGTTATGAGACATCATCTTTTCAAACAGCATTTTCTTAGTAACCTTTCAAACTCAAGTAGCTTGAGTGCTTGCAGAAAAGATGGGTATCCTTTGTTACAAACATTTGGGGAAAACTAAACACAAGCTATCCCTAAGCTTATGTTTGGAGATTTCCTGGAGATTTCAAGAGAAGGTATAGAGAAGATGACCTTCTTGGGGTAGCCTTAAAGATCTGATTCTGTCTACTTGGACTAAGGGCCTTGAGCCCTGGATCATGGTTTACACATATTTTATATTTATTATCTGGGACAATGTTTTTTCACCCTAATAGAATATAAGTTCCTTGAGGTCAGGGACTATTTCGTTTTTGTCTCTCTAGTTTTTATCTCTTGGTCTCTGTACTGAATGAACACATGAATGAAATCTGCTTATTCTAATGCTTATTTGCCTGACTACCATAGGATAATTCTACTTTTAATGTTAGCTAACTTCTACTCATCGTTTCCAGTTCTGCCTTTGGGGCTAAGAAAAGCAAGCTATGACACAGGGGAATGGGCACTAGGTTTGGATGCATAGGGTCTAGGTTCAAATCTTAATCGATACTCTGACAGTGTCATTTAACAGTGAATTTGGGCAAGTCACTTATTCTAACAGGGCCTTAGTTTCCTCACCTGTAAAAGCAGGGCACTAAATTGCCTCAAAGGTCCTTTCTGGCTCTAAATCTATTATTCTAATGTTACTACTTGAGAATATAAGTATATATAATTATATATCATATAGTAGAACATTTACATACATATTCAAAGTTATTGGCTTTTTAAAAATCCTCCATTCTTCTTGATCTCTCCCAGGCCATCTCCCTTATACTGTCCCCTCTTTTCCCCATCATAACTCCTTGGTGAGCCAATTCAAATTGACACTGTCCTCCTCTCTTGAACCCCTAGTCCTTTGATTATATTGCTGATTATACTCAGCCAAGCCTCAGCCTCAGATCATTCCCACCATTTGTTGACTCTGTGCCTACACATGTGCTGCTGAATAAAGGTAGAGAAAATCATTCAATCATTTTGACTGGGTCCACTACAAATTCATGTTAGATAACCTTAAATGGACCCTTGTTACTGCTCACTAATCATACTATATCTACCTTTATCAATACGCTATACTAATTTCTATAATAGCTCTTCATCCCTTAACCTGTCTCTTCAATCTTTTCATCCCTCCTCAAATCTCCTGTGGCTGTCCTTCCCCCTACTCTCTCAGCTGAAAACTTTCCCTCATATTTTACAGGAAAAATTGAGGCCATTCATGTTGAGTTCCCTCTTCTCCCCTCCTTTTCATCTTCTATAACTCAGGTGCCTTTTGCCACTTTCCCCCCCCTTCACCTTTTTCATATGATTAAATAACCTTACTCCTTACCAAGGCTAACGTCTCTACTTGTTCAAGCAATTCCATTTCATCCCATCTCCTCCAACAGACTGCTTCCTCTGTTATCCCCACTCTCTCAGTTTCAATCTTTCCTTCTCTACTGTTTCATTTCCTGCTGCCTGGAAATATGCCAATATTGATCTCTCTTATCTTGAAAAACACCAAAAAACAAAAAATAAATCATTACTTGATCCTTCCATCTCTGCTGTCGTCCTATTTCTCTTCTGCCTTTTGTAGCTAAATTCCTAGAAAAGTTTGTCCACAATAGGTTCCTCCACTTTCTCTTTTCTTACTCTCTTCTTAACCTTTTATAATCTAGCTTCTGACCTTGCCATTTCACTGAAACTGCTCTCTTCAAAGTTACTAATCATCTTAGTTACCAGATCCAATGGTCTTTTCTCAGTCCTCATTCTCCCTGACACTACAGTGTACACTCTACAGTCACTGCCAGTGCTGATCTCTTTTCTCCTTTATACTCTCTTTTTTCTAGGTTTTTGGGATACCATTCCCTCCTAGTTTTCCTCTTACCTATCCGACTGCTCCTTCTCTGTCTCCTTTTCTGGATTTTCCTCTAGATTATTCCCTCTAACCATAGGTGTCCCTCAGGGTTCTATATTGGGTTCTCCCCCTATTTTACTTCACTGGGTGATCTCATTGGCTTCCATAGATTTAATTAACATCTTTAAGCTTAAACCTACCTTTCCTGCCCCAATATCTCTGTTGACCTCCAATCTCATATCTCCAACTGTCTTTCAGATATGTTAAATTGGACATCTAGTAAACAACTTAAACTTAATATGTCCAAAACAGAATTTATTATCTTTCCTCTGAAACCTTCTCCACCCTTCTCTTCCCCTCCCCTATTACTATAAAGGGCATCAGCATCCTCCCAGTCACTCAGGATCCCAACCTAATAGTCATCCTGGACTCTTCACTCTCTCTGATGCTCCTCCCTACTATCCAAACTGTTGATTTCACCTTTACAACACCTCTTTCTCTCCTTTGACACTGCCACCACTCTAGTGCAAACTCTTATTACCTCACACCCACTGCAGTAATCTGCAGTAGATGGCTGGTGGGTCTGCTTGCTTCAAGTCTGTTCCTACTGTTGGTTCCAATCCATCCTCCATTCAGCCATTAAGCTGTTTTCCTAAAATGCAGATCTGATGTTACTCTCCCCCTTACCCTCAACTCCAGTGGCTTCCTTTGCTTTCAGGAACAAATACAAAACACTCTATTTGGCATGCAAAGCCCTTCAGGACCTATTCCCCTCCTATGTTTCCAGTCTTCTTACACCTTACTCCCTGGCATGCTCTTTTACCCAGTGACACTGGCCTCCTGGCTATTCCATGAAAAAAGACACTTCATTTCTCAGTTTGGCATTTTCTGTTTGTCCCCTATGCCTGAAATTCTCTTCCTCCTCCAATATGACTATTGACTTCCCTGTCATCTTTTAAGTCCCAACCAAAGTCCCACTTTCTATATGAAGACTCCTCTAACAGCTCTTAATTCCAGTGCCTCTCTTAATTATTTTCTATTTATTCAGTTTATAGCTTGCTTTGTATATATATTTGTTTGCATGTTGTCTTACGCATAAGATTCTAAGCTCCTTAAGAACAGAGATTGTCTCTGGTATCCCCCAGTAACTTCTTGTGTCCTTTTTTGTGTCCCCTGTGTTTAGCACAGTGCCAGGCACATAGTAGGTGCTTAATAAATATTTATGGAATTGAATCTAGGTGTAAATCCTGTCTCAGTCACTTATTAGTTGTGTGAACTTGAGTAAACCATTGAACCTGTGTGCCTCAGTTTATTCATATGTAAGACAGGGAAAAACATAGCATGCACCTTGCAGGGTTAGTGTGAGGACAAAATAAGATTATTTTTGTAAAGTGCTTTAGAATCCTTAATAACTACATAAAAATGCTAGCGATTATTGCCATTATTATTATTAATCTTGTATGCATTCTGTGAACTTCCTGAGAACAGGGACTATCTTTACCTTTTTTTTTTTGTATTCTTCAAGCTTAGCACAGTACCTAACACATAGTGTTTAATAAATGATTATTATATAACTGGCGAATGAATATGATTCTATTAAGCCATAGCTCTCCACCATGAAAGTTATTCAAGTTTTTTAAAGATAATTAAAATATTCCTTCTTATTTTTTTCTATAGGATAAAAATACCAGTTCTGTCTTCACTTTCTGAAGAAATAAACAGGGTATTCCTCCACTCTCACATTCCAAAGACCATTGTATCAATGATATTCAATACATTCCAAAAATCAGTGGGTTTCTCTATGTCCTATGTCTTTTTTTCTGACCTTTTGACCTTCTTCCCACTATTCCACCCGTCTTGCTATGGAAATGACTTACCAGAGAAGATCTGGAAGATTCCAGTGATGTAAAATCGTCCACCTTTGGTAAGAGTAAATAGCTGGCAGAAGAACAGGAACAAGGAAAGGACACTGAATATAATGGAAAGGATCATGGTGGCTTGAACAGATTGCAGCCATTCTGGAGAAAAAGAAAGGGTAGAAACAATTAGGAAAATAGTTCATACTTTGACTTTCTGATTGGAAAAGGACCAAAAATATTTGAAGGAGTAAACTGTACACATCATAAGAGAAGTCAAACAGAAAGTAGCAGGGTAGTCACAAACAATGACAAAAACAGCTCAAGAAATACATTGTCTTCGAAAAATTTGTGGTAAGAAATCTTATTGACAACAGGAAAGCCTATTGAGGTTACCTGTTGAGAACCTGAGGAGGTTACAAATAAAATTCTTCAGAAAACTAGCTTAGTTCTGTGACCACTGTACCTTTTTTATATTTAGATACTTTTAAGAGAAATAATTATAAAATGTATTACATACTCTCTTGTCAGAATATAGAAAATGTAATCAGTTAACAAGCATTTTTTAAGTGCTTACCATATGCCAGAATGAAAGAAACACATAGCTAAGTTCTGGGAATGCAAATAAAAAGGAAAAAAAAAAACCCAGTCCCTACCATAAAGGAACTCTAGTCTAATAGGGGAGACAAAATAGATAAATCAGTATATGTATGATAAATACAGAGTAGATGGAAAGTAACCCTAGAGGGAATAAAGGCAGCAAAGGCTTCTTAGAGGAGATGTATGTTAAAAGAAGCCAGGGATTCTAAGACTTAGAGGTTGGGAAGGAGAGCATTACAGGAAAAGAGAATATGGGGTGCTGAGTGCAAGCAATAGCAAGAGGGCCATCATGACTGGATGTAGGAGGTTAGAATATGAGATGACTAGAAGGTAATAGGTTATAAAGAGATTTGAAGGCCAAACAAAGATCTTTATATTTAATCCTGGAAGCAATAGGGTGTGACTGGGTTTTCTTAGTAGAGTGTGATTTATACCTTAGGAAAAACACTTTTGGCTGTTGGATTGGACTGGAGAGAGAGAAATAGGCTCCATTCAGAAGGTTACTACAAAGAGGGTGGTGGTTCTGTGAATAGAGAGAAGTGGACATTTAGGAGGGATGCCATAGGGAAATAAATTAGAAGATTTGGCAACTGACTAGATATATGGCGTGCAAGATAGTAGCTAAGGTAGACATCACACTGACCTTGTGAACCTGAGTGAATGGTTGACCTAGTGACTGGGTGACTCATTTTACCTATCTAGTTGGTACTTCTGAGTAACAGGCAAGTTTAGAAGGGGGAAAGGATAGAAGGAAAAGATAAAAAGTTCTGTTTTGGTTAGGTTGAATTTAAAACTCCTGTGTAACATGTGGTTGGTGATTCTGGGATTGGAGCTCAGGAGAAAAAAGAAGGTTGGACAAATATATCTAGGAATCATTTGCACAGATATGATAATTGAGCCCATGAGATCACTAAGAGAAAATATAGAGGAAAGAGAAGGTCTAGGACAGAACCTTAGGTCACACTCACTGTTCGTGGGAGTGACACTGATAAGATTCAACAAAAGAGACTGAGAAGAACCAAGGTAAGAAACAAAGACAGAGACATTTTTGTGGTGAAGGATAAGGTGAGATAGACGAGACAGTCAAGTGGGTGAGGCATGGGGTGGCATGGAAAACTTGAAGAGAGAAGAAAAAGTTTGAAAGAAGAATGTAATAGGGAATCTCTTAGGGAGAAGTGAGATTATTTTGCTATAGAGAAGGCCCATTTGAGATTTGCTAACATAAATTGTAATGGACCCAGTTAGCACAGTTTCATGATTCCCTCCAGTACTATTCAGTAGCTTATAAGAGTGAGGGAGCAAAATAACAGGAATAATCCAAGACTGGGGTTTGTCTAGTCAGGTGTGGTGACAGAACAAGGAATCAAGGGACTCAGAATTAGAGAATACCGTAGAATTGAACTAGTGCACTAAGGAGTGAACATTGGGAAAGAAGCTCTTGATAATATTGAGAGATGGAAGGATTAAACAGTAAGGATAAAGAGAATGCTTAGGGGGAGGGAGATGTAGGGAGAGTTAGAAAGATAAAATTGTGATTAGGAAAATTTAGAGTTCTTGAATATGGAAGTTGAACACTGATGGTGATGGCAAGGTCACTGGTATGATCATTCTTACCCTTAGGTGAGGCAGAATGAATGAACAGGTCATAAGAGTTGAGAAGAATGGTGAACTAGGAAGTCAGAATACTTGAGAGAATACCATTATGTATGTTGTCTTACAGAATGAGAAAAGGAGCTGGGATTGGGGAGGAAGACTATAAACTAGGCACTGAACTTTTTGGGAAAAGAATATTTTGAGGGTTGATAAATAAGAGCTATCAGAAACTAGACAGTGTGCTAAATATGGACTGAAAGAAACTCAGGAGAAAAAATTGCTGAGTGATGGTGGTAGTAAAAGAGACTGGAAGTGGAAATGGGAAGCAAAGGGAATTGAACTTCCTCAACAATGAGAACAGATATGAATGATAGTGCTGTAGTATTATCAGCAGGGAGACATGTTTCAGTGACTGCCAGAAGATAGAAGGAGTGAGAGAGGTAAAGGATTATGATCAAAGAAAGTTTATGGAGCAGTCACAATAGAAGAAATAGGCAGATTCTGAACAGAACACATTGGGTAAAGGGGAAGTCAAGGGGAATGAAAATGAGGGAAAGGACAGATAAAGTTTGTTCTATGACAGTCCAGGGTTACATATAATTAGCCACCTTATGTCTTTCTTTAAACTTTTATTTAAATTCTTTAGCTTATTAAACTTTTCAACTACTTATTTCTTGTCTGCCCAATTAAACAGTAAACTCCTTGAGGTATGGAATCAAGTCTCAACTGAATCTAATATTAGGTTTGTATTTGTTTTGTTCATTCTGTCTGCCTGCAATGTCTTCAGTTTGCTCTACCTGTTGATTTCCTACCCATCCCTAAAGTCTAACTCAAATGCTACCTTGAACAGGGAGCATTTCCTGATTTCTTGCAACAGGTAATGAATTCCTCCTCACAAGATATTTTGTCTATATGTCCCTAGTATTCACTTATCATGTAAAGTTATATATTATAGTTATTTGGGTACATATCATACTTCAATCATAGACTATAAATCTTATAAGAATATGGACCATTGCCTTATTTAAATTCTACCTACTCCAGAGACCAGCACAAGCACCTTTACATAGTATATGCTTTGTAAATGTTTGTTGAATTTCAATTATTTCTATTTTTAACCTAACACAGAATTTTGTATATAGTAGATGCTCAATAAATATTTATTGATTTGATCAGGCAGTCCTAAAAAGGGCTTAGATGACAAAGAAATCCAACACCAACTCCTGAAATGCTTTCAGAAGTCATAAAAATTAAAAGTTAATATTTCATATATAACCCATTAAAAGAAAATCCTAGCAGGCAGAGTGCCTAGGTTGGTGTCTTACACAGTTACTTAATAACTGTTTGTTGAATTAAAATGAAACACTTTCCTGGAAAGAATAGGGAGAGATCAACATGACCTATTTCTCACATTTGTCCTGATGAGATATGCATTCTGCTCTTAGTTTTTTGAAAGCTCTCAGATGAGGAAACTCAGATGAGGTCCAAAGAGATAAAATGACCTACCTACTGCCACGCAGAAAGGATGTAGCAGGGCCAAGATTTGACCCCAGGTCTTCTGACTCCAATAAATGGTTCTACATTGGGATAAGGGACAGCAAGTGAATTACCTGTGGATGCTCTTCCCAAAGGAATAGAAATTTTGATTGTTGAAACCTTGCAAGATACCTTGTGTTCTAGTGTCTAGATTTCTTTTAAGGACCATGCCTTAAACACAAATCACTCTGGTTCTCATTGCTTGGCCAAAATAGTTCCCAGGTCAAGCCTCGGTCAACTTGGTCATTGTTTGGGCTCTGATGGCTTAGAGTGAACATAAATAGCAATTGTTTCTGTTTTGGCCAGAAATCCTGAGGGTCTTGCCTTCACAGATTTTTTTTTACTAGAAAAAAGAGGACATTTTTTGCCTCATTTCTTACCTAGTCTTAATCACTATTCACTAGGCATTGCCTCAGACAAACTGAGATGAGGGAAAGACCTTAGCTTAAAAAGGTCAAAGCTTCCCACTGCATCCAGGGCCATCTCCAGTCATCTTGATCTTGCCACTTGGCCCAAGACGGCTAAAGAGCAGAGAGTGAGGCTCATGACTTTGCACAGCCATCCCTCACTTCAATCTAATTCATCTGCAAGTCATGGCATCATGTTTCTGATGCCATGGTTCTCTTCCAGAACAAAGGACAGTGAACAAAATAGGCAAACATCTTTTGGCTATTACTATATTTAATTTATGTATGTTTAAACTTAGAAATAATTAGTTTAGTTGCATTAATATGTTAAAAGTTAAAGGGGAAAGAGACAAATCTGATTTCTTCTAAATGGAAGGAAAAAAAATACAAACAGCAGCATGTCGGGAGAGCCACTCCTAAAGTGGTGATAGGAAAAGGTGCACAGAAAGCAGGTAACTATAGAAAACCAGAAACCAAAGAAAATTTGTTAGAATTTTCTCTAATAGAAAACAAAGATAGAGTTACCATAAATAAGACGTTTTCAAAAAATTGTTTAGTTTCTGAGTAAGACAAAGTATTTAGGTAGAACATGACTACAATTTAGCTGTACTTTTGTTTCTGACTTATGGATTTTTAAGTAAATGAAGGTTTGCCAATTAATGGAATAAACAGTGCATCTTCTTAATTTTTTATGGAAAGTGTCTTTATGCCACAACCTCTTTCCCTTCAGATTTGAGTTGTACTCTCGGTGGTGCTTTAAGGTAATAAAAAAAAATCCTGAGAAAAGTTAAAAAAAAAAAAGGAAGAAAAGCAATTAGTCTTTTCCAGTTCATTGAATGAAAATTCCAACACAGAATCATAGTTTGAGATTATATGTGTAAATGAAAAGCAGAACTGACTGGAAATCAGGAGCCCTGGGTTCTAATCACAATTTTATTAGCTGTTATGACTTTAGCAAACTTCTCTCTTCACCTTCTAGATCTCAGTTCCTATTTGTAAAGAATATTAAGAGAGTTAATCCCTATAGTCTCTTTCTGCTCTGGCAGTCTATGGTTCTATATTTACCAGATAAGATCCTGTGATGTATTTAAAATTCCATTTTTTCAAATGAATCATTACACCTAACCTATATAGAGCATCTTAAGAAAAGATAAGGCTGCTCAAATATCTCTGTAGTTATTGTAATAATATCTACAAAGTCTACAAAGAAATGTGTTAAGTTGATTATAAACACAAGGTTGGTTTTAGTTAGAATCCATAAGAACAATTAAGAATCAATTAAAAGACATTGTAATATTATATACTATTCTTTCTTTCCTCTTAATGTTTGTGTTTTATGGGATTCTGCATTTTTGAGGGAATTTAAAAATGTATATACTACATCTCTACATGCTACAGATGGGTGAGTAGTTTTATAGAATCAAGGTCAATCAAGTCAATGTCAATGGATATCCGAATACCTTCTATAATATTTGTCTACAACAAGGGAGTCATCTGGTCTCCACTTGAAAACTTTAGTGATAAGGAACTCACTACTGTGCCAAGGAAAATTTATACACACACACACATATATTTCTATGTATGCAAAATAAATTATGTGAGTGAGTGCGTGTATTCAGGTATAGGAATGACTATGGGAGAGTGGTGGTAATATGAGAACATATATTTGAAGTCAATATAATCTTCCATATAAAGGGAATATGGAGAGTAATATTTATTGTTGATGTTGGCTATCAGTGTTTTCTAAAAAAAATGTCAAAGATAGACTATGTCTTAGGGTCATAGAATTTAGAGCTGGGACCTCATAAACCACCTAAATCCAATCCCATCATTTTACAGTTAAGGAAAATGAGGCAGAAAGACAATGACTTAGTCATATCTAAGTGTTGGCCTCTAAAACCTCTCTTACAGTGGGTTTTCAGTTTCAAAAGGCACAGATAGTTGTAAGGACAGAATTTCTACATTTTCTTTGTATTCATGTTATTTTGAATAAAATCCTTAAGCTTTCCACTGAAGCTATAAGGTAAGGAAAATCAGCTTATAGTTTCCCCAGTTTACTACCTAATTTAGTTTCACCCTGGGTAGAAGTGAGCACAAAACAAACAAACAAACATGAATTGTGTAGACAACAGTTTGTTCTATCAGCCTTAAAAGGTTACACTGGTCCTGAACTACATGTTTCAACCATAGATTAGTTTTTTCTTGGTAGCCAAAGAAATCACTCAAGATAATTCACTCAACCAGGAAGGGATTTGGGGGATACAATAGTTTTCTTCACTAGAGAAACATTCTCTCTTTGCTTCATTTTCCTTAACTGTAAAATGATGGGGTTGGATTAGATGATCTCTAAGGTCTTAGGTCTAAATTTTATGACCCTGTATAGCAATATGATGTGCTTATTCTTCTTAGATCATAATTTCACTGAGGAATTTTTTTTAATAAACAAGATTCTTAATACATTTGTCAGAGATACAGCATTTGGAGGATATCTAATGTATCAGTGTTCGTTATTAACAGTCATTTTATATATATATGGGGTAGCTAGGTGGTATTATGCTGGATCTGAAGTCAAGTAGAACTGAGTTCAAATCCTTCCTCAGACACTCTCTGGATGTCATTAAACATCTTTTAGCTTCAGTTTTCCTTATCTATAAAATGGACATAATAATTGTACTATGGGGTTGTGAAGATTAAGTAATAAAAAAGCACTTTGTAAACTTTAAAGTGTGATATTGTATAAATTATTACATATATTATATAGCACCTCCTCTGGACTACTTCTCCAACTTGTCCTTATTTACGTAGGATGGTTGCTACTTTACTCTGTGGGTCTGTTTTCCTTACTCAATAATTTGCAAGTCCATACCACAATATAGGTAGTCAGTAAACTCTTGCAAAGGCAGTTGCTAGGACAGCATAGTAAAAATAGTAAGAAAAAAAAATTTCCCCCATAAATCTGGGACAGATTGTACCACAAATATATCACCTACATATAGAATGGTCTCAAACTTTGAGTTCAAATGATAGTGCAGTACATATCAAGGATGTTTTCAGACATCTTTGAGACCAGATTTCAGTTTTTCTATAGGAAGTCCAATCGATTGTTCTGAAAATCATGTTAAGACAAAGGGGGAAAAGTTCAACAGAAAAATAATTGCAAGCATGGGCAAAATTGCCAAATTTTGTAGATTTAAAAATAAAGATGTGCTCCCTTCAGACTGAAAGTTGGGAGGTGTGAAGACAGAAACATAAAAGCTTTTAAAAGGAAGGATATTACATGCCTAGTACTACAAGTTGAATATCTCAGCTCCATATGAAAAGAACAACAAAAACAACGAATTTGTGCTGGGGCAAAGACTCCATAACCTTCGTCCTCAGTCACTTAGAAAATTGGAAAGGTAAATGGCTCTTCACCATAAGTAAAGGCAGGGTCTTTCATAAAAGAAAACTGCTCAGCACCTGTAAAAACTGTTTAAAAGGAGATCCTAAACTTCTCTTACTGTTATGTGTAATTGATAAGCATCAGAGTCAAGGTCTAAGGAAGTCAAACTGGAAAGAATTATGCTAATTTTAGGCTTAGGCTTGCTGTCCTTGGTTGAAAGAGGAATACAAAAAGAAACAGCTCCAGTGCAATATAATGCACAGAGCACAGTAACACTACAGGGGCTAAAAAATTGCAAATATTCATCTATGAGCGAGACCAACTTGTCCAGCAGAAATTCCAGGCCCTGTGAAGAGACTAAAGGCTAAGTGATTTGGCTGGGTAGGTGAGTCACTCAACCAGTGGAAATGCCATGTTCTTTAGTTAACTTCATGAGGATTCTCCAGAGAAAGAGAGAATATCAAGTATTCCAGACTTGTAAGGTGCTTTGGTCACATCTGTTCCCTAAATACGTGTTTCACTACTATTTGCTTTAAGTTTGTACCTAATTTCTCTCCCAATTCTGTGAATCTCTACATGCTCTTTTGGAGCAGAGTAAAGGTTTTTCTGGGGGAAATGTTTTGTAACTACTGTTCTTGCTATGCCATTTGAGTAAATGCCTTTTCAAAGGTGGGGGCAGGTAAGGAGAGTATGAGAGAAAATGCTTGTTAATTGAAAAAATTAAAATAAGTAATTCCTGTTGTATTTTTACTATGTGTTGTACATACTCCATAGTATGACAAATCAATAAATCAGTTAAATGCCTGCTATGTGCCAGGTACTGTGCTAGGCTCTGTGGATACAATTTCAAAGAGTAAATCCCTACGTACATGGAGTATAGTCTTCCTATTCTTCCTATGCTTCACCAAGCAGAGTTATCAAATAAAGATATATCTTTTGTTACATTTTTCAAGAAACCTTAAATGATCTTCACGCTTATATGGAAAACACTTTTTTGGAGGACAGTGCTAAATTAATTTAAATTCTAATCCTTGTTGCTCTTAGCTGCTACATCTCTCCATTTAGCAAGAATTTCAAGGTTTTCTAATGTGGCTTTTAGACATTCTGTGATGTTACATTTGCTTTATATTTTTTAAATATCTTTAGCAAATAGTAGTTGTCAATATCAATATCTGTTCTTTTATCTATTTCCCTATTTTGCTTGTTTAATACAATAGCTTGTTTAAAGAGGTCAGATTGGATTTATTTTAATTGCAAATAATATCTTCCTATTTGGGGCTGTCTAACTTGTTTTTTTTATTTCTATCCCTCCTCTTTGTTGATGGTCTGAATGTAGACTGACAGCTGATTCAGGCACATTGGTTGTCAGTCATTTCTTGTCAAAGATATAATCAAATTAACTTTTGTTACTTGGTGCTTTCCATATCTGGTGCCTCTTGATTTTTTTAAAGAATGTATTTATAGCTCTATCCCCTGCCCACCCCCAAGCCAGCATTCCCAAGCCTTGGTGCTCAACCATGGGGGACCTCCTGAGCCTTGTGCACCTCTCCATTACTCTCCGGATCTAGCCTAACAATGGTCTAGTCTTCTTCAAAGTGGACAGACAACACTTTGGTCAGAATTGGACCATCAAGCTGCTCACTCTTACAAGGCAGAGGTGAAGATCAAGCCCACCACTCTCCAAATGAAAGACATCTCCATTGGTGATGTGCTTGTCCCATTAGAGCTGAAATCCAAAGAGCCTGATGGAGGCTGAGTTGTTTACACAGGAATATATGACACAGAAGGCATGGCCCCAACAAAAAGTGGGGAGCGACAACCTGTCCAGATCACCATGCCTTTTGCTGATACTAGGACCTTTGAGACTGTGTGGCAAGTGAAGTTCTACAATTACCACAAACGGGATTGTTGCCAATGGGGAAGCCCCTTCTCTGTCACTGAGTATGAGTGCAAGCCTAATGAGACGCAGCTTGATGTGGGTGAACAAAGAATCATTCTTATGAAGAAGAGCCTCTCTGATATTGCGGGACAATCTCTTCAGGAATCTGCCTTTAGAAAAACAAACCCATGACCAGCACAAGCCTTTACTAAGGCACATTTGGACTGCTTCTCCCTCTCATTGGGTACAGCTTAACATATGAGTCCCAAACTTTTTGGAGGTATACTCCTCCTCTAATGCAATTCCCTCTCCCAACCCCCACCATGTTGCAGATCATAATGCAACATCACAAAACAACACTTTTCTATATTTTGTGTTTATGTATTTGCACCCAAAGTACTTGGTGATACTGTTGACCACCTCTGGCAATAGCCAAGCAGAAATGCAAGTTAGATCTTGTGTACTTAAGTGGTTCTGTGGACCATTGTGCTGTTTGTTTCCAAGTTGAATGACTTCTTCCTTTTTGTTCAATGTTGTAAAAAAAAAATGCGTATGGACCTCATCTGCTGTGTGGAATTTTGTGATGTGTATCCTTTGCTGTTTCAGACTTTCGAGTGATTTTTCAAAGTACGCTCTTTGAAAAGATATGAACTATGATGAGCAATAACTAATGTGGTTTGCAAGGCAGAGTTCCTTATTTATAGCTTGGCTTTGTGGAAGTGAGCTTGCAGAGATAGCATTTCTACTTTTGTTTTTTGTATATGTAAAATAAGAGGACTGAAATGGAATGGACTTCAGAGGTAGTCTAGCTCTATACCTAGGCTCCTATAGGTAACTAAAATCTAATCTAACTCAAGATAGGGCCTAAGGGATTGTTAGAACTCTGCTTTCTGCAAGACAGTTTACCTGAATTGTCATATTGCCCCTTTATTTAGGAAATACTGGTTACATTGCCTACGTGGTTGAGACCTACATATTAATAGCATCACTTCATTTCTCCCTCGTGTGAACTTTGTAAAACTATGTATGGAATTGTAATCAACTTTTGATCTTTCTAATAAAGAAATTGAAAAGCAAAAAAAAGAATGTATTTATAATATATAGGCCTGAGGTCACTATGTAAAGCTTTTGGAATCTTTCATTTCTTAATCCTAAACCTATAGATATAGATATGTATGTAGGTATATATGTATGTGTATATATACATACAGATATATGTGTAGACATACACACAAACATAATATGAAATGATTATTCATTATAATATACATTTTACCATTTTCCTCTATTACTACATTTGAATAAAATATTAATTAATTAGTTTATTAATTATCTATCTATTTAATTTGGAGGATCTTATTGTGTTCCTCATAGAATTATTCTGCTTCAAACTTTAAAATATATATTGATTTCCATAAGCTATAATGGCCAACACAGAAATTTTTAAAATAAATGCTGATCATAAGCTTTGCAATTTGGGATAATAAAGCATCCCATAATATATTTCTTGTTGCTTAACCCATTCTGCCAATTTTCATCTCCAAGGAGAACCTATTAGCCAACCTCTCTTTTGCTTCAACTTCCTTTTGTTTTCTGCTTCCATTTCTAGTGTGAATGCCAAAATTAATAAGTTTCAGTTCTTCCAACAATAGTCATTCCTTGGTCACTGGACAAGTATCACACATTTAGGGTATCATTAGTTAAATTAATATTTCTATATGGACTAAAATCTGTATGATTCTTAACTATTCTTATCACTACCATTTTGCCTATCTTCTAATATCACTGCAAAATCAGAAGGTGAAAGGGGGGAGGGGGAAAGTGAGGACCATTTTTGTATTTTTCTTTGATTGCCATGGCCAAATTCACTATACAGTGAATCTCAATTGTGGTACTTCTCTCGGTATATAGGTAAGCTTGTGATCAGAAAAGCAGTTTGCCAAAGAGGCCACATTCAATGTCTTTCTAGTGATGTGACCAACAAGATGGAGTACTAGACAATTTCTCCAATCATCTTGAACTCTTACACCTCTTCAAAATAGAATAAGCAAGAGATAAGCAATTAAAGTTATCTCTAGGTCTGAAATAACCTGATGAACTAAGAGCAGAGAAGGCTGATTTGTAATCCCTAACAGGCTCACTTAGCATCCACTCATCAGGGCTCACCATGTCCTGGCAAAGCTATACAAGCCAACCAAGGACTGGCAACAGAATTCAACTCTACCTCTGCCTCCTTTAGACTACTGACAGCCAAAAGTCAGAAGTCTGTACTGGCTCGGATGACAGTATGGCAATATTCTATGATGTAATAGTGCTCATTCATAGAATGAAAAACAAAGGGACCTGGGGCAAGATGCTTATGTGTGGGGATTCATTAGGCATGGAAAAAATGGGGACTGATACACTGATATCTAGTTATGGCTAGTTCTGTCCCCCAGAAGTTATTTGGGACAGAGACTAAAGCTGGTGAAATGTGAATTGCTTAACATGGTGTAATGGTAATTAATTTAGCAGATAGTTAGCCCTTAGTAACTAAGGCAATGGTTCTCAACCTTCTTAATGCCATGACCCTTTAATACTAGTATGTGGGAGTATCTGCATGAGACCGATAGAGGAGTAGTGTCTCGTTCTTAAGACCATCAGACATACGGGTTTTCCAATGAAAGGGTTGACCTGAAAGGGGTCAGGACCCACAGGTTGAGAACCACTGAACTAAGTACCTCTGTGAAAGTGTGAACACAGAAGGTGTGAACTCTGTCTCCTGTTGCTGACATAACAGGAAGTGGTTGGCTGAGACAAGAAGCCAACGTGTGTGTGTGTGTGTGTGTGTGTGTGTGTGTGTGTGTGTGTATTTACGAAGAGTCCAGAGAAGAGACAGAATCAAGAATTTTTACTCTTGGTGGAGGAAGAAGAATTGTTCCAGCATCTGGGAGCTGGACTGCTACTGGACTGAGAACTGAGTTGGAGTTTTCTATGAGACCAGAATCTGGTCAAGGCAGAAGTGGCTGTTGCCTCCTGGAAGGCCAAAGTGGCTGCTGCCTCCTAGAAGGCTGAGATTTCTTCTGGGTCCTAGGGCCAGCTGAACTGCTGGAGGACTGAAGAAGCATGACAGGGATGAGGCTTTGTTTGTTTGTGGCTTGGCTGATCCTTGAGTTCCTGGCAACAGAAGTTGTGAAGGGTTTGAGATGTGCTATGAACTTCAGTGTGTAACAAGAACTGCCTGGAGGATTGGACAAGAACCTGGGAGCTGTCTGCCTC
Source organism: Pseudocheirus occidentalis (assembly GCA_028646575.1). Classification (NCBI taxonomy): domain Eukaryota; kingdom Metazoa; phylum Chordata; class Mammalia; order Diprotodontia; family Pseudocheiridae; genus Pseudocheirus; species Pseudocheirus occidentalis. The sequence goes on along the minus strand of CM053593.1, from coordinate 197,430,035 downwards.
TGAATCCAAGGGACTGTTTGGTGGATTCAGGTAGGAGCTGGGACCATGGAAGGAGATCCAGGGAATCTGAGGGACCACCTCGAGTCAAGATGAAGAAAAGGCTTCTCCTTGGATACTGAACGTGTGATGAAATTGAAGTTTACTAGACACTGAGGGGTAGAGGGTTTGTGTAATTTTCTTGTATTTAGTGATTAACAATACTTAGTAATTGTAAATCTGGATAAGTGACTGATTGAGTTAACTTATGATTGCCCCATGAGTGGAAGACTGACTTGTACTGTGAAATGGTTGAATGACTACATGAGGAGGGTTTCCCCCTTAGGGAACCAGATGATTTTTCTTTTGTTCTTTGTTCTAAATACTGTGGCCACTTCGGTGAAAATTATGTGGCCATTCTAATGTTAAGCTGTTGTGAACACTATATTTTGCTTTACTGTGATAAGATGTAATGTTGTGAATATTATACTTTACCTTCCTTTTCTGAGAAAGTTTGCCTTGATCTGTTATGAAATAAATGGAGTATTCGCTATGCTACATAATCAGAACCTTAAAAGTTGTTCACAGTAGCATTCTTTTGGGAAGCTGCTCATGCATGGTGTTCATTATACATAGGAGGAGGCTGAGACAGCTTTGAGATCCAGCCCCCAGGGACACATCATCAAAGCATAAGAAGCATGAAAGTGGACTATATGGGGAAAAAGACTGACATTACCAAATATCACAGAAGAAGTTAAAGACCTTGAGCACAAGCAGATAAACCAACAGGGAAGATAATAGTAACAAAAAGGAAATGATCTATAGATCTTTTAATGAATTCAGATATCTAGGGAAGGGGAGAGAGAACAAGCATTTATTCATAGCCCATTATATGCCAGGCATTGTGCTAAAAGCTTTACCTCAAATGTTACCTCATTTGATAATTTATGAATAAATACTATAAGACAAAAGGAAATTAACTAATTCCTGATGAGGCAAAGGACCCTATGGATTCCCAAAATAAAATTATAAAAAATTGTAAAAGCAGATTTTATTGCCCACAACTGAAATACTTGGTAAAATAGAAAAACTTATACATATATACATATGAGAAAAGGAGGATGCATAGAGACAATATCATGGGGCAATAAGTCTATATTCTCTATTACCTGAAGGAATTGGTATATCTAAGAGTGAAGGAGAACAGAAAAAGAGGGCCAAGGGGCAAGACCTACAGGCAATAAGATAGAAAGTGTTTAAAAGAGGAAACTCAAAACAGTGTTAGAGGACTAGAATTTCCTTGGCACTGCTTTTTTCCTCCCACAAAAAGATTTTATCTGAAAGAAGACAAAGCTACCATTGGGGCCTAATTTGTCTCAGCTCTCCTAATACAGTTTTCTGATCTTCTAGTGGTGGGGAACCTGTGGCCTTGAGGTCACATCTAGGTCCTCGGGTGCAGCCTTTTAACTGAGTCTAAAGTTTACAGAACAAATCCTTTTATTAAGTGTATTTGTTTTGTGAAGTTTGGCTTCAAAGGGCCACACTTGAGGACCTATAGGGCTACATATGGCCTTGCAGCCACAGGCTCCCAATCCTTGATATAGGGGCAGAAAAATTTTAGCCTTTTAGAGTCTAGGCCTCTCAAAGTTGGTAGATGCCTATTACCATGCTAGTTGCCAGACACATTGGACCAGACATGTTGGACATGTTTCTAGGTAGAGAAAAGGGGGTATATGTCCAGAGAAGCTAAATGCTAAAATGTTCTTGCTTATTCTTGTTGTGTTAAGATAAAATAAACTCCTTTCTTAATATGTTCATTGATTTCCAAGTGCCTTATTTCATCCTAACATCAAAGACCTGGTATTAATGCATTCTTCCCTTTTCCCTCAAAGTACCTTGTATAGTATAGGAGAGGGGGAAGGAAGTAAGGAAGGAAGAAAAGAATGCAAGGAATGAAAGGAAGAAGGAAAAAAGGAGAAGAAAAGAAGGAATATGGGAGAACATCTACTCTTAGAGGTGTGATAGAGCCAGTGTGAATCAATTTGGAGAGATGATTGTTAAACTTTTAGGGTTAGCAATTATACCTTGGAAATCAGTAATGCTACAAATTGGAGTTTCACTTATATTTTGTTTTTAATTGTCTAGGCTTAAGACAGTGAAGGAGAAAAAAATAATGTAAATTAAACTTTAAAATGTGTCCTTTTTTGTTAACAAGATGTTAAACTTTTGCAAATGCACCCTTTCTTGTCCCCCATTTTGTTTCCTTTGCTTACATAAAAACCTAGGAAGGACTTTCATTTGTTTGAGGTTCAATTATTGTTATTTACATTTTCCTAGAACACAAAGAATCCAGAAACTTGACGTTAATTCAATTGTATAAACAATTGAACATCCCATGGATAAAATATGGAAATTTATGTCATGGTCCCTTGGGCTTGCCTCTTCCCACTTATAGGGAACTCTTTTTGCCTGCAGATCAAAGATACCAATTCATTCTGTGCTTGTCTCCTAGGCTAGACTTATCCTGCCAGCAGGGATTCACACACACACACACACACACACACACACACACCCTCTACCATCTTGGGTCAGTCTTTTGGGTTGGCCTCTTCCATCCAGAGATTAGATCAGAGCAATACCAATCCATTACATTCAGTTTCTTGGACTGGTCTCTTCTTGACATTAACGCATCAGACAGATGCCAGTCAATCCTACTCAGGTCTCCTGGGCTAGCCTATACTTACCAACAGGAGATGAGAGAGATGCTAGTCCTTCACATGTCAGTTTCCTAGGCTAGCCTTTTCTTGATTTCAGGGAACAGAGGGATGCTATTCCATAGGTGTCAGTATCCTGACCTGTCCTCTTCCTGCCAGTAGGGGAATCAGAGAATCACCATTCTGTCCTGTGATGGATTCCTAAGCTGGTCTCTTCCTTCTTTCAGTGAGCCCTTCCTGTCTGCAATGCACAGAAAGATGCTATTTCTTACTGGTCCTTCTATCTATCTCTTGGACTGGTTTGCTTATATACATAAGAAGGATGTCATTCCATCAGCTCCTTACCCTCTCTGGGCCTCTTACCTCAGCTGTCTACTAACACCCTGAAAGGACTCTACCCTAATGATATTAATAAGTCACCTGAACTCATTTGTCAATGATTAACTAAGTCCCATCCAGTCATGCCCTTTCCACCCCAGCGATCCTGAAACGTTGGGTATTGTTCAAACCCCATTTTCCATCTCCTAACTTCCTACCCTTATTCCCATCCTCCTAAACCCAAACTCCCCCAGATCCCCACATGTCACACTCTTCCACTGTACTGTATAGAATACTTGCTTGATAAGTAATAAACTTGTTTATTATTAAATCTTTTCCTTTCCCACTCCTTGTCATCTTCTGGCTCTCACAGAGACTTGGTTTCTTCCTGACGACCCAGCCTTCAACACTGGTTGCTCTACCCTTTCTACCACAGGTTTCATTTCCCTCAACTAAAAGTAGAGGAGTTGCAATATTCCTTGTTCCCCGTTAGTTACTTCTATGCTTTTCTTTTACTTCCATCACTCAGTAATCTCTCCTTTCCAATTCCTGCTCTCATACTAGGAGACTTAACATACATAACAATACACCCTCAAACATATTAACCACCTAATTTCTCAATTTGCTAATTTCTAATGGTCTTTTTCACTCCATTTCTGTTACACACAGAAATAGCTGGCAGTCATCCTTTTCCATTCTGAACAATGAAACTCTCTTATCTGATCACAACCTATTATTATTTGACCTCTCCTTCTGCCTTACAACCTGGAACTATAAATCCCCTAATTCTTTAGTTCCTTTCCAGATTATCACCCCTAAATATACTTTCTTTGCTTCCCCATCTGGACCCCTTAGTGAATCAGTTCAACTCTATACTACTTTCTTCTCTTGAATCCATTTCTCCCCTATCTTTTTGCAAATCTGGCCCTGCCAAGCCTCAGCCCTGGATTACTTCTGCCATTACTGCCACTCATATGTTGCTTAAGAAAGGTAGAGAAAAGCAAATATCCATGGTGACTGAATTCACTACAGTTTTTATCATGTTATTTCACCTTGGACCTCACTGTAATAAAACAATCATTTTATACCTCCCTAATTTATTTACTGATGTGGCTTCTCTAAACCCTTTTGCCCCTCCTTAATCCTTCCATAGATCCCTTTCCCCTAACCTAGGCTAAGAACCTAGGCTAATATTCCACTGAAAAAATATGAGATCATCCACTAAGAGTTTCATCTTTTCCACTCCTCCTCAGCTCACATCTCTTAAATGCACTCTGTCATAATTTTCTCCTTCATCTCATCTCACATGATGATATAGTCTTTCTTGTTGTCTGGGCAAACCTTTCTACATGAGCAAGTGATACCATCTTCTCCAATAAATTGCTCCTTCTATCATCTCTCACTTACTGATTTCTCTTTGATTTATTCTAATTTTCAACGTATTACTCACGCAAGATTCTTCACCTTTTGTACTATGCTACTTATTTGCAATCCAAATCGTTTTTGCTAGAGTTATTATTTCATTTATAATGTTCTTTTTAGTTACATGCTTCATCTCTTTCAGGAATTATCTTTGGACAATTACCTTCCAGGAACTTATCTTACGACAAGTCATACCTTTATCTGAGGTTTGCTGGTAGTCATTCTGAGCTATTCTCTTTCCTTAGACTTCATGGACATCTCTGGATTCATAAAATTTCTTTATTGTTGGTATCTCTTGTTTATTCATATCTCAACCTTAAGCTTCCTGAATTTACCAGTTCTGACTGCACCTGCACAGTTTGCTGGAATGGTGGGCACCTGTTCATTTTGCAATGATGACTATATGGTGGAACAGTGGATAAAAGAAAAGGGGAATGATCCATTGCTGTTAATAAAATATAAGTATTGCTATAAGAATAAACAGGATATACTAGGTAGCCAGTAAGAAAAAAAACTTGGCTAAATGTGACTATGTGAAGCTGATATTGCTATCTGACTGATAGAGCTATAAAATCAAAGCTATAAAAAATTAAGAGGGCTGGGAATTCAAACAAAGGCAAAAACATGACCCTTTCCCTCAGATCCCACATTCTAATGGGAGATACAAAAATGTGAACAACTTAGGGAAAACTAGAAAGCAGTATGGAAGAACTTAGATTTAAACTAACATTTTACACTATATTTCACAATAAGTTAAAAAGGACCTTAACATTAAAAAACATGCCATAAAAGAAAAACAGATCAAATGCCTTTCAAAGCTATAGCTAGGCATTAAATGTTATAGCATCTAATTTTTGAAAGGAAACATTAAATGAATTACAGATGGAAATTAATAGTAATACTGTAATAGTATAAGATAATTAGGTAATTTAGATAAATCAAAACAAAGATAAATAAGAAGGTGATTAGAATCTTAGATATAAGGTAGAAATTATATATTCACACACATATCCAGAGAGAATTGAATGGGAATAGAAATTAATATGCCTTTTTCTCAGTGGTACATGGCATGTTTACAAAAATTGATCATATATTAGGGCATTGTCAGATTTACGAGATTACAAGTTATTCCAAAACTGATAAATAGGTAAAGAACATGAAAAGGGAGTTTTTTGATAAAGAAATCAAAACTGTAGTTATGTGAAAAAATGTTCTAAATCACTATTGATTAGAGACATGCAAATAAATACAACTTTGAGATATCTTATCTATATCAAATTGACTAAAACGATAGAAGGGGAAAACAACAAATTGTCAAAGGAAATATAGAAAAATTGGGACACTAATTCACTACTGATAGAATTGTAAATTGATTCAATCACTTTGAAGAGCAATCTAGAATTATCCCCAGAGTATTATAAAGCTGTGCATACACAAAAATACCAGTATTAGATCTGTTTCCCAAAGTGATTAGGGAAATTTATGTCCTAAAATATTTATAGAGCTCTCTTTGTTGTGACAAAGAACTGGAAACTGAGGAGATGCCTGTCAATTGGGTAATGGCTAAACAAGTTGTGGTGTATAACTGTGTTGGAAAACTACTGTGCTGTAAGAAATGATTAGCTGATTGATTTTAGAAAAACATGATTTTCATGAAATAATGAAGAGTGACATGAGCAGAACCAGGAGAACATTGTACATGGTAATAACAATACTGTTCTAAGAACAACTTTTAATTCCTAAGTCATTTTGATTACTATAAATATTCAAATAAAATATAAAGGACCTATGAAGAAAGATGTTATCCATGTTCAGAGAAAGAACTGATAAGAAGGATATACACACACAATTTTTGTGTCTAATGGCAGCATTCTCTAGGGTGGGATGAGAAGGAAGGGAGGAAAAAAATAAGTGAATAGTAGAGAACAAAAGAAAACTTAGAAGGATGCACAGAAAATTAGGGTAGTTTTGAAAATGATGTGCACAATTTAATGCGTAGATTTTTTTAAAATATTTTTTAATTTGTTTTCTTGTTTACATCATTCATTTTCATTACATTTTTGAGTTACAAATTTTCTCCCCGTCTTGTCCCTGCCCCAACCCTAAAACAGCAATCCCACTGTAAAGTCCCTCCCCTGTACTGTTCTCTTACTTTCTGGTAGGGCAGGGAGGGTCTCCCTATCACAGCCCCTGTATATCTCAATTCCTAGTTGCAGGTATTGCAGAACTTTAAATCTAGATGGTTTCAATTCCTCCCTTGTCACCCACCCCCACTGGAAGGACAATCAATTCAATACAGACTGTGGATGTGTGATTATAAAGGACATCTTCATAGTGGACATATTGTGATAGTGATCATCTGTCTCTTCTTCCTATCCCTCCCACCCACTTG
>CM053593.1:197404276-197422713 GCA_028646575.1 Pseudocheirus occidentalis | reverse complement strand
GGGGATGCTGGAGGGGAGGGCAGGGTCTGGGGGAGGGATGCTGGATGCTCACACTTCAATAAAGGGACAGGGACAGGGTAGAGAACAGAACAGGGGGTGGGAGGGATAGGAAGGAGGGACATATGATCTCTGTCACAATATGTCCACTATGAAGATATCCTGTATAATCACACCTACACAGCCTATATTGAATTGCTTGTCCTTCCAGCGGGAATGGGTGACAAGAGAGGAATTGAAAGGATCTAGAATATAAAGCTCTTCAATACCTGCAACTAGAAATCAAGATATACAGGGGCTGTGATAGGGAGACCCTTCCTGCCCTACCAGAAAGTTAGAGAGCAGATCAGGGGAGGGGCTCCACAGTGGGATCGCTGTTTTGGGGGTGGGGTAGGGGAAAGACAGGGAGAAAATTTGTAACTCAAAAATCTCATGAAAATGAACGATGTAAATAAAAAAAGAATAAAATTTATTACATTAAAAAAATAAAATAAAATAAAATTAAGCACAGACTAAAACAAGGCAACTAGGTGACTTAGTGAATAGAGTGCTTGACCTGGAGTCAAGAAAACTGACCTCCAAGCTGTATGAACCTGGACAAGTCACTTAGTCTCTCTGTGCCTTAGTTTCCATAAATGTAAAGGGGGACAGAAATAGCACTTAATTTCCAGGGTTGTTGTGAGAATAAAATGAAATAATGTTGATAATTTAAAGTGCTATATTTTTAAAGTGCTATATTATTAGTTAGTATAATTAAAATATACTTTAAGACTGAAAAGAACTGATACAACACAAGGCAGAGAGAATCCAATGGATAATGTTAAATTTGTTGCCTGTGGTATGGTTAAAATACTACTACTAGCTGTGTGACCCTTGGCAAATCACTTAAACTCTCTGAGACTCACTTACTTGTGATCCAATGTGAAACACAGAAGTTCAGTTCACCGTTTTACAACTGCAGAAACAAAACTACCTGTAAATCCTGCTAATCAGCCTTCTACTAGAGTTGCACATGACTGAGTTCAGCACTAAGAATAGCACCATTAGCTAAAACAAACATTTATAAGACCCAAATCCTGTTGACAGGGAGTTTACAGTTTAATTGGGAGAGATAGGACATATACATAAAAGAAGAGTAATATCATGAGATCCTTCACTAAAGTTCTGCTTTTAAGCCTCATCATAGTATGGAGGCAGTCTTAAGTTCTTCAGAGGAAATGAATTCAAGATGCATAGAATGCTCTCAAGAATGAAATGCTGAAGACCTCTACAGAAACAACTCAAAGGATGAAGGAAGTCAGATTGCATCATGGAAGTCATCAACCAAGTTGATTTTTAAAAGAGATATAGAGAAGATGAAAAAGGGAAGGTAATGAAATATGAATACAAAAGTTTGGCCCCATCCTATAAAAATTGTATCTGTAGTGCTCAGAATGAGCTTTGATCATGAATGCTCAGAACCAAATCACCCAGCACTCCAAGCCCTTCAGGGCTGATAACCTCATTAGAAATGATACACATGGTAGCTGAGCCCTCCAACTCAAGCTAATAGAATATATGCTTACTTGATTCCACATAGTAACCTTCTAGCTCTTGGTTTTTGTTTCTATAAAAAAGGAAAAGAAAATGAGTCGAGGGTTTGAATTGGAACTAATATAAGTTAAGAAATATCAAGTTCACTATCTTTTTCTCAGCTGGAACTGAGGGGAACATAGTTTCTCTTTCTTTAAAGGAATATAGTGTTTTCCTCTCTCCATGCAATTATATGTATCTATATCTATACACATACACATATATGTGAATATATACATATGTGTAAATATTTTCTATGATATATAACACATTGCATATATTATATTATAACATATAGAAAGTTTATACATATTGGTCAATACATTAAAACAGTTTTCACTGGTTATACATACAACCACACATATATGTCTTTATGCACATATATATATATGTTAATATGTATACATACACCAAATAACCAGTTAAAAATCATAAGCATAAAATTAAACGAGGAAATTGAAATTTTCGGTGCTGATTTAAGTATATGGGAAGGGACAATGGAAAACAGGAAATGAAAGAACTGATTAGCAAACCAGGAAATCTGGCTTCTTCCTGAAGAAATATGGGTCAGCAATATAGTTCCAGATGTTCTATAGTTTACAATCTGAACATTTTCATCATTCTCTCCTCATGACTATAATTCTTTTCTTTGTTTGCAGAGACTATTTGGGTCTTCCAACAGCTCCAAATAATAATTACCCCAAAGCTATCCATTCTGCTTTCCTCCTTTTTCTCAGATAACTATCCAAGTCAAGAATAAGACCATAAGAATGTGGGACCAAATGATGAACCAGGAGCATTTGGTCATGTATACTCTTTTGAGGGCCCTTCCCCCGGTGCCAAAGTGTGAATTTTCAGATTCATGAGAAGTGATGCAGCCCATATATCCCCTCAAATACACACACATGCACTTAATAACAATAACAAATCCTCTACACACAGAATGGCAAAAAGAATTTTTAAAGCAATGTTGGGGCAATAGAAAATCAAAGAAGGAATAGGACTGTTCTTGAGGGGTAGATAAGATGATAATGGATGAATTTTTTTTTTGTTTGAAAGCAAAACTATTCAACTTTTAACTTTTTTCCTGCCAAAAAATACTCTTCAGACTGGGAAGGTTAGATTAAAATGGCTAACAGAAAGCTGGGACATAAAACAAATGAGGAGCTGGTAAGAATGCAACAAGATAATGAATTCAAGCCATCAAGCCTATATAAACATCCTAGAATACTAAATGAATTGGTAGAAGGTATTTCTGAAGAACCACCAATGACCATTGCCTTTGGAAAGATTATAGAGAACAACAGAAATTCTATAGGAGTAAAGAAGGACAAAACTCTGAATTTTAAAAAAAGGAAAGAGTAGATTCTACAAATTATAGATCAGTGAGCATCACTTTACTTTCTAAACAACAAAAATAACTCATTGGGTTTCAAAATAATCTGCCAGTTACTTTTAAACCTCTTGTAATCTAACTTCCATTCATTCCTCTCAACTGAAGTTGCTTTTTTTTCTTCCAAAAATGATCACTTTCTTGCCAAATTCAATGGCCATTTTTTTGGATTCACATCCTTCTAGATTTCTCTATAATGATTAACACTGATATCTTTATGAATGCTCCCTTTCTCTTCACTTATGTAAAAATACTGTCATGGAACTCTTCCTACCTGTCTGGTCCTTCTCAGTCTCCTTTGTAGCATCATTTTCCAAATCCCTCCACTGAGGTGTCCTGGACTCCTGTATACAACATCCCATCTCCCACCTCCATGCCTTTGTATACTCCAAGATTTTCCTCATACCTGGAATACTTACTTCCTCTCTTTTGTTTCTTGGAACCCCTAGTTTCTTTGAGGCTCAGCTAAAACGTCACATTCTTTAATATGTTTTATCCCCTGAGGTAGAAAGTAACTTCTTGAAGAAAGAGTTATTTTTGTCTTTGTATTTCTAGTAACTAGCATAGCATCTGGCAGAAGAGAATTTTATTAAATTATTTTTACTGATTTCTTAACAGGAGAAAACAATGGGTCAAACAAAATAATATGAATATTTAATAGAGATAAGCATATTAAATTCAAAATATGAACTCCACAACTACCGAATGGAAGAAATGTGGCTAGATCCAAGTGAAAAACAACATAGAATTAAAAGGTATCAGAACTGAAAGAGCCATCTAGTTAGTTTAGCCCATACCAGAGAAAGAATTCTCTCTACAGCATTCACAGTAATTAATTATTCAGCTTTTTGCTTGAAAACCTCCACTTGGAAAAAAAATAATCTCACTACTTCCTGAAGCAGCCAAGGAGAATTATCTAGAGATTTCTGTGTGTTGCAAATGTGTTGGAAATCCAATATGTGAGAAGGCAATCAAAACAGCTAATGTGATTTTCATTAAAAAAGGTAGAGTTCAAGACAAGGGACATAAATCTTACTGTATTCTAGCCTAGGCAATCAATATCTAAAATTTCATATTAAGTTCTAGGAGATAAGATTTCTTTAAAAGGACATTTACAAGTTGGAGAATGTCCAGATAAAGACAACCAATTTGGTGAGAGGATCTGAATCTAGGGAGATAAGTTGAAAGATTAGAGGATGTGAAGCTAGGAGAAGAGAAATCCTACAGAGAGGGCATGACACCACTTTGATATCTGAAGGGCAGTCCTATGGATGAAGAAATGGACTTCTGCTGGTCCCCATAAAAAAGACAGATAAGGAAATAGGCAGATTTAGGTTTGATGGAAGAAAAAACTTCCTAACAAGTTTAATTGTCCAAAATTAAAATAGGCTGCCTCAAGAGGAAGCTGAATCCTTCTCCCTGGAGGAAATCAAATGGAGACTTGATGACTCCATGTAACAGAGGTTATAGAGAAATTTTCTGTTTAGATAGTTTGAAGGGGCCATTCAGGTTCCTTGTAACTCTAACATTCTGTGAGGAAAAAAAAATATCCATAAATTCCCAATGAAACCAGAACATTAATTTAGCACCTACTTCAAAGCCCTTAACACTTGTTATTAATTAACTAATGACATAAGGAAAATGAGTGTCCTTATGGTAGAACAAAAGTATAGGTAAAAACTTATCAATTAAAAAAATACCACTGCCTTTATACCATCTTCCCCTCTGAAGTAGATTTGTGTTTATAAAGATAGATGAACAGAATTTAGGTCAATTGACAGAAAGTAATCATAATTACTTTCATTGCTAAAATTTTCTGCCCTGATTTGACAATTGTAATTATGTCCCTTCGCCAGGTAGGTGGCAAAAAGTGCTGAGCTTGGAGTCTGGATGACACCATCTTTCTGAATTCAAACCTGGCCTCAGACCCTAAACAAGTCACTTAACACTGTTTGTCTCCATTTCCTCATGAAATGAGCTGAAGAAGGAAATGGCAAACCTCTCCTGTGTCTTTGCCAAGAAAACCCCAAAGAGGGTTACAAAAAGTTGGACATGATTGAAATCACTGAACAACAATTACATCCCTTCTTTCAAATTAAAATAGATCCTAATTTCAATCCCTTTAATGAATTTTATAAGCAAGCTTAACAATAGCAGGATGCCACATGAAATCCCTTCTAGCCTGCACATTCTACAATTTTAAATTACATCTGAGGGAAAAAATAAGATTCAATAACTATTAAGCATTTGTCATTGTTTACATGTGGATGCACCCTCTACTAATACAGCTGACATGTCCTCTAAATTAGTAGATGGTGTTCAAGAATTTCTATGAATGAAACCCGCTCCCATCCCTGCCTCTCTTCTTCCCCCAATTCCCAGGGGCCGGCAGCTTAGCGATGAACCTTTCTGAACATTTCTAGGCAGGTTCCTAGACAATGGATAGGCACGTCCGTGAATCAACCAATCCATCAACAAGAATTTATTAAGTTCTTTCTAAATGCCAGGCACTGTTCTAATCACTAGGGATATGATAAAAGGCAAAACAAAAACAGTTCCTGCCCTCAAGGAGCTTACATACTAATGGAGGAGACAATATGTGAATATAGGCACATATAAGATACATGCAGAGTAGATGGAAGTTGATATAGTAGAGGAAGGCAAGGCATATCAAATAAGTTTGTATTACGGGATCATAGAGTACACAGAGGGAACACTAGGAAAGTTTCAATGAATTTTAAAGCCATGTAGAGATTTTATGTTTGATCCTGGAAATTAATAGGAAATGACTGGGGTTAGCTGAGTAGGGGAAAGGGTTACATGATCAGAGCTGGGCTTTAGGAAAACCGTTTTTGGCATCTATATAGAAAATGCATAGGAGTGAGGAGACACAAGGCAGGGAGACCAATTAGAAAGCTATTGGAACAGCTGTGGCAAAAAGTTATGAGGGTCTGAACTAGTGTGATGGCTGTGTGAGTGCAGACATGTTCAAGCAGAAATGACAAGATCTGACAACTGACTGGATGTGTGGAATCAGTGAGAATAATAAGTTGAAGATGATCTTGAGGTTGCAAACAGTATGCTAGGAGGGTGATGATGTCCTCAACGGGGTAATCGAAAAATATGGAAGATGCTATAGTTTTGGGGAAATGACAACAAGTGCTATTTTAGACATGTTGAGTCTGAGATGTGTATCAAATAATCCAGTCTGAGATATCTAAAAGGAGATAGGTACCTCAAGAAACAGACTAAGGAAGAATACTATCTGCATCTATAACTAAATCCATTGCCAAGGAATATAAAAGGAAAAGAGAAGTGGACCCAAGACAGAGCCTTGGGAGACATACACAGGAGGCAAAACAATCTGGTACGACAGAAAAAGCACTGAATTTGGAGTCAGAGAACCTATGTTTAAATCTCAGTTTTGCCACTTACTATCTTTGTGACCTTGGGTAAGTCACCTAACCTTGTTAATGCCTTAGTTTATTCATCTGTAAAATAATGGGGATGAATAACATGACCTGTAAATTCTCTTTCTGCCCTAGGCTGGTATCTGCCAGAGTTTGCATCCAAGTGGAATGGCCAGCAATCAAAGGTCACTCCTAGTCCTAATGAAATAACGGAGTAGTATTTTAGTAGTCAATTACAGCCTTTGCTCCAAAAAAGTCTATGCCTTTACTAAGCTAAGTCCTGCTTGCAGCTTCTAGTGTTAAAAGATCCCAAGCTTACTTATTTTGCCAGTATCAAGCCCAGAAGAATGAGAAACATCTCTGCTGGTTTTTAGCAGCTTCCATTCATAGAGGGTGACATTTCTAATCTTGAGGCATTCACAAGTATTTCATTTCTTCAAGACCAACCAGTTGGATAACACTGAAGACATTTTAAACTTAACATTCCCTCAATACTAAGAGTAAAGACAAGGGCTGCTCCTGCCAATAGTAGCTTTAAAAAAAAAAAAAGGAAAATGGGGCAGCTAGGTGGCACATAAAGGACTGGCCCTTGAGTCAGGAGAACCTGAGTTTAAATCTGGCGTCAGATACCATGTGACCTCGGGCAAGGCCAAGGTCAAAAAAAGAGGGTGAGATTCCTGAGATTTGTTTCTTCTTTTTTGGCAGGGGTTCTCCTCCAATGAAGGACAAATAAGTATCCCTTGCCCACCTGAGTTCCTTGTCTGTTCATTCCATTTCAGCTCACTATTACTCTTGTGGACCACCAGATTTTGGCACTTTATGATTACGTGGGAATTCAAGTCAATTTTACTCATTACTCACTGAAGTACAGGAGAGGCACAGCAATTAAGTTAAGCAATTCACAAATAAAATAAACAGAAAAATGTTGTAATTGATATTGGAACCTAGCGGTAACTAACTAGTTAGTTTGGGGCTTATTGAGCTAAATATTAAAAACTCTACCTTCACAACCAAGGGTATCTTCAACCACAACTTCTATATAGAAAAGAATATGCAACAGCTTTAAAAGCAGCACTTTGGAGTCTCTTAAAACCATTTCTTCTTCTCAGTAAATTTCAAGATTTGTCTTGAATAAATATTTTCTTCTTTTCAATGCAAAATACATGTACTACAGAATACTTTATTTCAACCTAGGCAGGAATGCAATAATCTCATACTCACATTTCTTCTCACCTACCCTTTGCGCTCGTTGTGGGCATGGAGAGCCCACAAAGATCCTTTCACACCATATTCCATATTCCATGAGGAAAGCCTTGCTTTCATTGAAGCAGGCCTGAGCAAGAACACTAAGCTGTGTATAGTTTGTTACTTATAAATATGGTCATGAATACGAAAGTAAATGCAGCTTTTTAAAGCAAGCACAAAAATACTGTACCCCATCATGACAAAACATGTCAAAATGAACTGTTTTTACCATTCAGATATTTCTTGGAGAATACCATAAGGAACTAAAGTATAATGTAGTTGTGTAAATTGCTAGATGATGCCAAACCACAACCTGACACTATTTTCTCACTTCAAAGGTGGTATGCCCCAGCTACTTAGCAGCAAGACTAAAACTCAGCAGAATTTCCTGGGAAGGTTTAGACATCTAACTCTTAGATTTTATGGTTCTTTATACACTATGGACAAAGATTCTGAGAGCTATGAAAATCAGGGAGGAAACCTCAGTCCAGGATGGCATCTACCTTGGCCAAAATATGTCAAATAGCCACTCCTGGGAAGGTTAACTTTGGTCCTCTACATTTTCTTGCTTCTGCAGGCACATGAAAACCATTCCATATCCTCTTTATTCTATCAAAAAAATGCCATTTTTTAAAGTGGTTAGGACTCTCAAATAGTAATTGCATACTGCAGGGGTCAGTAAACTAAACCCATCAACTGTTTCTGTACTGTCCATGAGCCAAGTGGTTTTTACATTTTAAAATAAAGTTTTATTGTACTTAAAAATGTAAAAAAATCTTTCTTAGCCAAAAGCTAAAGGCATCAGGCTGTAGTTTGCCCACCTCCTAGATAAAAAGCTTCGAAGATACTTGGGACATCTCTTTCTTCTTTCCTGCTCTCTCGTCCTTTCACTTTTAACTCTCATTTGTACATTCTCTCAGACCCTAGAAAGAGTCTCCTGATCTGAAGTTTACATTGTATTCAGTTCAGAAAAGTATTTACAGGCCTTGGTTCAAAAAATTTAAGACACATTAAAAGAAGCCCATGAAAAAATCAGAAATTCTCACCATTTGTAGAGGATGAAAAACAGTGCTGAACATTGCCTGAAGACTGAATGGTACAGTTCTGCCAGAGATCAGTCGCATGCCCAGGTCCTACGATCCATTGCTAAAACATACCAAACAAAACAAATTTAAAGACCCCAAAACAAACAAAGAAATAAAAACTTGTATGAGTAAAGATGATACTGAAGTACAAAAGAAGAGACAAAGAAATATAAGAGAAAGTCAGCCTGACTGGAAAAATAGATACTAACTACTGTTATGTAGTTAAGCCGACATTTTAGTAGGGCAGTTATCAAATATAACGCAGTCCTTTTTTGGAGGACAAAATATCATCCTATCTTTTAGTTCTTCCAGCTTTGTTCCCTCCCCTAAACTCCAGAAGCTGAAAAACTGGGGTCCTACACAGATTCCTAGGAGAGGAAAAAAGACCTAAAAGGAACTAATAATACGATTACTTGGTCATACTTGAAGTTACAGAATTAAAGGTAAACAAAATGCTTAGGGATTTTACCATGCTCAGATTTTTCTACACAATTAAAAATAAAAAGTGTTCAATTCCTAAGAATCAATGCTGCTGTGTTTCTTATTAATGGAAACTTCTTTAAAAGGTTTTATCTTTGTTTAATAGAAGTCAAACTTGGTAACCCTTGAATTGAGCCCAGCAAAGCTAATTTTCCTTTTAAGTTCAAACCAAAATCCTGAAAGATGATTTAGAAACTAGCATTTTCATCTGTAAATTAAAAATAGTAGTATTTGTACTACCTAGCTCATAGAGTTGTGCAAAAAGCATTTTATAAGTCTTAAGTGACCTAGTAATAATCTCCAGTATCTGAAAAATATCACAATAGTCTTTCACAAATGCCTTATTTCCTTCTTCATCTTCCATATAAAAGATCTTCCAGATCTGCATTGAATTTAAGTCTGAAAAGAGGCACCAAACTTTCATATTTCAGATTTTTTTTATACATAGCTGAAATTCCTCATTTATTCTCTAGGACAGAAAGGAGGCAGGGAGCCAGGACCTGTAAAATATCCTAGGATTTTTCATTTTGAAAATATGTCCAAATGACAACTTAGTACTTACCAGGAAGGAGAATATTGGCAAGAGTGGGCTAGGAATAATAGAGGGGATTAGCTTTCTTCCTGGTGTCTCCAAATTCTGACAGGAAGTATCTGTCAAGTCTGAGCCCTGTCTTTTAGAGGTGGGGGTTGGGGAGCCAGTACTCACACTGACGATAGTAGAGATGAAAAGGAGTACCAGCACAGCTACGTGGAGCACGATGATTCCCAGGAGCAACAGCAGCATTTTGGTGAAAAGAATCTGCGTCTGATCTGCAATGGGAGAGAAATCAAGGAGATAGTGGAAAGGACTCCCTAACTGGCTGTTCCACAGAAGGCTTGGTTAGGACGGCCTGCGTGCCTGCTGTATTTGTGTCTCAGATTGAGTTGGAATCTCTCTGGAACTGGGCGGGTCAACCAATGGGCTGGACTGACCTCATCCTGGAGGGGGCAGCAACAGGCTGCCAGGAGAGAGCACTTTTCTCTGTTGGCCTGGGGCCCCTTATTGAAAACAGTGTTTTCTTCCCACCCACCCCACTCCACCCAATCACCCCCCCCTTTTTTCTCTTAAAACAAAACACTTGGTTAGAGAAGTAAGCAAATCTGGAAGGCAAGGAGAGTAACGACATTTCTAACATAAGAAACAGCCACTCACACCCCAAATGTGTTCTTCAGACCTCACCCAAATCTGAACCCTTATTCTTAGAGGTCAAAAAGAAAGCTCTAGAAGAAGCTTGTAGGTTTTGAGACACTGCAGACTATCTATCTTCCTGGGTAGTTCCACAAGTGACAAGGATCTTTTCTGCATTATGGATGCAGAAAGATGGGGCCCTGCATAAATTCCTGGGAGAGAAAAAATGACCTAGAAGGAATTATTAATTCCTTAAAATGTGCCAAACATATGACAAAGAAACTCCAGCTGAAGAGTTACTTTATTCTTCCATTCTCCTCCTCTCTCTCTCCACTTAATGTAAAATTTCTAGTTTTGAATAGAAAGTAATGTAAAAACCCCATTAAATGTATAAATTTCCAAGGAGAGATTTTAAGGGGGAGGGAAGGAATGCATGTAGACTCTGCCTTGCAATCCAGAAAGGAACTCTCTGAAGCTCTTGGATCTCTGTGTATTCTTCCATGAATTAAACATTTATACACTGCAAGTTTGGGGAGGAAAGGATAATATTTGGGCAATCCTCCTGCTTCTTAGTTTATAGGGCTCTCCTGTGGGTTGAAACTGGCTACTTTTCATATCCTAGGTTTCTACAATACACTTTCCCTTTCTGTCTTCATGACCTGGGTGTTCACCGACTTTTCTAGATTATTCCTAGCTCAACCTCCAAGTTGCACTGTTTACTTCCATTGCCTGCAACAGAGTGCTCTAATCTAGTCTCTTGCCAATTGCAGGCCGAACTGGAGGTGTGAGCAAGGCAAAGCAGTCCTCAGACCTATGGGATCTAGAATGCAGCAGTGCTAAGATTGGAGCAGGAGAGAAATCTGGTGGGGTTTTATTTTGGGAGAGTAAGGGAATAAATGATAAATTGAGCCTTGAAGAGGATGACCTTAGATTTCTAAACATTTAAATGTCTTTAGAAACCTGATCTTAAGGGAACTGCACATTCCAATGGAATTCCTAAAAAAAAAAAAATGCCCTCTCCTTTCCATACACCACTTTCCTAACTTCCTTCTTTCTTCAAGAAAATCCCAGAGTAGAAGAGGGACAAAATTCAACAAAACCTCCAATGTCGTTGGTTAATTTTGTCTGACTAGCACCAAAGGAGCTAGGGAAAGGATTCCAAGAACATGTAAGCAAAGTGAAGTGTAAGACAATTGACTGAGGTGGAATTAAGGTAGCGATAAGATAAGGTAGCTATAATTCTTTGGTCTTGTGGTTTTCCTTAATAGGAATCGGAGTATTTATGAGGATAAAACTTGTCATCCCGAAAAATAAATATTGTTCTCTCACCCCTTCATACCTTCACCCCATCCTCTGACCCTTGCCACTGGAAAGAATTAGCAGAAAGGGAAAAAAAAGTTTACAAGCACAATCTCGCCTTCCTCAAGGTTTACCGGACAGCCCATCATAGCCCGCTGAAAGATATCTGGAAGGCCCGGCTAAGAAGCCCATTCTGGAGCTTTGGCATCATTTGTCCCAGAACCTACACCAGGCATACTCAGATAAGTTCCATCTGCCTCAATTTACTACAAATTTCACTTCAAAATGAACTTACAGTCTACAAGATTAGTTGTCCCTGCTCCAGGAAGTAATCCAAATGCAAAGTTGACCCAGAAAATCAAGTCCCTCGGTGAAAGTCTATTTTCTGTTCTAATCCCCAAAGGCAACAGTCTGGGTCAGGATGCAAACGAAGTGAGAGGCAAGTGAAAGGCTCTGAGAGTTAGCTTTGAACAGGAACAACGCCCTAATTGTTTTGTGGATTAGGGTGTGTCCTTGTGTCAGTTTGTGGAGGGATGGAAGAAAGGAAGAAGTTACTGGGTTAGAAATCATTGCAGGAAAAAACCAGGATCATTAGAAAGGCAGCTCTGGGACTTACACTATCAGACAATGCCTCCACTGCCCAAATGGGAATGTCTCACCCCACACCTCACCTCTCCCCTCCCTATCTGGCAGTAAGCAGGGATACCAAAAGTTGACAAATAAATCCTCCATCAAAAGCCACCTCTTCCAGATCCAGCGCCTACAGCTTCATTGAAATACACTAGGAAGACAGATAAATGTAACCGCATTTGTCTAGTTTTGGTATGAATGTTACACCTATCGGGGAAAAGTTGGGGGCGGATGGGAAGGAGGCCCCCGGGGAAATTGG
This sequence comes from Pseudocheirus occidentalis, assembly GCA_028646575.1. Classification (NCBI taxonomy): domain Eukaryota; kingdom Metazoa; phylum Chordata; class Mammalia; order Diprotodontia; family Pseudocheiridae; genus Pseudocheirus; species Pseudocheirus occidentalis. The sequence continues at coordinate 197,410,175 of CM053593.1, read as the reverse complement.
GTGGATGAAGCTCAAGAAGTCCTGTGAAGCTCAAGAGATCCAGATGCTTGAGGGGTGGGATACCCCTTCTGGCCAGCGAGGAAGCTGCTTAAAGAGGTATGCCAGGGACTCTGCTCTCAATCCCAGTAACCAGCTTCAGGCGATTTTCCCCCTTCTGCACCGTAGTGCTCCTTTCTGGCTTTTATGGCGGAAGAAGTTCCAGTCAGTGGAATGCAATGCCAATATGGCAAGATAGGCTTAGCCTCTTAGTCTAGAATCTGGCTGCATGAATCTGGAGTCTCATTGGATAAGGACTGACGGCATCTTTTAATGCATATGGCACCACTGTCCATAAATATGAAATCTGCTTGGCCTAAAGTAATGAACCTGAAGAGATGGTAAAGGTAAAAATAGAGCCAGCTGTTTCCCAGCCTGTGTTGTTATTGTATCTGGGCCAGGAGAAAAGGAGTAGCAGTAATTTCTCTCCGACTTTGCTTGTCCCAGGACTTTGGTTCATCTTAGGCCACAGGTGCCTGTTGCCCAGCTACTAGATAACTTCTTTCCCATTCAGTAACCAAAGGGAACAGTTCACCTGTGGTGAGGAGGTGATCGAATTGTGGACAGAATTTACTGGCTATAACCTGTTCTGACTTGGCCGGCCCAAACTGATCAGTTGATCCATAGATACCTCAATCTTAGGTCAGCAGAGTTAAAGTAAAGGTTAAAAACAAACAAATGAACAAACAAACTTCATAGTACCAGGAATTGAGAGGCAGTGTAGTGTTTGGAAAGAGAACTGGATTTTTAATCTGAAGGCCCAAATTGGGGTCTTGCCTCTGCCACTTGGACATTAAAGTGACTATGGGAAAGTCACAACTTGAGCCTCAGTTTCCACATCTGGAGTTGCCTCACAAAGCTGTCGTAAAGAAAATATTTTGACTTGTACACATAGGAATTATTAACTACCCTGAAACCTGCTTCTTCATTTTAAAAAATAGGGATGACAATATTGTTAGAAAGAAAGTGCTTTTGAAAACTATAAAGCATGCCAGATTAATGTGAACTACTATTGTAGGGGAAGGGTGAATGTCCAAGATTAAAACAGACTCATTTCCTTTTTTTCTCTTTGCTTTTGCCTCTCTCTGTCTTTGGTCTCTTTCTCTGATGTTGTAAATTTATATTAGTAGAAATTATTTTTAAAAGTTTGTAATTCAAAATAACTCTAGTTCCCAACTGGATAATTTCTTTATTAACTTTTAAAATAATTTTTATTGCTATATTTTGTTTATATGTCACCTACCTTTTCCCTTATATCCTTCCTATTCTCTCATCACTGAGAGCTGTTCCATACAAGAAAATTTTTTTTGCTATTCTTTAATTTAAAATCATCTATGATCCAAATTCTCTTAATCCAATCTTTGTTTAAGTTCTCTGTCTTTCTTAGACTTGGTCTTTACTGCATATAAATATTATACACAGGCTTATATATTAAAACATTATAATTTATATATATATGTACACTATAAGTTTATTGGTTAGAAAAGTAAACTAATTTTTAAGCAATAATTCTGCAAATGAGATTTTCTGTTTCACTCTTATATCATTTACTTCTGCAATTCTGAATAGTAAATTTGTCAATAAACATTTATTAAATACTTACTATGAACAAGGCATTATGCTAAGCACTGGGAAAAGAAAGGCGAAAAACGATCCTTGATCTTAAGGAGTTCACATTCTAACAGGGGAGACAACGCACAAACAACTATGTACCTACAAAATACAGAGCAGATGGAATAGAATCTTTTGTTTTTCCTTAACTTTTGGGGCAGGGAAATTAAATCAACTTTCAGGACCTGGTTTATGAATATTAGCATAGCCAGGGACTGCTTCACGGGAAGTGGAGGTGCATTTGTCTCTTATTCCTTCCTGTTCTTTTCTTTCTTCAACTTCTAACTGTTGAGCTCATTTATCCTCAGTGTTCGCTGATGAGTAACAGAAATTCTGAGATCTTTCATAAGGCATTTTTTCTTGTAGTTTAATCTTTTCTCTCAGGCTTTTTCACAAATCAAAACTCATACATTAGCCTGATAGTTAAGAGTTGATTGAAAATATTTCTGATCAAGATTTAAGACTCTCCAATCTGTGCTTAGGATCTGAATAGTTATAAAATTTGATTTTGTTCAGTTGATCCATTGATGAGCTTGTTTTTAAAAATAAAAGTCTCACTATTGTACAATGTGAAGGAGTTTGCAGATCCTATACATGATTGTATGCCACCACGGTGGGGGGGGGGATGGGGAGGAAGGGGAAGAAAATCTGTAACTCAAGTGACTCTGGAACAGAATCTTGTAACCTAAAAGTAAACAAACGAGTCAATAAAAAAAAATTTAAATAAAAAATTAAAGTCTCAGACTCATTTCCTAACCTAAGTAATTAGGACTGCTCCAAGAGTCTAATTCTCTTTTTCACATACTCAACAATTCCCCAAAATAATAGAATGTATTGAATATATATGTGTATGCTTGTCAACAAAACTTACCGAACTACAGAAATACAATCCTTTCCTCAAAGTCTTTTTCCTTAAAGTCCAAGAAATGGTAAGTAGCTGTAACTGACAGCAGTAGCAACAAATATCCTAAGGTTGCAGACTCTTCTTCAAAGTCCCTCTTTGAAAAGGGTTCCCTTGGTGATTCCTTCTTGTTACTAGAACCCCAGATCATATGATCGCCCAGTTTATTCAGCCACTGGTACAATGCTGGGATATGTCATGATGGTCTGAGCACTGCACAACCTCTACTATTTAAAGGGACAGCTTTCATGAGGTCTTTCTGAATACAAGGAACATGAACATTGTGCGTAGTAACAGCAACATTGTGTGATGAATAACTTTGATAGACTTAATTCTTCTCAGCATTGTAAGGATCTCAGACAACTCCAAAAGATTCATTACTATGCACATCCAGAAAATGCTATCCATATCCAGAAAAAGAACTATGGAGTCTGAATGCAAATCAATGCATACTATTTGCTCTCTTTGTTGTGTTATTGTTGTTTCTTCTTTCTTGTGGCTTCTCTCATTGGTTCTAATTCTTTTTTACAATATGACTAGTGTGAAGCTAACTTTAACATGAATGCATGGATATAGCCTATATCAAATTGCATACTGTCTTTGGGGAGGGAAGAAAGTAAAATTTAGAATTCAAAATCTTATAGAAATGAATGTTGAAAACTAAAAAGAAAGAAAGAGGACATTGTAGGGTTTTCATGACCTATTTAATGTTACATTTTAGGTTACAAACCAGAACCAAAAATATAATCCAATTTTGGGAATTGCTATAGATCTTCTTCATTGTGCTCTCTATGCTTTAACTATGTTATCACCAAGAAAGATGAATTTGAAAAGCAAATACTCAGTAATATTCTGCTGTTTTCTGAATATAACTCAACAAGTATTTATTGACTGCTATATTTGGTAGAAAAATACAAAATCTTTATAACCCTTATTTCTATCAATTGAGTGCTTCTCAAACTTTAAAAATGCTGTATAAAAGTTATTATTAACTCATTGTATAAGAGTTTATGATCTAATTGATATGAATATACTTAATATAATGTGTACTGCATTAATAGTTCTTCATATAAGAAGATGGAGAATATGTGAAGAAATCTAAAATAGAGAGTTTATTAATAATAACCTAAAGACTCTAGAGGGATCAATGAAACAGATAACTAGAGTGCAATATGAATTGTGGAGGAGTAACACTGAGGTGAATAATGATGAAGAGAGATAGGAAGGGGAGAGAATTTTTACCTCAGCAAACTCCAAATATAATATTATGGATTTCAAGCACTTAGGTGACTGTGGATGGAGCACTGGGCTTGCAGTCATGAAGACCTGAGAAATGAAGATTTCTGAAGCCTATTGCATATTAGAATCTATTGTTTGAATAAAATTAATGTAACCATATAAAGGAAGGAAAATGGTTGATAGGGTAAAATCTTTTCACCAAATATCCCTGGCATGGGTCTGATATACAAGATACATGAATAATGAACAGAAACGTATAAACAAAAGCTATTACCAAAGAGATAAGTGAATAAACTCTCTTCAAACAAAGGATTACAAACTATTTCTATGAAAGAGTGCCCCTAAATCATTAATAAAAAGAGAAATACAAATGACAAGTCTCTGAGGTTTTGGCTCACACTAGGAAAATGACAAAAGATTGGAATAGTCTATGGTTTTATGGCCATGGGAAGATGGACACTAATACATTGTTGGCGGAATTGTAATTTTGTACAACCATTTTGGAAATAATTTGGAATTATATGACTAAAATGTTCATTCCTTTGACCCAGATATTCCATTGTTAGGAGTATAACCAAGGGATATTATCAGTTTACCTCTCTGGGCTCTAGGTAGATCTCTAAGACTAAGTTGCAAAGATGTCATCTTGGATTGGGAGAGAGTGTATCCTTACCTGGGAGTTCCCTATACCAATGAAAGGCAAAGGTCTAGTTAATATGCCTATTATAGACAGTGACTATCTAGCATGGGGAAGAGGAAATATATTGGAAATTGAAGGCTATGTAAAAACAAAAATGTAAAAACTGTTTGGCTTAACTATGAAGTTTATTTACACTTAGATAGTGGATTCAGGTTTAGTTTTGGGGAGGGGCAGTTGATAAACCTCATTTAACCCCATGGGTCCTGGTATTGTGATAAATAACATTAAATGGAAAAGTTGAAATTTGTATGTCTCTGAAAAAACTTGGAATTGAAGTAGTCCAATGACAATACTTATTATAATAACCAGCATTTATAAACCACCTACCATGTTCCAGACACTGTGCTAAGGTTTTGTTTTTTTAACAAATATAACAATCCTTTCCATATCATGACTTTCCCCTTTGCAGTTTCAATATATTGTGGGTCAGCATAAGAAATTAAATGGGAATTTTGGGGGAGTTTTGCAGAAGCCATAACTGACATGTGAAGGCCAGCAGATGACACAGAAAAAGCTTAGAAAATCAAGGGCAGCTAAAGGATACAGTGAACAGAGCACTGCCCTTGAAGTCAGGAGGACCTGAGTTTAAATCTGGTCTAAGACACTTAACACTTACTAGCCATGTGACTTTGGTCTAGTCACTTAACCCCAATTGCCTGCAACAATAATTAATTTAGAAGTAGCAAGGTTACACAGCTCCCACACAGCCACCCTAAACACCCATAAAATATGACTCTGAACAAATTCTAGGGCCCTCAAACTCACAAAAATACAGAAAACACATCTCTCGCTGAAGGCAGCTCGGCAGCAGGGGATGATTGCTACAGGACAGGAGTCAAGGCTAGCCCATCCTGAAACCAAAATGGCGCCCAGGCCCCAGGGCTATGGGGGAAGTGTAGTCTCCCAAGACCCAGCTTGAGCATACTTCAGAGAAGATCTACAGCACCTGGAGGAATCTTCACATCTACTAAGCCAGGTTAGAGGTCAGTGAAAGTGAGTGAAGCTTTCAAGCTAAATTTGGGGGAGGAAAAGCAGTCTGGCCAATCTACCCCCAGGGCAAGAAAGCAGTGGGGGAAGGGCAGGAACTGCTGTAACTGGTGACTGCCCAAACTGGGCTGCTTCAGAGCCCCTGGGCTGCGGACACGCAGGGGGACTGAGTAAATTGATGAGGGGCAAGTGCTCTTGTGTTGAGTGGCCTGAATCTAGATCGTGGTCTCTGGTGATGGTCCTGGGGAGCACTTACAGCAAGCCAAAGCTGGGGGGGGAGGCTGCAACAACCCCCTAATAGCTCTGGCAGCTGGGAAAACCCCAGTGATTTGGAACAGAGCTTTCCCCCCTGGAAGCAGAGTTTCACAAAGCTAAAAAAACCCAACCAATTAATTGACTGGCCAACATGAGGAAAAGGAAGCAAA
>CM053593.1:197387006-197403776 GCA_028646575.1 Pseudocheirus occidentalis | reverse complement strand
TTTTTTTTTCAGGGCTGTGACAAACTTCAAGCAAATAGAATGACCAAGTAAGTAGTTCAGGTGACTCAATCATTTTTAAAAAATTATTCATGTGGAATTTAAATAAAAAATACAAAAAAAGAAAAGGAACATTTCCCTATACATAGCACCTCATAAGGAGGATTCAATATAAAGCCATAAATTTCCATTTTAGTCTGTTTATTTTTTTAACTGTGTAATAAATAATATACATCATTTTCAAAGCTACTCTGCTTTCCTTTGCTTCCTTCTAGATTTTCTTTTATTCTATGCTATGCATATTTTTTCTCTCTCCCTTCCCCCACCCTAGAGAAGGCTACAAGTACTTAGTGCTAACTGACAAGTTCATGATTTACTGTGATCTAGGGGTGGGAGAACTTTGTACTTTGTGTCTTGCACCCCTGAAGGATGATTGAGTTAAGGATGAATGGAAACTAATCTCCAATCAAGAAGAAAGAAGACTTTCTGACTGAGGTATTAAGACAATATGACTTAGGGGTGGGAAAACTTCAACATTTATACTTTGTGTTGTTGTACTGGAATCCAAATCCCAGGTCACCTGTCTACCACCTGATTCATGGCCCACCTGTGTTCCCACCATTAATCCCTTTTTTATTTTTGCTTTTGTCCCTATCCAATAGCTTGTAACTGCTTAAGGCAAGTCTGGGCAAAGTTGCTCAAGGCATAGTCCCTTGATCCCCTACTTCCTCAAATTAGCATTCTGTATAGTGTACTGTACAAGGATCAGTCTGGGGTTATGGTGCAAGATTATCTTAGAGACCACCCTATTCTGTTCCATTAACCAAACAGGGTCCCCACACCCTCTGCCCAGAACATGACCCTGGTCTGTTCTGGGACTTTCCAGTCCCCTTCCCCATGACCCTGCACCCTGCTCTGGAAAGTGTTCACTACGGCCCTCCACCCTGTGCCCTCCACCTTGTTCTAGGAGGGACTCCCAGTGTCATTGGAAGACTGCACCCTAGTGCCCTTACGCCATATTCCCAAATTAGCCCTGAACTATAGAGCTAACCAATCATCGCTCTTTTTGCTTCTGTCATCATGGCTTCTGTTAGCTCCCCTCCCTGGTTGTGATTTGTGGTTTTGGCCTATATAATCAAGTCTGTGAGATCCAACAGGGACTGCCTGATTTGAGTGTATTATACTCCAGGTAGTTGAGTGCTTGATCAATAAGTCCACACCTAAATTTATCTTGAGCCCAGGTCTTGGCTTGATCTTATTCTCTGCACAACAATGTCACTTAAGGAGGATTGCTTCTTAAGGATGACTGAATTAATGATTGAATGATGTCTTTTGTTTAAAATTATGTGGCTACTTTAAGTGAAAACCATGTGGCCACTTTAGTGATAGGTTGTTACATCATTGCAAATACTGTACTTTGGGTTCTGTGAATGTTTTTGTTTTAGTTTACTGCCGAAGAAATAGAGACTTTACTATACTATGTGATCAGAACTTTATTGCTATTCACAGCAGCAGTACTCTGGAGAGCTGCTCATGCTTGGCTTTACACTTGGACAGCTTGGAGAGACAACTAGGTGGTACAGACAGAAGCCTGATTATCAGAGGCTGACAAGTTCCTGTAATTTGAGATAGTGGCAGATACATTTGCCCCCCTAGGAATTTGACTGTGAAAGTAGGTAGAGTTATAGCTTGATAAGTGATGGGATCAAATGATTTTTTTAAGGAAGAGGGAATCTTAGGACATTTCTCTAAACCTTTCCTCCTAGAGTCAAGTCCTATGCAAAGTGGATCAATCACTATCTTTTTTGAAGTAGTGTTGTAAGAGTGTTAATTTTTATTGGATCCAGTATCCAACAGCCTCAAATAATCATTATGTTCCACATAGGAACACTTCCTTGAAATCATATCAATGAAATATGCCTTATAGCATATAGTCCTAACAGTATCTTTTCTAGATATAACTTGGGTTACATCTGGGTTTTCCTGGTTTGCTTAATATGGAGGCATCTATGTACCCTACCATATAGACAGCAGTAGCCTCCTTTTATTGGCTGCCTAAATCTTTAAATTTAGTGAGTCAGAACCAGTTACTCTCTTTCCACCCCTCTATTTCTGTCATGCTCTTTTTGGCCACTTTTATCTGCTGAGTCCAGAGGGTGAAGATCACAGTTCAACCACAGCATAGGTGCCATGAACTGAATTGGTGAGAGGGTAAAGACTTTCTTCTCCTGTTCCTTCTCTTTTATCCTAGCTTTGAGAAATGGGGCTGTGGGTGTTTTTCCTGTTCAACATTATTTTCCTCAGTTTCAGGTGCTGGAGGTCATCCTCACTGACCAGGAGTTTGAGCCATGGCAACTTTGGAACGAGGATTGCTAGCTGGATTGCTGCTGGGACTTGAGCCAGAGGTGAATTTTGGACTTGGACTTGGAACCCTACAAAACCAAGCTAAGCCATGAACCTAAACCCCTTTTCCTCACCAGAGACTGAGGTGGTGCAGGGGCAGGGAGGAAGATTTTGTCTGATGTGTTAGAGGAATATGACTGTATATTTATGATGATACCTTTTGAAGTAAATATTTCTGTATAAAAGCTAGTCCCATTATACAGAACTGGGGTACAAGGGATTATCCCCTACAGTTGAGGGAACACCATCAGTGGAGGCCAGGATGACTTGCTAGATAGATAAAGCTGAAAAACATGAAGAGGAGGAGTAGCATTAAAGAGTATCTTTGGTCTGAGATATGTCCTACTGAAAACTTTTTGAATTCTCTTTGCTAAAATCTCTCACAGCTTTATGATAAATAAAACTTTTCAGGAGATCAATTTAGATCCTTAGAGCTCATCTAGTCTAAATTTCCTAAAGATAAGAAAATAGGCTGAGAGAGGTTAAATCACTAGGCCAAGCTTCCTTGGTTTAAAATTAAGGATTTCCTTCTCATAGGGCAAAAGATGATTTCAAATATTTAGCACTACAATCCTAATGCAAAACTCTTCAATATTATTTCCCTAAGTTTGATATTTCGTGATCCTGTGCGCATCACACCATTTTTAGCTTTCCTCTCCTTTTTTTAATCATAAACTGTGGGATATAGTGATAACTTGTTCCTAAAACCTGCACAATTCTACCTCAGTAACCATGTTCTCCCTGTTAGTGAGATTCAGTCTTTTCTTCTTCAGTCTAAAGATCCCCAATTTTTTAAATTAATCTTCGTGTCATGGACCTAAGGCCCTCCAAAATCCTATTGGCTTCCCCTGAACAATCTCTAGCCTATCTGTGCCTTTATTAAACATATCTACTCAACTACTCTTAGGTGTGTGTATGTGTGTGTGTGTGTGTGTGTGTGTGTATGTTTAGCCATCTACTAAGATTAAGCCATATTGATGGTTTTATTCTTAAAGCAAAGATAACACTTGTAGTTTCAAAAATCCTATGTAACAAAAGTTTCCTTATGCATTATGGAGTGAGCAATAATATTAATAACTCAAAGTTATATAGCACTTTACAAAGTGTTTTATATATATTACTTCATGTGATCACTGTAACAACTTTCTGTAACAACAAATTATCCCCATTTTACAAATGAAGAAGCTGAAAGATTAAGTGACTTGCCCTGGGTCACATAATTAAAAATCATCTGAGGCAGGACTTCAACTCAAGTCTTTCTGATTCTAAATCCCATACTCTATCCACTGCATGACCTAGCTGCCTCTGCATAAGTCATAGCTATTATAAATGGGCTAAAAAAGTGTTTTAATAGGACCTATTCAGACTTCTATTTGGAGGAAGAAGGGCTTTAGAAAAAGAAATGGATATCCCAGGATGGGAGAATTTACCTTATTCCTTCCTAGCAAGGGAATGGGCTAAAAGTATAGGACTCTGTATCAGCTCTCAAAAAGAAGTGAAAAACTAGCAAAAGAAATGTGCATGCAGCCTTTGTACATCCTAAATGTCATGACAACAAGTGCCAGGAGAATGTGTGAGAGGAAAATTAACAATTTTAAATGGGGCTTCTCAGGCAGAAGTTTATCCCATACTAAGAAGAAAGCAGGAGAACCAGGGTGGCCATACCCTGTTCAGGGAGATAACTAAGGATTTTACTCAGCAGGTCAGTGATATAGTAAGTTGATTCACCCAAAGAATGGGGGAGTTGTTAGTGTCTTGGAATGGTGAGAATCAGTGATGAAGGGGCTGGAGAAGTATCAGTAGACAGCATGGATTGCTATAAATTTATACGTATTAGTCAGAATCCTTCTATACAGCAAGCTTTTAGGGATCATCACGTGTTAGGAAGTAACAATACAAGTAATTTGTTAGTGTTCGTTGCTGAAGGATGCAATAAAATGTATCCTGCTGATTCTATGTGACCTAGTGAAGAAAGATCCTGGTATTTGCTTAGGGACTGTATGAGAAAGTTAAAGGAAGAGCTAATGAAAGCCGCTATCATGGTCAGAGACACAAATGCATATCACAGTATCCCCTTAGTGGTTTCTCATAGAAATATCATTGTGAAAATAGCTCCTCCTGCTTATAAGTACCTAATTCTGACTCTACTAATTGGGGAAATAAGGGACCCATTTTTGGAGGTGCTGGATAAGATTTAACAGCCAAGTGACTTAGCAGAATGGCAAGAAGATAAATTTCCTCAAGAGAAAAGAGTAAATAGCCAGCAGATTCAAAGTCAGAATAGACTGACAAGAAAAGAATTGTTTACTACTCTTTTGAGAGCAGGGGTAGATTTTGGAAGGATAGATGGTATTCAAACTAATGAACTATACAAAATATACCAAGAAAAGGGTCTTAATATTAGGCTGAGCAGAAAAGTAAAGACTGCCCCTATAGATCCTCCTGAAATATTGTATTTAAGTTTGTCACGTCTGCAGAGGGAATAGGAAATTAACCAGGCCCCAGCTCAGATTAAAGAAAGTACACCTCTAGCCAGAATGATGACCCTAAAACTGCAAATTAGAAAACAGCAAACAACAATGAATGAGACTATGATAGTGGGTTGATGGTCTCCAGAAGCATGGCTGATCCTATATCTACCCTGCTTCTGGTTATTGTCTCCTTGCTGCTTTTTGTTATTTTGTATGTTAAACTTGTTTGCTAGTTTTGTTTTCTGTTGGCTTAATACCCTCCACCTGCAGATTCCTTAAGCCGGATGTCACCCCCTGTCCACGACTGTGATGTGTCACCCCTGGACCTGGTGTTGATCAAGCTCCAGATGCCAGCTAAAGAACTGACCTCTTGATTGGTACCTCTTGGGGCAGGGGGAGCTCTAAATCCAATTTCAGCAAGAAGTAGCTATGGAAGAAGAGACCTTCACCCCTTACCCCAAGATTTGGGGCCCCATTTGTTCAAGGGGGGATGATGAGCTTGTGCTCAAGTCCCCACTTTAAGATATTGCTTTATGTGCTTATTTTCTGTTATCCCTATTATATTGTTGTAAAATTCTGTTGATACCAGTTACCCCTAAAGTCCCATTCACCTATGTAAGGAAGATGAAAGATCTTGGGTTTGAATATAATGGTAATGGGAATTTGAAGATCTTCCCTGCCCCTTATTTGGCCAAATGTAATTCACATGGAGGCTGTGGTGGGAGGAGTTTGCTGAAGGGTGGACTAGAGCCCAGAGAAAGCTAGGAGTCAGAGCAATTAGACAAAGGGTGGAGAGAGGATATAGGCAAGCAGATAGCTAGGCTTGTGAGTATTTGTATATGGGAAGGCTTCAGACTGGTGTTGGTCTCTGCAGTGATAATGTTTGTTAACTTTTTTGTTGTCATGATGGATTTGGCTTTCTGGTGTCTGAATAAATGTTTTGCTTATCTCTTCTATATGGAGCATCTGTTATATTTGGCATATTCATAGCCACCATTGGTGTTGTGAATATCATATTGGTGCTACACCACATCACTCATGTTACTTTGAGTAGTATGACAAAAAAGAAAAACAATAAATGTTGAAGAAGATGTGGGAGAATTGAACACTAATGCATTGTTGGTGGAGTTGTAAAATGATCTAACCTTTTGGGAGGGCTATTTGGAGCTATTCCCAAAGAGCTATAAAACTGTGCATCACAAAGATATTTATAGTATTTTTTTGTGGTGGTCAAGAATGGGAAATTGAGGGCATGCCCATCAACTGGAATATCTCACAAGTTGTGGTATATGAATGTAATGCATACGAATGTAATGTGCTGTAAGAAATGATGAGCAGGTGGATTTCAGAAAAACCTATAAAAACTTACATGAACATTATGCACAGTGACATTTTGTTCACCTTTCATAGACTTAGCCCTTCTCAGCAATACAATGATCTAAGACAATTCTAAAAGATGTATGACGGAAAATGTTATCCATGTACAGAGTAAAAACTATGGAGTCTATGGAGTCTGAATGCAGATGGAAGATGGAAGCATGAGATTTTCTCTGTCTCTCTCTCTCTGTCTCTCTGTCTCTCTCTCTGTCTCTCTCTCTCTCTCTCTCTCTCACACACACACACACACACATACACTCACACACACATTCACTTTTTTGCCATGGTTTTTACTTTTTTCCTGATTCTTCTCTTACAATATGTTTAATATGATTTTACATGTATAACCTATATCAGATTCTTTCTTGTCTTCAGAAAGGAGGAGGGAATGGAGGGAGGGGGGAAAAAGTTCAGAACTCCAAATCTTATAAAAGTGAATGTTGAAAGCTATCTTTACATGTAATTGGAAAAAAATAAAATACTAAATGGGAAAACTAAAATGCTTTGATTTTCAAAAAATGAAAGAGAACAGTGTCTGCATACTGTATGTTAGTAACTTTTACACCAGTTCCTGGAGCAGTTCTAGAGAGTATCACCAAAGTGATAATTGGCAAATATCTAGAAAGGAATACAGTGATTTTAAAGAGCCCACACAGCTTCATTAAGAACAAGTCATGTTGGTTCTGGGAACTATCCTCTACATTACTGGATTCTAGGGCTGCTCCCATGTTGAGCTCTTACCATAGGGCTAAGCAGAAATCTGAAAATTTAAAGGGGCTAAATAGAAAGTAATAACTCAATTATAAAACAAAAAATATTAAAACCAATATCAAAAGACTAAGAAAAACAGAGGAAAATAAAGTTTTAAAAAAGAGTGGAAAATATAATATCTAAAACAACTGACTTGGCAAAATGGTCAAGGAGAAATAATTAAGAATTATCAGACTATCTGAAAACATAGATTTTAGAAAGCCTAATAGACCAATATCATATATCATATATCAAAATAAACTCAAAATGGATACATAAAGGCTGATACTATAAGCAAACTGAGAAAGCAAGAAATAGTTTGCCTGTCAGATTAATGGAGAATGGAAAAATTTGACTGAACAAGGGATAGAAAACATTATGAAATGCAAAATGGATAATTTTGATTACATTAAATTGAAAAGTTTTTGTACAAACAAAGGCAATGGAACAAAGATTTGGAGAGAAGAAAAAAACTGGGAAAGAATTTTTCAGCCAGTGTCTCTGATAAAGGTCTCATTTCTAAAATATAGTCAAAAAACTAAGTCAAATTAATAAGAATACAGGTTATTCCCCAACTGATAAATGGTCAAAGGATATGAACAGGCAGCTTTCAGAGAAAGAAAAATATGTGCGTATCCTTTGACTCAGCAATACCAGTTCTAGGACTGTATTCCAAGAACATCATTCAAATGGGGAAAGGATCCACATGTACAAAACTGTTTCTAACAGCTTTTTTTTGTGGTGACAAAAAATTAGAAATTGAGGGGATGCCCATCAATTTGGGAATGGGTGAACAAGTTGTGGTGTATGGATGTAATAGAATATTGTCGTGCTATAAGAAATGATGTACTTTAGATAAAACCTGAAAAGACTTATATGAACTGATGTTGAGTGAGGGGAGCATAACCAGGAGAACATTATACCCAATTACAGCCGCACTGTATGATAACCAACTTTGATAGGTATAACTCTTCTCAGCAATGCAAGTTTCTAAGACAACTCCAAAAGGCTCATGATGGAAAATGCTATCCACATCCAGAGAATTACAGAGTCCAAATACAGATTGAAGCATGCTATTTGCTCTCTCTCTCTCTCTCTCTCTCTCTCTCTCTCTCTCTGTTTCATTTCTTCTTTCTCGCGGTTCATTCCATTGCCTATAATTCTTCTTTACAACATGACTGTTGTGGAACTATGTTTTATATGAATGTATATGTAGAGCTGTAGCTCCAATGCAATATTTCATTTTCTTCTTCAACTCATTTTACAGATGAGGAACTGAGGTAAACACGTTTAAGTGATTTATCTAGGGCCACACAGGTAGCAAGTGCCTGAGGTCAGACTTGAACTCAGGAAGATGAGTCTTCCTGACTTCAGGCCCAGCCCTCTATCCACTGCACCACTTAGCCACTCTATAGCAAGAATTTACTGTTTCACAGTTTCTGGGAAAACAGGAAAACAGTTTGGCAGAGATTGGTAACAGACCATATTTCACATGATAAACTCCCAAAGGATATATGACTCAGAGACAAAAAGTTACATCAGTGAGAGAGAGAGAGAGAGAGAGAGAGAGAGAGAGAGAGAGAGAGAGAGAGAGAGTAATGGAAGATTTGAGAGATTTTCAGATCTATGGATAGAAGAAGAGTTAGTAACAAAATAAAGAACTATCAAAAAAGATGAAAAGGACATTTTTGACTCCACAAAATTTAAACATTTTTACACTGACAAATCCAAATACAGTTAAAATTAGAAGTGAAATATGTGACTGGAAGAAAAATCTTTGCAACATGTTTCTCTGATAAAGATCTAATATCAAAAAAATCTAAGGGATTGATTTCTTTTAGAAGACTAAGAACCATGTCCTAATCGGTGAATGGCAAGAGGATAGGAACAAAAAGTCTTCAAAGGAAGAAATCCAATCTATCAACAACCCTTTGAAAAAATGCTCAAAATCACAGATAATTAGAGTAATGCAAATTAAAGCAACTCTTGAGGTTCTATTTAACACTGATAAGATACTTTCCTTTTTATGTAGAGGGCAACACTATGCTGTGTTTCTCAGGCTCATAACCTAAAAGTCATGCTGGATTCCTCACTATCTCTCATCCCCCACATCTGGACTGTTGCCAAGGCCTATCAATTTTACCACTGCAACCTCTCTTGTTTATGCCTTCTTCTCTCTTCTGACATTGGCCCTTATGACTTCATACCTTGACTATTGAAATAGTTTGCTTTTGGGTTTGCATACCACAAATCTTTTCCCAGTCTAATCTGTCCTCCATTCAGTCACTAAAGTGATTTTTCTAAAGCACAGGTCCTACCATGTCATCTCCCTATTGTGATAGATGATTAAATGGACCCCTATTTAATTTAATCAGTATTAATCAGTTTGATATGATTTCATAGGGGCAGTGATTATATGTTCTGTATGTTAGGCTTCAGAACTGTGAACTGCAAATTTTTGAGGTCACTTGCTTAATCATAGGAAGCTAACTAGAGGATCTCTACCTTTGTTTTTGCCTAGTTATGGTGACCAAGCCCAGTGTGGTGGTGAAGGTCACTTAATGACATGAAAGTCTCCCTAACTATTTTTGGTGTCCCTCTGTCCATTGTCATTCCTCTGTTGCCCAACATAGAGAGATGGCTATGAACATTTGGCCAATAAGTGGCCCTGTTTGCCAGTCTGTGGCCTGCCTTTCTACTGACCCATCAACCTATGTAGATGTTTTGACATCTGTTTATCAACTCAACCCATGGGTCTGCTTG
Organism: Pseudocheirus occidentalis; assembly: GCA_028646575.1. Lineage (NCBI taxonomy): Eukaryota > Metazoa > Chordata > Mammalia > Diprotodontia > Pseudocheiridae > Pseudocheirus > Pseudocheirus occidentalis. The sequence continues at coordinate 197,394,015 of CM053593.1, read as the reverse complement.
TTGAGTCATTAAGAACTCCCAAAAGATCAATACAGGTTTGCCAAGGTCTACTCATTTGTTAGTCAATGAGATTGTGTAGATAGTCATGGAGGATCAAGGCCAAGATCTATCAACCAACAAGACTGCATTTTATTATGATTCTTCTGTACCATTTTGTTATCAAGCATTATAAAACTAAGGTCCTGGAGGAAGAAGGCATCTCAGATCATAAGGAAGATCTGAAGTCCACTTCATTAGAGGAGGCCATGAGTTCTTTAATAAAATAAAACTCTGTGGCAGTTTCTTTGATTGTAGGTTGGACAATTTGGGGCCCCACACTACTCAATAAACTCCAATGGCTTCCTATCACCACCAAAATCAAATACCAAATATTCTGTTTGATCATTAAAACCCATAACAACCTAGCCCCCTCCTACCTTTCTAGTCTTCTTATACCTTACTTGCTGCCACATACACTTTGATCCAATGACAGGGGAGTCAAGGCTGTTCCATGAACAATATCATCTCATGACTTCGGAAATTTTCTCTGATTCCTTCCTGCCCTCTTCCATCTGCTTGTAATACTCTCCCTCCTTACTTCTGCCTGCTGACTTCCTTGACTTTCTTTAAGTCCCAACTAAAATTCTAACTTTTAGAGGAGCTTTTACCCAAACTCTCTTAATTCTAGTACCTTCCCTCTATTAATTACTTTGTATTTATCTTGTACACAGCTTGTTTTTTATCAATTTATTTGCAGGTTGTCTCCCCCATTAGACTGCAATCTCCTTGTGTGTCAGGACTATCTTTTACTTTTTTTTGTAACCCCACATTATCACATTGACTGCAGGCACTTATTAAATGTTTATTGATCAGTTGATTCTTTTAATGGTATTTTTTTTTTGCTTCTCAGTGTCTAGATTATCCTTCACTTCTCTGTATTTGCATTCCCAATCTATTGTTTTCTCTTGCTTTTTTTCAGTGAGACTTGTTTCTAGTTTTTCTGTTCTATCCATTGTTTTCGTTTTTCAGGCCATAAATTCTGCTCCCATAATTCTTATTTCTCTTTTGAACCACCCAAGAACAGCATGTTATGGCTCTGTATTCTCATATTCCACTTAGTCCTCTGTCAATAGTTACTCTGTCAAGGGTTGGATTGTTTTCCTCCTTTTTTTTTGCAGTATTTATTCCTTGATGTCTGAACACATTTGCTATATTTGGAGATCATTTCCTTTCATGTTACTGTTTCTCCTGTTTATGTACATGCTTATGTTCATTTTGAGTTTTTGAGTTTTCTTCTTCCTGAGACCTTTGGTAATTTCCATTTTTTCCTGCTTATTTTCCCCTCTTGCTCACTTTCTAATTCCCTCCCCAGTGATTTCCTTTGGGGATGGATCTTAAAGCACCTTAAATCCTCTTGCATGGAAGCAATTCATGGTTCACCAACCCAGGTCTCTGCATCAAGTGACATTTGGGTAGTTAAAACTAGCCCCTGTTGTATACTGTGCTATTTCCCCTCACGTTTAGTGGAATATTACACAGCACTCTCATACACACTGTGTTCTGTCGTAATATGCTGTCCCATTCCATCTGTTCCTTAGTTTTTTGACTCAGTATTGGCAGTTTGGAGCTTTATAGCAATGGTACCTTGCTGCCACAGCACCCTCTCTGCTGGTGCTAAGGGGTTGTGGCCCATGACAAGTTTTTGCTCTTGAAGTTCTGCTGCCATGTTACTTCATGGGTAGAGCAATTTTTTTCAGCCTGGATTTCCATAACACTGTATAGAAGGGGAGGGAGTCCTGGGGTTTGGGGGTGTGGTTTTGTTATAAGCTTGTGTCATATACCTGAGTCTGCTGGTATAATTTTGCTGCTGGAAGCTTGGGAAGTTAGCAGGGTTAGCTAAGTAAGCTCACAGTGAATGTTAGTTCCTGTGTGTTTTTTTTAACTTTTGTATTCTGGGTGTCCTAGATCATGGAGATAGTTTAAGTTGCATAATTTCTGTTTTGGAGAGGTCTGATAGGTCATAGGAATCAGAGAAGCTATCTGGTCCTCCATCTTGTTACTCATATGACCTGGATGTTCTCTTAAACTTTCTTACTTTCTTTTTAAATCTGTATTTGTGTCTCATCATTTCTGGTTAGAGTTTGTTTTGCTTTTGAGCAATCTCCCCATTAATCTCCCTCTCCTTTTCTTTCCCTCTTATTTCTATGTTGAATGACACTTATTTCCACATTCAGTTGTGTGTATGTATTCTTCTCTTCTTTTACCAGTACAGATGAAAGTGAGGTTCGAGTGTTCTCCACTGTCCCAAACCTTCCTCCTTATTTGCTTGGTCTTCTTCTTGTGCACTCATTATGTGAAATAATTTGTTCCATTTTCTCCCTTTCCCTCCCTAATATGTTCCTTTACCTCTTCCTTTCCTTTCTTCTTTTAAGATCATCAAAATGTAAGAAAACTGCTATGTTCTATGTTTCATTAAATTCCTGTGACCTGTGATGATATTAGGGTTCTGAGGGAAAGAAAAGGGGAGAGAGAGGAATAAAGTAGATTAATGGAGAGATTGCTCAAAAGCAAAACAAACTCTAACCAGAAATGATGAGACACAAATACAGATTTAAAAAGAAAGTAAGAAAGTTTAAGAGAACATCCAGGTCACATGAGTAACAAGATGGAGGACTAGATAGTTTCTCTGATTCCTATGACCTATCAGACCTCTCCAAAACAGACTATATGCTTATATCATCTACCCCAGTTAGATTCTTATTTAGTCCCTAATTGCTAGCATTTATTTCTTATGTTTCTCTTGACTTCTCAGTTTTCATTTCAAAATTTCTGCTTCACTTTTGTTTTTTCCTTCAGTAATTCTTGGAATTTCCCCATTTTATTAGAGATTCATTCAGCCCTTTCCCCTGCCACCATACTCACTTTTGCTTGGTAAATTTTTCTTCATCGAATATTTTTATCTATCTTTTATCTTTTGGAAAATAATATTCTAAGCTCCCCATTTTTCTACACTGGCCACTAAAAATACTCATGTGATATAGTTCTTTCTCTGTTGTAGTTTTTTCCCCCTCTTTTGCAGTATTCTTTTTTTTTTTAACAAATGGGTTTTTTTTTAAGTTTATTGAAAGTTTGCCATGTTGGGTAGACTTTTTTTTTTTGCATTTTGGAGGGGAGAAGGCAGGGCAATTGGGGTTAAGTGACTTGCCCAAGGTCACATGGATAGTAAGTGTTAAGTGTCTGAGGCTGGATTTAAACTCAGGTCCTCCTGAATCCAGGGCCAGTGCTCTATTCACTGTGCCACCTAGCCACCCCTTTTGCAGTATTCTTGAAGTATTTTTTGGAAGCTCTAGATTTTTGCTACATGCATACCTCATTTTATTGTGCTTCACTTTATTTTACTTCATAGATATTGCATTTTTTACGAATTAAAAGTTTGTGGCAATCCTGAGTCAAACAAGTGTATTGGTGCTGTTTTTTCCAAATGTGCTCATATGGTGTCTCTGTGTCACATTTTGGTAATTCTTACAATATTTCTAACCTTTTTGTTATTATTATATCTGTTATGGTCATTTTGATCAGTGATCTTTGATGTTACTATTGTAATTATTTTGGGGCTCCATGAACCACCCACATAAGATGGTGAACTTTTTTTGGTTACATTTAAAGTTCCAAACTGTCTCTCCACCCTTCCCCTCCTACTAGAAAAGGCAATCATTTGATTCAGATTTATGAATATATGTATAACCGTACTATGTGTACTTCTATTTACATTATTTTTCTGGAGTTGGACAGAACATTCTTTCATAGGTCCTTTATAATGAATTCAAATATTTATAGTACTCAGAATAATGGGGTTTTTCACAATTGTTCTCCAAACAATATTGTCATTACTGTATACAGTATGTATACAATACTGTATACTTGGTTCTGCTCACTTCACTTTTCATTATTTCATGCAAGTCTTTTGATGTTTGTCTAATATTAACTGGTTCATCATTTCCTACAGCATATTACTATTCCATCATAATCATATACCACAATTTGTTTAGTCATTGCTCAATTGATGGGCATCCCTTCAATTTCCAGTTCTTTACCACAACAAAGAGAAATGATATAAATATTTTATTATATAAATATTTTAGAATACATATATTCTTTTCCTTTTTTGCTGATCACCTTAGGAAACAGATTACTTGATCCAAGGGTATACATAGTTTTATACTTGTTTGAGCATAATTCCAGATTACTCTCCAAAATGGCTGAATCAATTCACAGTTCTACCAATAGTATATTAATATCCCAATTTTTCCATATACCCTCCAAAATTTGTCATTTTACCCAATCTGATAAGTGTGAATTGATATCTTGTTTTAATTAGCATTTTTCTAATCAGTAGTGATTTAGAGCATTTTATATGACTATCTATAGCTTTGATTTCTTCATCAAAAAACTACAAGTTCATATGCTTTTACCCTATTCTCCTTTGATTTATATTCTCATAAATTTGACAAAGTTCCTTATGTATTTGAGGTATGAGACCCTTATCCAAAAAAATGTCTATCAACTTCCCCTCTCCCCAATTTTTCTGCTTTCCTCCTCATCTTGGATACTTTGGTTTTATTTGTACAACCCTTTTTTAATTTAATATAATCAGTATTATCCATTTTATACCTCTCACAGTGTTTGTTCTCTATTTCTTGTTTGGGGTATTGAATATGCTCAGGGAAGATTACTAGTTCTAATGTGAGGGCTGCTTTCCTCCTTGTTGTTTACCTGATTCACCCAACTTTCACCTGTGGCTCCAAGAAGTTGCAGCAGCCACAGTGGCCAAACCCTGTAAGCTATTTAGGCAGATGGGCTAAACCAACTTGAGGGCAACTGAAAGGTCTCAAGCCCTTCAGTGAGTTAGGAAGGTGTGTACCCCAAGCATGTGAAGACTTTCCCTGGAGGAAGGGGTGGATGAGAATGATTTGTTCCAATGCACATGGGGATGACTGAAGCAGATGCTATGGAGAGCTTAAACTTGGTTATATATTGAAAATGCCAAGGTTATCCACTCTATCCTGAGTCATCATCAATCATTTTGCCTTTGTATTGCCATTGGACTTAGATGATTCTGGAAGAGAGAATGAGGCTGAGGACTTGGCACAACTCTGCCTCACTTAAATCCAATTTACATGCAAATAAAAGGAAATCATTCATATCATTTTGCCATTTTTGCCCACCTCAAAGTCTTGTGATGACAGACAAGTGATGAAGTAGATACAGTTACAACCCTACACACAGGTGGCCCAGGTCATAGGGTTGTCTTCTGACTGGATTTAAGCTGCAGTGGGATTTGGTAGCCCCCTGGCTGTCTGAGCAGCCTTTTTGAAGAACCTGGCACAAGGAAGGTGCCAGAAAAGGTACTCTAAACATTATTCCTCTGAAATATTCGGAGGAAAGTACCCTAAAAACTCTCTGTTTCACCCACCCCTGGCCTGCCTATCACAGTAGGCGGGGATTTCACCCTGTAATGGCAGGTAAAGTAGTACTTTACTTGTTTTAGTTATTCAAGTGTCTTTGAGCCTCACCTTTGTTTGTATCAAGAGTCATTGTTAGAAACAGTATACATTATGCTGCCCTTAATAGGCCTAACATAATCACATAGAGCCCACAAAAGGAATAGCTTGTTGAAAGAGTGGAACAGAAAGAGTGGAACAAGAAAGGTGGTACAGAAAGGAGCAAGGCAGAGAAACACTCAAGCAGAGCTAGGAGTAAGCAGAGCTAAGAGAGAATGTTTGTGATGTTGGCACTCTGCCTATTGTTCTTTGTTATGTTACATTGTCAGACAGAAGCACTCTATCTGTTGATTTGTGTTGATTTCTCATACAGAAAGTGAATTGAAATGAGAGTGCTGGTAATGTGTGTAAATATTGTTGTAGTTCTTTTAAGCTTAATGTGTATAAATACTGTTGTAACTCTGTTAAGCTTTGTCTTTCTAAAAATAGAAACTGAGAAGGTCTTGGATTGGAACAGTCCTTATGAGCTGAGATATGGAATAGGAGTGGAGAGCTGCCTGTGTGTGAATCCAGGCAAGATTCAATTGAATCCAGGCAAGAGCTGGGAGGAATAAATCCATGGAAGAGAAGCCATGAGGTTTGGAAGTCATCCTCAAGTCAAGATGAAAGATTATTTGAATACTCTGTATTGACTGATGAGATCTGTGACTTACTATGACCTAGGGATGCATGTATTTTTTGCTTTGTCTTAAGAATGATTGACTTAATGATTGGAAGCCAAGTCGAAGTCAAGATGAAAGAAGACTTTACTTAGACACTATGTATTGATTGAGGAGATTATGGCTTACTGAATGATATGTTTTGTTTAAGACTATGTAAGACCTTAGTAATAAGCTGTTATATTATGCTGTTGTGAATGTTATGCTTTAGTTTCTTGAAAGTTGTGCTTTAATTTATTACTGAATAAATAGAGTTCAATATGCTACAAGATTAGATAGTTAAAGTTATTCACAGCAGCAGTCCTCAGGAGAATGGCTCATGATACACTTTACACACCCTGAGGTTGAAAGAAAAAAATGTACAAAACTTTTGCAAAGATTATTCCACTCACCATTGATACACAGAATGTGCACATGCTTATGGACAATATGAAAGATGAAAGATGAATAGCTCTTGTTGCAAGAGAACTCAGCAGGTATCATGTCCAAACAGCAGTTCAAGGCAGACAAATGAAGGCCAGATTACCGAAGTCAGAGTTGGGTACACATTTTTTGAGGGTCATATGTTGGCATTTATTATTTAAATTGAAGAACAGGTAATAAGGGGGGGCAGGTGAGGAGACAGGAGCCGAGTCGCTTATCTGTGCCAGCTCCAGACGGGGTTGATCCTGATTTCTGAGCCTTGGTCCAGGGCACACAAGGAAGCACACGATGAGATAGAGTTCCAGGGGTACAGGTTGAGGAAAACACTGGGGTGGCCAGTTACACATTCAGCCAGAAGTGGGGCCAGGAATCTCCTTGGATCAGCAG
>CM053593.1:197366756-197386506 GCA_028646575.1 Pseudocheirus occidentalis | reverse complement strand
GGGAGACCCTCCCTGCCCTACCAGAAAAATAAGAAAGCAGAGCAGGGGAGGGGCTTTACAGTGGAATTGCTGTTTTAGGGTTGGGGCAGGGGAAGACAGGGAGAAAATGTGTAATTCAAAAATGTAATGAAAATGAATAATGTAAACAAGAAAACAAATAAAAACCAAATTAAAAATAAAATAAAATAAAATCACAAGATTACTTCACAGATACCAAAAAAACCTTTTGACAAAATAAAATTCCCATTCCTCTTTTTAAAAAAAAATTAGAAAACATAGGAATAAACAAAGCTTTCTTTAAAATGATAAGCTGTATCTATCTAAAACCAAGAGGTTTTACCAACTATAGTAAGGATAATCTAGAAGTCTTTCCAATAAGACTAAGCAAGGATATTGATTGTCACCATTTCTATCAGTATTGTACAAGGAATATGAACTACAGCAATAAGACAAGAAAAAGAAATTGAAAGATTATGTATAGGAAAGGAGGCAACAAAATTGTCACTTTTTGGAGATGTTATGATTTACTTAGAGAACTTTAAAGAGTCTACTAAAAATCTCGTCAAAATAATTAACAACATTAGCAGAGTTGCAGGATATAAAATAAATCCACACAAATAATAAGCATTTCTGTATATTACCAACAAAACCTATCAGGGAGATAAAGAAATGCCATTAAATATATACTTTATTTTATGTATATAATATGTAAATACAGAATGCAGATCAATATGTATGTGAAGTATATACCATAACATACATCATATATCAAGCATGTAAGTGTAATTTCTCTTTGTTGGCTTTGTTGATAATATGCAGAAATGCCAATAATTTGTGTGATTGATATCTTTATAATATTAATTAATGTTATTATTTATTAACATAGTATATTTATTTTTATTATCTTCCAAGTCTGAAAAAGTGATAGTTTTGTTCCATAATGCAGATATTTTACAAATGCAATAAAAACTCCTAGGTTGCAAACATGTTTTCTCATCAAATTGTTGCTTTTTTAACTCCTTCTACAACCACTGATCTAATATCATCGGACTTATCATTTATATGATGAGACACTGTAGTCTTAGAGATGGGTAGCACCTTAAACATTTTACTGGAATCATCTCCAAGCATAAACTTGACAATTGTTTTGGTACATGGAAAAACTAATTTTCATGAAACAGGAACTTCCCCATAGTTTTGCAATTAGACAATTTACTAGGTATGAAGCTTCAATCATTTTTCTACTTTCTTACTTTACAGAAATACATAAATCAGTATTGTGTGTTTTCCAATCTTGTTCTGTCTACCTAAAAAATTTAAAAAGATTTATCAGCATAGTTTTCATGTTTTGATCATAAAAGTTGAGACAGAAGAGAAGGGGTTAAACCGTTATTTGCAAGAATTTCTCCAGAAATTTAACATTAAGTTCATAGACATTATCTCTAAAAAGTTAAAAGCAAATTTAATGTATCCTTCATTATATACTTTCCCATACCTCTCAGAATTGTGATCTATTAAATGATTTTTACCAGTTTCCTGATTGCAGTGTGCTAATTCAAATTAATATTTTTAAATTCCTCATTAATACATTTTTCAATATTTTTAATGCTTTCAATACATTATTCATTAGGGCTGCCATATTTTAAATTTTTTAATTATTTTTTACTTTTAATTTACAACATTCAGTTCCTTAATTCCTTGAGTTTCAAATTTTCTCCTGCTCCTTCTCCTCCCATGGCATGATGCAATCAAATATAGGATGCACAAATACCTTCACATTAAACCTTAGCCAAGTTGTAAAGAGGGATTATAAACAATGGAGTGAACGAGAAAGAAGAAATAAAACAAAAAGAAAGACAGCAAGTGATTTGCTTCAATCTGCATTCAGACTCTGTAGTTCTTTCTTTGGATGTGGATTTCCATTATGAGTCTTTTGGATTTTTCTTATAACCTTGCATTGCTGAGAGGAGCCCAGTCTATCAAAGTTAGTTGTCATACATATGATGTATCTGCAGTTGTGTACAAAGTTCTCCTGGTTATGCTCTCCTCACTCAGGATCAGCTTTTATAAGTTTCTGCAGGATATTATGAAGTCTGTCTGCTCCTCATTTCTTATACCACAATCATATTCCATTACATTCATATACCACAACTTGTTTAGCCATTTCCAAATTGATGGACATCCCCTCGATTTCCAATTCTTTGCCACCAAAAAAAGCACTGCTATAAATATTTTTGTACATACAGGTCTTTTCCCCACTTCTATGATCTCTTTGGGATGCCCTAGAAGTGGTATTGCTGGGTCAAAGGGTATATACTTATTTATAGCCCTTTGGCCATAGTTCCAGATTGCTTTCCAGAATAGTTGAATTAGTTCACAATCCCACCAACAATGCATTAGTGTTCCAGTTTTTCCACATGCTCTCTAGCATTTATCATTTTCCTGTTTTGTCATCTTAGCCAATCTGACTAGTGAGATGTGGTACCTAAAAGTTGTTTTTATTTGCATTTCTCTAATCAATAGCAATTTAGATCACTTTTCATATGCTTATAGATATCTTTAATTTCTTCCTCTGAAAACTGCCTGTTCATATCTTTGACCATTTATCAATTGGAGAATGACTTGTATTCTTATAGATTTGACTCAGTTCTCTGTATATTTCAGAAATGAAACATTTATCAGAGACACTGGTCATAAAAATTCTTTCCCAATTTTCCACTTTCCTCTTAATCTTGGTTACATTGGCTTTATTTGTACAGAAACTTTTCAATTTAATGTAATCAAAATTATCTATTTTGCATTTCATAATGCTCTCTAATTCTTGTTTGGTCATAAAATCTTCCCTTCTCCATAAATTTGACATGTAAACTATTCCTTGCTCTCCCAAGTTGCTTACAGTATCCAGCCTTTATACCTAGACTGTGCACCCATTTAGAGTGTATTTTGGTATACAGTGGAAGATATTGGTCTATGCCCAATTTTTGCCATACCATTTTTCCAGCTTTCCCAGCAGTTTTTGTCAAATAGTGAGTTCTTATCCCAAAAGCTGGGTCTTTGGGTTTATCAAACAGTTGATTACTTATAGTCATTGACTGCTGTGTCTCTTGTACCTAATCTATTCCACTGATCCACTACTATATTCCTCAGCCAATTCCAAGCAGTTTGGATGGCTACTGCTTTATAAAATAGATTAAAATCTGGTATGGCTAGGCCACCTTGCCTAGCATTTCTTTTCATTAACTCCTTTGATATTCTGGACATTTTCTTCTTCCAGAAGAATTTTGTTCCTATTTTTTCTAGTTCTATGAAATAAATTTTGGTAGATTGATTGGTGTGGCACTAAATAGGTAAATTAATCTGGGGAAAACTGTCATTTTTATCATATTAGCTTGACTTAGCCATGAGTAATGGATCCAATTATTTAGATCTGACTTTGTGTGAAAAGTGCTTTGTAATTGTGTTCATATAGGTCTTTGGTTTGTTCTGGCAGGTAGATTCCTAAATATGTTATAATGTCTACAGTAATTTTAAATGGAATTTCTCTTTCTATCTCTTTATGTTAGATTTTGTTAGAAATATATAAGAATAAGGGTGGAACCAAGATGGTGTCATAGAAGCAGCAAGGTTTTGCAGCTCCTACATAGCCACCTCAAATACCCATAAAATATGACTCTAAACAAATTTTAGTGCTCCCAAACTCACAAAAATACAGAAAACACATCTCTCACTGAAGGCAGCTCAGCACAAAGGGCTCATCGCAGTAGGCTGAGAGCCACAACCAGCCCAGCCTGAAACTACAGCCTGGCCCCAGGGTGGTCAGGAGGAGCTGTAGCTGGAGTCTTCAGGAGAGTGGATTAGCAGCAACTATGGCAGTTTCCAGATTTATCAAGCCAGGAGAAATAAGGACTAAATGAAAGGTCAGTGGAATTCAACTAAATTTGGGGGAGAAAAGCAATCCAACCAAACTTCCCCTAGGGCAAGGAAGCAGCAGGAAGCAGCAGAAGTGGCATCCACCTCCACCTGGCTGCTTCAGAGCTCCTGGTCTGCAGACTGCAGGGGGGCCAAGCAATTGTTCAGAGGCCAAGTGCTCTTGTATTGAGCGGCCTGGATCTGGATGGTGATTTTGGGTGGTGGTCCTGGGGTCACGTTTTCAGTGAACCAAAGCTGATGGGGGCTGCAGCTGTCCCCTAATAGCTCCAGTAGCTGTGAAAACCCCAACGATTAGGGACAGAGCTTTTCCCCCTGGAAGAAGAGTTCCACAGAGGTAAAAAAATCAAGCAATTAATTGAGTGGCCAACATGAGTAGGAAAAGGAAGCAAAGTAAGAACAGTAATCAAACTCTAGAATCCTTTTTTGGGGACAAAAGGGATCAAAGCATGGAATGGGAGGAAGACAACACAGTCTGAACTCCCACACCAAAAGATTCCAAGAAACATGAAGATTGCCTAGAAGCCACAGATCAGCTTAAAAAGGCCTTTGAAAACCAAATAAGAGAAGTGGAGGAAAAATTGGGAAGAGAAAAGAAGTGGAAAATTCTGTGAGCTATGACCACAACCATTTCCAATACCTGTAAAATATGACTCTAAACAAATTATAGATCTACAGACCTCACAAACAGACAGAGAGAGACAAGAGAGACAAACAAATCTCCTGCTGAAGCCAGCCTTGCAGGCCAACAGAAAGGGTCTATTGCCACTGAGCTGGAAGCTGAGCCTTTCAGTAGGATGTAGTTTCCTTTCTTATCTTTTTAAATTAGATCTATTTTTGCTTTTGCTTTATCTGAGATAAGAATTACTATGCCTGCTTTCTTTACTTTAACTGAAGTATAATATATTCTACTCAGCCTTTTACCTTTACCCTGTGTGTATACCCCTGTTTCAAATGTATTTCTTGTAGACAGCATATTATAGGATTATTATTTTTAATCCATTCCGCCACCTGCCTCCCTTTTTTGGGAGAGTTCATCCCATTCACATTCACAGTAATGATTACTGTGTCTTTCCCTCCATCTGTAATGTAAATTGATGAAGATGTATATTTTTTTCCAGGTGTTTTTGTTTCATAGCAGTAGACTATTGTTAATTGGAACACTTCCTCCTCTATCTCTGCTCAGTGCTGCCATTACTGGTGTACATAGACTCCAGAAGATATGGCTACCTAACAAATTAATGAAAATGGATAGTTGCAATATAAAATATTTACTTTTCTACTAGTTGACAAGTGTTATATTAAATAGTAATTGTTAAGTTCAATTTCATATATTGCTTCATTTTTATCAATGCTTATGTATAAACCAGTCTTTGTAAGGAAGAATCTCTTTAAACATGACTTTTTCCCTACCACTGGTACATCAGCTACATTCTTTCAGGAACTGTACTGAACTACTGATGAGTATTGCCAACCAGTTTCTTTGAAAATCTATGAGTTAGAAGAATAGTAACATAAGTGGAGAATAAGTTTAAATTGAAAACAACCTTAATACTGCAATGAAAGGCAATATGAAGTTTATTTTGAAGAACACTTGTGATGGTTTGAAGAAGTTGTAATGTCCATGCCCAGCAATTGTGGCTTTCAAACAATCTGATATTTGTGTTGGAAAAAATTAAAATGTTTGTAACATCATGATCACAGCTGATGAGGTATGATTACAGGATAACAGGGAAAAGAGGGAGCTATTCTATTGCAATATTCAACTGTGGATGTACGTATACATGTGTCTGATCCCTCACTGAAAATCATTTTGTGTTTAAATGTTAAACCTCTGGGGTACTGGGAACAATTTGATGACAAGTTGAGAAACTGCAAGAACATATTTATGCTTACTTATAAACAGTCAGGGTTTGACATAATCTTTTATTGAACACCAAAATCATTGTGCACATAATTATATCAGTTTCAAATAACTGCAGAAACAAACTTATAATGTCTCTAACTTGTATGTGTATATTTTTATATGTTTGTAACACAGTTGAACAATTATTTGTTGCTTATGGTTCCAATAAAACATTTTTAGTACAAATCCGTTGCATCATCATTGATTCTTAAGGGTTTCATAAACCACTAAACAGGAACTAATGCTGTATTTTTTTTATTCTACAGAATCAAGTCCAAATAGCTCAACTTGGCATTCAAGGCTCTCCATAATTTGGCCCCAACTTAACTTTCCAGATATATCTCCCAGTGTTGTCCCAAAGAAATTTTGACTTGTCAATTAGCATTTAAGTGCCTGTTACATGCTAGATACCATGCTAAGTACCAGGTACACACATGAAAAAAACCAGTCCCTCTTTTTAAAAAGTTTAGAGTCTAATGCAGAGATGAAATGCAACCAACCATGGACAAACAAAATAAATACAGGATAATTGGGAGATAATCTCTGAGGGGAAAAACTTAGCGTTTTATAGAAAGTGGAATTTTTAACTGAGACTTGAAGCCAGGCAGTACAGGAATAGGAGATGAAGAGGGAAAGAATCCTAGGCATGGGGAACAGGGAGCAACCAGTAAAAACACACGGTTGGGAGATGCAGAGACTTGGGTGTGAGGAACAGCAAAGAGGTCAGTGTCACTAGATTATAGAATATATGGAGTGAGTAAGGTATTAAGAAGAAGGCTCGACGGGTAGAAAGAACCACATTATGAAGGGCTTTTAAAAGCCAAACAGCTGATTTTTATTTAACTCTGGAGCTAAAAGAAAATGGAGTTTATTGAACAGGAGTCTAGTCAAATTGTTCTAATCAATACTGTTCCTTGAAGAGTTTTAAAATTCCCATCTATGCACTTTTGTTCCAAGGTTTCCCTCCACCTGGATTGCTCCTTTACCTTTTTCTTTTCCCTTATATATATTCTATCCATTTTTTCAAGGTCCCACTCAGTTCCAAGTCTTCCCTATTCTCCTTCCCCCTTCACTTTTCATTTTCCCAAACTCTATTTACTATTTATAGCACTTATTTAGCATTATTTGCTGCCTTGTATTGCAAAGTACCTTCACATGTCTATGAGTCATCTACCTAGTTAAGTTCTTTGAATGGAGAGTTGGTTTCCACACAGTTCCAAGAGCCCTTTAAGACTGTAGAAGTCACTAAAAAAATCTGTGAATGCATTTTTCTTGGAAACAAGAAAAAAAACAGAATCATTTAATTTGTATTAAGAGTATTATTTAATGAATATTATTTTCACACTGTTTTTAATAATCTTGTAACAGAACCCTCAGAGTCTTGCTTTTCTTCAATGGTATTAAATGCTTGGGTAAAAACATTTATGAGTACCCCACCAGCCTGAGAGTGCTAGGGTAGCTTTTGCGCATTCCCATGCATTTTTCCTGGTCAATAAAGAGAGAATTTGATTTGACAGCCAGGTCATGTTCCAATGTAGCTTTGGCATGGGCCAGTGCTTGTAGGGTGTCCTCAGCATCTCTCAGTCGCTGCTGCAGACTCTGGATTGTGTCATCAATTTCATGAACCTCATTAACAAGGCTGCAAAATAATAATAAACAGATGTTTCATTATCCCATGGTTGGTTTCCAGTTAAATTTAATTCATATGCTATTACTGAATGTTCATAGGACATATAGTCACTATTATTGTATGTATGTGTATAAAACAGTATTTCATGGAATGTTGGATCACATAAGTACAAATTAATATCGAGTCATAGGAAGATAGGCAGACAATGTGGTATGATAGAAAAAACACTGGACTTGAAGTCATAAAACCTGGGTTCAAGTTCCAAGTCTCTGACTCAATTTAAAAAGTACTATTCTTTAGTATTTGAGCTCTGCTCAAAAAATTCTCCAATTAATTTTTCCTATGGTTTTGAGTATTACATTGTACTTGTTTTCCATGGACTGAACTAAACATGTTGATGAATACCACTGGGATTCGACAGAGTTGTTCTATTTTCTGATTTTTTTTTCTGTTAATGCTTGGCTAATGTCCATTATGATTACCTACAGACATTCTATTTCTTATCATCTCAAGATGGTAGGTTTATACTACGTAAAGAAGAGACTTTAGAGATCCTTTAATTCTCCACAAGTTGAGGAAACTGGAGCATAGAGAAAATAAGTGGCATGATTGGGATTTGAATGCAGGAACACTGACTTCATATCTTGTTTTGTTTCCACTACACCATGATGACTTAAACTGTAAACTACTCCCAGAAAGGCACCTAAAAACTTGTTTGATTAAAATTCAGTGTCACAATTTTACCATTTAGGATTTTCCATCAGGGATCTTAGACAGTATGTCTTCCAGAAAAATTGGGGAACATCAATCACTGACATATTCCCACCCTCCTGGAACTTTTAGATCAGAGGTTCTTTACCTTTTTCTTTTTTGGATGGGGGAGGCAGGGCAATTGGGGTTAAGTGACTTGCCCAAGGTTACACAGCTAGTTAAGTGTCAAGTGTTTGAGGCTGGATTTCAACTCAGGTCCTCCTGACTACCCAACTGCCCTGGTTTTTAACTTTTTGTGTCATGGATCCCTTTGGCAGTTTGGTGAAATCTGTTGATCCCTTCTCAGAATAATGTTTTAAATACAACTTGTAGGATTATGAAGGAAACTAATTATACTGAAATAACCTGGGAAGACTTGCATAAATCAAAACCAAAACAATTAATCAACTGTTATTACAATGTTATAAAGACAAACAAGAAAAAAAAATTCACAGACCTCAGGTTAAGTACTCCTATCTTAGAACTTTTGTAACCCTTTATTATATAAATGTCCTCTTTCTATTTACAGACACTAGACAAAAGCCCACATCGCTCAGTGGGAAGACTGACCAGCGAAAAGATTCAAAGATTGGTGCTCCTTTCTGGTTGATCCTGTAAATATCAAAGGTTTATGTCAAAGTTTGAATCATGCATGTCTAAAGTAAGAGGTTAGTTTAGTGAAAATGTGAATGGTTCACTTATCAGCAACAGTTTGTTTGATAATACACTCCTTCCCCCCACCACCCAACTTGCACATCTGTGGTAATTATAAATCAAATATATACTGAAAAGTGCTGTCCTTCTAGGAAAAATTCCTAGGAATCATAGCCAAAATCCAGGGCTTTAACATCAAAAAAAGATGTAAGCACCCAGAAAGAAAGTTCAAGAATTGAGAAGTCACAGTCAGGACCACACAAAATTTAATGGCTGTCCCTATGAGGGACAAAGAGCTTGCAATATAATTTTCCAAGAGGCTGAAGAGATAGGCTTACAACCAAGAACAATTTACCCAGAAAACCCAAGTATATAATCCTACAGAAGAAAAAACAGACCTCTGATAAAATAAGGACTTTAAACATTCCTGATTAAAAAAAAAAACAGAACTGAGTAGACATTTAGAAATACAAACAAAAGAGTTGAGAAACATAAAAACTGAAAATAAAAATGAGCAATCAGAAAGGAATATACAAAGGAGGAAGTGACTGCATTCTAACAGAAAGAAAGAAACAAATTTCCTCTGAGAAGCAAAATGCTAGCAGGATTTGTGGAAAGAGTTACATTAAGGAGAGTTACATTAAGAGGAGAGGCCTTTGGAGTAATTTTGTTATGTTAATATAATCTTAAAATTAGAAAAGGAAAGGAAGGGAAAAGGAACACATTAAGGAAGAAAGGAGAAGCCATAGAGGAATTTATTATTTTATATAATCAGTATGAACAGTCTAAGTGCACACATACACACACACACACAAACACACAGCAATGTGTGTGGCACTGAGTGTCACTTAAACCTCACTTTCATATGAACCAGTCAGAGTAGGGAAGAACACATACAGAATTTAATACAGAAATACATTCAACTGAATGGGAAAAGGAGGAACCTGGGAGAGGAGAGAGAGAAATAAAAGGAAGGGATATATTGACCATAAAGAAAATAAACATTAATCACAAAAGGTGGATTGTGAAGAGAATTTTCCAAGAAAAAGAAAGTGAGAGCCTGAAATTGAGGTTTGAGTGAGAGGAAGAAGGAAAGGGATGGAGACAAAATTATATCTAACATGGATCATATTTCTTTCCTATCACCATTCTTGTCTTTGTAAAGAAGGGGCAGGTGCAAAGAGAGGAAAACATGTTAACAATTGTAACTGAATAGGAAAGGGATTAACTCACTCATAAAATGGAAGAGGATAGAGTATTAGATTATAACATGGAATCCAACAAACATTGTTCACAAGAAACATACTTGAAACATAAATATTTGCAAAGAGTTAAAACAAAGGGTAGGAACCAATGTTGGGAAAGATTGAAAGCAAAAAGAGAAGGGGATGGCAGAAGATGAAATGGATAGATTATTTCATGGAAGCAATGAATATGAGTTTGGACAGATTCTGGGAGATAGTGGAGGATAGAAGGCACTATGATATATGGAGTCACAAAGAGTTGGACATGACAGAATGACTGAACAACAACAACAAAAGGACAGTTTCAGAGAAACCTGGAAAGAAAACAATTAATCAACTGTTATTACAATGTTATAAAGACAAACAAGTTATAAAGACTTAAGAACTCTGATCATTGGAACCATGGTTCAGGGAACTGATTATGAAACAGAGGTTATAGATTCAGTGTTGAATGAGACACATTTTTTAGACATGACCAATGCAATAGTTTTACTTGACTGAATATTTGGCACAGGGATTTTTTTTTCCTAGGAGGGGGTTGGGGGACAGAGAGCAAATATGAGTCACATATATTAATCATTCACTACTTTATATTTCCACTTAGGACAAATTAATTCAAAAAGGTTTAAAGTGTAAGGGAATTTAAGTTAGAAATGAGGAAGGACTGTAAAACTTGCTAACTACTAAAGACGATAAGAGAGGGTAGTTTTGTAAATCATTCTGAAATGTTTAGTATGTCATAGAAATGAATGTCCTTCACTGAAGTACCATGAATTTTATGGCATTAGAAAACGCACATAAAATAACCAAATTTAATTTCCTTCTAGGGAAATCCTATAATAATTCTAAAAACTCCAACTGAGATTTAGGATTAGGTCATTTCAATAACATCAAGACCTCATAAAATGAAGTCAAATCATTTTTATCTTAAAAAAAGTTTCAAACCCAACATTTCAAACTCTTTCCAAATGATTAATTTCTTTTTTGGAAAAAAAACTATAAATATAAAAATACACGCACAAACTATAATCGACAATGGCTGTCGAAGTCAAATATGAATAAATAGTACTTTCTTCATTCATAAGTAGTCATTTTGTACCATGAATTCCTGCCTTACCGTAGCTGGGCTGTGTCTCGGCACAGTTCTACATTTGGTCTTCTTGTACGTTCATCCAGTCTAGTGTGTGCCACCTTCAAAGGTGCTCCTTTGTCCCGAATGGCTTTTTGAATTGCTTCTATGGTCATTTCCGTTTGGAAGATTTCTTGTAGTGTCTAAAAGATTATAAAATATGAGTAAATATTAAATTCTACTTGGAGTTTTCTCCCAGCTTATCTTTTTTCCTTAACAGCTGTTGCTGATGTCAAGTGCTACCAGTTTTTCCTCTTCACCATAATCCTCATTTCAAAACTGTTCCTCCATTTCATTTGAGAAGGAGCTAAGATGCCATTCAATGGCTATTCTATGTGACAGAATCCTATTTTTCTCTCACAGTCTGAGGAATCCATCACTTTTGACATAGTTTGCTCTGCTATCTCCCATTGCCATTTACACTGAATGTAAAAAAAAAAAACCTGGCAAATCCCTTTCATTAGGTGTTAGCAGAATAATAACTTGACATATGACTGCATCGAGTATTAGCTCTACTAGTGTGTGACAATTAAGAAATTACTTAACTACTCTGAACTTTAATTCCTCATGTATAGAATAGGAATAAAAATTATTTATACTACTTAACTGACAAGACTTTTATAAGATATGTACTTTGTAAAGGTGTGTGATTATAATAAAATAGGTTATATTGTATAGTATATAAAGTTTTTACAAAGCACATTTAAATGTTATTTCAACTGACTCTGAAAATAAGTGAGTTAGATAGCGCTAGCATTGTTGTCTTCATTTGACAGATGAGAAATACATTTCTTTTGATCCTCTACACCAGTGGTTCTCAACCTTCGTAATGCTGCGACCCTTTAATACTCGTATGTGGGCATGTCTGCATGTGGGCAGACCCACCTCGAGACAGATAGAGGAGTGCCATGTCTTGGTTCTCAAGACCATTGGAAATATGTGTTTTCTGATGGTCTTAGGCGACCCCTGTGATCCCTGTGAAAGGGTCATTTGACCCCATGACCCACAGGTTGGGAACTGCTGCATTAAACATTCTTTCACTTATATATTACTACCAGTATCTGAAATTGCTTTCTTTCCTTAGTTTTTGCTTTTCCCACAGTATTTACTGAGTTAAATCAGACCTGGGTCTAGACCTTCCAGAATTTCCTCAGTCTAGATCTAAGCTCATCAGAAAATTCCTTCTACTGAAAATTATCCCTAACTGAAGAGTTCTTGACATCCTGAACTCACAAGCTTGTTAAAAAGGCTAGGAATATTCAGTTCAGGAGCCATTGGAATGTGAGCTCCTTGAGAAGCCCACCATGCTTTTGCCATTATCTACAGCATTTAACAGTCACCTGGCATATAGTAAGCGCTAAATAAATTATTTTTGATTGAATGGCATTTTGGGGGAAGCATCTTGTCTTCTAATTAAAGGGGAAATAAGAGAAAAATATCTGCATTATTCTCCAAGTGCCACAGAAAAAGAAAGAAATCCCTCAGCAAAGGACTCTGAAGGAGCAAATATTTGCTATACCTCTTTTCCCTCCATCCATGTGGCACCCAAGAAGATGACAATCTTGGCATGAGGACTAGGGAACATTGAATAGATATAGTGTAAGGTAAGTCTCAGTATGGACTCTGACGCTGAGGAAAGTTTGCAAGAAGGTAATGACCTCTTAGCTACCTTAGAACACATGACCCAAAACCATGTTAAGGGTCTATGACTATTCTGGAAGCATCATGTTCAACCCTGATGATCCTGGTGCTTCTCCAGCTTATTGTCACTGATTAACATTGGAACACCTACCATGAACTGAACAGATTTGCATAATTTTCTACCATGTGAACTTGACCATTATGAGCTGATCCTTTTGAAGCAGAGAAAAGCCTGGATTTCTTGTCTTTTTTCTTCACATCTGATCTTTCCTTTAGAAGGTCATTGAATTATTTATTTTCTTTTTTGTTGTCTTGTTGGTTTTGTTCTTTCTTTTATGTTGATCAGTTGATTATCTCTGATTTATCCTTTATATGTCTTGTTTGTACATAGTTGTTTTAATGCTACCTCCTCCACCATGCTATATAAGTTTTTGGAAAGCAGAGATTATCTTTTGTTTTTCTTTGTATCCCAAGAACTTAGCACAGGCACTTAATTAATGTTAGTTGACTAAGTGCTTACTATATATGCTACGCACCATGTTAAGCATACTGATAGAGAAAGACAAAAACATTACCTGTACTCAAATCTCACATTCTAATGAGGGAGACAAAATGCAAATAACTAGATGCATATAAGATAGATAAGGAATATGGGAGGTAATTTGAGAGGGGAAGATATTAGCATGAGGGGAGGGGAACATGGGGGTAGGATAGAAGGGGGAAGGAAAGGGAACCAGAATATTGCAGAATGTGGGATTTTATATGAATCTTGAATGAAGTCATGAAAGTAAGGAGTTAGAGGTAAGGAAAAAGAGTTTGAGGCATGTGGGACAATCAATATAAATTCAAGAGGTTGGGAGATGGAATATCCTAGGAGAAGAATGGTAGGCTACTGAAGCTAGATCTTAGGCTGTGTGGAGGTAGCATAGCTGAAAAGGTAGAAAGTATCTAGATTATGAAATATTTTTAATGTCAAGCAGATTCTATTCTAGGAAATAAGGAAGTAGTTACAGTTCATTAAGCAAAAAAGTAACACGAGTATAGCTAGGCTTTCAAAAAAATCACTCTGGCAACTGAGTGGAGAATGGATTAAAATGGGAGCAGACGAAGTACAGAAGCTAATTAGAAGCTATTTCAGTTTTTTCTAGGTAAGATAGGATGAAGGTCTGAACTACGATGGTGAATGTAAGAGTGGAGAGAAGGAAACTTATATGAGAAATGTTGTGAAAGTAGAAATGACATGATTTAGCAGCAGAATGGATATGTGGGATGAATGAGAAGATGACAAGGCTCATACTGAGGTTGCAAATCTGTGTGACTAAGGGGAAGGTGGTATCTTTGACAGTAATAGGGAAGTAGGGAAGAAGGGAGGAGGGTTGGGAAGAGGGGAAGAAGATAGTTAGGTCTTACTTTCATGAAAAAAAAACATTACCTTGTAGCTAACCTGGTGATGCGTCTTTCTAAATTTAGCTCAATTACTCTTTAGTTGATAGACATGCTATATCTGTCACTGTTACTCTTCTTACTCAGAATCTTTCCAACTTGGTAGGTTTTATTAGAGTTTGCAATCTGTTGACATTGTCTTCTTGATCCTAGGGTCCCCCTCTATGTCGTAATAAGGAATCAGATAAAACTTAAGGCTTGAGTGGCAGCTACTTGTTTAATCAGCTCTATGAATTAGTGCCTATTTTTATTATTTTAAAAACTTTAAGTATTGAATGAATAAATTAATCCATTTAAATTTCAGGTTAAAAGAAAGGACAACAGGGATGTATTTTATACATACTAGACTTGAGATGACTCAAACATTCAGTTTGAAATGTTCAAAAGACAGTTTGTGATATGGGACTATTGCTCAGAAGAGAGGATAGGGTTGCATATGCATGATAATTGAATCCATGGGAGCTGATGATATCACCAAATGAGAAGGGGGCTCAGGACTG
Organism: Pseudocheirus occidentalis; assembly: GCA_028646575.1. Classification (NCBI taxonomy): domain Eukaryota; kingdom Metazoa; phylum Chordata; class Mammalia; order Diprotodontia; family Pseudocheiridae; genus Pseudocheirus; species Pseudocheirus occidentalis. The sequence goes on along the minus strand of CM053593.1, from coordinate 197,371,682 downwards.
AGCCTTGGTGTCACCCATGAGTAGTAGGCATAACATGGATGAACATCAAGCAAAAGACATTGAAAAAGATCAGTCAGCTAGGTAGGAGGAAAATTTGAAGGGGATAGTGTCATGAAAGTCTATATAGTTTCTAAGAGGAAATGGTGATCAACAATATCAAGTGCTGCAGTGACAAAAGACCACTAGATCTGTCAATTAAGTCATGATTGGTAACTCTGGAGAGGGCAGTTTGAGTTAAACAACAAGGTCTGAAGCTGGACTACAGAGTGGGAGGGGAGGAAATAGAGATGCCTGGTTTTGGTAACTTTGTCAAGGAGTTTGGTTGAAAAGGGAGAATTAGAGGAGCATACCTAGTAGGGATGGTCAGATCAAAGGAGAAAATTCTCAGGATGGCAAAAAACTGGGCTCATTTTTAAGCAACAGGGCTTTAAGGAGCCAGTAGATAAGGAGATACATTGTATTGAGAAGAGTGGGAAAGATAACAGAGACATAAGAAGATCTGAAGTAATGGGACAAGAAATGCATAAATGGTGATTTGCTTTGGCATGGAAAAGGGTAAAAATTTCATAAGAAATAGGAGTGAAGGAGGACATAATTGGGTGTGCCGGAGTGACAGGATATGTCCCCTTTTTTGAGTTGAGCTGAGAGGGTGGAAGAAGGTGAAAAATGAGAGAATCAGTGGGATAGTGAATCAGATTGGGAGGTGTAAAAGGACTGTCTTGCTCCAGTGAGGCTGCAATTGAGTTTATGTAACACAAATTTTTTGGTGATTCAATCAATAAAATTTTGTGATTTTCTTCATCTCAGTTCTGCATATAAATAGGAGTTAAAGAAGTAGATGGTGAGAGTATGCCAGGGTTGGGATTTGGTCAGTATGGTTGGTGATATAATAAGGGGGCAAGGATTCAAGAATAGATTAGAGTTTAGAACTGAACTAGTTCATCAAGAGTTTAAGACAGGGAAAAGAGAATATAGGTAGAGCAGGAGTAATGGTCTGACAAAGAAAAAAAGGGTGGTGGGAAAATAGGCATTTTAGTTTACTGTTAATGGAGCTGTCAGTTGGTTGCCATTCTGAGAAGCAAAAAGTTTCTGAATAAGTACATACCCTTTGATCCAGCAATACCACTAAAGAAAGAGGAAAATGACATATATATCTATATCTATATCTATCTATCTATCTATCTATCTATCTATATATATATATACACACACACTCACACACACATATATATGTGTGTGTGTGTGTGTATAAATGTTTATAGCAAAGCTTTTTTGTAATGGCAAAGAACTGGAAACTAAGAGGTTGGCTATCAATTGGCTAAACAAATGACACATATGTGAATGTAATGGAATACTATTGTGCTGTAAGAAATGATGGAAATACTTTTAGAGGAATCTCGGAAAACTTGTATAAACTGATGCAGAGTGAAATAAGCAGAAGCAGGAGAAAAAGTTTATGTGATAGAAACAACATTGTAAAGACAAATAACTTTGAAAGACTTAAGAACTGTGATCAATGTAATAACCAATCATGATTCCAGAGGACAGATGATTACAAATAGCTACCTGCCTCTTGACAGAGAGTCGATAGATTCAAAATGCTGACTGTATACATATATAATATATATGTACATATATATGTATGTATGTGCATGAATGTATGTGTATACACACACACACACGCACAACATGGCCAATGTCATATTTATATTCCCAATGTGGAAATTTGCTTTGCTTGACTATGAATATTTGTTTACATAAGTTTTTTTTTCAATGGAGGATGGGAGTTGGGAAGGAAAGAAAATGGATTTATGTGAAAAAATAAAAATTTCATAAAACTTTTTAAAAGAAAAAACAGAGGGCTTGAAGGAATAGAAGTCACAGTGAGGTTGAAGAACAGGGCTAGAGATCATAAGATATAAGGGAAAATTAAATGATAAAAGATTCCGATCAGATATGGGAATCCGGCCATTCACAAACATATAGGGTATAATTATCTCTTAGTAGCTGAACTGAAGTGGTAGAGTAAAACATGGGAACTGAGTAGAATGAGGAACTAGAAAATTAGGGCATTTGAGGGCTCATCAATATGTACGTTAAATCCCTTTAGTACGAGGGTAGGAGTTGGGGTGGAAACAGGGACTGAGTTAGAAGAGGTCAATCAACAGTGGTCCCTAGGACATGGGTTGGATGACAAATTTATACAGCATGAATTTCAAAAGAAGGAGTGTTGATAAATAATGGTAGTGGAAATAGAGTATAAAAGTGGTAAGGAGTGTTATGAGCCCTCCTTGTCAGTCCTCCATCACAACCAGTAAAGCAGAGAGATCTATGAGTGAAAGTGCAATCTGCAATAGAAAGGGTAGCCAGAGATACAGCATATTTAGGAAGAATCCAGGCCTCAGTGAGTTCTAGAAGATGGAAGGAGAGAAAATGGAAAAGGATTAAGAGCAAAGGAAGCTTGTTCATTATGGAGCAAGTGTTCCAGGAACCACAATGGAAGGAGCATAAGGTAGAGGGGGATGGTATAAAGGAAGAGGCATGATGGATGAGGAACACTATTTGTACATTGGCAGCTGAGATACAATCACTAGGATTGGGAAAGAATAATGACAGAGCATGTTGTTAACTACTCAGAAATAAATCCAGATAGAGAGTATCACCAGTTGGGAAAGAGTTCGATTTAGAGAAGTTCTGTTCTTGGAAGCAGAAGATTAGACTGTTTTGGGTCTAGTAGATTCTGCTTCTATAATCTGTAAGGCCTGCTGTACAGCAGACAGGTGCAAAATTATTTCTTTCTTATACTTCCTAGTTATAATAAATGATTATAATACTTATCATTTTGAGGGTGTTTTGATCTACTTAACTAAAGATAGTGTTATTTTCTCTCTTTCTCATAGCATTAGTAGACAACTTTTTTTTTCATCCAGGATACATTTGTACTTATTCATGAATCTCTTTGTGAAAAATAGCATGTGTTTCTAGGAGAGTTGGCTTTGGTTAGGCTACAGATTGGGTGGAGTGAAGATAATTGATCCATATGATGACAAAACCCAGGATTTTGGCTTTGTTATTTCATGTTGTGGTCAAATGAGTAATAAAATACTAAAAAGAGCTGGTTTACCTTTGCTAAATGCATCTGAATCTTATTTTTGGCATCTCCTGTCTCAGAAATACGATTGGTAAAAGCAACATTGACTGCATTGAACTGATTCCACATCTCATTTGCAGTCACAACCAATAGGTTTTCAATATCATTTCTCAATTTGGAAGATGCTGCCCTTTCACTCTGAGAACGCAGAATGTTGTCATCGGTAAACTTGGCCCATGATTCTGGCACTGAGATCCTATGAAAATGAAGCAAAATCAATGGTGAAATGGTCCGGATAAGCTACAGGCAATTATATGATATATTAATAGGGAATTCAGATTAAGGTTTTAATTGATCTTAATATTTTTATTTTTATTATTAATTATATCTTAATATAACTGATCTTAAACAATTTAGTTTAAATCTATCCAGAACTAGGATAGGATAAGTGAAACTGGAAATGAAGAGTGACGGACAAACACAGGAGTGGACACTGGAAGGTTCCTGAAAGCCCACAGAAAAGAAAAAACTAAGGAACAGAAACCAAGTAAACCATCATAATCCAGGGAACACACATGTACTGAAGGGCTAAGCCAAAGAAGATGGGGGAAAAAAACCAACAAGCTGTCACAGGCCATGGGACACATAAATATACGAGGTCAGAGTTGGTTAAGGGTTCAGGAACAACTTGAGTAGTTAGAAATACACACATAGGTATTTGAAAATGAATTCATGTGGGCAAAGCCAAGATGGTTGCATAGAAGCAGGAAAACTCTGTGGCTCCCCCATAACCACCTAAAATACCTATAAAATATGACTCTAAACAAATGTTAGAGCTACAGAACCCACAAAGTGATAGAGAGAAACAAATCTCCTGCTGAAGTCAGCCTGGCAGGTGAACAGAAAGGGTCCATCACAGCAAGCTGGGAGCTGAGCCCAACTCGTGTGAGCCCACAGTCTTAGCCCTAGGACAGCCCAACCAGCAGCTACAGCAGACTTTAGGAGGATGGATCACCAGCAGCAGTGGCAGTTTCTAGAATTATCAACCCATAAATGCCCAAGAAAGTAAGAAGTCAGTGCAGAACTCTGTTGAAACTGGGGAAGATGGAGGAGTGCATCCAGCCCCTTCCCCCAGAGATAAAAGTAGCAGAGGTATGGAGGCCCTGCAGCTGCCTCCATGTGCTGCTTCAGAGCTCACAGCCTGCACATCATAGGGGGGGTCAAGTGACCATTCAGAGGGTAATCATTCTTGCTTTAACTTGCCTGGATCTGGACCATGGTCTTGGGTGGTAGACCTGAGGTGTGTGGCCAGTGAGTCAGAGATTGTGGGGGTGGCAAAGACGGCACCCTCCTAATACCTCCAGCAGCTGCAAAAACCCCAGTGATTTGGGACAAAGCTCTTCCCCTCTAGAAGCAGAGTTCTATTTTGGCAAAGAGCGCAAAAGACAAGTAATTGAGTGGCAATATGATCAGGCAAAGGAAGCAAAGCAAGCATAGCCATCCAAGTTTAGATTCCTTTTTTGGAGACAAAAAGGATCAAAACACGGAACAGGAGGAAGACAACACAGTAAGAACTCCTGCACCAAAAGCTTCCAAGAAAAATATGGACTGGTTACAGGCCATGGAGGAGTTCAAGAAGGATTTTGAAAATCAAGTAAGAGAAGTGGAGGAAAAATTGGGAAGAGAAATGAGAATGATACAAGAAAATCATGAAAAGAGAGTCAACAACTGACTGAAGAAAATAACACCTTAAAAATAGATTAACTCGGCGGAGCCAAGATGGCGGCTTAGAAGCAGCAAAGGGCCACAGCTCCCACACAAACACCCTAAAAAAC
>CM053593.1:197343309-197366256 GCA_028646575.1 Pseudocheirus occidentalis | reverse complement strand
GGGGGTGTTGCAAGTCCCCCCAGCTTTGACTTGCTGAAAGCACACCCCAGGACCACCACCCAAGACCACGATCTGGATCCAGGCTGCTCAATGCAAGAACACTTGGCCCTGATGAGTCAATTCGGCCCCCCTGCAGAGTCTGCAGGCCAGGGGCTCTGAAGCAGCCCAATGGGGGCTGCCTCCGGTTCCAGCAGTTCTTCTCTCTCACTGCTTCCTTGCCCTGGGGGCAGATTGGCCAAACTGCTTTTCCTCCCCCAAATTAATTTTCAGTCTCACTTTCACTTTCACTGACCATCTAATCCTGGTTTGTTGGATGTGAAGATTCCCTCAGGTGCAATAGATCTTTTCTGAAGTAGACTCAAGCTGCGGCTTGGGAAGCACAGCTCCTCCTGACCCCCCTGGGGCCTGGCCTGGCTGCGGCTATGGTTTTGAGCTGGTCCGGTCTCTGCTCTGGCACGAACTGCCCCTCTCCTGCTCCTGTTCCTCACGCCTTGGCAGATGTGGAGGTGCTGCAGGCTGTAGATCCTCTCCTCTGAAGTCTGCCTACGGCATGGCTCGGCTCAGCTCAGCCAAGCTCCTTCTCACTGCCCCTGGCCATGGTCTCGGCTTCAGAGTGGGCCAGCCTCCACTCCCGGCCACTTCGATTTGCCCCTGCTGCCGAGCTGCCTTCAGCGAGATGTGTTTTCTGTATTTTTGTGAATCTGAGAGTCCTAGACTTTGTCTGGGCTCATATTTTATGGGTGTTTAGCATGGCAGTGTGGGAGCTGCGTGACCTTTCTGCTTCTATGCTGCCATCTTGGCTTCGCCCCTTATTGTGGCATTATTGATCTAAACCTAATTTATGTCATTCTACTTTCCACTTTTGACAGCAGTTTTTGTTGTATAGTACTTACCTCAGAATTTTGAGTCTTTAGGTTTGTCAGATATGAAATTAAATGCATTTGTGTACATACGTTGTGTGCTTATGGATGAACTTTTCTATTTTTAACTGGCACAAAAGAACTTTGCCCCTCCTGGATCATGCCTTGTCATGGTGGAGGGGCTATGCCATGTAAAGTAACTCAAGATGGACAGGTCATAATGGAGAGTTTTGATAAAAGATGATCCACTGGGGAAAGAATTGGAAAAAACACCCTAGTACCTTTGCCAAGAAAACCCTATGGACAGTATTAAAATGATAAAAGATGTAATACTGAAATATGAGCCCTAAAATTTGGAAGGCATCCAACACATTACAAGAGAAGAGTGGAGAACAACTAAAAGTAGCTCTAGTACTAATCAAGCAGCTGGGACAAAGCCAAAAGGAAGATCAGCTGCAGATGTGTCTTGCGATGAAAGGAAAGTTTGATGCTGTAAAGATCAATATTTCATAGGTACCTCAATGTAAGATCAATAAACCCAAGAAAGCTTGATGCAGTGAAACAGGAGGTTGAAAGATTAAACATTGACATCTTGGGTATCAATAAACTTAAATGGATGGGAATGGGTAAATTTAATTCAGATGATCATTTTACATACTATGGGCAAGAATCCTTTAGAAGAAATGTAGTAGCCCTTATAGCCAATCAAAGGGTAAAAAATGCAGTAGTAGACTACAATCTCAAAAATGACAGAATATCTATTTGAATCCAAGGCAAATCATTCAACGCTATAGCAAGATAAATCTATGCTTCCGTCTGATGCTGAAGAGGCCAAAGCTGATGAGTTCTACAAAGACCTACACCTTCCAGAAATAACACCAAAAAAGATGTCACATTTGTCACAAGGGTTTGGAATGCTAAAGGGAAAAATAAAAACTGGAAGCTGCCTGAGTTTGAACCCAGGTGACAGTTGGAGCTGGGACCATGGAAGAGGAACCATGGAAGCTGGAGGGCCAGTCTTGAGTCAAGCTGAAAGAAGACTTTACTTGGATACTGTGTACTGACTGAGAAGATTATGATTTACTGTGATGTAGGGGTGGGTAACTTTGACTTTTGTAGTTTGTGATTGAAGACTTTTGTAGTTTGTGATTGAATTAAGGATTTTGTGATTGACTAAATGATTATACTTTGCTGAAAACTACTGTGACCACTTTGGTGAAAATTATGTGGCCAGTTTAGTGATAAGACATTGTGAATGCTGTATTTTGATTCTCTGTGATCAATTCTAACATTGTGAATGCTATATCTTGTTTTTCTGTGAATGTTTTGCTTTGATTTGTTATGGAATAAATAGTGTTCACTGTACTGTATAATCAGAACCTTAAAAGCTGTTCACAATAGCATTCTTCTGGAAAGCTGCTTGTGCATGGCATTACACCCTACCATTCCCTCAACCTACTGTCATCTCTTTTTCTTGGTCCATCATTTGAGGGAAAAAAAAACTGTCTACACTTGCTACCTCTACTTCCTCTCCTTTCACTCATTCTTCAACCCTTTATAATTTGATTTCCAACTTAATTACTCAACTTAAATTGTTCTCTCTAGTTAACAATTATCTTTTGCCAAATGTAATAATCTCAATCTTTGACCCATCTGATACTTTCTCCTTTTTTTCTCTGGGTTTTCATGACACTACTTGGTTCACCTCTTATCTGATTTCTTGTTCTCAATCTGCTTTGCTGATCAGGTCAATTCATGACTCAATATAATAGGAAAAGAAGGTGAAAATGTAAAATTTTTGTCAAGAATGAGGAATGAGAAAATTCAAAGACCTGTAGTCTATATAGAAGCCTGATAGCATATATTTTGAATACTCTATTTAAAAGAAGAACCCGAAGTTACTAGGCATGGGAAGCACCAAACATTAAAAAAATTAAAAATCATTAAATTCTATTAGGTAGTAAATGAGTTGTTCCTTTCATGGGAATCAATCCCAAATCAGTTTTCTAAGTACTGTTAGACAACTAATTAGAGCAAAAATTAGAACTAATTCAAAGCTAAAGGAAAGAACAAAATTGGGAATATATATATATATATATATATATATATATATATATAGTATGCAATTAAAACAATTTCAGCTGTACTTAACTTATTGATGCTGAAAATGGGACATGGAGAAATACAAGAATATTAATGTGAATTATAAAAATTTTTAAAAGAAGTTTTACTAATAAATCAATTGCCATAACAAGAAAACAAAGAGCTTAAAAATGTCCCTATTCATGAAACAGTAGACTAGACAAACAGAGGAGAATGACAGCCAAGGGGAAAACTAGTTAAGAAGATAAATTTATTAATAAAATCTTTAAAAGAAAGATAGTATAAGATTGCTATAAACAAAAAATAGAATTAGTAAAACTAGTTTAAAGAAAATTTAAAATCCACCCAACTAAGTAAACTTATCCCAAGGAAATTTTTCTCCTGAAACTAGAAGGAGTAGCAAAAAAGACAAATGATCAGTAAAGATTTCTATAATAAAGTTTTTTTTTTGCTTTTTTGGAGGGGTAAGGTATGGCAGTTGGGGTTAAGTGACTTGCCCAAGGTCACACAGCTAGTCTTTTGTGGTAAGTGTATGAGGTAGGATTTGAACTCAGGCCCTCCTGACTCCAGAGCCAGTGCTCTATTCACAACACCACCTAGCCACCCCTCTATAATGAATTCTTATCACCATCAAAAACAATGGAGCCACTTGAACTCCAATATCACAGTCCTGAAGAGCAAAGAAGAAAAGCAGCTAGATTAAGTCATGTGTACACAGAGAAAGCCCATGCTGACAAAATTGTGAGGGCTTTGAAGGATCAATTCTCAAAGTATTTGAAAGAAGATTCAAAGATGGATTTAAAAAAAAAAAGAACAAGGACCCTGTTAGTACCAAAATATGGGACTGGAGAGAACAATCTACATGCAATGAAGGAATCCTTGATGAGGGTATTAGTAGGGAACAGAGAATAGTATTGACCACATGATGACACAACTGACAGAGATAGAGAATGCCAAATCATGCTGCTTATTGGTTGTTGATTATAAAAGTGCATTGATTCAGTATCAATCAGTCAAAAAGCATTAAGTGCCTACTACATATCAAAAAATGAGATAGCTCATTTACACAAAAATTCTAAAGGGGAAGACAAGTACATAATAAATATATATAGCATAAATATGAAAATATATACATATACACACAAATATGCTTACATGAATATCTTCAAAATAAATATAAAGTACTCTATATGAAGGAGGACACTAGCACTTGGGGGATCAGGAAAGGTTTCATGCTGAAGAGGATGTCTGAGCTGAATTTCAAAGGAAGAAAGGGACTCTATGTGTTAAAGTGGTGAGAAGGTATTGCAGTCCATGTATGAGGGATGACTACTACAAAGGCACAGAAACTAAGAGTTGTGGTCAGTTTAGTGAACTGCAAAGTGTATATGTGGGGAGTAATGTCCAATGAGGCTGGAAAGGGGTTGGGACCAAGTGTATGCTGGCAAATGTTTTAACATTTATTGTTAACTAGCTCTTTGAAAAAAAATATACACAGGATACTTAGAGTTTAATTTGCATTATTACCATTTTCTCCATCACTTTCTTAAGTCTTGGAACTCAACAAAACTAATCAAACCCTAAGCTGTATTATTTACTAATTTCCAAGTTTAAATGCTCACACTGAAAGAACAATAATCAGCTCTCAGGAGCCAGTTTACACTAGTACCAGCATACCCCTGGTTGGTCCAGGGTATTCAGGGCTTTAAAAGGCAACTGAGATGGTTCAATTTTATTCTAGAAACAATAGGAAGACAATGGCGTTGGTCAGTAGGGAAGCCACATTTACTTTGGCAGTAGAGTGCTGGAATGGATTGGAGAGATGGGAGAAAGTAGAACAATAAATGCCTTAACTTTCCTCCAACAAACTGTCTTCTATGCATATGTCAAAATCATAAAAAATTCCTTGAAAGATTTTGCAATAGGGATAACCTTATTTTGTACTTTTTTTTATCATTTTAAATTCTAGGTGAGGGATAAAACAACACTATATGCTCTCCAAAGGGGTTCACCACTGTCATAGAGGAAATCCAAAGTAGATTCCAAGTTGAGAAATTTCCTGATGAAACTAGAAGTTTCTATTTGTAGAAGACACTGGGCCCCAGAAAACACTGAGTCTCAGAATATTGCAGAGGCTTGTAGGTAAAATAAAAATTATTCAAAGGAGTCTGGGCTCAGTTATCTCCCTAGGAAAAACCAAGTACATGAAGAATGCCTATTGTTTAAACTATAATGTGTAGGTTGGATTGACAACCTATAGATCTACTCCAATAAACAAATGAACAAAGAAATGTATGTGTTTATATGTCTGTGTCTTTTCATATCACACACACATGTTTATATATGATAGTGTCATGGGTTACCTTTGGGAAATTACAAGATTATTTTAATGATAAAGCTTCTCCCTGAAAGACCCATATTTTTACTACCAATATTCCTCTGCAATTTTATATGATTTTACAACAAAACACACCACCATCTCTGACTAAAAATGAGCATCATCCTGAGGGCAATGGAAAAGTGCGTGGTGGGTGTGTATAGTTGTAATATATTATAAATAAGGCATTACAAATGAGGAACAGAGTAAAGAATATTATCAAAGAAGTATGGTTGTTAAGTAGCAAGGTCAAGCAACTACTATTATACGACCTGTTGCTAACCATATAAAAATTAAACAAGGAAAGCCTGGAGCATGTTGGATGGCCCCCTTCTGGTGAATTTATGGAAGTACCCGGATAAGATTCATACAGGAAAGGGCAGACCCAGAGGGGTTGTGATCTATGTTGCTGAGGGGAATATCCATATCTAGTCACAAATTAATTTGCTGGATTGTAATGAAATGCTAGAAAGATAAGTTGAATGAACAGTGGGCAAAACTCAGTAGATATAATATAAAGTATATCTACAAACATACAAATAAAATCTTCTATTAGAATGTAAGTTTCTTGAGGCCAGGATCATTTTTTTTTTTTTTGGCACTTAAAAGCACTGTGTTGTTTCTCAACTACACAAAAACCAGGGAGTGACCCGACAGCAAAGGGGAACAAGCTTGGGCCCAGGATGCACACTCGGTTAGGGGAGCTCTGGCGAAGGTGGGCCCGTTCCAGCTCACTTTGTCTTCGTTCATGCGGTAGTAATTGACATAGATCCTATCCCAGGAATTCTGAGGTGCTTGGTGAACAGCTCACATAGCTGCTTAATGTACGCCTTGTTTGGGGGCCCGCCGATCTTGCCTATCCTGTGCAGGCTGCAGAGGGCGCGCGGGTCCGAGGAGCCCCCAAGGCCATCAGCTGGTCTGCTGAGATTTGTACCAAGTTGTACTGGATCAACTTGCCAGTGGCCTCGGCTAACGGCGTCCTGAGCTTGCTCAGGAGGGAGTCAGACACAGTGTGGGACGCTGGTCTGCACCACAGACATCAATCAGCCTATTGGCTGCGGTTTCTGAAAGAAGCAGCGCGGGGCAGGGGGTTGGGGGTGGCCGGTGGGCGGACTAAACCCATTCTTTCTATCTTTTTGTATTTGCGTTCCTAGGGCTGAGGACAGGAACTGGCATATAATAAGTGCGTAATAAGTATTTTTGTTTTTGTTTTCATTCACTCATATTGTGAGTGCAGGTACGTTCCAGATAATGACTAGTGAATCTTCCATTGATTTTTCTGCTAAATAGGACTAGTCCTAGTTAAAATTATATAAATTATATAGTAGACAGTTTCTCTTCTATACTTGCAACTTCAGTCCTTTCTCTCCCCAATTCTCTTTCACCCCACTCCTTCCCTAAAGTTGCTTTATGTTGTCATGTTCTTTTTCTCTGTTCATACCTGCTTTCTGAAAAGGATCTTAAAATCATATTCATACTGAAGAGATAAATGATCAATAAAGTGTATTCTATTACCTTTCACAAGGATGTTTGCATTTCACAGAAGATAAATACACATAAATGAATTTGCTAATTGAGGAATTGCAGTGGGAGAGGTAGTTTTGGGGTATGGCATTCTTTTCTCATACTTTGAAATCACAATTTAGGTAGCAACTTATTTATATAAGAATGCTGTGTGATTTGATCTTAAATAGTTATGCATACTGAACTGCTAAATTTATGTTGTTAGGTACTAATAAAAAACTGATAACTAAGTATCTTAAAGTTTTAAATATTTATGCATAATTTTATATATTTATATTAAATATTTATAATGACTCAACATCTTTTGATATTGTCCTCTATTTTTCCATAATAAACACATTTATATTTATTTGTAAGTACTTTGTTGCCTAAAAGAGTAAACAAAACTTACTGTCAAGAGTTGTTTTTCCACCTCATCATGAACAAGATCAATGCCCATCCTTTTCTCTCTGTGAAATAAACATTCTTGAGCTACCTATAAATATAAAAGGAACCATTGAAGACTATTATTAACTATTCCAATATAATAAATGAATAGCAGTTATTTTACTTTAATTTTTTAAAAACCCATTCCAGTATATAGGAACTATTAGGATCAATTTTTCCAACTCTAGTTATATTAGTCCTGGTAGATCTCTAATCAATATGATGAAAACTCTCCTCTCCCCCTCCCCAATTAACTTGGTGAGATTAGAAGGTATGAACCATTGCTGGAAGGATACTTTCCATAGAAGTAGGCATGAGCCTTGGCACCCTGTCTTGGCACCATGGCTGCAAAATGATTGGTGGCTGAGAGTCAAAGAAGAAAAAAAGCTCTAGCCAAAAGTGCCCAACTTCACCTTGATAAAGGTGAGCTGAAATGCCAGCTCTGCCTTTTGTGTTCTATCTCCCTTGTACTTTTAATAAAGTGAAGGAGAGATGATTTCTTCTCTCCCTGTTGAAAATGGCAACTGAAAAGGAAAGATCATAATGATCTGCTTGTATTTATTCATGGGACTTGAGTGAGGAGTTCACAGATTTTGATTTACTGGTTGCCTTCTGCCTTCTGTTTCTTTTTTTTTTTTTTTTTTTTTGAGGATACATCAAAGATTCATTCTGAGTTCAGATACATGCCTCCTAAAGGGAGAAGAGGGATCCTCACTGGAAGATCACTCCACAGCTAAGAGACTAAAATCATGCTATGGAGGCATGGTAAGGAGGAGGAAGAGATTTAAACCTTTCCAAACCTGCCAGTATTGCTGAAAATTATTCGGTGGAATAGGCCAAAGGTGAATGGGGAGAACTGGTTTAGTGGTCTCCGCAAAATGTCTTTACTTTCTGGAAACAGTCTAATGGACTGTTTGAGTGTGTTGAGTGTTTTATGTTTCTGCGTTTGTAGGTTATATGGCTTCTTTGAATCTTATAAATTTTATGTAGAGACTCACCCACTCAACAAGGACTCCCACTCTTCTTTAGATTTTATAATGTGAAATATCTTGTGATAAGGTAATTCTATAAAAATTTAGCTACCAATTTAATTGACAGTAACTGACACTTTGCCCTTATTATACTAGAAATGGGTTCCTTTACTTTGGGATTCTGTCAGCTTTGTATTGGACTTCCAGAAAGGGGGGAGATGGGATTTTACTGCATAACCTCCTTCTCCCAGGTAGAAATAGTGGATACAAGCACAGAGTAGTAAGAATATGACATTGGACCTCAAGTCTATGGCTGCCCGTTATCTGTTTAAATATCTTTCTCTGTTCCAGACCACCAAAGAACAATTCTGAGAAATGGATTCTCTTCCTACAAAGTAATTTTATGAGCTTGAGAGGCCAGGAATTTATGAGTTGGTGCCAACATCCCCATAAGAGATATTTCCTGCTACTAAACCACTTCTCAGATGAGGTGACTGCCAACAGGATCATTCTGGACCAGCAAAGAATGAAGGGCCACATCTACAGACCTTGAGTGTTATTCTTACAGTAAAGAGGTGAAATCAATGTGAAATATCTATTCAATAATCTTACAAAGTTGGGTGTACCTTCCAGAAAAGTATGATACATATGATGAGTTTTTTGTTTCATGTCTGAAAAATTAACATTCATGTGCACTTTTTTTTTGATGGAGGAGACGAATAGCTGTGCTTTACCTGATACAATACAGCTATATTCTGTTCTGAATCTTCTAACAGATCCCTGGTAAGCCTTTTGGGGGATACCATAGATACGAGCCATAATTATTTTAAAGATAGATTTTTCCCTGTAATTCTATTTCTTAGGCAGGGCATAATAAACAAGAGAAGTGAAAGAATCCTGATACCACCTCTTTATCATTCAGCTATGCTTAGGATGAATCTGGCTCCTGAGCATAAAGATGGAATAGTTGTGAGAAGGGCATGTCTCAGGTTATATAGAAAAAAGAAAGTTTAAGGGTTTTTTTTTGGGGGGGGGAGGTAGCAAAGTGCAAACAAACCATCTCTTTCACTATCAATGAACAATGAATGGCAATACTGTGGGATGAGTGAAATTGTCTTCCATACCTTGTAACTTTAGGTAAAACACAAAAGGACCCTTAAAATATCAACTGGAAAGTTGGGTGAACTCTAGTTGAAAAGATATAGTTGAAAAGATGATAAAGTTGATATAATTTAAAACAAATATATATATATATAAAACTGATGGCTGTTAGTATTTGAGAACATTATTGGGATTTTACCCCTTTTCAGAAAAACATTTCAATAACCTGAAATCCCAAACTGAAATATCAGTTGCTAAATACACATTCTAAGAAAGGAACAGATAAATTAACAATAGTATTTACATAAACCAAAACTTCTTGCAGAAAAAGTATCTAAGAAATTCATTTTTACACTTTTTATCCAGATGATTTGACGTCATATGGATATGGTTGATCAAATTTTTGGAACAATGATAAAATAGAAACTAGAGAAAGATCTCAGGTTAGATGTTAGGATAATTTCCTCTATGATGATGGAATGGAATGGGAAATGGAAGTATTTATATAAAGTGTCTAGTAGTTAGTATATACCAGGTACTGTGCTAAGCACTTTACAAATACTATGTCATTCAATCTTCACTGCAATCCTGAAAGGGAGGTGATATTTTTATCCCATTTTACAACAGAAAAAAACTAAGACAAACAGAGGGTAAATGATTTGCTGTAGGGTCACAATCTAGTTAAGTGTCTGAGGCTGGATTTGAACAAAGGTCTTCCTAACTCCAGGCCCACCATCCACTATATAAAAGGTGTCAAAATGAGGCCTGAAAGCTTCATTACGTCTACAATATTCCCTGAACCAGATTTAAATGTTATTGGGATATATTTAACAAACTAAAAATGCAACAAAACACAGATAATATTACATTTTAAACTAAGTAGATATGTGGTCTCCAGTAATCTTTACATAATTGAGGGCTCTGGTTTCTATTTGCATTTGACATCACTGAACTATACTACCAAGCTGACTATAAGAACCGATGAGAACTGGCACTGATAAAAGTTACCAAAGGAAAATATTGAAAAGATATTTTCTCTGGAAATAAAATTAAAAAGGTATTTCAGAGAGCTCAAGGGATCTGCCAATAGTTACAGCAAGTAAGTGTCAGAGCAGGCAATTTTTCTGGAATATTTTTTGTCATTAAATCCTCTTGCATTTTGTGAAGTCTATGTAGAAGGATGGACTAGGTCAATGATTCTCAGTATGTGGCTGTAAGAAAAATTGTAAATTAAAAGGATGCCCATCAATTGGGGAATGGCTAAACAAGTTGTGGTATATGAATGAAATGGAATCCTATTGTGCTATAAGAAATGGGGAGGAGACGGTCTTCATATTCACCTGGAGAGGCTCATACAAACTGTTGCTAAGTGAGAAGAGCAGAACCAGGACACAATCACAGACATATCATATGTTTGATGACCAACTTTGATAAACGGGACTCTTTTCAGCAATGCACAGTTAATAAGACAACTCTATGAGTCTCAGGATGGAAGGAGATACCTACATTCAGAGAAAGCTCTAGAAAGAACAGAGTTTAAATGGAGACTGAAGCAATCTACATGCTATCATTCTTTTTCATGTTTGGTTTTGTTTCCTTTTTCCCATTGTTCACTCCATTGGTTAAGGCCCATCTATACAATCAGACTAATGTCCAATGTGAAAGTATTTGCAGATCTTATACTTGATTGCATGCCACCATGGTGGGGCAGGGGGAGAGGGAGGAGAGAAAATTTGAAACTCAAGAGAGTGTGGAACTGAATCTTGTAAACTAAAAGTAAATAAATCAATTTTAAAAGTAAAATAAAATAAAATATTCACAAAAAATATTTGGCTGTAAGACTATACTAGTTGTCTATAGTAACATATATTAGTAATGCATGGTATTTAATAATCTTTAAAAAGACATTTTTGTTCCAGAAAAAACAACATCATTCCTTCCTTGAGTTTTGCTTGTATTTGTGGGATGTTTATTGTCTGGTGTCAAGCAATAGAGACTAGGATAGGTGGTTTATAGGGATAATGCTTCAATCACTTACATGCCTTGAAAACCTCTGGAAGTCCCTTTTGGTTTTATTTTAAAGCTATACTCTGTGTGTGTGTATGTATGTATGTATGTATGTATGTGTGTATATATGTGTGTGTATATATATATATGTACTCATAGCTTCATGTAGATATTAAGTAAACATTAAAATAATTGATGAGTATGCTTCTTGCAAAAAAATATACCTGTATCTAAATTATATTCTAACTTTAAAATCTTCCAAAATAGGAACATCCTGTTCTCCAAAAATATGTGTATGCACATGCATATATACATAGGTATGTATACACACATACACACACATATACAGAGAGAAAAAAAATCTTTCCTTGAATTCTGGCTAATTTTTGTGAGATTTTTATTATCTGGTAGCAAGCAAAAGGAATGATCCTTAATATCACATATGTAATTTGGTCAATAATGAAGACACAAATTAAAATTGCAGACTTGAGAAAGGTACCTGGGCAGAGGAGAAAGAATGAATGCTCAAGTCTGAGACCACTTATTGACTTGATTCCCTGGCAACTGGTTTTACCTCTACTTAAATTGTTTCCTTTCTATATGGGATTTGATTTCATTGGTTAACATTTTTGTAGTGTGCTACAACAGGTCATCAATACTATTGTGTACATATACATCTCACAAAGCAGATTATATTTTTCTTCAATATCCTGTTAGTAGAATTGTGCTAATTTTGCTTCATTATATGACACAACAATGAATCTTAGTCTTTTCTCCACACTCAAAACCCCATTTGGGTAATTCTTTTCTATCTTAATCTACAAAATGTACAGTATGTAAGCTAGATTAGATGACAGTAATTTCTAATTATGGTAAATTATGATTAAATTTTATTTATAAAAGATATATGCTATCACATATGTTTAGCTGACTCATTTCAATAGCTACAAGGTGTTGACTAGATTATAGTATATATAATCTAGTATAAGTAGAGTAAGTTTCACCACAAGATGTAATATTTACCTGAAGAGGTGCTTCTGTTTCAGTCAAAGCTCTCTCCAACCTTTTCTTAACATCTGTAAGAACATTTGTTTCTCCAATCATCTCATCCAACTCATGAATGAGTTCTGATTTCCAAAATCCGATATCATTGACTCTTTCTCCTAAGTTTTTGGTGGTATCTGACTGGGTATTTCTTGTTTGTTGATCTTTGTCTTGAATCATCCGAGATGTATCTACTCTTAGTCTTTCTGCATTATGTCTGGAACTTTCAGACTCTTTATAATTTGTTAGGTTGGATCTGTACCAATCATCTGGTGTATATCTTGTGAAAAGTGCTGTTCTATTAGAAACAAAGGGAAGCATCCTGTTCCCACATAACTCCTCAGCTCCTCTAGATAATGGAGCTAAGGTGGGTGAACAGGATGCTACTTTATAATATGTGCTTGGCCTCCATGGAAGGCTCAAGCTATGAGTCAAGGAGTAGTGTGGAAATCGATTCTTATAACTTGATGCCATGGTACTGATGGCTGGTAGAAAATTGGAAGGTGCTGGGCTAGGGTGGGCATATGTTGCCGTTAAGGTAGATCCTAAAAGCTCCATGCTGGAAAAACTGTTACTTAAGTCTGTCCTGTATAAACCAAAACAGAAAAATCACTTGGGTCACAATAACCGGTGGTTAAAAACAAACATTTATATCTTTATGATGTAATTATGATGTAATAATAGTAATTCCTATTATTATTGTTCTTATAGGGGTTGTATACAGCTTCATCTAGGTTAGGAAAAGCAGTTTTCTTCCCAACAGCTAGATAATTACCTCTACTTTTATCATTTGTAACCAGGTCCCAAATATAAACTTTAAATTTTTAAATACTCCAAGTATGAAAATAACATTTACTTTCCAACATCACTAGAAAAAAAATTCCATAGAATTGAACATAAGTATATCATATGCTTTTATGCCGTTTAGAGCACATGTAAATGTTTTATTCCTACATTAATAATAAACTGTTGTTAGGTATTTAAATATGATGTCCAATCCTACAACCTGTTAAGAAAAATCCCATTTATTTGTTGAAAGATGAAGACTATGAACAAGATTTAAACCATATTTAAAATAATACTCTTGATATGTGCTTAAAACAAAAGTCATGCAGAATATAGGAAGCAAAAGTACTGCACTACTTTTACTAGTGTCATGTTCCTCTAGTCTAGTGGTCCTCAACCTGTGGGTCACAACCCCTTTGGGGGTCAAATGACCCTTTCACAGGAGTCACAGGGGTGCCTAAGACCATCGTAAAACACATATTTCCATGCTCTTCTATCCATCTCCAGGCAGGTCCACCCACATACAGATACGCCCACATATGTATATTAAAGGATCAAGGCATTAGGAAGCTTGAGAACCACTGCTCTAGTCCTTCCCTGATTTGATGATCCTAAATACTTTCTTCAATTTAATTTTTTAAAATGTGTATAGTAATTTTATTTAGTTCTAGAGCTGAAATTTCATATGGAGAACTCTCCCAAGTAATCTCCTTCCACCAATACAGATCAGCAACTTATCTGTAACTTAGAAGCTTAGACAGTTTCTTGGGGTTACAGAGCAGTAAAATGATTTGCCAATGATCACATAGCATGTGTCAGAGGCAGGATTTAAACATGTCTCCTTGTCTTAGCAGCCAATTCATCCCCTAAGTATACTGCCTTGTGGTTGTTTAGTCATCTCAGTTGTGTCTGATTCTCCAAGACCAAATTTGGGGTTTTCTTGGCAAAGATACCAGAGTGGCTTGCCATTTCCTTCTCTAGCTCATTTCACAGATAAAACTGAGGCAAACAGGGTTAAGTGACTCATACAGCTAGTAAATATTTTAGGCATGTTTTAAACTCATGAAAATGAGGCTTCCTGGCTCCTGGCTTGGCATTCTCTCCACTGCAGTACCAGCCTGCCTCATATGCTGGATTAAGCATGCTCATTTCATTAACTCAATCTAAAACATGGAGAAATGTCTATAACATCTTTCCTAAAATACATAAAATTCTTTATACCTCAGTTGACTATGAAAATTAACCACAGACTTTCAATCTGCTGCCTACAGAAAGGTTTGCATGGGCCTTTAATTTAATTTTAAAAATATGACTCCTTACTACATGTAAAGCACTATGAGATACGAAGACAAACATTTACAACAGTCCTTGACCTCAAGAAACCACAAGATATCCTCTAATAAGTTTTGAATTGTGGCAAAGGATAAAGTGCCTCTCTGAACTATGATTTAATACTGAATCATTGACTTTTAGACCAAAGATCCCCAAATCTCAGAGCCTAGGAAAGAAGTAGTCCAACTATATTTGAACAAGAGCCCCCATCTCTGAGGACTGGACATCATCTTCATTTGAAGACCTTTACAAAGGGAGGCCAATACCACTTTTTTATGTTTCTAATTGTTACAAAGTTTTCCCTTACCAATCTGCCTGTTTGTAACTTCTACCCATTTTCCAAGCTCTGTAATCTGGTGTCAAGCAGAGACAAAGAGACTTAATACCTTTTTCACATAACAGCCCTTCAAACACCTAAATATCCTCAATTCCTTCAAGTGACCCTTGGGTATCATGATCTTTAGGTTCTCCAACATCTTAGTCATTCTCCTCTATATGTTCTCCAGTTCATTGACAATTTCCCTATAATGAAGCACTCAGAATTGAACAATACTACACATGAAATCTGACCTGAGTACGGAACAGTTAACTCTAAACTATGCTGCCTGTACTCTAGTACAGCACCTCTTAAACTATGGGTCATGTAATTGAATGTGAGGATCATGAAAAATTTGGCAACAGTAAATGGTTTCTGAATGCTCAACAACCAAAAATTAATTCAAAATCAAATACATAATCAGTCTGTGACATTTCAGCAGCACTTGCCTATGTTGCATTGGGCAACTTCACTGAAGCCTTGGTTCTGAATACACAACATGCACACTTTGCACTGCACATGACATCCCACTATGCAATGCCAACAAAAGCTGCCAGAAATACCTAAACTCAGATCTGAGATTATTGTATTTTTATGAATTGTAGTGTTTTTACTGTGCATACAAAATTGTTAAATGAATTTTGGCTTGGGATTAGGACAGAATTTCCAACAATTTCCATCAATTTCATTGATGACTATAAAATCAAAATATTGCTCAATTCTGAAAAAAAAAACTTTCAAGATGCTCTACACCCTGCAATATCGAATATTCTGCCAAGATTTAATTCTTTATGGAAAATAAACAAGCATATCCATCTCATCAGCATGCAAATTTGCTTTTGTCTTTAACAAATGGTAAAATTATACATATACCATAGAATTGTTTTAAAATAAGTTTCTTTATGATTTATTTTTGGTAAATGTTTGTTTTATATACCTGATGTCATGTAAAAATTTCTCAGGTGAAAAGGGGTCATGATTGGAAAAAGTTCAAGAAGCCTTCTCTAGTGGTCCTCTATCCTTACCTCTTCTCAGAAACCTTAAGTTCAAGTATTGCCTCAGATACTTAGTAGTTGTGACACCTGAGGTTGGTCACTTAGACCTCTACCTGCCTCAGTTTCCTCAACTGTAAAATGGAGATAATAATAGGACCTTCCTTCCAGGTTGTTTTGAAAATAAAATGACATATTTGTAAAGTGTTTAACAGGGTGCCTGGCACATAGTAGGTGCTTAAAAATGCTAGTTTCCTTCCTTATTATATCTCTTTTTTTTGGGTTTGGTTTGGTTTTTTGGAGGGCAGGGCAAATTGGGGTTAAGTGACTTGCCCAAGGTCACATGGCTAGAAAGTGTCAAGTGTCTGAGGTCCCATTTGAACTCAGGTCCTCCTGACTCCAGGGCCAGTGCTCTATTCACTGTGCCACCTAGCTACCCCCCACCCTTATTATATCTCTTAAGATGCTAGCATTCAAAGCTGCTCTACTATTTGCAGGCTAAATAAAATTGAAGGTGTTGACAGAAACTTTGCCTCTTCAGAAAATTATTTGCTTGCTTAACAGAAAAACACTTACATTGACTTCTGCTAAACTATTTATTTAAAAAGCTACAAACATTTAAAGATAAAATAGAAATAGGCTTGGTCTATGCTGCTAAAACAAATGTGGAAATAAGACTGCTACATTTAAAAAAAAAAGGTTTTTACCTGAAATATCCGGATAGGCTATCTCAATATCTTAATTATCATATAGTAGCGTAGATCTTCTCTTTGCTTTAGTTGGGAGAGAAATGTGCAAAAAAAGGAAAGTGTATTTGAAAAATCAAAATGTATGAATATTTAGCCAGAACTTACGAAAACATTTATGTATTCTGTTATCTGTAAGGAGACTGAAGAGAAATGTAGTTTTTTTTCCCCCAAGATGGAAGAACTAAAGATTATAGAGGTCAAACACCTGGAATCGCAGCTCCTATCTCCTTTGCAAGGGAAGGACAATGCTAACCTAAATTGAATATAATCATGAGCAGTCTGGAGCCTGGTCCGGCTCTTGACACACTTTAAGGAATGATCTACTTGGATAGAATTTACTTCCCCTTTAGGATCTGATTATTCTCCCTTCACTTCCTCCCTACTCCTCTGTCTTACCACTATCTGACAAACTGGCACTGTGTATTCTAGAGGGTTTCCTGTTCTCTTGTATTTTGTTACTTGCTCTCTGTACTTTTATAATGAGTTTGTCTCTAGATAAATATAAGCTAATTTTATTACATTCTGAGCAAATGTTTGCTATAAATGAATGGAACACAGTATGGAAGACAAAGGGACCAGAGGTATGGGAAAATGTAATTGGGAAATAATTAACAAAGAAAATAAAAATACAATAGAATATTGATAATGTTGTGTAGTTTTCTAATTGATTAAGTGGCAATGAGGATCCTGATGTATATGGTTCAGTGGCCCCAGTTTCTATTTGAATTTGGCACCAATACCTTAGACTTATACCAATAACGCTAGATGTCATCTATATTGAGATCCTCTTCCTCCTCTCCTATCTGTCTCTGTCTCTTTGTCTGCCTTCCCCCCTTCTCCCTCAGTATCCCCCACCCCTTGGAGGGTTCCATGCATAAACAAGAACTATGTGTTTGTATGAATACATTTCAAAAGAAATTTTATTTTAAAACGCATATAAAACTTTGATCACCTCAGTAATAGTTAAGGAGAATAAGGAATTGGTCTCATGGGTCCATTTTTATCCTCCCTTTCCCTATAGTAAGAATAGTGAAAATCAGTCTATTCCCCAGGCTCCCACCTCCCCATTTCCCCTTCCTACCCACTACTCTATAGAAGACACACATTCGGGATGCAGTAAATATGGGCTTATCTTTACCTGGAGACAAAAGACATTTTAAAGGTACAGATAGCAAATAAATGAAGTTGCAAAAAAGTAGCTATTTGGGGGCAAGGAAGGAAGGAATCATCTCTGCCCATCCTTCAATCTTTCCTTCAAATTGGGGGAAAAAGTAAATTTACTAATAACCCCAACTGCCAATATGGGATGGGATAAGGAAGAGGAAAATAGAACACATAGACATTACATCCCATCCCATCCCATCTTTCCAGTATAACCAAGAGGGAAAAAGAAAAATAATACTTCTATCTGTCTTTTTGAAACATGCTGAGGTGGAGGCTAAAGATAATTCTCTGATTTTGTCTACTTTTTTGTTTAAAAAAATAAGTAGTCAATAACTGGAAAACCTCTTATTAAAATATGCTGTTTACAAATACAAATTTTAAGGTAACAGAAAAAGCCCTGGATTTAGAGTAAGGGGCCTGGTTTCCCTACTAGTTTTTGTTTGGCAAAGTTAAGAGGAAGACTGGGGGGAGGAGGAGGGGAGAAAACAGGTATTATAAATTATGAGATGTAGTTAGATCATTTTATGGATGAAGATACTGAAACCAATCATAAAATAAGGCCAAGATTACATAGGCAGTGGCAGAACTAAGGCCCAGTTCTGAGAGAGGGCATGCATAGAACACTAGACCTGGGTTCAAACTCCCTTCAGACCTTATTAGTTATGTGACTAGGGAAGTCACATAACTAATTAGAGAGGTTCAGAACCTCTCTATGCCTCAGTTTCTTCATCTGCAAAATGAGGAGGGACTAGATAACCTCCAATGTCCCTTCTAGTTCTAAAATATAAGATCCCTGACTCCAAATCCAAACATCTTTCCATTAAAGTCGCTTGTGGTGTTTTTCAGGTACAATTCTAGTTCTGTCCAATGCCAGGTCAGGTCTGTGTGGGTTAGGACCGTGAGGGAAAGGAATGCACTGCCCTAGGCCATAGATTTGGGGTTGTAAAGAGCTGCTCTACCGGCTTTCCCAGGGGCGCCCCATAAAGTGATTCCTAACACTCCTTGTTCTAGGAAGGTAAAGTGTTTCTGGGGGGAAGACGGTGTCCTCTGGAGTCACTCACCTATCAGCCGTTTCACCTCTGAGGTGTGACCAAGAAAAGAAAAGGTACACAGTCAACCACCCCTTATGCGGGGATTGTAACTCCGTTACTCAGAAACGCCCCCCCCCTCCCCGTCCTTAGGGTTGAGACGCACCTACTTCACCCAGTCTCCCCCGTTGTGATCACAGGCTTTGCGGGGCATTCAACTGCCAGCCTCGCGCAACACTCAAGGGGAGCCGATTGGTTAAAGGAGAAAGGAGGGTGGAGGGGGCGGGGCGAACACTCAGACCGTGGAAAGTTGCCATGGTAGCAAAGGAAGCCCCCCCCCCAACTGAGAAATACAAGGAAAAGTAATGGGATGAATAAGGATGTAAATGAGGAGCAAAGTTTAGTAGTTTCCTCTAGCCACCAGCACTAGCAATACAGTATCTTGTAGAAACTGTTGTATCTCAACCAGTGGGTTGTTATTATTTGTTACCTTCACAATATTTCTTGTATCAGTCTTTTGCTTGTATCTTCACAAATCTGAACCAATGGATTTTATTATTTATCTTCACAATGTCTCTTCTATCAGTCATATCCCTAATTCAAGTCCTCTCACCTGGCTTATTATAATACACCTCCCTACCCCCATCCCCATTCAATCTCTTTTTCCCATCTGTCTTCCATATAACTGCCCAAATTTCTTCCTAAAATATAGTCTGATTACAATGTCATTTTCCTTCTCTAGAATAGGATATAAAGCCTTCAAAGTATAGCCACAAAATGTTCCAGCAAAAATGCTATTTTTTTGTAATTACTTGATGTTTTCCAGTTTAGTCTTATATTTCTAGTCTCCACACTTTAGATAGGATGTTTCTTAATATCTGGAAAGCATTTCTTCCGTTCCCTCTTAGAATGCTTAGTTTCAGGGTGCTGCTCAGCACACTGCCTTCTATAGAAATACTTCCATGATGCAAGGTGGTTAGTGCTTTCTCCCTTATTAAACAAGAATCCCAGAGAGGAGTATCCATTCACTACACAATTTCATTAACAAAAGAAAGAACAACAATGAATTGGGCATAAAACTTTAAAAAAAATCTAGAAAGATAGTAAATAAAAAGCTGTAACTAAATAGAAAATAGATATTTTGAAAATCAAAGAAGAGATGAACAAACCTCAAAGAAAAAATTGATAAATAAAATTGGGAGATGAATTTTGGTGGAAAAAATAATAAAATGAAATATCAATTAAGATGATTTAAGAAGAGAAAAGAAAATCAAATTACCTATATCATAAATGAAAAAAAGAACTCAATAAATGAAAAAATATTAAGGGAATATTAAAAAGATTTTATCTAATTAAATGCCAACAAAATGATAGCTTAAATTAAATGGTGGTTACAAAAAATAAAACACCCAGATTAACAGAACAGAACAAGGAAAATAGAATTACATTGAATTTGACTGGGAAATAAGTAGGGATAGAGAGGAATAAATTTAAATAACCCAATTTCAGAAACATGTTAGGAAATCCCAAAGGAAAAAAATCAAACCACATAGTGAAATTCTATCTATACAAGTGAATTCTGTTAAATATTCAAAGAATAATCTAATATTACATTTAATAATCTAATATTTGTAAAAACCATAAAAGGAATCACAACAAATTCCTTCTGAGAAAAAAATGTTATTTATATCTAAATGAAGGAGATATAAAATAAAGAAAACTAGAGACCACCATCTCTAATGTATATTTATTCAAAATTACTTAATAAAATGTAATAGTAGTGAACATCACAATGGAGGCATAGTTAACCACATCCACTACTTTGTTCCTTCTAGAAAGGGGCAGAACTAAATCTTCAGCAAGTCTTACTAATTTCCTCCCAGTGGAGTGATTCAGGGTATGACTTCTTTGGTTAATACCCTCCCTTCAGTCTTCTCTTTCAGATAAAAGGCTGGAGATTTGATGAGTCCCACCCCATGACAACAATTAGCTCTCTTCTAGCCTGGGACAACATAATGAGCCTCAAGTTCCAGTGGTGCATCTCTCTTATATTTTATGGGGTTTACATCAGACAAAACATTACTGTTGTTTGTCCTTTGTTTTCAAAGGGAACCAATGACATCATGGAATGAGGTCTGGACTCCTATGGATTGGATTTAATTGAGGTAGAGTTTGCAAAAAGTCATGAGCCTCTCTTCCTCTTCCAGAGTCATTCAAGTCCAGCATCAAGCTGATTGGTCATGGTTCAGGATGCAGCAGATGACCTTAGAGTCTTCAATATCTGACCATGCTGTACCTGCTTTAGTCACCTTCATGGTGGTTGGAACAAATTGTTCTCATCCATCCACATGCTTGGGGTAGATACCCCCTAACTGAACAAGGGATTAGAGGTAACTATTCAACTCATGTAGCTCCAGCTTTTCCACTCAGCTGTTCTCTTAAAGACTGTATGTGAATCTTTTTCAAAAGTACTAGGCATAAATCCAATCCACCTTTTGACTTAAAGATGATTATAATCCAAATCACTCTTAGAGCTGAATGGGAATGCTCGTAACTCTAAGTTCCAAATCCAAAATGTTAGTCAGTTCTCAAATCTTTACTATAAAAATAGTAGCAAAAAATTTATGTCAGCAGTTCCAGTTTGGTTCAACATTAGGAAAACAACAAAGTCATATCAATAATAACAGAAAAGCTTTTCCAATAAGATTGAGGGTGAAGCAAGAATTTCATTATCAGCAATCCAAATCAAAAAAAGGGATGAGAATATGTGTAGAATTGACCAGGGAAAGAAGACTTTAGTGGATCACAGAGTAAGTGAGTAATTATCATATTACTCATATGTGAGTAATTTGTTTTTTGAAAGGAAAGAAAAACTTTTGTATAAAGATAAAGGATTAGATCAATATATGAAGGACATAAAGTTCTGCTCCTTTTAAATGTGAATTGGTTTACTGATTGGGGGAGAAAAAGAATGGACAAAATGCATGAAAAACTAATAAAATCCATGGGTGAAGTACATGTTTCCCACTAAAATATGTGGAGAACCTTATGAGAAGAACTTGATAGAGAACTATTCCCTCAGATGAATAGACTAAGACGAGTTTACAATCTAATGTACTGGAGTTCATGAGTTTTTCCTTATAAAAGAAAGATATATCACTGATCACCCATAGACAAGTCATTGGATACAGAGAAAAACCAAGAAAGAGCAGAAGAGTTAAGAACATAGAAGGAAAGAAATGCCAGTGGATGCTATCAAATGACAGGAAAGTATATAAAAATATATAAGTATATAAAAATACAGTGCTGTATTTAGGATTCAGCTAAGAAGAGAGGTACTGCTTTGCAGATTTGCTATAGAAAAGCATGGAAGTCTGTTGGTGTGGGAGAGATGAACCTTTGGTGCAATAGATAAAGTGCCAGGTCTGGAGTCAGGAAGACTTGAATTCAAATCTGGCCTCAGACACTTATTAGTTATATGATCACGTACAAGTCACTTAACCAAGTTTATCTCAGTTTCCTCATCTGTATGGCAAACCATTCCAGTATCTTTGCCAGAAAACCCCAAATAGGGTCATGAAGAGTTGGCCATGAGTAAAATGACTGAATAACAACAAAAGCTTCTCAGAGATGCCTGTCGCTCTCTGTTGCACTTCTCTTATTTGATAAGGAAAAACAGAGGGGGAAGAAAGGCTTTGCTGCAGCTTTGCTATTAGTTGTATATACTGAGAGCTGATTGAGGAATTTTACTGTGAGCTCAGGTTTTACTGTAACAAGACCCTAAGAATTGATGTATAATTCAGTCAAGTGAGTTCTCTGGGTTTGTCTATATTTCTCAGAGAGTTAATTTGTGAAGTTTTGAAGTTCTTTGGTTTAAGGAAATTGTGCCCTTTTAAAGGTGATTGTGAGTTGTAATGCCATGCACTAGCAGATTCCCAAAAGAATGCTACTGTGAACAGCTTTTAAGATTCTGATTACACAGTACAGTGAACACTCCATCTACTCCATTACAAATCAAGGCAAACATTCGCAACAAATCACAATATAATATTCACAACATTACATCTTATCACAGAAAATCACAATATAGTGTTCACAACAGCTTAATACTAGAATGACCACATAGTTTTCACTACAGTGGCCACAGTATTTAGAACAAAGAATAAA
>CM053593.1:197309556-197342809 GCA_028646575.1 Pseudocheirus occidentalis | reverse complement strand
CTTCTCCTAACCACCCTGGGGCCAGGCCTCAGTTCTGGGCTGGGCTGGCTTCGGCTCCCAGCCTGCTGCGATGAGCCCCTCCCTGTTCAGCCCCTTCCTGTTAAGGTGTGAATTACTCCCAAGGAGTTAACTGGAAGTAAGGAGCTAAGCCTTTGAGGTGCTATAGAAAGAGGCATGGAAGATCTTCTGATTTCATTAACATTACAGGTGGTATTAATGGCTACCCCCAACATAGTATGGAGGACTGGGATTCATGCAAAGACAGTATTCAGGGGCTAAGTCAGGACAGGATGAATTTACCATGCTGTAAATGGCTTGAAGGAGCTCCACGACAGAAGGGCTAGGGGATGTCTGGCTAGCAATAAAGCCACCCTCAGGGGTAAGAGCAAGTGGGCTCTTTGTAGGTTGAGGGTTAGGACTGGGGGTTCAGAGTTTAGGGTATGGTGCCACACAGGGGGACAGATAGGGAACCCAATAGACCCATTAGAACTGAAGTGGCGTGGCAAGAGATAGTCAAGAACAACCCTTTGGTGGGATGGAACAAGAACTGACTCTGAGGGCCGATGTAAGTGGTTTGAGCACCTACTTGGACGCCCCAGGTACAAAGGGTGAGCCAAAAAGGGGTTGGTTGGTTCTAATATAAAGATGGAGATGTATTTAAGGTTTTCTCCCCTCTGCAGACTAATATGAGGTTCCCCACCTGGGAGCACAGTGTCAGAGCAAGCTGGGGTGCCTAGTGAGAGGGAGGCACAAGGACTCCCTGAGCAATAGAATGGGCTGGACAGGCAGCTAGATTCTGCCTGCACATCCCAGGCACCAGGGCAGAGTTCGATTGTCAGGGGAGTTAGGTAATGACATTCCTGAGGGCTGATACAGCTGAGGTCCAAGGTAAAGTAACATCCTGCTGCTGTGGTCTGAGGGATAGTCCAAGGGATTTGAGTAACCTGCTGGGGTAGTCCCTGGTATAGTGGTGTGAATAAAGGGTCCAGGTGGCCAGGGGGGCCAGGGCATGTGGGTTTGGGGCATCAAGGGCCCCACAACAGAGAAGACAGAAGATTAAGAAGGGAGTTGGCAGGTAAGTCTTAGCTTTAAAGGGTCCTCATGTACTTCTGTTTTCCATTCTGAGGTGACAGCAGGCTTCACTCTGGTATAATGGAGCCAAGTGGGAGTAGAGTCCACTTTGACGGCAGTGGGTGTAGTGAGGATCATGATGTGCTGCCCTTCCACCTCAGCTCCAGACCCAAAGAGGTGAATTTCTTTACTGGCACAGAGTCTCCAGGTTGGAAGTGATGTGCTGAGGCTGAGCTTGGGACAGGGAGGGAGGCGCACACTGAGGGTAGGAGTCCTTTTTGAGTTGCCTGCAGGTCCTATAGGGATTTGATGAGGAAAGACAGTGATTTCAGCATTTAGGTCTTCCCAGATTAGGGAAAGAATGGGTAGTGGTGTACCAAATATAATTTAAAATGGGGTCAGTCCTAATTTATTGGGGGTACACCTGCTTCTGAGCAAGGCTAGTGGCAGAAGGGTGACCCAGGGCTCCTTTTTTGGCTACAAATATGTAGCTACAAATATTTTGGCTACAAATGCTATCAGCAGTTCTCAACCTGTGGGTTATGCTCAATTTGTAACAATGAAAACACATCCTGTATGTCAGATATTTACATTACATTAGTAGCAAAATTACAGTTATGAAGTAGCAGTGAAAATAATTTTATGGTTGGGGGTCACCACAATATGAGGAACTGTATTAAAGGGTCATGGCATTAAGAAGGTTGAGAACCACTGTCCTGGTCCATTATCTGACCCAGTTCCCATGGGGATGATGAACCAAGGGACAATTTCATTAAGGAGTTTTTTGCTACTATTAGGGCTGTTTCATTTTTCACAGGGAATGCCTCCACCCAGCCAGAGAATGTATCAACTAATACTAGGAGGTATTTGTAACCCTTTGCAGATGGTTTTACTTCAGCGAAGTCGACCTCCTAGTGCTCTCCTCTTACTCTAACCCCCACAGATCATATTTTTCCCTGTTTCACATTCACCTGTGCACATGTCTCACAGCAGCTCATGATGCTAGACAGGTGCTCATTTAGAGGGGAATATGGTACTTCTCTCTCAGGAGGAAACTGAGTTTCTTTTCTCCTAGATGGGTTGTCCTGGTGTAGGAGCTGTATCTGATCCCTCCCAAGGGATCACACTAGAAAGTGATCCCTGGGGAGCATCCACTAACCCAACTCCTCTTTCTCCCCTTTTAATTTTCTGGCAAAGGAACCCTCCCACTCAGAGTAGGAAGGGGAGAAGGGAGCAGACAGTTGGGGCAAGGAATGAGACAGGGGCCTGTTGAGAGGCAAGGTCAGCTGCACATTTACCAACCACCTCAGGGGTGTCTCCTAGTTGATGAGCCAGGCAATGAGTAATGGAGATGTGGGAGGGGAGCCAAATGGAGTGGAGGAGATAGGATTTCATCCTGGTTCTTAATAGCTTTGCCAGCAGCTGTCAGGAGGCCGTGTTCAGGGTAGATGGTGGCATGGACCTGGGCGGTGGCAAAGGCATAGTGACTATTTGTGTAGATGTTAGCTGACTTCCCCTCCACCAGGTTTAGGGCCTGGGCAAGGGCAACAAGCTTAGCACATTGGACGGAGGAGCCGGGAGGGAGGGGGGGAGGACCACAGGACTGTAAGGGCCCAGGAATAGACCACTGCTGCACCAGCCCTGCATCCACAAAACTGCTGCCATCAGTAAAGAGGATCAGGTCAGGGTTCTGCAAGGGTGTGAGATTGGGTCTTGCCACCTGGACTTGATCAATAATGTGAAGGCAGTCGTGGGTGGACAGTGAGGGAGGACAGGCTGGGTGCAGGGTCAGGGAGCAGAGTGGCAGTGTGAAAAGCAGAGGTTTTAGAAAAAGTCAGACACAGCTGATCCAAGAGGAGGGCCTGGTATTGGGTTAGTTGGGAGTTGGAGAGCCACTGAATAGGATCACTATGGAGGAGAGTCTCCACAGAATGGGGTGTGGAGATGGAAAGGCGCTGACCTAGAGAAAGCTTATCTGCTTCCTTAACAAGGAGGGTCATCGTGACAGCCCAGAGGCAAGGGGGCTAGCCAGCAGCAACAGAATCAAAGCATTTGGAGAAATAGGCAACAAGGCTGTACTAGGGGCCCAGGGTTTGGGTAAGGACCCCTTTAACCACCCCATGAGACTCAGCAACAAAAAGATGGAAAAGTCTGGTGATGTCAGGAAGGGCTAAGGTGGGTGCCGAGAGCAAGGTGGCCTTAAGGACATCAAAAGCCTTCTGTTCTGGGGAGGACCACAAAAGAGGTCTGGAGTTGGCAGTAGAAAGAGGTTTTGCAGTCTTAGCCAAAGCCAGGATCCAAAGCCAGCAACAACCTACCATACCCCAAAACTCCCAAACTTGTTTCTTTGTCTTCAGGACAGGTAAGTCTAGGATAGCTTGGATACCAGAAGGGGAAAGGATCTGAATGCCTCCTGAGAGAATGTAACTAAGATAGATGACCTGAGATGAACAGATTTGAGCTTTCTTAAAGGAAACTTGGTAAACCCAAAGACTGCAAGAAAGAAAGAAGGTCAGAGGTGGTAGGCAAGCAAGCATTTTGAGTAGGTGCTGTAAGGAGGAGGTCATCAACATACTGAATTAAAGAGCAGGAGGGGTGGGACTTGTGAAAGGGGAGAAGGTCCTTATGGAGGGCCTCATCGAAGAGAGTCGGGGAGTTCTTAAAGCCCTGGGGAAGATGTTTCCAGGTTAACTGGCCAGAGTACCCACCCTCTTGGTCCATCCAGGTGAAAGCAAAAAGGGGTTGACTGGTAGAGGCCAGGGGAATAGTGAAGAAAGCATCTTTGAGATCCAAGAAAGTGTAGACACAATGTGAAGGGGGAAGGAGGCTAAGGAGAGTATAGGGATTTGGAACAGTCAGGTGAATGGTCTCCACCTGCTTGTCACCTCCCACAGATCCTGAACGGGCCTAAGAGTTCCATGAGGCTTGGCAAGGTACTAGAAAACCTGCTTCCCACAGCCAGGAAATGTGAACTGCAATGCTTCAATGGGCCTCAGAAGACATGGGATATTGGCAGACTGAGACAGGGGAGGTGATGGTGAGGAGTTGCATGGCCATCAGAGGATGATGGCAGGCCAGGCCAGGGGGGTTGGTCTCTGTCCACACCTCAGGGTGGGATTCAAGGAGGTTTACCAACAAACAGGATGTGTTTGAGGGGGAGGTAGCTTCATGGAGTAGGAACTTGGAAGCTAGGGGAATGGTAACCAAGATAGAGGCCAGAGGCAGAGTATGTGGAGTAGAAATTGCCAGGGAAGCAAATGGGCCGGACTGAAGGAAATAGTAGCTTGGAGCTTTTGTAACAGGTCCCAGCCAAGGAGAGGGTAAGGGTAACTCAGGCATAACTAGGAATGAGTGGGTAATGGTTTTTCCGTTAAAAACACCTTTTCCCAAGTCCACTACCCTATCTGAGGTCCATGGGCAGGACAAGGTCTCCCAGGGACCCTTTGGATAGGGGAGGTCCTGGAAGAGAGGGAGCCAAGGGATTTAGTCAGGATAGAATGAGCGGCTCTGGTGTCTACCAGGAAGTTGAACTCATGACCTCTGACTTTTAAATAGACCTGGGGATCACAGGGGTCTAGGAAGAAAGTCCACAGGCCACATCAGTCACTGAGTGCTAAAACTTCTGGAGTGGGGCGGGGTTACTTCCAAGGCTTTTGAGGGGGGCACTCATTCTTCCTGTGGCCCAACTCTTTACAGTAGGCGCACTGGTCCTTCTCAAGAATGGGATGAGTAATGAGTGGTGTGGCACCTGCTCAAGGACCCTGTTTGGGAATCTGAAGTGCAGCCACAAGGACCCAGGCAAGTCACTTGTCAGTTTTATCAGAGGAGTTGTCCCTGGTGTCATAAACCTTTTGGGCAATCTCTACTAGCTGGGATATAACCATGCCTTCAAAACCCTCCTGTTTCTGAAGTTTCCTTTCAATGTCAGGGGTAGACTGGAAAAAGAAAGCAACATTTAAAACTCGGGCTTTCTCAGGGACCTCAGGGTCAATAGGGGTATAAGTCCTGTAGGCCTCATACGGACGCTCCAGGAAAGCCTTGGGGGATTCTTGGGGTCCTTGTTTAACTTTAAAACCTCTAGTCAGGTTAGTTGGTTTTTGAGCCATTGCTTTTAGGCCCTATAGGAGGTATTGGTGGTAGGTATCTAATGCTTCAGGGCCCCTAGAGGTATTAGGGTCCTGGGAGGGCTGAGAAGGAGGGAATACTCACTCAACCTCATCCCACCTTTCCTCCAATGTCCTGCTCCCAGGGCCCAACACAGCTTTTCTGGCTTCCTGTCTAATCCTGTCCTGCTCTTCAGTGGTGAATAGGGTTGTTAAGAGTCGTTGGCATGGGGTGATGTGTGTGGAAGACAGACTCAAGGAGGTTAATAAAAGCCTGAGATTTTTCTGAGGAAGAAGGATTTTGAGTTTTCCAACTGTAAATATCTGAAGTGG
Source organism: Pseudocheirus occidentalis (assembly GCA_028646575.1). Taxonomy (NCBI): domain Eukaryota; kingdom Metazoa; phylum Chordata; class Mammalia; order Diprotodontia; family Pseudocheiridae; genus Pseudocheirus; species Pseudocheirus occidentalis. The sequence continues at coordinate 197,337,302 of CM053593.1, read as the reverse complement.
AGAAAAGGACATACAACAGGAAGGGACTTCCTTCCAGGTTAGGGGCCTTCCTAATCGGAAGGATGGCTGAAGAGAAAGAGGGCTCTTCAGAGGGCTGATATCTTGCACTGGCACAGGTCTGTGGAGGGGTGAAATGGAACCTAGGGAGGTTGGAAGCCCTGAGGAGTCAGGAAAAGAGGTGGGAGGAGGGGATCCAGAGTTATAAGGTGGTGGGGGTTACTTCTCACTATGGTCCTGTAGGACTTTTGCAGGAGGTTTTTTAGAGGTGTCCAAGGGTCGCTGGGCCACAAGCATTTGGATACTTCTTTGCAAGGAGCAGTTCCTAAGCCAGGGTCATGAGGTCCAGCCAGACATCAGTATAGGAGAACTGATCTGAATGCCCTGGCTTGCCTGTTACCACCCACCACACTAATTGGATAGTTTGTTTATTGAAGCTTCCCTGTGGGTGCCAGCCCACCCTGAACATGGGCCATTCATTCATGCAATAAAGAATGAGTTTTCTCTTCTTCAAGGGGACTCCATAATCTGCCCCGTCCTGATAGGCTTCCTTAAAATTACTTAGTATACATCCCAGGGATGTTTTCAATGTTCTGGCTGAATCTCCCATGTTCTAGGACAAAAATACAGACAAACAGTATAGCCTTATAGACAAAAATGTCCTCCCAGTGGAAATCAGAGAAACTCTCTTGAAGATGCTCATCTGATAGCCACTGGAAGACTTGCTTTGAAGAATAAAAGCAGAGAGGTTTTAATTGAATGAGCTCTAAACAAAACCTTGTTAGCCCCAAATGGATAGAAGACATGGACAGACACCAATAGACCATAAACAAGCATAGACCCAATGTCTCAGGGCACCTGTGGGACTGGTGTATAGGTACACTAAGCTGTGTCCACCCCCAGATCACCACGAACCAGAAAACAGAAATGTATTCACCTCTGGAGGTCCTGAATCCACACAGGGTCGAATTAGGGGCAGGTCAGAGTCAGGAGGTGGGTGCGATCTTTCCCTCTTCGAGTCCTGGGGCCCTGGAATGTCTCAGGGGCCGGCTCACCTAGGGATCCAGGTGAGCAGACTCCCGTCTCCTGGGGCCAAGAGCTCCTCCTATTTGGGGATCTCCATGGCGACACAGGATACTGCAAATCTCGCTGGGGCCTCCAAAATGTTGTGCCAAATAACATGAGTGAGATATAAATTAAATGAGATATAACTTAAGTGACTATAAGTTGAAAGTGGACTTCATTAGCATGCAACTGCTTGGAGCAAGACTCAAATTGAACAACAGTGAACAGGGATAAGGCATCAGTATATAAAGGCAAAAACCACGCACCTAACAGTCAGGAATTATATAAGCAGGAATTTACAGAAGCCAAAATCGGCGATTGTTTAGTATACACTTTAACTTCGGTGCAAGAGAAACCTTGGCAGACTCTGCTGTCAATTTGTCTACTTCCATGAAGAAGGGGGAACAAGATGGCTGGTAAGGACAGAATGGGGAGAAGGGGAAGGGATCAGGGGAGCCAGAATGAGGCCAAGTACAATATCATGAAGATTTATCCATGGTTATACAGACAGGTTATGCCAGAATGGAACTTGAACCGATGTCTACTTGGCTTTGAGCTCAACTCTCATTCTTCTTTGAAATAGTAATGAAAGTGCCTCCAACTTGAATGAAGTAGCATAAACACACCAATGAACATTTTACAAGGAGGTATACTCTTAGAGAACTTGCCTGTGGTGATTTTGCAGGAGAGTGTTAAAATCATTTTCACTTGGGCAGTATGTTAATTCTTTTAAGCTCAAGCTCTAATGTTCTAATAGCTTTTCATTATCTCTAATTGGTTTTTCAACAATCAGAATCAACCCAGTTATTCCCAGTGGGATATATTTATTCATTTATATACAGGTTTTCACATATGAGACATCTTACTTTGATTGATTTTAATGTGCTTTTTCCCAAAACTTTCTAAGTAAAGAAAGATGGTATTGTTTCTGGTAAAAGAAAGATGGTATTGTGTTTCACAAGCACAAATCCTACAAATGAGGCCTAAGGGCTAGAAAATAGAAATTGACATCTCATCCCAGATGCAGAACTTAATAGGAGAAACACTGGCAGTTTTGATAGTGAAGCTGTAAAGAATCAGCACAATGTGGCCTAGGGAAAATATAAAGAGATTTTTTGTTCCAGCTGTAATTTGTGCATTCCAGCAGAGCCAGTACTTAAGCTCAGGACCTTGACAGAATGGTCTTTGTCAAAGTACTCCCATAGAAAATTTCAGGCTGTGGGTGTTACTACACAGGGAAGAAAATTGACTGTAGATGTCCTAGATGTTTCTTTCTGTGGTCAAACTATGCCAGGAATTCATAATTATGATTTTTGTAGAGAGGCATAGAAAAGGATTTCTTCAAAAAATAGTATTATTTTCCAATTAGATGCAGACCTAGGTAAATTGTGTTATAGGAGCTCAACATCACTTTTCTCTAGTAAGAACAATCCTTTGGGGACACTAAAAAGGGAAAAAAAAGATTCGTTTTTAGATTTGGGTCCTGACTTGCGCCAGCTGTTTTTTTTCTTTTTAGTGTTCCCAAATGTACATACTCGTATATACATTGTGCATATGTTTATGTGTAAATATATTTACATATTATGCATATATATTTATGTGTGTGTGTGTGTGTATCAGCAGATATAGTTCTTCATACTACCAGTCTACCACTGGCTAAATGAAAGAATAGTTTTCTGAAAATCCTATGAAGAATATAGCTAGAGTTGATCTTTACCTGTAGACACTGAAAAGCTGGCAGCATCACAGATCTCATCCATGTCTGCATACCCAGCCCTTTCCACCTTCCATTTTCTTTGATTTCATTCATGGAAGTGTTGTTGTTGTTGTTGTTGTTGTTGTTGTTGTTGTTGTTGTTGTTGTTGTTGTGTTCTTGAAGAAGACCATGACATCAGGGAATGATGACATGACTTGCAGTTTGACTAGGATTTGAGTGAAGGAGGGCTGTGCAAGGTCGCCAGCCTCACTTTCTCCTCTGGAACCATTTGAGTCCAGGGGCCTGTTATTCATCAGGATGACTGGAGGTGGTCCAGGATGCAATGGGAAACCCTGGTCCTTTTAGGCTAAAGTCTTTTCAAGTTCTCACTTTGAGTGAGGTAAAAACCCATTCAGTGAATAGGCCTCTTAAAGAATTGAGTCAAGGGATGTCCCCTTTAATAAAAAAAAAAGTCAAACTTGGAGGGGAAGACCCTCAGGGCTGCTGGCCAAAAGAGACTAGTTACACTCACTTTGTGCTGGGAGGGTAAGGACCTATTTTTGTCCAGTCTATGAGCTCCAGAGTGAATTGGGTTTGAGGCTTGGTCCTTCAAAGGACCAAGAAAGAAATGTAGCCAGTCAACCCCAAGTCAATTAAGCAGCTTTTGGCCAAAAAAATGTACCTTTTTTCTTTTGGGCAGAGCACCCTCAGGTGGAGACAATCTATGTTTTCCTTATTTGCACTATATTGATTTTTATTTGAGCAAAAGCTTTTATGTCTTCTATAATATCTTGTCTTTTGTTTCATTATAAAACTTTCTACTAACCACAGGTAGGAAAGATATTAATTTCCTCTACAGTAAGCTTCTGTACTCATTTACATTGAGAGCTTACATTTAAGTCTATTTCACTTATCCATCTTTATGTTTAAAAAAGCACCTAGTACCAAATAGTTTTGATAATTATCATTTTGTAAAATTAGATCTTGCAGTGATAACCTTTTTGTACTATTTATTCATTTAATAAATGTTTTTATATGCCTTCTATGTGCTAAGGGCTATTTTGCCAAAAAGAGGCAAAAACAAACAAACAGAAAACCACTCAGTTCCTTTCCTCAAAGACTGAGACAACATGTAAACACACACACACACATATATGCATATGCATATACATATACATATACATATACATATACATATACATATACATACATATCTATATGCAAGGTGAATAGGACACAATTACAAGTGGGAAAGAGAAGTTGGGAAAGGCTTCCTGTTGAAAGTGAGATTTTAGTTGAGACTTAAAGGAAGACAAGGAGGTAAGAGAAGAAGAGGGAGAGCATTTCAAGCATGAAGGACAGCCAGAAAAAACTACTTGGAACAGAAAGATGAAGTGTCCTGTTCATGGAATATCCAGAAGACCAATATCACAGGGTCAAAGAGTATGTTAGGTATAAGCAAACTGTAAAGACAGAAGGTAACTAGATTATGAAGGACTTTGAATGACAGTTAAGACATTTTGAATTTGCTCCTGGAGGAAATAGGAAGCCACTAGGATTTACTGAATGGGGGGGGGCTGACATGATCTGAACTTTGTTTTAGGAAAATGACAATATTGGCTACATGGAGAAAGGATTAAAATGAAAAGACAGGCAGAGCCATCAGCACATTATTACAGTCATCAAGGTATGAGATGATGAGGGTCTGCTCTAGAGTAATGAGTATCAGAGGAGAGAAGGAGACATTGAAGACAGGCCTAGGCAGCAGCTTGGATGGAGATGTGATGGGGTGAGAAATAGTGAGTAATCCAGGAGAACTCCTAGGTTGTGAGCCTAAGGGATTGAGAGGGTGGTGCTTCCCCCTAAAGTGTTAGGGAAGGTAGGAAGGATGGAAAATTTAGGGGGAAAGGTAATGAGTTCTTTTTTGGACACATTGAGTTTAAGGTATCTACTTTATATCCAATTTGAGATGTCTAAAAGGCAATTAGATATATGAGATTGAAGATCAACAGAGAGTGTAGGGTAGGAAAAGTTGATTTGAGAATCACCAGCAAGATGGTAACAAAATCCATGTGAAGTGATGAGATCTCCAAGTGAAGTAGTATAGAGGGAGAAGAGTAGAGGACCCAGGATACAACCTTGAGGGCATGATCTGGAGGAGGATCCATTAAAGGAGCCAGAGAAAGAACAGTCATATAGGTAGGAGGAAAACCAGTAGAGAGTAGCAAGAAGGAGAGAGTGATCCACAGTGTCAAAGGCTGCAGAAAGGTCAGGGAGAAGAAAGATTAAGGAAAGGCCATTGAATTTGGCAAGTAGAACATCATTAGTAATTTTGGAGAGAGCAGTTTTGGTGGAATGATAAGATTTGGAAGTCAGATTGTAAGGGGTTAAGAAAAGAGTGAGAGGACAGAAAGTGGAGACATCTATTGTCAGTCTTTTCTAGCAATTTAGTTATAAAGGGCAGAAAAGAAATAGGCTGATAGGGATGGAACGGTCAAGTGAGGGTTGGGTTATTTTTTAGGATGGGGCAGACATGGGCATGTTTGTAAGCACTAGAAAATGAGTTAGTGGAGAGAGAGAAAGAGATTGAAAATAAATGAAAGAGTAGAGACCGCAGAGGAAACAATGTTAGAGGAGATGAGATTGAATCAGATCACTTGAAGAAGTAGAGGAGTTAACCTTGGAAAGGAATAAGGCCAATTCATCATATGAAACAAGGGTGAAGGAGAAGAAAGTGGCAGAAGACACTGGAGTGATAAGAGATGAAAAAGAAGAAAGAAGAGGAAGTTCACTATTAATGGTCTCAACTTTTTCTATAAAATATGAGGTGAGGTTCTCAATGGGTTGTGTGGAAAGAGGGAACCATAGAAGGTTTGAGGAGGGACAAGAAGGTTTGGTTACAAAAAGTCTGCTATGGGAAGTGGGATAGTGAGTTGATAAAGGAAGTATAATAGTATTGCCCAACAATAGTGAGGTTATATTGAGATTAAGAAGACACATTTGTAGTGGACCTACAGTTGCCTATTTTTCTCAACCTTTGTTTAGCAGCACATGTGTAGGTTGGAAGGCAACAAATGGTAAGAATGATTCAAGGCTGAGGCTGGCTGGGCATAATGGGTATTATGATAATGGGTCTAGGAATTCAAGAAAGGAGGACAGTATATAGTTGAACTGGTTGATCAAAGAGTCAAGTTAGGGAGAAGAGAAGAGTGACAGGGGAAGTAGTCTTGGAGAGAATTGAGGAGTCAAGGGATTGGAGGAGTCATGGTGAGGATGAAGAGTAGGGTTACATAAGGGAAGGCAGAGGAAGAAGTGAAAAGTCAATAGATTATGGTTGGATAAAGGGATTTCAGAATTCTTGAAAATGGAAGTAGTACATTTGTGGATAATGGTAAGATTGAAGGTATGGCCATTTTTGGGTGTAGCTAAGGTGGAGTGGAGGAGTTAACTCCAGTTATGGGAGGTTAAGAGATTAAAAAACTAAGTTATTGGAGTATTTGAAGGAAAGTCAATTTGAGGGTATATTGAAGTCACTAAGAATGAGCACAGGAATTGGGGAGAAAAAAAAGTAGAGAGGGAAAGTGGGAAGCTAGATATCAAATTCATTGAGTAAGAAGAGTATCTGGGAATATATAAACAACAACTACCAGGATTTTTATTGGGTAGTAGATATGAATATGAAGGAAGACAGATTACTGGGTGAAGGAAGAGGGAGAAAACCTGGAAATGGCAATAGAGAGCAATGAGTATTCCAATTCCTCCCTGAGCAGTGAGCTGAGGAGAATGATTGAAGATACAGCAGGTAATGGAAAGGGTAACCAGGGAGGTTGTGTCATCAGGGAGAATCCAGGTTTCAATAAGAGAGATTAGGTGAAAGGAATGAGAAACAAATAGATCTAAGATGAAGGAAAATTTCTTACCAATGGAACCGGCATTCCAGAGGGCACAGTGGAGTTAGAATGAAACTTTGGGGTAGGAGGGTTGAAGGGGATGGAAATAACCAAAGTTCTTGAGAGACACCTTGAGAGTATCCTTGCATTCTTCTGATCACCACGTGAACCTTTACTCTGGGTGATATCTCCATAAAATAGTCTTTTTGGCAAGCATACATTTTGCATTTGAACAACATGGCCAGCCCATCAGAGTTGTGCTCTCTGAAGCAGACTTTGAATGCTTGGCAGTTTAGTCTGTGTAAGGACCTCAGTGTCTAGTACCTAATCCTGCCAGGTGATCTTCAGAATCTTCCTAAGACAATTCAAATGGAAGCAATTTTATTTCCTGGCATGGTACTAGTAGACTTTCCAGATTTCACAGGCATACAACAATGAAGTCAGCACAACTGCTCTGTAGACCTTCAGTTTGGTAGTCAGTTTAATACCTCTTCTCTCCCATATTTTGCTTTGTAGCCTCCCAAATACTGAGTTAGCTCTGAAAATGCATGCATCAAACTCATTATCAATGTATACATCCCTGGAAAGTACACTGGCAAGATAAGAAACTTATCCACAGCATTCAAAACTTCTCCATTTGCTGTAACCAATGGTTCCATGTATGGATAGTGTGGTGGTAGTTGATGGAGCACCTGTGTTTTCTTAGTGTTAATAGTTAGGCCAAAATTAGCACAAGCAGCAGAGAATTGATACATACTTTGTTGCATCTCAGCTTCAGAGACTGCATGGAGTGCACAATCATCTACAGACAGAAAATCATGCACCATCACTCCCCCTACTTTGGTTTTGGCTTGTAGCCTTTTCAAATTGACCATTTACCATGGTCACTCTCAAGAATTTACCATCAGTGTGGTCATTGACCTTGACGCTGTGTTCATCCTCATTGAAAGCATTTGACAACATGCCTGAAAATATCATTGTAAAAAGCATAGGAGCAAGTACACAGTCTTGTTTCACTCCACTGGGGCCTGGGAAGGCACTAGGGCATTGTCCATTATCTAGAACCTGGGCAAGCATGCTGTCATGAAATAGGCATACTATGCTGATGAACTTCTCCTGGCAACCATATTTTGACATAATTTTCCATAAGTCATGAGGACTAACAGTATCAAAGGCTTTGGTCAGATCTACAAATGTTGTGTACAGACTTCTGTTCTATTCCTGGCATTTCTCCTGGAGTTGTTGGGCAGCAAACACCGTATCAACTGTTCCTCAGTCCTTTCTGAAGCCACACTGTTTCTCAGGTAGATGGCCATCTTCCAGGTGAAGGCTTAGCTTATTAAAGAGAACTCTGCCAGCAATGACTAAGAGAGAGACCCTGAAGAAATTGCTCTGGTTCCTACAATTTCTGCAAATGGAGACTGAGAAATTGGCAACATAATATTTGAAGCAATGAAAAAGGTTGGACAAAAGGGTGTCATCACAGTAAAGGATGGAAAAACATTAGATGATGAATTGGAAATTATTGAAGGCATGAATATGACAGATTATATCTCTCTGTATTTTATTAATACAGCTAATGGTCAGAAATGTGAATTCCAGTATGCCTATGTTCTCTTAAGTAGAAAAAAAGATCTCTAATGTGCAGTCTATTGTACCTGACTTTGAAATTGCAAATGCTCACCATAAACCTTTAGTCATAATTGCTTAAGATGTCAGTGGAGAAGCACTAAGTACACTAGTTTTGAACAGGCTAAAAGTTGGGCTACAGGTCATTTCAGTAAAAGTTTCAGGATTTGGTGACAACAGGAAGAACCAGCTTAAGGATATGGCTATTGCTACTGGTGTTTGGAGTGCAGTGTGCAGTGCTTGGAGAAGAGGGATTGACTGAATCTTGAAGATATTCAAGCTCATGACTTTGGAAAAGTTGGAGAGATCATTGTGACAAAAGTGATGTCATGCTTTTGAAAGGAAAGGGTGAAAAATCTCAAATTGATAAATGTGTTCAAGAAATCATTGAACAAGTAGACATTACTACTAGTGACTATGAAAAAGAAAAGTTAAATGAACATTTGGCCAAACTTTCTGATGGAGTGGCTGTAATAAAGGTTGGTAGAATAAATGATGTAGAAATGAATGAAAAGAAAGACTGGGTTACTGATGCACTTAATGTGACATGTGCTGCTGTTGAAGAAGGCATAGTTCTGGGAGGTGGCTGTGCATTGCTTCAATGCATTCCTGCCTTAGAAACATTAACTCTGGATAATGAAGATTCAAAAATTGGGATAGAAATAATTATGAAGTCGTCAAAAATCCCTGCAATGACCATTGCTAAGAATATGGGTATTGAAGGCTCATTGATAGTTGAGAAAATTTTTCAAAGCTCCTCAGAGATAGATTGGTTATGATGCCATGCTTGGAGATTTCATGGATATGGTTGAAAAAGAAATAACTGACCCGACTAACATTGTAAGAACTGATTTGTTGGAAGCTGCTGCTATAGCTTCTCTGTTAACTATAGCAGAAATTGTTTTTACTGAAATTCCTAAAGAAGAGAGAGAACCTGCCATGTGAGGAATGGGTGGCATGGGCAGAGGCATGTGAGGTGGCATGTTCTAATTTCCTAAAATAATGCTCTATCATGATTTGTGATGCAAGCATGACTGTATCAATAATGCAATATTCACAACACCCAGGGTGGTTATGAATATGCTGGTATAGTTATGAATCACAAAATGTAGCAAACTCTCCACATGGAGGGCAGAACCAAGGTCTTTATTCAGAAACCAGAACACCAAGTCCCCAAACCAGAAGGACAAGTCCCAGAACCAGAAAGCCAAAGTCATTATAGTGGTCACGAAGTTGATACACAGAGTTAATGCAGTGAACACCCACATTCCCAAGTCTTCACAAATAGAACAGGCTCCCTCAAGCAGGGATCCCTCTCAGACTCATGATAGTTCCTCAGCCTGGTCCTTGAAAGTTCTCAGTGAATGCTGCAGAAGGAGAATCTCAGCAAAAGGTGCAGTCTCCAGGTGGTGACTGAGAGAAAATCTGACAGACCTGCTGGTTCTCTTTCTTATATACCATATAGCTCCTCCCTGTTCTGCCCCTTCCTGTTAAGGTGTTAACTACTCCCAAGGAGTTAATTTGAAGTAAGGAGCTAAGTGCCTTCACTAGGTGCCAATAGAAAGGGGCATGGAAGATCTTCTGATTTTATTAACATTACAATGACTCAAGGCAATGTTCTGCTAACTTCAAAGGAGTCAGTTGGAGAAAGGACTGAAGTAAAGGCTCATGTTGGAGAAAATCACTATACCCATTAATTACTGGTTTCAGTTGACAAAATATGTAATGGTTTACTGGGTCGTTATCCATGATAAAGATAATTTATTTTGTATTTTTTGTATAAAGACAACTGTACATTCCTAATACTGGGTGCAAGATCCACGTACTGAAGTTCTGCTTTCAACTTGAACCATCTGAGGCATTTTTACTATTATTCTGTTACATCAGAATTTTAGTATTTGCCATCACTAGAAGGAAAGTTCAGAAGCAGCCTTTCTATGCAGATGAAGATTAATTAAAATTGTGTTCAAAGTAGAGAAATATTCAATTATGTGATGACCTTTGTATAATAAAATTGTTTAAAGTTTAAAAAAAACGATGCAGATAAAGCACTATGTTCTGCATAAAGCATTTCCTAAATTTTCCAACTGCTTGGTTTGTTCTTTTCAAACTACTGTGTATTTAATTACTTTGTCTAATAATTTGTATTTAAGAACTTTATATTTATTATATTTATTTTGCATGTACTCATTTTCTCCCCCATTATAATGCAGCCTTCTTGTAAGTAGTATATATTCCTTATATTTGTATCCCAGTGCCTAGCATAGTGCCTACCACATAGTAGATCCCTAATAAGTACTTTTTGATTGATTTATATGAAAAATTTATATGATTTATATGAAAAATGCTACACTAGTCTAAAGATGAATGAAAATTTTTAAAATCACGTGTTACTTCATACCCATCAAACTGACAACGATGGAAATAATCAATATTGGAAAAGCATGGAAAGGCAGACAAATAAGCCTAATTATTCTGGAAAACAATTTAGGGTTATGTGGGAAAAGTTACTAAACTCACAACACTAGCTCTTCTAAACCTTTTTCCCCCTCCACAAATCTTTCATGGCCTCTTCTCCACCCATTCTATCACCCTGAAAAATGAGAACCTTACCTCATATTTCACTGAATGAGGTTATTTGTCAAGAACTCTGTGTTCTCCCTTCTTTCTCATCTCAAATCATTCAGATGCCTTCTTCTATGATTTCTTCCTTAATATGTCTCACACAAAGAGGTAATCTTTCTCCTTGTGAAGGCGAACCCTTTTACATATGCAAGTGATCTTACCCCATCCCACTTTTTCCAGTAGATTACACTCTCTGTCTTTCTCACTCTGTAACAACTGGCTGATTTTCTACTGCCTGCAAACATGTCCTTGTCAACCTCACTCTCCAAAAACCCTTATTTGATCCATTCATCTTCACTATCTAGCATCCTTTATTACTCCTCCCTTTCATAGCTAAACTCTTTGAGAAAAGCATCTATAATCAGTGTCTCCATTTCCTTTCCTTTCATTCTGTTCTTAATTTTATAGCTAGCTTTTAAATCCATCATTCAAGTGAAACTGCTCCCTTCAAATTCACCACTGCCTTCAACGGCAATATTATCTTGCAAGACCCGCAGTTTTGCGACCTGGGCGTTGTTCTCAACTCCTCACTAACTTTCATGCCCCCATGTCCAATCTATCCCCAAAGCCTGTAGATTTCACCCTTGTAACATCTCTTGAATAAGCCATTTTCTCTCTTCCAATACTACCAGGTTGATCTGGTACAGGACCCCATCACCTCATGCTTGGATTATTGCAATAGTTTGCTGGTGAGTCTTACTGTTTCAAGTCTCTTCATACTTCAATCCATCCTCCATTCAGGCATCAAACCGAAATTCTATCATGTCACACTCTACTCAAACTCGAAAGGTTCCCTATTGACTCTAGGATCAAATACAAAATGTTCTGTTTAGTTCAAATGTTCACATGCTCAGAGTCCAACATGACCTAGCACACATTCCTTTAAATCTTACACACCACTCCCTGAAATATACTTTCTGATCCAGTGACACCAGCCTCTTTGTTAATCCTTGAATGAGACATTCTATCACTTGGTTCCAGGTGTTGTCACTGGCTATTTCCCATGTCTGAAATGCTTTATCTACTCATCTGTGCCTACTGGCTTTTCTTGCTTTCTTTAAGACCCAACCCAAACGGCATTTTCTACAGATAGTGGAACCCAACCCCTCCTAATTTGAGCACTTCCTCTCTCTTAATTATTTCCTGCTTATTCTTTATATAGCTTGTTTTCACATATTTGTTTGTTCATTATCTTCCTTATTAGAATGTAAACTCCTTGAGGTCAGATGTCTTCTCTCCTTTTTTTTTAATACCTCCCACATGTAGCACAGAGAATGGAACATAGTTGGCACTTAATAAATATTTATTAAACTAACTGATAGACATTTCCTTGCTGATGCTGCAATCTTATCATTCTGTTGCAACAAAAGACATTACCTCTGCCTTTCCTCCATCTTGTGCAAAGAAGATGAAGATATAAAATACATTAAATTTAAAAGTTACATAAAACTTTAAAACTAGAGAAAGAAATAACAAAAGAATGTAGGGGGAATAGGCCTCCCTTAATGTAGGTTAAACAAAAATAACTAAACAAAGTAATATCATTATACAAAAAGATGAAAAATAATCACAATTCAGGGGTGGGGGATGGATTATAGACAATCATAGGAAAAGATAGACCTATCTTTCAAATATGAAATGGGATTTTAAAAATCCAATAAAATGTAAGAGTGACATGTAGGTTAAGATAGCAGTTCTCAACCTGTGGGCCGCGAACAAACACTTCCACAGGGGTCACCTAAGACTATCAGAAAACACATATTTCTGATGGTTTTAGGAACTGAGACACTGCTCCTCTGTCTCAAGGCAGAACTGTCCACATGCAGATACGTCCACATGTGAGTATTAAAGGGTCGCAGCATTAGGAAGCTTGAGAACCACTGGTTAAGAAAACAAAGCCCAATAATCTGTTACTTACAAGAAACTAGTCTAAAAAGCAATGACAGAGAATAAAACTGAGAACATATGGAAAAATTGACTATTCATTGAGTGAATTTGAAAAATCAGGAGTTATAATCATGATAAGAGACAAAGCAAAAGTAAATATTCACAATATAAAGAGATGAACAAACTACATTATAGTAAAAAGGAAAACTAACCAATATCAATATCAAACTTTCCTCCAAATACCATAGCATCTAAATTAATGAGTGCAAAATTGCAAGAAGACATATTAATACAATAATAAGTGACTTCAATGTCTTTTTCTCAGCTTAAAACAAATCTAACAGAAAGATAAATAAAAGAGGAAAATATAGAATTGAAAAAATTACTAGAGAAACTAAAGCTAAAAGATTTGTGGTATCTTCTGAATGTGACTACTAAAGAATATATGCATTTCTTAGCATTACATGGAAGTTTTACAAAAGGAATATTGAAAATAAATGTAAAAAGGTAGAAATAGCAAACAATAGACCATAACAATAAAAATAACTATTGGTTTGGAGAACACAAAAGACACACACTCAAATGAAGAGTTAATGAAATACTAAATAATGAGAGACAAAAAATGAAATATAGAGATAATAAATATGAGAATGAAAATGACAGTAGTGAAACAGCTAAAGCAATTCTTATCAGAAAAATTATATCCTTAAAAACAGAAATAACAAAACAGAAAAAGATAGAGTTAAAGGACTTATTTACAAATTTTATAAAATCAACAGATAAACTTTAAACAAGCACAAAAGAGGAGATATTAAACAATAGAAAGAGAAGTAGATAAACTGGAAACAAAATAAACATACACAAAATGATAAATCTAAAAGATAATTCTTTGAAATTATAAAGGAGGCAAAAATCCAAGAAAGTAACAAATTCATAAGGTAAAATTACAACAAAATCACTTTAATTACATTTAATGAAATAAAAGACGTTCAAACATTCCTGATGATAAGATCAGGAATAGAAAATCTGACATTCAAACAGAAGACACAAGAGAAGAACAAAAAGGTAAGCATGAAAAAGTAATCATAAGAGACTCAATAAAGTTAAGCCTTTTGTATTTATACATGGGAAGATGATACATGTAATTCCTAAGAACTTTATCATTTTTAGAGCAGTTAGAAGCAGTCTACATAGGCAGAGGACAGGAATCTGAATTGATTAGGTTGGGATTAATTTTTTTTAATGGAGTCAGAAAGAGGGATGTACTGGGAGAAGCAGAATGAGAGAAACTATCTCCCATAAAGGAAGCATGCAAAGAAGAGCTTTTAAACTGGAGGGGAAATGGGGGTGGTGGCAGACAATGCTTAAATCTCACTCATCAGAATTGGTTCAAGAGGGAAGAATAGACAGAAACACACATACACAAGCATTCAGTTGGGTATAGAAATCTCTCTTACCTAACAGGGAAATAGAAGAAAAACAAATGAAAAATGATGGGTGATAAAAAGGAGGGTAGACTCAGGGAAGCAGTGGTCAGAAGAAAGAGACAGGATAAAAAGAGAGAAAAATATGAACAGAAGAAAATAGGATAAAAGGAAATACACAGTCATCATAATCATAATTGTGAATGTGAATGGGAGGAGCTCACCCATAAACTGGAGGCAGATCACAGAATGGATTAGAAACCAGAATCCAACAATATGTTGTTGGAGACACAAGAGAAACACTTGAAACACAAATACACACACAAACACACACAGAGAATTAAAATAAGAGTTTGAAGCAGAATCTATTGTGCTTCAGCTGAAATAAAAGAGGGCAGGAGTAGCAATCATGACAAAGCTGAAGCAAAAATAGACCTAATTAGAAGAGATAATCAGTAAACTACATTTTGATAAAAGGTATCATAGACAATGAAGTAATATCAAATATTTTTACAGCAAGTTTCTCTGATAAAGACCCCTTTTCTCAAATATTTAGTGAACTAAACCAAATTTATAAAAAATAAGAGCCATTTCTCAATTTATACATTGTCAAGAGATATGAAGGAATGGTCTTAAGAAATCAAAACTATCCATAGTCCTATTTTTTAAAAAAAAGATTAAAGTCACTATTGATTAGAGAAATGCAAATTAAAACAACTCTTAGGAACAATTTCATATCTATCAGAAATGCCAAGTGCTAGAAAGGATGAGGAAAGATTTGAGTCTTTTCCCTTTTTATTTGATGTCTTTGAGATATGGGCCTAGTAATGATATCACTGAGCCAAAATTCATTTTAGTAAACTGTTGAACATAATTGCAATGTGCCTATTTTCCCATAGCCCTTCAAACATTTCAAATTTTCCTTTTTTTGTCAATTTTGCCAAACTGATTAGTGTGAAATAGAAACTGAATTGCTTTAATTTGCATTTTCCCAATTACTAACCTTTAAAAATTTTGTCATAAAACTGTTCAATTTTATCTTTTGTTTTTATTTCTCTTTCTTGTTTGGTCTTGATGTCTTCTATTAATAAAACTGAAAGGTAATTGTTTCTTTGCTCCTCATATTTATTTAACATGCCACCCTTTATATTTAAGTCATATACCCATTTGAAGCTTATCTTAGTAAATATGTAAGAGATATTGGTCTATATGTAATTTTTGTCATATTGCTCTCCAATTTTCCTTGCATTTTTCAAAGTTATTGCCCCAGTAACTGGAATCTTTGAGTTTATCAAACCCTAGACAACTGTATTTGTTGACTTCTATAGATTGTGTACCTAATGTGTTTCACTGATTGACTTTTCGACTTCTTAATAAGTACTAAATCATTTCAGTGGTGCTTATTGCTTTGTAATATAGTTTTAAATGTGGTTCTACTAGGCTCCCTTCCTTCCCACTTTAAAAAAATTATTTCCATTGAGATGCTTGTCTTTTATTGCTCCAGATTAATCTTGCTGTTTTTTCTAGTTCTATAGAACTAAAAAATCATTTGGTTGGTTGATTGATATGGCAGTAAATAAGCAAATTAATTTAGCTAATAAACATTTTGTAGTTTCATTCCTGTATGTGTCTTGGTAGATAGGCTCTCAAGCGTTTTAAATTCTCTAATTATTTTAAATGAAATTTATCATATCTATATTATATTTTATTGGTAACATACTGAAATGCTGGAGATTAATGAGGATTAATTTTATGTCTTGCAATTTTGCTAAAGTTATTGTTTCAATTAATTTTAGTTGGCCTTCTAGGATACAGCATCATATCATCTCAGAAAAGTTCGGATTCTATTTCCTCTTTGTTGATGCTTACTCTCTTACCTGAAAAATAATAGTGCTAACAGTGGACATTTTTGCTTTACCCGTCATCTTAATGGAAAGAACTATAGTTTATTCTTATTACATATAATGCTAACTCCTGGTGTTAGATAGATGCCACTTATCACATTAGGGATAGGTCCATTCAATCTTACATTTTCTAGTGTTTTAAAAAAGATGGGTGCTATATCTTGTCAAAAACTGTTTCTATATCTATTTATATGACCATATCATCCACTCAGTACTTTAGTTATCTGACTGATTGATGTAGTCCGTGTCAATATCTCAACATCTTCAATATCTCTCCCCTCTCATGGCAGTGACTGGGCAAGGTTGAAGATCATTGTAATTTGCAACAAATTCTAGAATGAGGTCAAAAGTGGGTGAACCAGCAGAGACCATAACACCAGCAAGGAAATTGCTTAGTTTGTCTAGTACACATGCTTGTGGGATGGGTAATATAGTTTCTTAGATCTTGGAAGTTAGGGTGATTGGGCGGGGGGAGATTTACTGAACGAGCATGTTAGGGATTAGATTTATCTATTATTAATTCAAAATGTTAATTCAAAATCTTCTTAGGCTTCTTGGTCTGTTTGCATAATCATAATCTACCTCTTGTGAATAATTATTTTTATTTTTCAGAGTTAAAAGAAACTGGAGAAGGAAATGAGAGAAAACGTCTATCTATATTGTTGGCTACTGACCTGAAAGTCCTGCTGTGTGCATTTTTGTATTTACTTGTTGTCTCTTGCATTAGAATGTAAATTCTTTACAAGTAGGAATTGTTTTATTTTCTGTACTTGTGCTTAGCCCTGAACAACTAGTAGTTGATAGCTGGTTTATGCTATGCCTTGATTGGTTAATTGATCTGATCCTAATTCTAACTTTGTCACAACTAATGTAAGATTAAGAAAATCATTTAGTATCTCTGGGCCTCAATTTTTTTCATCTGTAAAATGGGGATGATAAGACTAGATGAATATTAGGATCCTTTTCAGTTTTAGAGTTAGGAGCAAATGATACTAAGAGGAATGGAAGAGATTAAAAACTCACAAGAGAGGAAATAAAATTGTTAGAATCAGGTGATAGAATAAAATAGAATACAAATTAAGGAATTAGGCTTTCTGAGGTATTGGGAAATGTTGACAAGAAGTTTTGAGGAATAGAAGAGAAAAGTAAGGACACATTCCAGATGGTCTCAATCTTTTCTACATAGTATAAGGGTTAGATTCTCCATTTCCAAATTTAGAGGGTACATTTAAATAGATGATAGCTATCATTTTTATAGTGATTTAAGATTTGAAAAGTGTTTTAAAATATCTCTCATATTAGCTTCACAACTAACCCTGGGATATGAGTATTATCATGCCCATTTTACAGATAAGAAAACCGAGGCACAGTGGTTGTGACTTACTCAGGGCCACGCAAATACTAAATATCTGGAGCCAGATTTGAATTTATATCTTCTTGACTCTAAATTAGCATTCCTAAAGAGAATATTTTGAATAAAATAAAGCAGAAAGCAGTTGTAAAGGCTCAGTTGAATTTATACACCACTTTGTACTGATACCTTCAGGGAATTCCCAACAATGGTGTGTGTGTATTTTTTGGGTTGTAACTATAACAATGCATCCCATCATCTTACATTTTCAACTATTTCAATTATTCCCTAATTTCTTGCAGTTATTTCTCTACTCGAAGCAAATCATAGCAACCTCAGTCTGGTGTGTGTGTGTGTGTGTGT
The DNA here is from genome assembly GCA_028646575.1 of Pseudocheirus occidentalis. NCBI lineage: Eukaryota > Metazoa > Chordata > Mammalia > Diprotodontia > Pseudocheiridae > Pseudocheirus > Pseudocheirus occidentalis. The sequence goes on along the minus strand of CM053593.1, from coordinate 197,319,471 downwards.
GTGTGTGTGTGTGTGTGTGTGTGTATTTTTTTTCCTTGGATACCAAAGGAATAAAAGAGCTCAATGTGCAGTTTTTTGATTCATTGCCTGGTCTGTTCTTAAATTTTTACTGCTGAGATCCATAAATAGTTCAGGAACCCAAATGAATTTAAAATGTTTTTAGCACTTAAAGGATTTTTTCCCTTTTTTTAAAAAAGAATTTTCTGTAAGAGTTTTCTGGAAAGGTCAATTAATTCATTTGCTCCCTTACACCAATATTGATTTCTTAGAAATTAGCAGAGTTACTTCCCTGCTCCATTATGCTGCTTTTATGCTAGCCAGATTATTGTTCCTCAGAGATTGAAAGAAGCTTCCTTGGGGTTCTGTTGAAACTCTTCCTCACTGTAATAGAGCTTAGTGTCCATCAATTTCCACTAAGAACAGAACCCTTAATGAATGTAGCTGGTAGTTGGCTTATGAAAAAATAAAGAGAAAAATCCTTCTGTAGATGTATGGTCCATCTACGAAGATGATACAATTTGAATTGTTTCTTCTAATAATAAGAGATTGGGTGAGTGAAGCCATATAAACTTGTTCTATTTCCCATTGTGACCATGCTAGATATATTCTAGGATTAGTTAGATTGCACCTTATAAATTGTCTGGTAAGGCTTCCTTTTCTCCCAAGTAATCTCCCAAATAAATTGAAACCCAAAGAGGAGAAATAACTTGCTCAAGGTATTACAGATGGAAGACCTGGGACAGATTCTTGGTCTCTGCTTTTTCAATGTTTTGCCAAACTACTCTTTTCATTTCAAAATGCTATTAAATGGCAAATACGGAAATACACATTTGTAAAGTGAATGGCCTCTCAAAAATAGGCGACAAAATGTAGCAACCCACTAAGCTATGCATTTTGCAGAAAATGTACCTCTATGATTTATTGTAGGGCAACAAGTAGAGGGAAAATATCTCCATAATGAAAGTGTAGGCAGTAGCAGCCATTGTCACAGCCTATGCTAAACAGAAGACTTTTTATGTAGCCACCAGTTTTCTGGGTGCTTTTAGCTGACAAATAGCTACTGTGGGTTGCCAGTATGACATCTATCTTTTGAGGTAGTTGAATGTGGGTGACAGTGACAAGTTCCAGGGAAGAACACTCCAGACAGAACCCATGCTTTGAGTGGTGGGTGAAGCTCTCCCCTGGTTCTGGTAATAGACAAAGAGGCAGAAATTCAGGTAATCAAATATGAACTTTCCAAGGTTCTTGAAGCTGAGTGATTACAGATTCCCAAAGCTCTATACCCTTTCTTCTCCTCTCATCAGTCTTCACTTCTATTTTATCCTACCAAAAACAATTCTATAAAACCTCCCCACTTTTTCTTTATCCCTAACCCCTGATCCTCAGTGAAATGGGCTGGGGCTGTATATCATATAGGCTTTAGAGGTTGAAAAGACCTTAAAGGCAATTTATTCCAGCCCTTTAATTTTGTAAATGGAGATACTAAGGATGAAATGAAGAACATGACTTGCCTAAGGCCATGCAAGTAGTAAACAACAGAATTGGGATTTGAATCTATTTCTCCTGGATCCAAATATATAGTCCTCTTTCCACATAACTTTCTTCAATTATACTTAGTGACTGAACTGTGTAGCAATAGTTTTCTAGTTATTCCTTCTTCTTTGAGGTAAATTTTATTTTTAAATCTACTTTTCGTATACGGAGGAGCAACTAAGTGGTACAGTGGTTAGAGTGCTGGGCCCTTAGTCAGGAAGACCTGAGTTGTAATCTGGCCTCAGACACATAATTGCTGTGTGACTCTGAGCAAGTCACTTAACCTTGTTTGCCTCACTTTCCTCATCTGTAATATGAACTGGAGAAGAAAATGGCAAACCACTTCAGTATCTTTGCAAAGAAAACCCCAAATGAGGTCACAGAGTCTGACCCAACTGAAAAAATAACTAAATAACATATCCATGTGAATTGTCTTACAGGTGGATCATAGAAAGGCCTTAATATACTAGAATCTTTCCTACCTTTCTAATGGTATATCCGTCTAAAATACATCTCTGAACCAGAAGATTCATGATTATGAAAAAAAGTTTTTCCTCTGCTTAAGTAAGTCATGGAGAATTTTTATATAATAATATAGAAATCCTGCCCCCCCCCAAAAAAAATTTGTTCCAAAGAGTTCCCTAAAGCCTGGGCATTTCACCAAATCTTATCCTGGTTAATTGACCATATGTTTGTAAAACAAGACTGAATACTTCACAGGACCACAATTTATCTTGATATTCCTAACACATTTAGTTCCTTGGTTAGGAATATTGGATTTGGATCTGTGGGATACCTCAATATTGACAATACTGTTTTAGCATTTCAGACAAAATTAAACAGAGTCTGCAAATTTGAGTTTCACAGGAGTTAAGATGCTATTAATGCTGGCATAAGAATGTCTGAGAGTATAAGGGAAAGTTGAGAAGCAGTAGTTAAAAGCAAAATGTTTTGGAGAAGGTGAGAAAGTGGAAATGTCTACCTAAAATTCCATTTATAGATGAAGTTAAATGATTTGCCCAAGATCATAGATGTTTCGTAGCCAGAATGAAAATCCAGGTCTTCTGACTACAAATCCAGAGCTCTTTCCACTTCCTCATCTGCAGGGTAATGCCTGTTTCACAACACCTGCCATTCACAAAAAACATTTTGAACATCTTAGACAACAAGCTGAAGGAATTATTATCTAAAACTTCTATACTTCCAAACATAACTTCAGCATCAGGAGGTTATATAGATACAGGTTCATTTTTACTTAAAATATGCAATATGCATAAGGTACCTGATTTTGGAATTGAGATCTCAAGTTTCATTTTCATTGAATTACTGAGAAGACATCACCTAACTCACATTTTAGCCAACAGATTATTCAGGAGCCAAATAAGGCTTCCCAGTAGCATGACATATACTTCCCACAGAGACCTTAACCATTCTAAGAATTCAGAAGGCTAACAATACTGAGAGCTTGCTGTTGGATCCAAAAGGCTCACTGTAACTGAAACATTGGCATTTGGGCTATTATGTGCTTCCCTGGGGCAGCCTAGTGGAAGTTTTCAGGATGGATTATCTCTTTATTTGTATGTATCATTGGCTGAGAAGAATTGTTTTGTCACAGCTGCTAGTATAGTGTGTGTGTCTGTCTGTCTGTCTATCTGTGTCTGTGTGTCTCTGTGTGTGTACCAGGATACATTTTTTTAAATCCAAAAGAGTCTTGTCATTCCAGTTCTGAAATCTCATTAGTCCCTTTCTTTTCATTTTTTTTCAAGCAGACTGATAGTTAATAGCTTTAATAAACAGAAGGGACAAGACCAACAACAAGGGTTCTATTTACCCCAGCAATGAAAAACCACATCCTCTCCATTCACCCACACAAGAAAATGCTGCAGCTAAAGTATCTCCAAGAACTAATTAAGAAAACAAGTAATGGTAATGCTTCTTTACCATCTTCATCTGAAAAAAGGAAATGATAACTCTTGTGCAGAGCAGCTGTGAGAAAAGCACTTTGTAAACCATAAAGTGGATATAAATATGAGTTATTGTTAGAGTCATGAAAAGTGAAGTTCAGAGCAAGGCACTCTGACTTACCTAAATTCTAACACAGTTAGGAAATGGTAAAGACTTCTAATTCCAAGTCTTTTCATTTCAGTCTCAATGTGAAGATATTCCTCTTACCATCCTTCCTTCTGCCTCAGTGCTATCTGTCTACTTCTTTACAATTCTCTCAATTATGTATATAGAGCAAAAAGTGTAACATCATGCACAAAGACTTGAAGAAATACTGAAGTGACATCTCAAAATACCAGATGACAACTCACTTAATGCAAATATCCTTCACTCAAACATCTTGATCTCAGTATCTCTATTACAGAGACACATTTGTGCCATATTTCAAGAAATCCTAAAAATGCTTGTATTTATTAGAACTAGAAGGCAAATTGAAAATAGAAAAAAAGAAAAAAATCACCAATCACTTCCTGATGTGTTGGGGAGGGAAGGACTTAAAAATAAAAACTCAAAAGTAATGTCATAAGCATAATACATAATTTCCAGGTCAAAGAAAAAATATTATAACAAACCAGGAAGAATGAGTACAAGCTATAAAGTATCACAGTGAGGAATAAACAAGATTATATTGTAACTATAGGATGAAGGAAAGATAGTCTTAGAATGATATATCAAGGATGAATGGAGCCAAGATGCCAGGCTGAAACCAGCAATTTTTTCTGTGCTCTCCCAATACACCCTTCTAACACCTTAAAAATATGCCAAACCAAATTCTGAGTGGTAAAATCACAAAGAGTCAATGAGTCTTCTTTTTTCCAGGCTAGAGCAACTTAGGAAGAATGATAGAAATGTCTGAAACACTGAAATTGGGACTGTTTGAGAGCATGACACCGAAGCAGCAAGATTGGTTGTGAATTGCAGCAGTCATGGGGAGTAGTTTAACACCCAGAAAAGGTCAGCGAACTGAACAGGTGATCTCTCAGAAAGAGATCCCAGGAGATTCCTTTGCTAGGAAAAAACACACACACGCACACACACACACACACACACACACACACACACACACATCCTAGAAGGGCAATAACCAGACCTATCCCTAGATCACACAATGTTTGGAAACATTGAACATTTCTAGGCCTCCACTGAACTGTAAAAATAGGACATAAAAAACAGAAACTCAGATGATATCTTTTTACCCCCATGCCTGAAGTGAACAGAATACAACTCTAATATAAAGTTCAGAGTCAAGAAATAGACTGAAAGAATAAGTAAACAATAACAAAAAGAAACTGACCATAAAAATCTACTATGGTGGCAAAGAAATTCAAGACATAATCTCAGAAGAAGAGATCTACAAGCAAAACTTCAAAGAAAAATGTAGATTGGACAGACTGCCAATAAGAACTCCTAGAAAAGTTTAAGAAAGAGACTTTTAAAAGTAGGAAAAAAACCACCTTAAAAATCAAATAAAAGTGGTAGAGGAAAATTTGGGAAAAGAAATAGCTATGCAGAGCTATGCAGAACCACATGAAACTACCAAAGAAATTACTCCTTAAAAATTGGAATTGGTTAAATAATAAAAGTGGCACAAAAACCTCACTGAAGAAAATAACTCCTTAAAAATTAGAATTGACCAAGTGGAAGTTGATGACTCTATGAAACATAAAGAATCAATAAAATGAAGTTGTAAAGAATGAAAAATAGAAGAAAATATGAAATATAGGAAAAGCAAATGACCTGGAAAATAGATACAAGAGATATCATCTAAGAATTGTTGGATTACCTGAAAGCCAAGATTAAAGTAAGAACCTGGAAGTTACATTTCAAGAAATTATAAAGGCTATCTTAGAACTAGATTGCAAAGTAGAATGGAAAAGATCCACCAGTCACCTCCTGAAAGAGATCCCAAACTGAGAATCCTCTGGAAAATCCCTAAAAGCCAGACCTCCCAGATCAAGTAGAAAACACTGAAAAATGCCAGAAGGATTAAAAATCATTCAGTTACAGTCAAGATCACGAAAGATTTAGCAGCAACCATGTTGAGGGAACAGAGGGCTTAGAATATGGTATTCCATATGACAAAGGAGCTAGGATTACAACCAAAAATAATTTACCCAACCAAAAATAATCTCCCATAAAAATGAACATAATCCTTCAAAGGAAGAAATATATATTTAGTGAAGTAGAGGATAATCAAATATTCCTGATGAAAAGAGTAAAGCAGAATAGAAAATTTGACATTCAAATGCAAGACACAAGAAAAGGATAAAAAGGTGAACAAGAAAGAGCAATCATAAGGGATTTAGCAAGGTTAAAATGTTGACATTCTTATGTAGGGAAACACACAACTAAGTGCTAAAAACATCTTTGTTAGGACAGTTATGAGGTGACTACTTAGAGGGCATGAGTGTGAATCTATTATATTGGGATGATCTTAAAAGAAGAATGAAAAGGTGTGTAAAAAGGATATACTGAGAGAAGAGAGAAGGCGGAGGAAGACACAATGGAGGATAATCTTCTCACCTTATACAATACGTGAAGATATGAATTCAAAGCTCTCACCGCTAAATTTCATGGCACTGAAATAATCCTACACAAAAAAAACATATATAGTTTTATCAGTATGGAGACATTTCTATCTTCCATGCAGTTGTACCCTAAGAGCCACAGGGTCTTTCCATGTTACTTGGAGCTGAATATTCTCATATGGATCTTCCTCTTTTAGAATGCGATCTTCTTGAAAGCAGAGACAATCTTTTTTTTTCTACTTGTTTCCCCAGGGCTTAAAACAGTGCTTTGTGCATGATAACTGCTTAATAAATTTTTAAAAAATTCATTCTTCAAAATTACCTGTGCATGTATGAAGTCTGCACCTCTGATATTAAGCAGGTAGTAGGTACTCAGTAAATATTTCCCATAGTACATACTCCATAAATGTTTCATGAGTTGGAAAGACTTAAATGAACTGAAGCAAAGTGAAGAAATGAGCAGGACCAGGAGAACATTATACACAGTAACAACAATATTGTATGATGATCTTGTGATATGATACAATCATTGTGATACAATGATTGTATGAATAACTTAGCTATTCTCAATGATACAATGATCAAAGACAATTCTGTAGGATGTATGGTCAAAGATGCTATCCATCTCAAGAGAAAGAACTTGTAGAGCCTGAATGCAGATCAAAGATACTTTTTCTTTACTGTATTTTTTCTTGTTTTTTTAAACTGTGTTTTCTTTCACTGAATGACACATAGAAACGTGCTTTTCATGACTACGCGTGTATAACCTATGTCAAACTGCTTGCCTTTTCAAAGTGGGGGAGAGGAGAGAGAGAGAGAGAGAATTTGGAATTCAAAATTTGGGAAAATAAGAATGTTAAAATTGCTTTTACATGTAATTGGGGAAAATAAAATATTAAATAAGATTTTTAAAAAGAAAAAAAGTTTCATTACATTTTTTACGTTACATACAGAGATACCTAACCCATACTTTCCTAGCCTGATTTTTCATGCTGTGTAATTCTTTATTATGCCTTTCCATAATTAGAATAATTATAATGGGAACTCATTTCATCCCTGAGAGTACAATGACATTTTACTACCAGAAAATATTATATAAGTAAATACTCTGAATAATGGGGCTTATTGACTTATACTATATTTTTTAAAAATTAAATTGGTTTATTTACTTTTAGTTTACAACATTCAGTTCCACAGTCCCTTGAGTTTCAGATATTCTCCTCTTTTCTCTCCTCTTCTCTCTCTCCCTTCCCCCATCATGGTGGTATGCAATTGGATATAGGATCTACAAATATCTTCCCATTAATCATTAGTCAGGTTGTAAAGAGGGATTGTAACTGATGGAATGATCAGTGGGAAAGAGGAAACAAAACAAAACAAGAAAAATAAACAGAGCAAGTGGTTTGTTTCAATCTGCATTCAGACTCTGCATCTCTTTCTCTGGATGTGGATATCTCTTTCAATCATGAGTCTTTTGGAGTTGTCTTATAACCTTATATTGCTCAGAGAAGCCCAGTCTATTGAAGTTAGTTGTCACACATACATTGTGTCTGTGATTGTGTACAAATTTCTTCTGCTTCTGTTCTTCTCTCTCAGCATCAGTTTATATAAGTCTCTCCAGGTTATTACGAAGTCCGTCGGCTCCTCATTTCTTATAGCACAGTAGTATTCCATTACATTCATATACCACAACTTGTTCAGCCATTTCTCAATTTATGGGCATCCCTTTGTTTTCCAATTTTCTGCCACCCCAAAAAGAGCTATTATAAATATGTTTGTACCTACGGGTCCTCTTCCCACTTCTCTGATCTCTTTGGAATATAACCCTAGAAGTGATATTGCTCGGTCAAAGGGTATGCACTTATTTATAGCCCTTTGGGCATAGTTCCAGATTACTCTCCAGAATGGCTGGATCAGTTCGCAGCTCCACCAAGAATGCATTAGTGTTCCAATTTTTCCACATCCTCTCCAGCATTTATCATTTTGCTGTTTTGTCATCTTAGCCAATATGACTAGTGAGATGTGGTATCTCGGAGTTGTTTTGATTTGCATTTCTCTAATCACTAGTGATTTGGAACATTTTTTCATATGCTTATAGGTACCTTTAATTTCATCTTCTGAAAAGTGCCTGTTCATATCCTTCGACCATTTATCAATTGGGGAGTGGCTTGACTCATACTGTATTTTTTTATTTGTAAAATACTAAACTTTGGTTATTTCTACATTGTATCTCTGGACCTAGATTGCCCATAAGATTGGGAAACAGATATTATAGCAGAAGTATATGATTCTGGACAAGGGAAAACCGTTCCTGTTCTATACCCTCAAACCACCACCACTACCACCACCCCACCATACACACACATTGAGTACCATACCCAGGCCATATTGATATTGATTTGGGGTTAAAAGTCAATTCTGTGACTACAAAAGTATAGGAACAGGCTTGAGGCAAGATGATTTCATTGAGGAATCAGATCCTGCTGCCTGGGATGTCAAAGTAAACTGAGACTGTTTAGCTTGAGAAATATAATCAGCCATAGACAAAACCCATGGTAAAGGACAGAAGTGAAAGTTGCACAAAGGCAGACTGTTCACCATCAAAACTATGGATATTCTGTTTAGAAATAAGCGAGGTAGAAAAATGTCTAAATATCTATTTTTGCTTCCTACACTTCACCCACTACAAACATTGACATCATACCAGGCTCCTACTGAGCCAATGCTCTTTCTAAGACTGAAGAGGACCCTGTGGCTCTCTAGCCACCTACAGGGAAAAGTTTAGAGTAGCAGTTTTTTGTCTAAAGTGAGTTACACTACTTATTCTGCTCACTTAGAAGAAAAACATAAGACTAACTCACACTTACATTAATTTTGAAGGTTTACAAAACATTTTCATTAACAATCTCCACCAGAGAGAGAAATAGTGGAAGTATTTTAGGGGCAGAGGACTCTGCACCTATGATTTCATCAGCGTAGGGAACTCTGGCAGGGAAACTCTCTACCAACATAGATCTACAATTATTCTGCATTCTTGAGAATAACTTGAGCTACACAGAAATTGGGGACTTGTCCAGAGTCAAATGTTCAATATATGTCAGAGGACTTTAACCTACGTCACCCTGACTAAGGCTTATCTATCCACTGTGCTGTGTTGCATCATTTTCTAAGGTTAAGATGTTAAGTTTGTCAGAGTTAAGATGTCAGAGTTTGAATTCAAACTCTGTTCTCTTCATCACAAATTGTTTTTTTCTAACTACCTGCTCTTTCTAATGCTGCCTCTATAGAAATAAGAACTAAAACCTTACTCTTTCCTCAGAAAGAAAAGCTCCCCATAAGCTTGTTAATTGCAAATGAAACACTCATGGAAAACAGAGACTTTTCTTCTCTTTTGTCCCACTTTTGCACTTCAGTAAGAATCTCTAAGTTGGAGGTGATTTTAGAGTTCATCTTATATCTTTATATACTGATCTCAACCAGGAATGATTTTTATGACATGTAACATACAGTCGTCCATTGTTACCTTGAAGAGCTCCAATGAAAAGAAATTTAACTATCCAGGGAGATAGCCTCTCTTAATGTTGTGTATTTTTAATTATCAGAAAGGTCTCTCTTAATAGTGATCCAGTATTTGCTTCAGTGATTTTCCTCTACAAATGTCCTCCTCCCATGCTTCATTGTGGTGAGCCCAGGTCAGGCCTACACAATTTATGGCTTGTGAACTGCTTGCACCCTGCCAAAGGATTTCAGGTGGCCCTTGAAAAACATAAGGTTGGGGGGGGTGGAGCCAGGATGGCGGCGTAGAAGCAGCAAGGTCCCGCAGCTCCCACACCGCCACCCTAAACACCCA
>CM053593.1:197293926-197309056 GCA_028646575.1 Pseudocheirus occidentalis | reverse complement strand
AGACTCACGTTGTGGCTTGGGAGGCTTGGCTCCTCCCTGCCACCCTGGAGCCTGGCCACATGGCAGTTTCAGGCTGGGGTGATCTCAGATCCTGGCCTGGGATGAGCCCCTCCTGCCAGCTGCCTTTCTCTAATCCCCATTTTTCACACCTTTCTTTAATTCCTATTTCACACCTTGGTAGATGTGGAGTTGCTGGAGGCTGTAGCTCTTCTCTCTTGTAGATTGGCTGTGGCTCGGTTGGCTCCTTCCTACTGCCCCAGGGCCTGGCCTTGGTTTCAGTTTCAAGCTGAGCTGGCCTAAGGTCGCATCCTGCCGCAATGATCCCCTGCTGCCAAGCTGCCTTCTGTGAGAGATGTGTTTTCTGTATTTTTTTAGTTTGAGAGTCCTAGAATTTGTCCAATGTCATATTTTTATGGGTGTTTAGGGTGGCTGCGTGGGAGCTGTGGGACACTGCTGCTTCTACGCTGCCATCTTGGCTCTGTCCCTGGATAGGTTTGAGTTTGAGGAATTCTTGATGTCTTATAGAGTAATAGCTTACACTTGCCCAATTAATTTTTTTAAATGTTGTTTTCCTCAATTAGTATTTGTATTTTCTTTTCCATTTAGACAATTGTGGTCTTTAAGGAGTTCTTTTCTCCATTGGTTCTTTTGTATCTCCTTTTCCTCTTGGCCTATTCTACTTTTAAATCAGTTTTTTCTTTGACCAGGCTGTTGACTCTTTTTGCATAGTTTTCTTTCATTTCTTTTCCCTATTTTTCTTCTACCTCTTTTATGTGATTTTTAAGCTCCTTTTGGAGCACTTCCATGAGTTCTTTCTGGTCCTGAGAGCACTTTCTGTTTTTTCGGGGGGTTTTGCCCATAGGTATTTTGATATTGTTGTCTTCTTCAGAGTTTGTGTCCTGATCTTACCCATTACCATAATAATGTTCTATGGTCAGATTCTGTTGTTGTTGTTGTTGTTGTTGTTTTGCTCATCTTTGTTGGCCATTTTCCTTTCTTTTAAATTTGAGCAGTGCTTCCTGGTTGGTAGGGGCACTGTCTCAGGCTTCTTGTGCCAAGGGCTGCAGACTCTGGCTTTTTTCCTGGTGCTGCACTGATGCTACCCTGGGGCCCACTCAGGATCCCTTGTCTGATGCTGAGGAGGTGGTGTGGAGAGTGGCTGGTGGCAACTGTAGGGGTTTGGAAGCTTATCCAGTGCTGAGCTGAGGTCTCACTTGTGGTGTCTGGCATGTGTTGGGGCATGCGTTGAGGCAAATGGGGTACTTCTGTGTTAACCGGGGGCTACACTAAGGCACCTGGTTGTCTGGCTGCTGGTGACTACCTATTTGCCCAGGGCTATGCTGAAGCACATGGCAGGGGCATGCCAGCTGCCTGTTAGGCACCCATTGGATTGGCATTCATCTATATGCCCGAGGATACGATGAAGCACATGGAGGTCTGGCTGCCTGGGGTCTCTTTGCCTGGGGATATGCTAAAGCATGTGGCATTTCTCAGAGATGGTCTTCCCATTCTCCCAGTTATGCTGAGGCCGATGGGCAGGGGTCCTGGTGTTGATATTTGCCTGCTCCACAACACTGGGACTGAGGATCTACTACTGGTTTGCTGGGGATGAGAATTGATGCTGGCTTACTGGGATGATTCCTCTTCTGTCCTGTGTTCCCTTTTACCCAAGAGATGCAGACTTTTTTTTGCCAATCTTCAAAGTTTCTTGGGCTCAAAGATTGTTCGTACTCCCCACATGCCCTTGTCTTTTTGCTGCTTCTGCTATTCCAAAATTTGTTTGGGGGCACTATTTTATAGTTGTTTAGAGAAATGTTTGGGAGAATTGTAGCAATTTACTGCTTACTCTTCCCTCTTGGCTACTAGAAGTAGCATCTCCAAGTCACTTTCTTGAGCTTCTGACTTGGTGACTATGGAAGAAAGTGGCAATTTATATCCTTTTAACTTTGCAGAGTATCCTTTTACTGCCTAATAAATGACATTTATTTAAATCAGAATTTATATTCTATAGCTTCTTTGTAAATTTTTTTAAAATTACTTATTTTTATAAGAATTTATAATCTCTCTCCCATGTGTTCACTACAGATTGAAAAGATTTTTTAAAATTAATTAATTAATTTTTAATTTTCAGCATTCATTTCCAAAAGATTTTTGAGTTCTAAAATTTCCTTCTCCCTCCACTTCAAGACAGTGTGCAATCTGATATAGGTTCTACATATACATTCACATTACACATATTTTCACATTTTTCATATTGTAAAGAAGAACTAGAACCAATGGGAGGAATTATGAGAAAGAAGAAACAAAAGAAAACAAAAAGAGAGAGAGCAAAAAGTTTACTTCCCTCTGCATTCAGACTCCATACTTCTTTCTCTGGATGTGGATAGCATTTTTCTTCATGAGTCCTTAGATCTTCACATTGCTGAGAAGAGCTAAGTCTACCAAAGTTGGTCATCATACAATGTTGCTGTTACTGTATACAAGGTTCTCCTGATTCTGCTCATTTCAGTCAACATCAGTTCATGTAAGTCTTTCCAGGTTTTTCTGAGGTCTAACTGCTCATCATTTTTTATAGCACAATAGTATTCCATTACATTCTTATATTATAACTTGCTCAGCCATTACCCAATTAATGGGCATCCTCTCAATGTCCAGTTCTTGGTCATCACAGAAAGAGCTGCTATAAATATTTTTGTGGGTCCTTTTCCCATTTTTATGATCTTTTTGGGATCCAGAAGTGGTATTGTTGTGTTAAAGGGCACACACAGTTTTCTAGCTCTTTGGGCATAGTTCCAAATTGCTCTCCAGAGTGGTTAGATCAGTTCACAACTCCAACAACAATGCATTAGTGTTCCACTTTTTCTACATCTTCTCTAACATTTACCATTTTCCTGTTTTGTCACATTAGCCAATCTGATAGTTGTGAGATGGTAGCTCAGAGCTGTTACAATTTACATTTCTCTAATAGTGATTTAGAACATTTTTTATATTGCTATAGATAGCTTTAATTTTTTCCTCTGAAAACTGCCTGTTTGTAACCTTTGATTATTTATCAGTTGAGGAATGACTTGTATTCTTATGAATTTGACTCATTTTTCTTTATATTTGAGAAATGAGGCCTTTATCAGAGATACTGACTGTATAATTTTTTCCCCTCTAATCTTGGTTACATTGGCTTGGTTTGTACAAAAGCCTTTTAATTTAAGTAATCAATATTATCCATTTTGTATTTTGTAATAGCCATTATCTCTTGTTTGGTCATAAATTCTTCCATTCTCCATAAGTCTGACAGGTAAACTATTCCTTGCTCTCCTAATTTGTTTATAGTATTGGCCTTTATATCTAAAGCATGTACTCATTTTGACTTTATCCTGGTATGTGGTGTAAGATGTTGGTATATGCCTAGTTTCTGTCATACTATTTTCCAGTTTTCCCAGTAGTTTTTGTTAAAGAATGAATTCTTATCCCAGAAATTATTATTGTTTACTCTGTTATCTAACCTATTCCACTGATATACTACTCTGTTTCTTATCAGGTACTGAGTAGTTTTAATGATTGCTGCTTTATAATATAATTTAAGATCTGGAATGATTAGTCCACCATCCCTTGTATTTCTTTTCATTAATTCTTTTTGATATTCTGGACCTTTTGTTTTTCCAGATGAATTTTCTTATTGTTTTTTTCTAGCTCTATAAAATAATTTGCTGGTAGTTTGATTGGTATGGCACTGAATATAAGTAAATTAATTTAGGCAGACTAGTCATCATTTTTATTATATTAACTCTGCCTACCCATGAGGAACTGATATTTTTCAAGTTATTTAGATCTGACTTTATTTTTATGAAAAGTGTTTTGGAATAGTGTTTTTGTAGTTCCTGGGTTTGTCTTGGCATGTAGGCTCCCAAATATTTTATTCTCTCTACAGTAACTTTAAATGGAATTTCTCTTTCTATCTCTTACTACTATGCTTTGTTGGACATATAAAGAATTATTGATGATTTCTATGGTTTTTTTATATCCTGCAACTTCAGAAATTTGTTTATTATTTCAAGTAGTTTAGTTGATTTTCTAGGATTCTCTAAGCATATCATTATATCATCTGCAAAGAGTGACAGCTTTGTTTCTTCTCTGACTATTCTAATTCCTTCAATTTCTTTTTCTTCTCTTACTGGTAAAGCTAATATTTCTAGTACAATATTGAATAACAATGTCGATAAAGAATATCCTTGTTTCATCCCCAATCTTATTGGAAATGTTTCTAGCTTATCTCCATTACATATAATGCTTGCTGATGGTTTTAGATAGATACTACTTGTCAGTTTAAAGACTATCTCATTTATTCTAGTAGTAATCAGTGTTGTATTTCATCAAAAACTTTTTTTGCATCTATTGAGATAATCATATGATTTCTGTTAGTTTTCTTGTTGATATGGTCAGTTATGTTGATTGTTTTCCTAATATTTGAACCAGCCCTGCACTCATGGTAAAAATTCTACCTAGTCATAGTGTACTATCTTAGAGATAAATTGTTATACTCCCATTGCTAATATTTTGTTTAAAATTTTTGCATTATTTAAAAATTTTGCACTAATGAATTCAATATTCTAATACTAATGAATTCTAGTAGATTCAATATTCATTAGTGAAATTTGTCTGTAATTTTCTTTCTCTGTTTTGGTTCTTACCCATTTAGATATCAGCACCATATTTGTATGATAAAAATAATTTGGTAGGATTCCTTCTTTGTCTTTTCCCCAAATAGTTTATATAGTATTGGAATTAATTGTTCTTTAAGTGTTTGATAGAATTCACTTGTAAATCCATCTGACACTGGAGATGTTTTCTTAGGGAGTTCATTTATAGCTTGTTCAATTTCTTTTTCTGAAATGAGATTATTTAAGTATTTTACTTCCTCTTTGGTTAATCTGGACAATTTATATTTTTGTAAATTTCATCTGTGTCACCAGGATTGTCAAATTTATTGGCATATAGTTGGTCAAAATAGGTCCTAATTATTGTTTTGATTTCTTCTTCATTGGTGGTGAATTTACTTTACCCTTTTAATTTTTGATACTGGTAATTTGGTTTTCTTCTATTTTTGTTAAGTCAAATTAACCAAAGGTTTTTTTTTCAATTTTATTGGTTTCATCATCATACCAGCTCTTAGTTTTATCTATTAGTTCAATAGTTTTCTTAATTTCAATTTTGCTAATGTCTCCTTTGGTTTTCAGAATTTCTAATTTGGTATTTAATTGGGAATTTTTTATTTGTTCTTTTTCTTGCTTTTTTAGTTTCATATCTAATTCATTGATCTCCTCTTATTCATGTGAGCATTTACAGATGTAAAACTTGCCCTAAGAACCACTTTCAAGGGCAGCTAGGTGGTGGAGTGAGCACAGCACTGGCCCTGGAGTTAAAAGAACCTGAGTTCAAATCCAGCCTCAGACACATAACACTTAATAGTCATGTGACCTCGTGCAAGTCACTTAGCCTCAATTGCCCTGCCTTCCCTACTCCAAAAAGAAAAAAAAGAACCACTTTCAGTGCATCCCATAAGTTTTGGTATGTTTTCTTATTATTGTCATCTCTTGTATGAAGTCACTGTTTCTAGGATTTGTTGTTTGACCCACTCATTCTTGATTTTTTCCGAATTTATTTTTTTTCTGAACTTAAGAAATAAAACAAGCTTTATATAACAAAGTAAAATAGAAAAACAGAGCTTTGCACCTCAAATTGCAGAGCCATTATGACTTGCTATTCCTTTAAAATATACAACAAAGTTATCATGTAACTATCTTTTTCTCCCAAGCCTAGAGATGGCTAATATCAGACACAAATATGTGTATGCACACACACACACACACACACACACACACACACACACACCAGTTCTTTCTCTGGGTGCTAACAGCATCTTCCTTCATAGGATCCTCGTGGCTAATTTGGGTATTTATGATAGAATGACTTGGTGGCTCAGAGTTGTTCTTTTCTAATTTTTATTTTTAAAACATCATCTATCTATCTATCTATCTATCTATCTATCTATCTATCTATCTATCTGTCTGTCTGTCTTTTTGGAGGGCAATTGGGGTTAAGTGACTTGTGCAAGGTCACAAGGCTAGTTTTGTGTTAAGTGTCTGAGTCCGGATTTGAACTCAGGTCCTCCTAACTACAGGATTGGTGCTCTATTCACTGCACCATTTAGCCACCCCTCAACTCGTTCTTTAGAATTAGATTATTTAGTTTCCAAATAACTTTTAATCTGTTTTACATGTAATTTCTATTCCATCTGGATCTGAAAAGGCTACATTTAATATTTCTGCCTGTCTGCATTTGATTGGGAGTTTTTATGTCCTAATACATTTTTGCATAGGTGCCATGTATCACAGAGAAAAGGTATATTCCTTTTTATTCCCATTCAGTTTTCCCTATAGATCTATCATATCTAAATTTGCTAAAATTCTATTCATCTCCTTAACTTTCTTGTTTATTTGGTGGTTAGATTTATCTAGCTCTGAGAGGTAGAGGCTGAGGTCCCCCACTAGTATAGTTTTTTTTTTTGCTTTTTGGAGGGCAGTTGGGGTTAAGTGACTGTATAGTTTTGCTGTCTTTTTTCTTCCTGTAAACCCCCTTAACTTCTCCTCTAAGAATTTGTATGCTATACCACTTGGTACATATGTTTAGTATTGATTTGCTTCATTTTCTTTGTTGTCTTCTTCTGCTTCTATGTTTTGATCTTCTTTGTCACCAAAGAATGATTCTATAATCTAATTTCTCTTCTTCTATATGCTCATTTTGCCAACCAATTATTTGACTTTTGAGCTCTTTGTCATGGTAGAACTCTGTTTCCACGCTCTTCTCTGCACATTTGTTGTCAGAGCTACTTCTAGGCATCTGCCTCAGAACTGTGAGGCGGATTCCTTCTCCACAGCCAGCACAAGCTCTGCCATACCAGTGCTCCTGCTCATCCCAGGACCACCACCCAAGACCACAACCCAGATTCAAGCAGGGCAAAGTAAGAGAATCCTGCCTCAGCACGAGCAAAGAGATTTCCTGCAATTGCCCTCTGTTTAGCTACTTGGTCTCCCCATCATCTGTGGTCCTGCAGCTCTGGAAGCAGCCACCTGGCTGCCACTGTCATCACTTCCACAACCCTGGGGGCAGGGACCAGACCACACTCTTCTCACCCAGGTCTTACAGAGTTTTCCCACTTACCTTTTACTGTCTTTTTGGCATTTATGGGTTAAGAAATCTGGAAACCACCACAGCTGTCAATGAACCAGTCCCCTGAGGTCTGCTCCAGCTAGTCTATACCAGCAATCTATGCCAGCACAGCCTATGTAAGACTGTGCTCCACTCTCAGCCTGGTGTGGACATCCTTTTTGACTTGCCAGGCTGACTTCAACTGGAGGTGTATTTTACGCTGTCATTCTGTGGGCATTCTTTTGATTTTGTTTGACTGATTCTTGATGTCTCATAGAGTCATTAGCTTCCACTTGCCCAATTCTAGTTTTGAACCAATTGGTTTTTTTTCCAATTAGCTCTTCTATCTCCTTTTCCATTTGGCCAATTTTACTTTTCAAGGTGTTGTTCTCTGCAGTCAGTTTTTGTCCTTTTTCTAAACTGTTGAGTCTCTCTTGGATACCTCTTATTTCCTTTCCCAATTTTTTTTTCTAACTCTCTTATTTGACTTATAAAATCCTTCTTGAGATCTTCCAAGAAGGTTTTTGGGGCTTGAGACCACATCATGTTCTCCTTTGAGGTTTCAGATGTGGCTATATTGGCAGTGTTGTCCTCTTCTGAATTTGTGTTTTGATCTTAATTCTTTCTATGATCCCCACAGAAAGAATCTATGTTTGTTGTCCATTTCTGCTTTTTGTTCACGATGTTTGCCTGTGTATTGGCTTTTAAAGTTGAGTTCTCCTGCTGGAGCATAGGGGCCACTATCCCAAGCTTGTACTGTGGCCCAGGGAGCAGCTGGTCACTGACTTTGTTGCTTGGGCCTCAGCTACTGGAAGCTAGAGGCTGTAAGGGTCTGCCAGCTTCCCTGGTGCTGAGCTGGGATCCTAATGATGATGGCTGGCTTGCACTAAGGCCAGGTGGGGTTTTTCTGTGTTTTCCCTGGAGCTACACTGAAACTCTCAGAGTGTGCTTGTGTGTTGGGGGAAGTGGGGGGAGGGGGGAGAAAGGGTGTCCCTGGTCCTTGGGGGCCACTTGCCCACCTGGACTGCTCTGGAGCATGAGAAGGTTTGCCTGTTAGAGGACACTTTGCCTGTCTGGAGTTGTGCTTCCTGGAGTTGTGCTGATACACGGGAAAGTTTGGGTGCTAGAGGACTCCTGCCCGCCAGCACAAGTGTTGCTTTTCCAAGCTTGAGTCTAGTAGTTCCCCTGCCTGTGACAAGGCACTCAGGGGCCCTAGTATTGGCACTTGCCTACTCTACCACCTGGGGCTCAGGATCTCCTGTTGGTTTGCTGAGGTGAGTTTACTATTGGCTTGCTGGAACACCTCCTGTCCTGTTCTGGTACTGTTCACCAGAGCAAGAGGGACCTTTCCTGTTATTATCTTGGGCTAAAAGACTGCTGTACCCCATATTTCTGCTGGTTCTGCTGTTCCAGGATTTTTCCTGGGGCTTTATTTTCTGGGTTTTTAGATATCAATAAGAGACAGTGAGAGCAACTTACTGCTTACTCTGCCATCTTGGCTCCCAGAAGTCCCTCTTCCCTCTAGGAAATTTTTTTTTTAACTTTCATTACACACTTGCATAATCCAACATATGTATATGTGTATCTGAAAATGTCTATCTCTGCATTTTAAATTCCTCCACTCTCTGACAAGAAGCCCAACAGAAAGCTATACCTATAGGGAACTTAATCAGGCATTTATGAAAGGAGAAAAGAATTTCCAAGGCCAGAAATTGAAAGCTACTACTTGGCCATACTGTATATATTCTCTACATTTTACTGTCAATGTACTTTAACAACATTTTACTTTCATTGTACTTCAAGCTTGAGTCCATCATCCCTAGGAACCATATGTATACAAGGGGATAATAATCCTACCCTCCCCCCAGGAAGATTGGAGGGGTTTTGTAGGAATTGTTTCTTATCAGTATGTCACAATGGGTAATATTTTGTTATGTTTTTGTAACTTTACTAATGTGTTATTTACTATTTTCGCATAAATGTTCATTAGGAATATTGGTCTATAGTTTTCATATTTTACTGTATCTTACTTCCCTGCTTTAGATATCAAGATTGTATTTATCTTATATAGGATCTGGTACGATCCCAAGTAAATTACATAATGTGGGATGAATTATTCATTAAACATTTGATATAATTCACTTATAAACTCATCTGGTCATGACTTTTTTCCCCCCTCTGGCAAGCCTCCATCTCTGCATGCTGGCTTGTTAACTTGTGCTTTTATTGGCTTCCCTGGCATGATTGTTCTCCACAGTTTCTAGCTGGCTTCCCTAATTTGCATGGGATTTCCAAGATGTAAACCTTCTTTCTGCCTTTGTAGGTTCCCTTGTTTGTTTACAGTTTCTCTGTGAGAATTCATCTCTATTGTGAAGTTTTTAACCGGATCTCATTTACTTTGATTCTTTTTTGTTTTCTATATCATTGTATTTTCTGGGCTTCCTCAGATATTTGTTGGTGTTTATCTGGTGAGCTGGATTTGCATAAAACCTTTTACACTGTCATTTTTCAAAAGTCTACTTCATTTTTTTTAAACACTGATAATTGATTTTTAATGATAAATTACAACTCCCAAGAAGGACAGGTAATGGGAAAAGAGCTGGATTGTCTGTGGGCTTACATTGTGTTGATGGTCTGCTTAGGGGGTGAGGCTCTGAGTCCAATGCCATATCTTCTCCAAAAGCTCTCAGCCTTGGGTAATGGCGATTTGGAAGGGCAGCAGGACCTTTTTGTTGCAGGGGAAGCAGTAGGGTGACTCCTTTAAACATAGTGTTGCTGTTGATGCTGCTGTTTCTTGACTGCCTTGCTGGTCAGGTCCTTGGCCTTCTCAGTAGCTGCCAGAGCAGTTTCCTTCGCCTTTTCAGTTGCTTCCTTAGCTGTTTCAACAAGTGTCTTAGAAGGAGCTTCATCTTGCAGTTTGGCCAGGATATACTCGAAGCCTTTGATGGTCTTGGTCATATTACTTTTGAATCTAGCTAGGCCAAACTCCTGTACAGCTCTGGAGACCCCAAACAAATTGGAGGAGCCCCAGGCCGCCCGCCGGATTTCAGTCCAGCCACTGTTTTCAGAGTTCACACAGGAAACACATGTTTCCTCCACCATCAGCCAGGCATGGTTGATGTTCCAGGTGAAAGTGGTCATGGTCTAGTTCTGTGGGTCTACGATAGAGTCCTCGAGGATGTACACCGAGTGGGCTACATTGGCAGGAAAGAAGCGCTCCGCCCAGAGGGGCATACTGTTGGTCTTCGTTAGAAGCCGCCGGGACAGCAGCTTCTGATCAGGAGTTATGTTCCGGTGCACAATGTTCTCGGTCAGCGCATGTTTGCTGTAGGGATAGGGGTAACGCAGACAAAAGGCAGCAAATACTTGATCCTAGGAGCTCCGGAGCACGCTCTGCCCCAGGAAATACTTCACCATCGTCCCTGCCGGGGTCGGGGTCAGGGCAGTGTCAGGGGGCGCACAGCATCTGGGTGTTAGGAGGAGAGATGGGTCGCCGGGCATGGGCTCTCCATCACCGTCCAAAGCCGCCGCCGCCGCCGCCGCCGCCATAGCCACGAGGGGTTGTCTAGCCGCTCCAAGTCTACTTTGTTTTAAACCTCATTTTCCTTATCTGTAAAATGAGGATGTTGTGGGGGTGTATCACCAATGCAATATGAGCAGCTGCTATGAGTGTGAGTATATTATATATATATATATATGAGTATAATATATAATATAATGAGTATAATATATGAGTATAAATACGTATTTTAAGGATACAATTGGATAGTTTAATAAGCATTCTTCACTCAAAACTAAATGAACGCAACATTTATTCTGAGCACTAGAACAAGAAAAATAAAGATCAGCAGAGTAACAGAAATATTTACACACATCACCAGACTGGGGAGCACTGAATCTGCACAGTGGGGGAGGGTGGGTGGTGTGAGGGGTTCCCTTGATAACCGCTAGAAGAGTATCTAATCCAGGGAATCAAAAAGTTCTCAAAGTCCTTCCCATAAGCAAGCCCCCAAGGCAATACCAATCTTCCAGAATATCTATGGTTTTCAAAGACTCAGGCACCCTATTTGCTCAGTGCCAAAAAGTGGGAGAACCAACATGCCTCAGCACCTAATGCCAGGACTTTGTGTGACTCAGAACAGTATGTGTCACAGCTGTGAACTGGGTCAGAGTTCAAAGGAGCAAGATATCCATGACTGATAAGGCAAAATACCTGTGTACCTTTAGACTTGGGAACATGGCCCCTGTTCCAACGAGGAAAAGGGAACACATGTGATTACGTAGGCCTGTACATGTACAGGGAAGATCTTATATTCCATTAACCCTCAGGGGGTTGGAGGAAGGACAGGTTGATCGCTGTAGCTTGTCAAAGGAGTGTAACTTTGAAAAGCTTATTCAAAATTGGACTTGCCTTTGGTGGTGGTGGTGGTGGGGCCTGTAAATGGATAACCTCAATGAGTTTTAAAAACCTGAACTAGCCCTACTAGAGAGAGTTGAGAAGAGAGTCAAACTCTCCGAGAAGAGTTTTATCATTTACCTTTTCCCTCATGCTTTTTACAGAGTCTGAAGAAGTGGGAAGAAAGGGATTTCTCTCCCTAATTCCCTACCCCATCCATAAGGAATCTTGGTTCAAACATGGTTAAGATCAAATTCTCCCTTATAGGAGGTAACCTATCACACACATATGTATCTCCTCAGAGCCATTTCTAGTCCTGTCAATAATGTACTCTTAATAGCCTCTGATCACAACTGAATCACCTTCTTTTTTAAGATCACTACAACCCTAGGGCAGGATTACTTTACTTTCAAAATTAGACCAAATATTTTTCCCCTGTAAATATTTCATATTTACCCTGTGAGTGATCAAAGACTGTGCTAAGAGATTAATGTGGGAGCATTATTTAAAGAGTGTAAGAGATATTCATTAAACATACATATATAATCCTTATATACACATATATTCCTTAATTTGAATGCCCAGTTCTCACGTGCATGCATAACATTTTCTGCCAGATTTTAAGATTAAATTTTGGCTTCATTCACAACATAGGGGAAGATGACAAAATGATCTGGAGTTTTCAGCTGCTGCTATAGTCAACAATGGTTATACAAGTATTTATTGAGCACCAAGCACCATCATAAACAATGGGAACACAAATAGAGGCTAAAAGGCAGTCCCTTTTAGTAGCTTCAATGAGCTACATTCTAATGGAGGAATACAATGCATAAAAAGAAGCTAAAATCAAGGTGGAGGTGGGGATGAGAAGCTATACATGGGCTACGATGAAGTCTGAAAATTCTAGAGCAGAACCAAGAGAGGAGGGAAGGAATGATAAACTGAAGCCACTTAAATTTTGTTGGCAGACATGGTATGTACTCTAGACATGGTCTGGTCTGTTCCCTTGCTCAAAATAGAGGTTCCAGGAGCAATTCACTAATTGGAGGAAGAGAACTCGGGGAAGAGGATCCAGGATGAAAATACCAAAGGTACAGAAGCATCTTCTATAGTGACAGGGTTGCCGGGGTATAGGTTAGAAGTCCACAGAGTCAGGAGAGGAGCATGCACTGAGTAACACTGAGGTGAGGCTTCACGAGGATGATCACTTATTTGACCTGTGAGAAAGGCAAGGGGCATGGAGACAATTTGAAGAAAGCAACATTATTTTCTACTCCCTTACATTTTGAACCCCTTCTCAAGTCCCTCCAGTCTCCAAGAATTTAATATGTTCACATGGACTTGCAGCCATTAAACTGTCCACTTCACCATTCTACCCCAAACCTTCTTATTCTTGGAGTATCCCTTTGGTCCCTTTTCTCTCTTTAATGTTCTTTCATCCTCTAGCTGATTCAGGAGCTACACAAAGAAAAAATAAAATGGTCCATGAACTCAGAGAGTTTATATTTTGTTAGAGGAGATGATGCGTACTAAAATAAGTATGCTCAAATGAATCTGTGATCTCATCAATTCAGGAGGTCACTCAAATGACACAGACGGCAAGATGGGAGAAGATGCCTGCCTGCCCAACCTGTGTAGCTCTTGCTCATATTCGCTGAAAGTTCACAATGAGAAAGTCTACCCAACATTCCATAAACCTTTCTTTTAACATTGCGAGGGAAGTAGTAGAGCACTCTGGGCTGCCCACCTGCTATCACTCCCTCTTGAAAAATGACTAGCCCATCTTTTCTTCCTGCCATTCTTATTTCTTTTTTTCCCTTTTTCTTTAATTTTTTTTGGGGGGGGAGGCAAGGCAATTGGGATTAAGTGACTTGCCCAAGGCCATACAGCTAGTAAGTGCGGCAAGTGATTGAGGCCTGATTTGAACTCAGGTCCTCCTGACTCCAGGGCCAGTGCTATATTCACTACATCATTTAGCTGCCATTATACTTACTTCATGATTATATCTTTTACTCCTGTGCTTATTTGGAATTCAGTTTTGGTTATATATTGAAACTTGCTTATATATATCATATGTTTTTCCATCTCAAATACTTTTTTCGATTTTTGATTCTACAGTATAACTAACATTTGTATTCCAACACTGCCACTGGTTATCTGTGTGACCTTGGACAAGTAATTTTAGTTCTCTACTCCTCACTTATCTTTAAAATCAGAGGGGTAGACTAAATCATTTCTAATATCTTTTCAAGCTCTCACATTCTGTGATCATTACATGAATCATATTCACTTTGCTTTGCTATAATTTTATGAGATATAGAAAATTGCCCCAAACTGTGTTTAATATTAATATCCCAATTCAAAGGGAACAGTGGATGTTTCCTATTCTCTTCCTTCCCCTCTCCTACTGTGTGAAGAAGCAAGTTACATTATGCTTTAAACTAATCTCATCTGAGTTGATATGGAAAATACTGCTTGCTTGTAGAGTTTAGTCATGAAACCCTACACATGTGAACTGAGCTGGATAGAAGTACTACCATACCGTGGTCATCCCTGTCACTGAAATTCTAGGGAGGAGAGATGCTGCTTCTGGTGTTCAATCCTCTCCCCCATTTGGATTGTTTGTTGATTTAAAGCACATTTGTTCACTTGATATATCTTTTTTTTAATATTTGTTCACTAGAAATGTTTGTTTTTGAAGTATTGTCTGGTTCCTAGTGTCATTGAAAAGTTGGTGGGTGGTATCTTTTGCTTAGATTCTGATATTATTAATACTTATCAATTTCTTTCTCCTCATTAGGGAGGCCAACAAAATCTGGTACCCAGTTTAGAGTTTATGTTGTTACTTCCCTAAGCCAAACTCAACGAGAGTAAATGAAGATAAAGTTGTAACAGTTATCCCTAGCCTCTTCTATATGGGATGATTAACCCCATTTTGTCTCTCCCTGTCTCTTCTCATTCTAGTCCTCTCCCACCTCAGAATTTCACCTTTTAAGGTATCATCCCTTTGTATTCTATTGATCCTGTACCCTGTATGTACACATATACACACATGCTCAGATATGTATTCATATGCATATATACCCTCTCTTATAGACATGTGTAGGTATACACACACACACATTTGTATTCCCTTCACCTATCCTCATATTAAGAAAAGTTTCATAAGTTACTATTATCGTTTTTCCATATTGGCACGTAAATAGTTCGACTTTGATAAGTTCCTTATGATTTCTTTCCCATGTTTTTTTTCTTTCACATGCTTCTTCTGTTTGAATGTCAAATTTTCTCTTCAGTTCTGTTTTTTTCAGCAAGAATGCTTGAAAGTCCTCCACCTCACTCAATGACCATATTTTTCCCTGGAACATTATGCTCAATTTTGCTGGGTAGTTGATTCTTGGTTTTAATCCCAGCTCCCTTGATCTCCAGAATATCATATTCCAGGCCCTTCGATTCCTCAGTGTAGAAGCTGCCAGATCCTGGGTTACCCTAATTGTGTTTCCACAGTATTCAAATTGTTTCCTCCTGGCA
>CM053593.1:197272334-197293426 GCA_028646575.1 Pseudocheirus occidentalis | reverse complement strand
AAAATTATGAAAAGAGAGTCAACAACCTGACTGAAGAAAATAACACCTTAAAAAACAGATTAACTCAAATGGCAAAAGAGGCCCAAAAAGTCAATAAGGAGAAGAATGCCTTAAAAAGTTGAATTTTCCAGATGGAAAGAGAATCTCAAAAGCTCTATAAAGAGAATAATTCCTTCAGAATTAGAGGGGAGCAAATGGAAGCAAATGACTTTATGAGAAATCAAGATACTATTAAACAGATCCAAATGAATTAAAAAATAAAAGGCAATGTGAAATATCTCCTTGAAAAAAACACTGACCTGGAAAATAGATCCAGAAGAGACAATTTAAAAGATCAGAGGGTTGACCTTCAGGTATGGATGGTCAAATCACTCTAACAATTAAGAAAAGTTAAAAGAAAAGGCATTAACCTCCAGTAATCTTAAGGAAGATCAAACCACCCTAAGGGTTGTTTTTTATAAAGACAGGTAAAAGTATCCTAAGGAATTGTTTCATCCATCTTAACCTAGTTTCTAGTTTACAATCAACAAATGAGTCCCTGGTTAAACTGGTTAGCAAGCAAAAAAAAAAGTGAGCTATGCCTTTAAACCAATTCAGACTAGAACAGATCACATTTTGTGGGGAGGTTTGTTCAGGCAGATGCCACTCATTTTAAAAATCAATGCAACATAAACATTAATTACATTTTAAAATCAATACAGTAGGAATCAGAGCTAAGATTAATTTTTAACTTTCACGGGTCTAATTATTTATGTATTTACAGCTCTGCTTCAATATCATTTTTTCACTTTATTTTCTTTTTCTTCTGAACTTAAATACCAAATAAAACAAGTATTAACATAGATAATGTGGAACAGGTGAAGACAGTATGTCAAACTGTGAATCTCCATATGTAGAACTTGTTTTTCTTTCAAATACTAACACACACACACACATTCACATGATATCACAGGGGCAGCTAGGTGGTGCAGTGGATAAAGTCCTAGTCCTGGAGTCAGGAAGACTCATTTCCTGAGTTCAAATCCAGCCTCTGACACTTACTAGTTTTTGACCACGGGCAAGTCACTTAATCCTGTTTGTCTTAGTTTCCTCATCTGTAAAATAAGCTAGAGAAGTAAATGGCAAACCACTCCAAGATCTTTTACAAGAAAAACCCAAATGGGTTCATGAAGAGTTGGACGTGACTAAAACAATTGAACAACAACATGATATAAATGTTTAATATTTTATGATAAATACACATAATAATAATATGATAATATGATGATATGACAATAATTGACATGTAACTTCTGAAGTTGTACACTTGTCTTTAATAGCTTTTGTCTGTAGACCTCTAGGACATTCCCCTTCCATAGTTGATGAGTTCAATTCCTAGCTTAGTCTTTCTCTCTTCTTCACCTAGAGAACTTCAACATGCGAACTGATATTCCCTCAAATGCCAGTTCTTCAAATTACTGCAGAGAGGAGCAAGACCTTCCTCTGATCTCAGATGCCTTCTATCTCTTACTGAACATGTCCATGAGGAAAAACTGTTAAGAAAGTAAACTGACCTCTATCTTCTCCAAGGCCCTTCATGAGACACCTACCTCCTGATACACCATCCTGATTTCCAGCATTTGGTGAGGAGTCAGAACTTCCACTAATCATACACATTTCCTTCCTTAGGATCCCTGCTTTGGGGCCAGACTTCTGTCTGTGGCAGTTCAAGGCAACTTCCACCTTCTGCTATGAGGCGGATCTCCTACCCGTAAGGTGGAGAGCCTCTAGTATGAAGAAGATCAAAATATCCTTCAATCTCTGTCCTTCCATCTCCTACAGAGCCTGTTCCCTGAGGGAGAAGGAAGAGAAAGGTCAGTGGAGAGCGGGACTTCCATTTCCTGATGCTCAGATTCAACTTTTATCTCTTTTCATCTGAATACCCTTTCCTATTCCTTTCTCTCTCCTCCCCCTCCTCCTCTATTGTTTTTTCTTTCCTTCCTCCTCCCTCCTTATCTTTTCCTCTCCTCTTCCCTTTCTCTTGCCCTCCTCTACTTTCTTCTCCCCTTCTTCCTCTTTCCCCTTCTTTTCCTCTCTTCCTCCTCTCCCTTTTTTCCTTCTCATTTCCACCCCCCTCTTCCCTCTTCTTACTGTCTTACCCTAAGCTGTCCATCCCATACTTCACTTGTCTCCAGCCTGAACTCTAGCCTTTTCTGGGAAGAGGAGTAGGATCTTCTACTCTACATTCTAAAACTTGGTCATATCCTACATGTCTTAGTGGTTCTGAACCAACATAAGTCATCATCCAAACCCCATCCCCACCCCCATTTCTTGATTTCTTATTTTTAATCTTCCTCAACCCTGCAATGAGAAGTCCCAACTCATCCTTTTCTCCTTTACCCTCTTCAATGCCTGCTCCATAGGCAACAACTTCCCCTCATCTTAAATCTTTTCTTCTTTCATTCCTTCTATCTACTAGCTCCTACTGAAACCTTACTCCTCTCTGGTGATACATCCTTCCTAGTTAGCCTTTCCAGTATGGGCTTCCTCTTTATTCATTCCCCTTGATCACCAGTTAAGGAAGGAGAGATGGAATACTTCTTGCTCTCCACTGCCACTTGTAACAGCAAGCACTCTACCATACCCAGGATGACTGCTAGCACAGCTTCTTTGATCTGCTTTTCTAAAGGAAAGTAACTCAAAAACAGTTAACAATTTTACTTTAATCAAACATATAAAGCATTCACTTAGTTCGGGGTGGGGGGAATTAACACCCTGAACTTCAGAGAATACAGACAGAAATTACAAGCAGACAAAAATACAAAGAAAATAACACAATTCAATAGACCAACAGACAGGGCTTCCAGATGTCTGACCATTACGTACAAACAGTTAGTTACTAGAGAGAAAAACACAAACATCTGATTTTTCAAAGCCAGGGGGCTCAATGGCTATCCAGAGTCTCATTTGGCCAAATTACCCAATAATTCCCAAAAGTGAACCCTAAAGTAAAACCTCACCTCAGAGTTTATATACCCTTCTTCAGGGTCAGAGACATCACAACCTTTGTGATCCACTGCCCAATTACAAAGTAACAAAAGGTGTGGGCCTTCCTGAAAAACAAGTCTCCCCTAAGCAAGCTTCTCTTGTTGGGCTCCAAGTGAGGCCCATTAACAGGGCAGAGAAGATCTTCAAATTCCCTTACCGTTATAGTTCTCTCCTTCTAATTTCATCCCTCAGTAACCTCTTTGACATCCATGAAATTCATCTCTAGCACTCAATCAAAATCCTAATAAACATATACGCCAAGTCAGTCCTCTTCCTCAAAAAGTTCAATACATGGCTTACAAGTTTTCATCTCTTCCCTAGCTCCTCCCCTCCTTCAAAATACATATTTACACTTCCTCAAAAACTGTAACCTTTCAGTTTCTCAGCCTACTCTCTTGCCATGATGTACTCTTCCAACCCATCTCAGACACACAAAAAGATGCTCATGTGCTTAATCTTACCATCACCACAAATGCACTGCCTATAATAATTTAATTCCAGAATCCCCTTATTACCTGACCAGAATGTATTAGATTGCTACCACTCCCTCTGCTTTCATAGCCTGAACTCCAATACACTGACACTTTAGTTGACTCCCAGGCCATCTCCCCTGCCCTAGCCATGATCTTCTCTTTTCCCCATCCTTTTTGAAAATTTTAACTATTTATTTTTAACATTTTACTTTTTACATTTTCAGTTCCAAATCTTCTCCTACCCTCCATCCTCTTTCTAATATGTTGACAAAGCAAACAATATTATATCAATTATACATGTGAAGTAATGCAAAACATATTTTCATATAAGCCATGCCACAAAATAAATGAATAAATAAATAAAAGTGAGAAAAATTAAGAAAGTGAAAAAGTATGATTCAACCAGCATTCAGAGTTCATCAGTTCTACCTTTGGAGGTGGATAGCATTGTCCATGATGATTCCTTTGGAATTATCTTGGATAATATTATTGAATAGCTACTAGCTCTTACTGAAACCCGACTTCCCATTGATGATACATCTGTCCTGGTTAGCCTTTCCAGTATGGGCTGCAATTAATTTTTAATCTATGCTTCAAAGGCCCCTTATTGAATGTAGTTTTTATTTCATTATCGTCCAAAAAAAGGTTCATTTAATCTACTTTTCTGTATTTGTTTATGAGGTTTAAATGCCCTAAGACATGGTTTAATGTTATGAAGGTGCCACATACAACTGAAAAAAGTATACTCCTTTCTATTCCCATTCATTTTCCTCAAGAAATCTATTCTATCTAGCTTTTCTAAAATTCTGTTGAATTCATTAACTTTTTCTCACTTATTTTATAGTCAGATTCATCTAGTTATGAGAGGGGTAAATCAAAGTTCCCACTGTCTATTTCCTTCTCTAGTTCATTTAATCTTTCCTTTAATAATCTGGATGTTATGCCATGTGGTATGTATATGTTTAATATTGATACTACTTCAGTGTCTTTGGTAAAAGATAAGAATTCCTAAAAGGATAGGAATATGTAGTTTCTCTCATTATCTCTTTAACTTGGCCTATTTTTATTTTTGCATTGTCTGAGATCATCACTGCTATCCCTGCCTTTTTTACTTCAGCTGAAGCATAATAAATTCTGCTCCAAACTTTTATTTTAACTGTGTGTTTTTCTATTTCAAATGCATTTCTTGTAAACAATATATTGTTTGGTTTTGGTTTCTAATCCATTTTGCTATCCACTTCTGTTTAATAGATGAATTCATCCCATTCACATTCATAGTTAGGATTATTAATTGAATACTTTACTATATAGGACAGGTAGGTGGCATAGTAGATAGAAAGCTGGGTCTAGAGTCAGGAAGACTCATGTCCCTGAGTTCAAATCTGATGTCCAATATTTACGAGTTGTGTGACCCTGAACAAATCACTTAACACTGTTTCAGTTTACTCATCTGTACAATGAACTGGAGAAGGAAATGGCAAACCACTCCAGTATTTTTGCCAAGAAAACCCCAAATAGGGTCATGAAGAGTTGAACATGACTGAAATCATCCTATTTTCTTTTGTTTATCCTATCTCTTTTTGTCATGTTCCATTAATGTGGTAATGGCTAAATCTTGTGTGATCCTGACTCTGGCTCCAGAACATTTGAATGATTTCTTTCTTTCTGCTTGTAATATTTTCACATTGACCTGGGAGCTCCTGGGAGTTTTCATTTTGGAATTTCTTCCAGGATGTGCATTCTTTCCATTTCTATTTTACCCTCTGGTTCCAAGATATCAAGGCAATTTTCCTTGGTAATTTCTTGAAATACGGTTTCTAAGCTCTTTCTTTGATCATGGCTTAAAGGCAGTCCAATAATTCTTAAATTATCTCTCTTTGATCTATATTTCAGGTCAGTTGTTTTTCCAATGAGATAGTTATATTCTGTTTTTTCATTCTTTCAACTTAATTGTTGAGGGAGAGATAGAGATATCATGGGGGGGAGGGGAGAAGGCAAGACAATTGGGATTAAGTGACTTGTCCAAGGTCATACAGCTAGTAAGTGTTAAGTGTCCATGGCTGAATTTGAACTCAGGTCCTCCAGACTTCAGGACCAGTGCTCTATTCACTGTGCCACCTAGCCTGCCCAGGGCAGAGAAAACTTAAGGAGCCATTAGCTTCCATTTGTCAAATTCTAATTTTTAAGGAATTAATTTCTTCAGTGAGCTTTAACCATTTGACCAATTTTGCTTTATAAGGAGTTATTTTCATTACATTTTATACCCCTTTTACCATTTGTCCAGTTCTGTTTTTGGAAGGATGTTTTTTCTTCAGTTAAGATTTTGTACCTCTTTTACTATTTGATCAATTTTAATTTTAAGGCTTTTATTTTCCTCAGTGTTTTTTTTTGCTCCTCTTTTATCAAGCTGTTAATTATCTTTTTATAATTTTCTTGCATTACTCTCATTTCTTTCCCAATTTTCCTCTACCACTCTTATTTGATTTTGAAATTAACTTTTAGCTCTTCTAGGAATTTTTGTTGGCCTAATGTCAAATGCATTTTCCTTTGTGGCTTTACTTGTAACTATTTGAACAACATGGTCTGTCTTGATGGTTTGTGTTTTGATTTTCCCCATCACCACAGTTGCTTTTTGGGTCTTTTTTTTTAAATAAAGCACTGTCCTGAGTTTCAGGTTGTTTTATATTGCTGTTTTCAGAACTAATTTTGGAGTGGGGGTGGGGGTTAGAAGTTCTTGGTACTTCCAAGGTGTTTTGAATTGAGAAAAGATGTGGTCACTGCTTTTCTGGACCAAGCTCTAGTCCTTACCCAGAGCCCTTACTTAAAGATTTGCAGACACAGGTACTATTACTCTTTAGAGTTCCTTACTCTCTTGCAACTGACAACACTCCTCTGCCTTGGAACTGTGACCCAGAAGTCAGTATAAACAATGGATTTACCAAATAGTACCCTATCCTGCACTTAGTGCTAGCACAAGGGTCCTATGTAAACTCTTTATGACCCAATCCTTTTATTGTTTCTGACTTTAGAGCTCCTAAAGCTGCTGCTCTCTCCACTGCCGAGTCTTACAACTGGTGTTGCTACCATATGGACTCTGACCCCCAATTTCACATACCTCTCTTTTCAACCTCCTAAGTTGTCTTGAGCTATAAGAATATCTCATCCTTACCTTTCGTTGGCTCTGTTGTTCCAGATTTTGATTTGAGGTGTCATTTTAAAATTGTTTGGAGAAGAATGTTGGAATAGCTTCAATGTAATGTTAACTCTACTCTGCCTTTTTGGGCTCCCCATACTACTTTTTTTCTCTTTTCCCTATCTTGACCCCTGGATAAACCAAGTCAACTCTCTATTGTCCTCTTCTTTTGAGTGCTTGTACCAATTTCACCCTGCTAAGCCTCAGTCTTGGATCATTCCCATTCATCTGCCTCTTTGATTCATACGTGCTGCTGAACAAGATTAACAAAGAGAAAAATTATACAACTCTTCTGATTGAGTCCCCTACAAATTTGTTATACAACTTCAACTAGGCCCTCATTACTACTCAGAAATCCTTCTACACCTCTTTTATCAACTCCCTATTGCATTCTCCACAGTGGCTCTACCAAGCATTTTCATCTCTCCTGAAACTTCCCATTACTCTGTCCCTCTCACCCTTTATCTCATTATAATCTGTCACCATTATATCTCTTTCTCTGCCTTTCAACTTCAATCCTTGTTCTTTTCTCACCATGACCTCTAATCCTTTCATCCTAGTTCTTTTTCAGCTGGGTTCCTCATGTTGGTAAAGCAATCCTTTTATACCTCCCTCATCAGTTCACTACCTTACCCACCATTACAACTTTACCAAATCTTTTCATTCCTCTTCAGGTCTTCCTCCACCTTTTCTCTTAACTGAGAGCTAAAAAATTGAGGGCATTTGCTTCATTATTAAAATTTAATTGCTTTTATCCTTTCTTTCTCATCTCACTTCCCTAAAGATGCCTTAAGTTGCTATTTTCTCCTTTACTACTGTCTTACATGAAGAGGTAGCCAATCCCTCAAATATTCTTGGTATATTATCACTGATAATGTTCATGGTTAATACATTGGCATGAAAAATTGCTTCAATTTTATTAGAGTGTCTTTAGTTTTATTAGAGTGCTTTTTTTGCATCTGATACCACTGTGTACCCAGTCAAAATCTTCATGAGAAAGCAACTTTTGGAAGAGAGTTATAAAGGCTTAGATTAATTCCTTTTATTTGACATCACAGAATCATTATCTAGGTACATATTTTGTGAACATGTGTATATGTATATGTATACATATGTATACACACATGTGCTAGCATTTATTAATTTACTTCTGTTTGCTTTCTGGACTCCATGAGTAATGATGATACATGCAAGAATACTATGGCTGTTGCTGCTGCTCCCACTTCTACCCGTACTGCTGTCACTTTAGTCAACACTATCACCACACTGATGATTTCTGGGGAAAAAAATAACAGAAGTTGACTTTATGCCATTAAAAATCATGATACATTTTTACTTCCCCTACTAAACCCCTTATTTGTCCACAAAAAGTCATGCTTCCTAGAAACTTCATTGATGGCCTGGGTTATGGGGCACTCTCAATATCTGAAACTAAGACTAATAGAGGGATGTCTACTTGGCTCTCTCTTTCTCTTTGGTAGTTGTTAATAATGCTTTGAGATTCAAAGCAAGGAGTTAAAAATGTTGCTCCAAAGAATAGAAGATTTTTTTAAAGTATTATATTAGAAATATATCTTTAGAAAAAAAAATTTCTCCCTTGCTTCTACTATCTGATTCTACTGCTCTACCCCTAACTCCTACCCTAGATACACAAGTAATCATACAGAAGACCTCTTAGAATAACAAAAATTCAGGAAAATCCTCCTCCCAATACCTTCTGAGTTCATTGTCCCCATTATCTCATTTTCAAACTCCCATTTTTTCATTAACTCCTCCTCCTTAAACACCCTTCCAATTCTCTCCAAGTCTAGAAGTACAGTCAAATCAATGATATACAAATGCAATAAAACCACTTTTGTTGGATCATGGCACTCTTCTCCTCTCTGACTCCATTCATCACCCCTGTAAGCAGTAATGTGCTGTTGAATGTTTAAAAACTGATTCTCAGAAAATGCATAGCATATTTTAAAGTTTAATCTACATTTTCTTTGCTTTAATAAAATTTTTTTTTGCTTTTTTTTGGAGGGGAGAAGGTAAGGCAATTGGGGTTAAGTGACTTGCCCAAGCTCACATGGCTAGGTTTTTTGCGTTAAGCGTCTGAAGCCGAATTTGAACTCGGGTCCTCTTGACTCCAGGGCCACTGTACCTAGCGCTCCATCACTGCACCACCTAGCCACCCCAACATTTTTATTTTCTATTTTATTTTCTTTTTAAAATGTAGACAATCAACAAAACACAAATTCAATTCTTGATTTATAGTGTTTACCAATTTCAGAGGTGTAAATGCTTACCCAAAATATTTAACAGTTGTTTCAGAGCCAATAGGAGCTGGCTCCAGTATGCCCTGAGTAAGTTTCCAAATCAACACACATATTTCTAGTCACCACCACTTTATGTGTTGTCGACCCTATTAGAATTAAATATAATGGCCAAAAAAATGTTTGCCTATTTTGGTCAGTTTGACCTTTGCTCTTGAAGAGGACCATGACATCAAGAAGGTGATGCCATTATTTGCAAGTGAATTGGATTTAAGTGAAGGGTGGTTGTGCTTAGTCACCAGCCTCACTTTCTACTCCAGAGCCATCTGAGCCCAGTGGCAAGATATAGATCAGAACAACTGGAGATAGCCCCCAGATGCAGTGGGAGACCTTGGCCTTTTTAAGCTAAGATCTTGCCTAGGTTTCAATTTGACTGAGGCAATCCCCACTCAGTGATTAAGACTTAAGTAAGAAATGAGGCGAAGGCCTGTTTTACCTAGTATAATGATAATTGGAATTTGAAGACCTTCCCTGCTTTGAAGATATACCCTGCCGCGTAATAGGCTGAACTAATCACATGGAGCCTGCGGTGGGAGGAGTTCCCTGAAGGGTGGAGCAGAGCACACAGGAAGCTGAGAGTCAGAGCAGCTAGACTGGAGGAAGGAAAGGACACGCTCCAGGGAGACAGTTAGGCTTATGAGTAAATGTTGGTTTGTGGGAAGGTAAGGGTGCCATGGCTTTCTGTGGTGTTTCGGCTTACTAACTTATCTGCTACTATGATGGAATCAGCTTACTGGTTTGGGGATTTGGTTTTCTGATGTTAGAATAAATGTTTTCCTGCTGTATGGAGAGTCTATTATATTTTTCAGTCTAGCACTGTGCCAGCATATTTATAGTGGCCATTGGTGCTGTGAATATTGCATTGGTGCTACACTTAGCAAAAAAAAAAAATCAGTTTGGGAAAGGAAGACTCTCAGGGTTTCTGACCAAAACAGAAACAGTTACTATTTATATTCACTCTTAGCCATCTGGGCCCAAACAGTGACCAGATAGGGCTTGGACTGGGACCTAGTGTTATCTAATCTATGAGACTAGAGTTATCTGGATTTAAGGCATGGTCCTTAAGAAAGAAATCTAGCAAGTAAACCCTTAGATATCTTGCAAGGTTTCAGTGATCAGAATTTATATTCCTTTAGGCAGAGCACCCTCAGGTAAGGGTATTATACCCTATGTGGAAAGAGGGAGAAAGAGAGGGAGAGGAGGAGGAGCTGGAACTGACCACTTGGGTCACCAGTGGGGCATCTTGTACTATTCAGGAGTTGTTTGTCCTTCACTCTTGAAGAGGACCATAGCATCTAGAAAGTGATGCCTGTTAATTGTCTGATTGTTTAATTGTCTAAATGTCTGAATTCAAAGAGATAATGAATTTTCTCATTAGCTTAGAGGTTCTCAACCTGTGGGTAGCAAACTTCTTTCTAGTCTTATGGTTTAATTGGGCCTTTCTTCTTTTATTCTCTTTTTTACTAATAGTTAATAGACCAAACTTTCAATTTAATTAACTTTCATTTTAACATAATTTAATCCTAATCCTAAACACAAGTATGCTTCACATATACTATTTTTAAAAAACAACAACGAACAACTTCTGGTCATGTGACCAACACAACTTAGGACTAGATGTTTTCTCTGATTTGGATAACCTCTCAAATTTCTCGAAAATAGTAATTTTGTACTACAGATAAAGTAATTTCATTTGTCTCAATGATTTAGGGCACCAAGAAACCAAAGTGAGTGAAAACTTGAAAAATTAATAGAAGTCCAGTATTTTCTAACCCCATAATAAGTACTCATTCAGCACCCCACTGTCTACCATACTCCCTTCAGCAAGGCTGCAAAAGGTCAGATGACTTGTTAGTCATGGATTTACAACTCACCATCCAGTCTGGTCCCCATTACACACGCCTTTGCATGTGCATGCTTGCACGTGCGCGCGCACACACACACACACACACACACACACACACACACACACCCCTCTTCCTTCCAGTGCCTTTGAGATTTAAACTCCAAGCCCCAAAATTTGCTCAGGAACTGTGCTAAGTACTGGAGTTATAAAAATGGGCAGAAGACAGTTTCTGCTCTCAAGGAGTTTATGATTTGATGGGCTAGATAATCTACAAACAAATATATATATATAATGCAAGCTATATGCAGAATAAGGAGGAAATAACTAATAGAGGAAAGGAACTGAAATTAAGAGGGGTTTGGGAATGCTTCCTGTAGAAGGTGGGATATTAGTTGGGACTGAAAGGAAGCCATGGAGCTCAGTAGTGAGGGAGGAGGAGGGAAGAGCATTCTAGACTTGGAGGATAGCCAGAGACAATGACCAGAGCCTAGAGAAGGAAACCAGTGTCACTGGATCAGAGTAGTTGTCAGGTAGTAAGGAAGCCTGAAAGGTAGAAGGGGACTGCATTATGAAGGGATTTGAATATCAAATAGAAAACTTTGCTCCTGGAGGCAATAGGAAACCACTAGAGTTTACTGAATGTGTATGTTTTGGGGTTAGAGGTGGGGTTGAGAGGGTGGGGCAATGTGGTGGTAGTGGTGGTGGTAAGTGACATAATCTCACTTTCATTTTAGGAAAACTACTTTAGTAGCTTAATGGAGGATGGATTAGAATAGAGAGAGAATTGAAGGAGGTAGACTCACCAGTATGGTACTGCAATAATTAAGGTGGTAGGTGATGAGACCCTGCACTAGAGTGGTGGCAGTGTCAGAGGAGAGAAGGTGGTGTATCAGAGAGATGTTGCAAAGGTGAAGTTGATAGGTCTTTGCATCCAATTGGATATAGATGGTGAGAAAAAGTGGTGACTTCAGAATGACTCCTGGATTGTGAGCCTAAGTGATTGGGAGAATGTTATTGCCATCTATACTAAGAGGGAAGGTAGGAGGACGGAAGAATTTAGGGGGATGTAAAGTCAAGCACGAGCAGCTCTCCTGAGGACTGCTGCAGTGACCAAATTTAAGGTTCTGATACCATAGTATAGTGAACTCTCTATTCAGCAGTAAATTAAAGCATAACATTCACAGAAAACAAAGTACAGCATTCATAATATTATAACATAACAACTTATCACTAAAGTGGCCACACAATTTTAAACAAAAGATATCATTCAGTGAGCCCTTAACTCAGTCATCCTTAAGGAGCAAGCCTCCTTAAGGGACACAAAGTACAAAGGTCAAAGTTCTCCACCCCTAGCTTCTTTTTTCTTGATTGGAGATTTATTTCCAATCATCCTTAACTCAATCATCCTTAAGAAGTACAAAGTACAGAGCTCAAAGTCCTCCCATCCCTAGGTCACAGTAAATCATGATTTTCTTAGTCAGCATTAAGTACCCAAGGAGAAGTCTTTTCACCTTGACTCCAGGCTGGCTCTCAGATTCCATGGTTCTTCTTCCATGAGTCCAGCTCATGCCTGAATCTATCCAATCACCACCTGGATTCACAGGTAGGCAGCTCTCAGTTCCTCAAACAGCTCCTTGTCCAGTTTCATATTGAAGCTCACAGTGTCCAGTCCTGTGGGGAGCCAAAGAGGCCTGATCCAGGACTCAGATAAAGATCTTAATAGTGTGCCCTAATTAGGACCCTTCAATGATGCACCTAGCAACTTCTTTCATAAGGCTGGCTCTCTGGGATCCCCTGGAGTTACACTTAAAAGGACTTTTATTTGAGACCCTGACATCAAAGTCTTTTATCCCCAGACTTCAGGCCCCCCAAAAGATACATCCCTTATCAAATTATCCATTCTGTGTTGGTTCCAGGATATAACAGACTAAAGACAATGATTACACCAAGATAACATTCTTTATCAAATTCTGTTACTTAAAGGAACTAACAGGCTTAAGACAATGATAGTAAAACTTGAATCCTTTCATTGTTCTATATAAAAATCTTTCTCAAAGAATCATTAAATGGAGTTCTTTCCTACAAACTACCCACCTGGTTAATTCTCTCTCACCTCTCTGCTCACACTTGGGTCTGCCCATGACACAGTCCACCTCAAGTCCTTCACAGTTTCTGTTTCTGTGAAGACAAAACTTAACAGAGCAAAACAACATTCAAAAAACCCAGACAAAACAAGATTCATGCACATTGCTGGCACCATAATCAATTCACTATCTGCCTGTGAAATAAACATAGATCCACCAACAAGGTCTGAGAACCCAACACATGTCATTGGTATGGTCCCAGGACCTCTGAAACCCTCCTCCAGGACTTCTGTAAACAGACAACAAGAAAATCCTTTTTCAGGGCTTCCAGTAAGGTCCCAGGGCTTCTGTACAAATAATCACAAAAAAAATCAACATAGACAGAACAGATAAAGAGAGTGCTGGGCTCCACAACTGTTCCCCTTCTTAGTTCTGCTGTCTCCCACCTTGGGCTTCTCCTTATATATGGTCATTAGCTCCTCCCTGTTCTGCCCCTTTCTGTTGTATCAGCAAATTCTTCCCACTGTAGGTTTCATAAGCTCTGTTTCTTAATACAGATGATATAATCATGAGCAAAGCTCAGAAGAAATTTGAACTGAAACAAGGTGCTAAATAATTAAATAGCTGAAACAAGGCACTAAGTACTTCTTTAGGGGAAAGATAATGAATTCTCTTTTGGACATATTGAGTTTAAGATGTCTACTGGATATACAGTCCAAGATGTCTAACAAGTCAGTTAGACATGTGAAATTGAATATCAGAAATGAGATTGTGGCTGGAAATATATATATATATATATACATACATACATATGAGAGTCATCAATATAAAGATGCCAATTAAATCCAGCCAAGTGAAATAGAATATCCAGCCACTGGACCCAGATGGCTCTGGAGCAGAAAGTAAGGCTGCTGACCTTGTACAGCTCTCTCTCACTCAAATCAGAGTCAACTGTAAGTCATGTCATCATTTCCTTGATGTCATAGTCCTCTTTGAAAACAAAGGACAAACACAACAATAGAGGGAGAAGAGAAGAGAGCCTAGGACTAGATGCAGGAAAAAAAAAACTTTAGTCAAAAAAACTGTTTAACATAACACAAATATTTTATAAAAACTTTACAAAGCAAAGGCATAACAGGACATGTTTCAATATCATAGAAGTATATAAAACAGAAAATATGTATCATAGGCAATTGACATATGTTAGAACCTTTTCTAACATATCATAGCAACTCCACTAGCAGTTTTCCCACATCTTCAACATTTACCATTTTCCTGTTTTGTCATGTTGGCCAATCTGATAGGTGTGAGGTGGTGCCTCAGAGCAGTCTTTTTTTTTCTTTTTTTTTTGTCTTGTTTGCTTTTTGGAGGGCAGTTGGGGTTAAGTGACTTGCCCAAGGTCACACGGCTAGTTTTTTGTGTTAAGTGCCTGAGGCCAGATTTGAACTCAGGTACTCCTGACTCCAGGGCCGGTGCTGTACTCACTGTGCCAGCTAGCCGCCCTGCCTCAGAGTAGTCTTAATGTGCATTTCTCTAACCACTAGTGATTTAGAGAATTTTTTCATATGACTATAGATAGCTTTAATTTCTTCATCTTGAAACTACTTGTTCATATCCTTTGATTATTTATCATTTAGGGAACAATTTGTATTCTTACAGATTTGATTCAGTTTTCTATGTTTTTTATAAATGAGGTCTTCATCAGAGACACTGTAAAAATTGCTTCCTGGTTTTCTGCTTCCCTTCTAATCTTAGTTGCATTGGCTTTGTTTGTGTAAAACCTTTTAAATTTAATGTAATAAAAATTATCCATTTCCAGACAATGCAGTCTTAACCAAACAAGGAATAGACACAAATGCAAATCAAAATAACTTAATATTTCAGTTCATATTGAAAATTGACTGATAACAAAAATTGAGACTGCTCAGTGTTAGAGGGTTGTGAATAGATAGACTCACTAGTGTATTGTTGGTAGAGCTGTTAAAGAATAAAATCACTCTGGAAAATGATTTGGAATCATGCAAATAAAGTGAATAAAATGTCCATACCTTTTGACCCAGAGATTCTGTTGATTGTCTTATACCCCAAGCAAGCCACTGATAAAAAGACAATCCTGCTATACAACTGAATATTTATAGCAGTGTCTTTTGTAAACAGCAAAGAATTGGAAACAAAGTAGATGCTTATTAAGATATAAGAATATAAGGTAACATTGCTATGCTGTAAGAAATGATGAATGTGATACATACAGAAATGCCTAGAAATAACTACAAGAAGTAATTCAGAATGAAGCAGAGTAGAAGTAAGCAGAGCCAATAAAACAATATACACAGTTTCAGCAATGTGAATGAAAGGAACAATAACATTTTAAAAAAGTAAAAGTTGCAGAATTATAGCATGGCTCAAAAGAGGAGATATAAGACCCATCACTTTTGTTGATGTGGGAAGTCCATAGGTATTGAACATCACACATACTTTTGGATTTTTTTCAATGTATAGATCAATTTTGCTGATTTTCCCTCACTTTTCTTTTTCTTTTTTGGTCTTAGAATATACAAATGCTTTTGTTTCAGATTCTCTGACTTCTTCCAGCCATTCATTGGGAAAGCAAGTAATATGATACATATTATAAATATTTTAAATTTTATGAAATTATAGAAAACATATTTCTGTATTAACCATGTCATTAAAAAGGCAATAAAAAAGAAAGTGAAAAAATTTTACTTCAAACTACACTCAGAGTTCGTCAGTTTTATCTTTCATCCTAAGTTCTTTGAAACTGGTAGGACATCAGTTCTTAAAAAATATAAACCCCTTCTGTTTCGTTTCTTTTCTTTTCTTTTTCGCTTTTTGGAGGGCAGTTGGGGTGAAGTAACTTACCCAAAGTCATATGGTTAGTGTGTCAAGTGTCTGAGGCTGGAATTGAAGTGAGGTCCTCCTGGCTCCAGGGTTGGTGCTCTATTCATTGCTTCACCTAGCTGCCCTATCCCATCTGTTTCTTTTTTTTTTTTTGCTTTTTTTTTTGGAGGGCAGTTGGGGTTAAGTGACTTGCCCAAGGTCACATGGCTAGATTTTTGTGTTAAGTGTCTGAGGCCAGATTTGAACTCAGGTCCTCCTGACTCCAGGGCCGGTGCTCTATTCACTGCGCCACCTAGCCGCCCCATCCCGTCTGTTTCTTAAGAGGAGAATTAGTTCATCCCACAACTCTGAACTCATGTAAACCTAGTCAACATTCTGCCCCTATTGAATCTTGAAATGAACTTTTTTGGTCATTAGCTAGTTTTAAAGTATTTAATCTATTTCATCAAATTGGAGGGATAAATCTTTTCAGATAATAAAAGAAGTACTCAATGAGATTTTTAAAATTCTTAGTAAAAGCACTTCCCCACCAGTAGCATGAGGATGACATTGTGTGATGCAAAGGGAGGAAGAATAAAGATCTCTAACTCCTTCTTTCCCCACCCTTCTCCAAGGGAAATTTTATTTCCTGCCAGGAAAGAAAGGCAAGAGGTTAGGGCCAAAAGCTTGGTCACTCTGTTATCCTCAACGAGAGGGAGTACCAGGCTAGCATTATCTCTATTTGCTCTCTTAAATATGATTCATCTAGGGGATGAGGTTTTCAAGTTCAAAATAAACCTCTAATTACTACTCATTATCAGGGGAAAACAAGGCCCCATACTTTATATCTAAGGTTTTACTCCCTTCCTACCAAATACCAGCTCCACAGTGTTATAAGAAATCCATTTATCCAAGGCAACAGGAGAATATATACATATATATATATGTATGTAGAATATATGTATATATTATGTGTGTATATGTGTATATGTGTGTGAGAGAGAGAAAGAGAGAGAAGAGATTCAGAAAGACAGAGAGACAGAGACCAAGAGAAAGAGAAACACAGAGAGACAGAGACACAGAGTCAGAGAGAGAACCAGATCTCACCCAAGAGGAAGTTCCCTGAAATCTTTAATGTAGCAAACTGGGTATAAGGACATGATGGAGACTGCTGGCCACTTTTATGTTAACTTCTTTCTAGAGTCTTTCCCTTCAACAACATAGAATGAGATTGTCATCTTCCGTCTCTTGAAGCTGGCAGTCAAAAGTGCCTAAATTGAGCCCAAAGAGACTCTTGAGCTTGAAGAGAATGAATTTCTCTCTCTTGTTCTCCCTAACTCTACCAATGAAGAGAATCCCATAGCAAAGGATTTGGGGACTCAGGTAACATTGGAAAAATAGGGGTAAGAACTAAGGACAATTTCCAGTATCAAAATTGGTTGAAAATGGTTTTTAACCCTTATCAAATCTACCAACTTTACAACTCACTTTCACCACCAACTCTCCCTAAAACAATACCTATTTTTACAATTTAATTCACTCTCCCTATTATTTTCTAACTGCCATCAATGCTATCTTCACAAAGGATAAAACTTTATGAAGTTTGACATTTCATGATGTAAAACATCCTATTTTATTCAGGACATCAGGAATTACCCTTTTAACATAAAATCATTGGAAAGACACAACTTATCAACCGCATTCTATTAGAGGCTTTTTGAAATTATTTTAAAATAGCTAGGGAAAAGCCTCAGAAGCAAGTTTCCCTTATAAAAGTTTTATATTCAAAATATAAGAGACTGATTCAAAAGTATAAGATTGAGAATCATACCCCAATAAATGATCAAAGGATGATATCATTTTCTTTTAAAATCTTTTCAAAGAAAAATCTGCCTTCTCTTACTTCCACGTCCTCACCAATTGAGAACAAAAGAAAAACAAAACCTCCATTACAAACAGGTATAGTCAAGCAAAACAAAATTTTTTCTTTGGCCATATGCCAAAGAATATATGTGTCCAAAAGAAAAAATGCCTAAATATGTATATGCAAGATATATATACATGTATACTTATATGTACACATATGCATATATATGCGCATATAAGTATATGCATACATACATATATTACATCTATCTCTCTATCTCCACTCCTTAATAGTGGTAGCTGTATTGTGTATTCCTGTCTGTGGTTCCCTGGTACTTAAGTTCTTTTTTTTGGTTGCTTTAAGAATACATATGTATGTGTGCTTGCATGTGTGCCATTCCATACTCTGTGTCTCCCACCTCTCTATCATAAGGTGGGTGGAATGTTTTATCATTAGTCCTCTGGGATTGTGGCTGGTCATTAGAATTCAGAATTCCTAATTCTTCTAATATTGTCTTTACAATATTGTTGTCATTTTATAAATTTTTCTTCTGGTACTTTTCATTTCACTCCTCATTAGTTCATATAAATCTTCCTAGGTTTCTCTGAAAGCATCCTCTTTGTCATTTATTTAGCACAATAGCATTTTATCACATTCATATAAAATTATTTCTTCAGTCATTCTCCAGTTGATGAAGACTTCCTCAGATATGCATTCTTTGCTATCTCAAAAAGAGCTATTAATATTCTTGTACATCCTTAGTTAGTTTTCCCTAGGACTACTCCCTACCTTGATTTCCCTTCCCTCTGACTCCCTTTCCCCACCTTCTCCCTTTACCTTCTTTTTCCCTATGTAGTTAAATATATCTGCATACTACTCTATGGCAGTATATGTATTCTTCCT
This sequence comes from Pseudocheirus occidentalis, assembly GCA_028646575.1. Taxonomy (NCBI): domain Eukaryota; kingdom Metazoa; phylum Chordata; class Mammalia; order Diprotodontia; family Pseudocheiridae; genus Pseudocheirus; species Pseudocheirus occidentalis. Next base: position 197,274,877 of record CM053593.1, on the reverse strand, counting down.
CCCACTGGCCAGAGTGATGTTGAAATGTCAGCTGCTCCCTTCATCCCTTTCTCCTTGTTTGTATAGACATCTCCTTGAACATTCCGATTATATGAGATTATTTTGACCAATGTTCTTTTCCCTTCCCTACAGTACTTAGTGTATTTCTCTTTCCTTCTTTCCATTCTTCTCTTAAGATCAACAAGACATAACAGAAACACTCCCAGGTTTTGTCTATTTAGACTTACTTTCTGACCCTTTATGATAGTATGGTTCAGGAAGGACACAAATATCATCTCCCCATATTAGAATATAATTTCATCCTTTATTGTTCTTCATTTGTGTTTACCATTTTATGTTTCTCTTCACTTCTGTATTTGAAGTTCAGCATTTCTGCACAGCTTTGGTCTTTGCATCAAGCATACTTAAAAGTCTTTTATTTCATTAAAGGCTCATTTCTCCCCTTGTAATATTCTATTCAGTTTTGCTGGCTTGTTATTCCTGACTGCAAACCTATCAGTTTACATTACATATTCTTGCCTTCTGGAATATCATACTACTTTTGAATAGTGGTAGCTTCTAAATCATTTGTGATTCTGACTATGGTGGCTTGGTACTTAAATTCTTTCTTTTGGTTGCTTAAGATAGTATTTTCTTTCACCTGAAATCTCTGAATTTTGACTGTGATATTGCTAGGAGTTTTCATTTTTGGAGCCAAGATGGCAGAGTAAAAGCACAAACTTGGCATAGGCTACAGCTCCAACCACTTCCAATATATGTAAAAAAATTATTCTAAACAAATTTTTAAAGCTACAGAACTCAAGGCAGAGCCAAGATAGCAATGTAGAAGCAGGAAAAATGTGCAGCTCTCCCCATAATCACCTCAAATACCTATAAAATATGACTTAAGCTCCAGAACTCACAAAAGTACAGAGAAACAAAGCTCCCGCTGAAAGCAGCCCAGCAGGTAATGCGGGAAGGGCTCATCACAGCCCATTGGGAGCCGAAACTAGCCCGGACTGAAACCATGTCTTGGCACTGGGAGGAGGGGGAGGAGCCAGGACAAGCCTCACCTGGAGCTTTCAGGAGAGCGGATCACTGGCAGTTGTGGCAATTTCCAGAATTATCAATCCATAAGAAAGAAGGACTAAGTAAAAGGTTAGTGGAACTCGGCTAAATTCAGGGGGAGAAAAGCAGGTCCGACCAGCCACCTCCAGGGCAAGAAAGCAGCAGAAATGGAGGCCCTGCAGCCACCTCCACATGGCTGCTTCAGAGCTCTTGGCTTGCAAACTGCAGAGGGACCAAGAGATCATTCAGAGGCTAAGTGCTCTTGCCTTAAGCTGTCTGGATCAGGATCATGGTCTTTGGTGGTGGTCCTGAGGTATATTTTCAGTGAACCAAAGCTGGTGTGGGCTGTAGTGGCCTCCTAATAGCTCCAGCAGCTGTGAAAACTGTTAATGATTTGAGACAATGCTCTCCCCTCCGGAAGTAGAGTTTTTATCCCTCAGGGATAAAAAGTCAAGTAATTGACTGGCAACATGATCAGGCAAAAGAAGCAAAGTAAGAACAGCAACCAGACTTTAGATTCCTTCTTTGGGAACAAAAAGCGTGGAACAGAAGGAAGACAACACAGTCAGAACTCCTGCACCTAAAGCTTCCAAGAAAAACGTAAGCTGGTTACAGGCCATTGAGGAGCTTAAGAAGGATTTTGAAAACCAAATAAGAGAAGTGGAGGAAAAATTGGGAAGAGTAATGAGAATGATGCAAGAAAATCATGAAAAGAGAGACAACAACCTGAATGAAGAAAATAACACATTAAAAAATAGATTAACTCAAATGGCAAAAGAGGCCCAAAAAGCCAATGAGGAGAAGAATGCCTTAACAAGTCAAATTTGCCAGATGGAAAAAGAATATCAAAAGCTTTCTGAAGAGAATAATTCTTCAGAATTAGAGTGGAACAAATGGAAGCAAATGACTTTATGAGAAATCAGGATACTATTAAACAGATCCAAACAAATGAAAAAAATAGAAGGCAATGTGAAATATCTCCTTGAAAAAAAAACACTGACCTGGAAAATAGATCCAGGGGAGAAAATTTAAAAATTATTGGACTACCTGAAATCCATGACCAAAAAAAGAACCTAGAAATCATCCTTCAAGAAATTCTCAAGGATAAATTGCCCCGATCTTTTAGAACCAGAGGGCAGAATAGAACTTGAAATAATTCACCAATGACCTCTTGAAAATGATCCCCAAAAGAAAACTCCTAGGAATGTTATATCTGGGTTCCAGAGTTCCCAGATCAAGGGGAAAATATTACAAGCTGCCAAGAAACAATGTGAATACTGTGGAAACACAATTAAGGTCCTGGAATCCCAGGATTGAGGACCTTCTACGTTAAGGGATTGAAGGGCCTGGAATATGATATTCTGGAGATCAAGGGAGCTAGTATTAAAACCAAGAATCACTTACCCAGCAAAATTGAGTGTAATGTTCCTGGGGAAAATACGGTCATTTAATGAGGTGGAGGACTTCCGAGCATTTTCGCTGAAAAAACCAGAACT
>CM053593.1:197252297-197271834 GCA_028646575.1 Pseudocheirus occidentalis | reverse complement strand
TGTTCTGGGCTGGGGGGTAGGGACAAAAAGGGGAGAAAATTTGTAACTCAAAACCTTGCGGAAATGAATGATATAACCAAGAAAATAAATTAAGATTTTAAAAAAATGTTATTAGCTACCATTTCCTCATCTACTTCAGTCTCTGATGTAGAGGTGACCTTTCTCTCCTTATCAGTTTTAATCCTTCTATATGAACCCTAATTCTACCCCTTCATCTCTTCCAGCAGATTGTCCCCAGTATCATATTTCTATTTCTTATCTTCAGTGTTATGAGATAATTATCTCCTTAGTTCATACAGTGGGTAACTGCTGCCAAATATGTATTTACCACAACATAGAAATTACAGAGATAAAAAACCTAGGTTTTATTATTATACTCAAGCATAGATTTAGGCTTCAGAGAAAACCTGAGTCCTGATTAAGACTCTAACAAGGTTTCTTATATCAAAATTACATCAAAGTGACAGAAAAATAATTATTAAATATTGCAATTTGTGCATTCCTATTTGGCCATAAAAGTTAAAAAGAAGATAAATTCATAATCCCATCATTCCTTCAATGTCATAAAAGTTGAAGACATTTAAACAGAGTTGCAATCTCACACATCCCCAAAGGAAACAAACTTTGTTAAGCAAAGTCTATAGTTAGGTTACAGATTAAATTTACAGGTTACAGATTAAACTACATTTAAAGGAGTTACAAATTGACTGAAGAAGAGAATTTACATGTCATCAGGGAGTCAGGGACAATTGAGATTCTTCTTCTGACTTCTTATCTAAAGAATATTTAAGGTGCTAACTAAATTTTCAAATCCTATGGATAGGTTTTGACCACATGAGGTTAATATTAATACAGACATTTAGTTAACCAAAATTTGTAGAAGGAATGGTCCTGAGTTCTGAATAATAAAAGGAAATTTGAAATTCCCATAACATCAGTCTCCACCTATCTAGTAGTTTTTTGTCTTTGCCTAAAAACATGTATGTTTCCCCATTTATGTATGTGACTGTGTTTATCTAATATGTAGAAATCTCTATATATTATATATATGTGCATTTTCAGTCCATCATCTCTCTTTACCTGGATGTGAACCATACAATAACATCTTTCTGGAATTGTGATGCTCATTTTTTATCAAGTTTCCTAAGTCTTCGTTCATCTCTACAATTTTTATTATAATTGTATAAATTGTTCTCCTGGCTCTGCTTACTTTACTTTACACATAAATCTTCCCAGACTTCTCTGAAACTATCCCCTCCGTTATTTTTTAGATAATAGTAGTATTCCATTACACTCATATACATACATAATTTGTTCAGCTATATACTTCAGTTAATGGGTGCCTCTTTAGTTTCCAGTTCTTATCCACCATAAAAAGAGCTTCCTATACATATTCTTATGTTTTTTGACATTTTCTCTGCTCTCTTTGAGGTAGAGATGATAATAGCAGTATTGCCAGGTCAGAGCTTTTGGAGCATAATTTCAAATTGCTTCCCAGAATGTTGGACCAGTTCACAGCAAGTCCCTTTTAATGCTCCCAGGTAGCTCCCAGAGCCAGTAAGTTGCAGTGAGCCACTGCTCTACATCTTCATAGGGAGTTTCTATTCTGAATTTCCCCACACAAATGAATGGCTAGGATCCCACTCTACCCACATACTCCTAATCAGTCTGTACTTTTTTACTGTTTAGATTCTGGCCTAAATCTAATTTCTGCCAATATGTTTTCTAGTTTTTACAAAAGTTCTCATCAAAAAGGGAGCACTAGGCCACCAAGTTTGGTTGCTTCTGAGTTTTACATTCTGAGTTATATTCTTTTCTAGTAACCGATTTTTTGATTCTTTAACCCATCATATATATTTTAAAATTATTATACAATTTGTAAAACTGTGAGACCCTGTAATTCTAAATAGCTGTCATCTCTACTGTTTCTTATTTCCTTTGGGATTATTGATTTTTATTTATCTACATATTTACCAATTGATATTTTATATATTTACCAATTTACAATGTACAATGTATGTTTCCTTGTTATCAACATTTACTAAAGTTTATGTTCACTAGATTTGGTTCATCTTGTCAAATTCTTCATTGTATTCCATTCTTTCTTCAGCCTTTGCAAAAGACATTGGCACATAAAGATTTCATAGCAAGTTTTTTGCTTATGTTGCTCTGAATGTGCTGGTAACTAAGTGTTTCATAAACTGGTATTTCCTATTACTTTTGTGATTGTTTGATTCTTTAAGAAGATTATTTTGGTTCACTTTAGCCATAATTTCCTTTTTGTATTTATTTATCATGATCATTTTTATATTAATATGGTTTGATTCTTCTAGGAATGTGCTCATTGAATATTGGTTGATGAGAATTGCTGTCATATGCAAATGTGGACATTTCATCATCTCTTCCTACTCACCCCTATTCCCCCCCTCCTTTTTTTTTCCAGATCATCATTCTGCATTAGGGCATATTTAGAGCTATTCATGTTGACTTGTTGCTCTGACTCCCTGAAGTGATTCTACACTGCACCCTGACTAGCAGGGAACCCAGAAGTAGAAGTCTCTGCCACTTGTACAGAACTCTTCATAAGCCATACACAGAAAACTGAACCCGCTGAATTGTTGGCCCACCCATCTTTGCTTCAATGCACATACATCCAGCTTGAGTGTCCACACAGAATAACTTTGACTCCTATGGGTGAGTTTCTGTCAAATCAGGCAACCAGATCTGGAGTGAGGATATAAATGATGCTTTCAAGTGGCTGAAAAATGGCCACTGAAGTTAAGTTGAACATTACTGAACAGAATATATTGGTTATGTTTTACAATAGTAAACTCATATTGTTAAACACATCATTATACTATCTCTTAAATGAAAGTCCCCCTCTAATGTCTCATAATAGTATGGAGCTGACCTTGGGTTCACAAGGACACAAGCATTAATAGTATCTACCAATTTTAGGGAGATTTTAGTATGGATTTAATAATAAAATCTCATCTAAACTCCTTCCTAGTTAAGTTCAAACAGGCTCACCCTAGGAACATATGATTCTGGAGCCATGAGGCGTGTGTTGTCTAATTTCATTTGGTCCAGTGAGGCAAAGTAACTTTATTCAAATCCATGCATCTATTAAGTGGCAGAGATTGGATGCAAATTCAGGTTAATTCCAAATCCAGGGGTCTTTTATTTTATCAATCAATAAAAGATTAACTACCAGGATTTTTTCTTCCTTCTTTCATTTCTCTCTTCCTTTCCTCCTGTCCTTTCTTTCTTCCTTTGCCATAGCAGTACATGAAACTTTCTATTAGTGTAATTGAAAGGTTATGATCTATTTTGGTGGAGGAAATATCCCAGCTAATTAAATCATGTTTGGAAATATCTAAGTACTGAGTTTCCTCATTTGTAAAATGAAAGAGTTTGACTAAATGGTCTTGACTAAAAACCCCTCTAACTCTAGATCCTAAGTATTAGTCCATATATATTCATTTACATTCCAGATTATACTTTCTCTATGTATGTAGTAATGAAAAATGCATTGAATCCTCTGTAGAAATGGAAAGTCTGCAACACAGATATTTAGCTACCCAACATAAAAAGAGTCTACCCTTCTACTCTGTGGTTCTTTCAAATCCTAGGATTTGAGAATATAAATAATAATACCAATAATAAATATCATAATATGTATTACTACTTATAGATTTTACAATGTTTTCATATACATTATCTTATTTTTTTAAATTCTTATATATCAGTGGTTCTCAACCTTCCTAATGCTACTACCCTTTAATATTCATATGTGGGCGGACCTGCCTGGAGACAAATAGAGGAGTGGTGTCTTGGTTTCTAAGACCATCAGAAATATGTGTTTTCTGATGGTCTTAGGCAACACTTGTGAAAGGGTTGTTCGACCCCCAAAGGGGTTGTGACCCACAGGCTGAGAACCACTGTTATATATGTTTTGTCTATTGGAAGATAATATAGTGTTAAGGGAAAGATAAAGGAAAAAGTGCTGAAGTTGGAATGAGGACTGAAATATCTCTGAGTCCAGTTTCTTCCTCTGAGACTTCCTAGTATGATCATTGGTAAGATGGTTGCCTTTTTGAGGTTATGTTTTATCATATATGTAAAATAGAAAAATAACATCTGCAGTATTAACCTCACAGGATTTTTTTGTGGAACTCAAATAAGATAAATAGGCAAAGCACTACATAAATGTTCAGTTATAGTTTCCCTGTGAAGTAAGCAGAGCAGGTTGTTATTATCCTCATTTTAAAATAGGTTAATGCTTTGATCTTCACTTTCTTCACTTGTAAAATGGGAATAATGAAAACTGTCCTACCTCCCTCTCAGGGATATTGAGATAATTAGTGAATGCCAAAACCAAGACTAGACCCTAAATCTTCCACCAATTTCTGATTCTTGATTTCTCATTCCAATGCCCTATGGTATTGTTCAGGAATAGAACTACAAGAAAATTATGAAGAGACAGCATATCAATAGATTAATGTATTTGATGCAGTTCAATTTACTGATATTTACTTTGCTCATAGCTGAATGAAAAACTTCAAATAATATCTTTCAATTAAGTTAAAAAAAGATACATCATTTCCATTCCCATTCCCTTCTCCAAACTTTTAGGTATGTACATCTTAGATTGCAACATGACAACAATTTTCTGTCTTTCTTCCTCTTAAAGAGCATATGTCCTCCATTTAATAGAACATATAAATAGGAAAGATAGACCTGAAAGGCAGAATGTGTCTCTGACATTTGTTTTAGCTCTGGTTAAACATTCTATTCATGATTCTTGATATTTCTAAGGGAAAGAGTTAAAAACAGGGATGGCTAGGTGGCAGGTGAATAGAGAGTCAGAAGGACCTGAGTTCAAATCCAGCCTCAGACACTTAACACTAGCCATCTGACCTTTGGCAAGTCACTTAACCCCAATTGCCCCTAAAAAAACCCCAAAAGAGAGTTAAAAACATTGGAATTCTTCTAATATAACTAACCACTCACAGAGTAGGAAGAGATTGAGTTAGTGTTATCTTACCTGCTAACTCTTTCTTCCTTACTCTAGGGAAAATGCCAATAAATTAGTTAATATTCTTTTAATGAAATAAAATGATGCTATAAGAAAGAATTCAGTACACCATACAGCTGACATGTTAACTATAATGAACTCTAAAGTTAATTTTTATTTATTTTAGTTAAATTGGGTTTTAGTACATTAAAAATAAGGTCTTATATTAATTTAAACTCTTTCTGCATGTAAAAGTAATATCCATAATTATCCCCATTAGGTCTACTATTAGCATATTAAATACTTGCAGTACTGATCACTTTCTCTACAGGTTGTAATGGAAGTAATAAAAGCTGTAGTTAGTTCATTGGCCTATGAGTCAGAAGAATCATATTCTACCTTGACCCTGCAATTAATTCATTGTGTGATCTTAGATAAGTCACTTTCCTTCTCAGAGCCCCATTTTTCTCATTTGTAAATTAAGAATTGATAATCTCCAAGATGTAGGGAAAGATATACAGATAAGGAAAACTTTGTCCATACAGATCAAAGTAAGTGTCAAAATGTCTCCTAACTCCAGTTCTAGAATTTTCCCCACTACATGTTATTAATTCTGGCCTCCAGAATTTTCTTTCTTTTGTTATTTTACCAACAGTAGTGGTAGCTCCTAGTATTTATCCCATTGAGTAAATGTTGGTAATTTTGTGGTTACTTGGTGTGACAAAGGAGGGTTTAAAATTGGCAGTAAAATATACCCCAATTCTAGTGAGAACTTAGAGGAGTGTATTAATCTAAAGCTGTCTTGGTTACTATCTGCCTTCAGATCACCATATCAGACCTTCAGCCAACATTGGTCTTCCACTCAACCTGATTAACAAGCATGAGCCATGGCCAGCCTATGTCACCTATACATCCCCAATTGTCAACAGACTCATTGAGCAAGAAAGACCGAAACACTTAGAATACCAAAAATCTAGACAGGAAAACAGATGGGAAGCAAACTACAACAATAACCCAGGACTTGTCCACCTGTCAAGAAAACCTGCCAAATTCTCTGCTGATGTCGCTTACAAGGAGCAGCCCACAACATCAGTACCAGTTCTTGTCAGCTCCTCCTCATTGGCACCCCCCCAGCATCAATTACATATGAATGGCATATTTCCCAAGATGGCTTCAAGAGGAGGTCCCACTGAGGCTTACAACAAAATCATTTTTTCCCGAAAGCCCATGACGCGCATTTTCCTGTATGGCTCCCGACCAGACAGCAAGGAGAGAAAGACGAATGTTCATTAGACATCATGTTTTCTGTAGGCCACCCCTACCAGCTTAATACTGCTTTTTGGTTCTCTCTGCAATTTCTCTCATTTTCTTTAAAGTTGTGCTGTGTTGCTTATGTGGAAGTTAGACCGGAAGTCTGATTCCAACACTGTTGGAGCCACTATGAAAGAGATGGCTTAGATAAGAATTTGGGCCCCAGGGTTCTGTGGATATGCCTCCTTCTCTCACTCCTACTCTCTACCCCCCAACCTAAACAGATATGAGCTTGTACTCAATTGTATACTCCAGCCCATTCCAGTTATAAGAAACCTGTAGGGCAGAGAAAAATAATTTCCTCTCCTGACAATTCCCATGGAATTGTCCTTCCTAAGGAAGTCTATCCAAACATGTAATTCCCTTGAGTGCTAGATTATTATTGACTCATGACTTGGTCTGTGATTTGTGATGTAGAAGCTGCAAAAAGTGGTAGTTTCTTACTGACATGAATGGGAAAGGTTTTTTCTCCTGTGTATTTTCAGTGTACTTTGATGTTCCCTACACAGATTGAATAGTAGAACTGGTTAATTGAAGACTCATTATTATTTTTCAGACATCAGCAAAGAGTCAATGTTACTACTTTCTTAGAGTTCCCTCATATTAACATTAGTGTTCACCATGTTAGAGAATGCCTCCTCACAAAACAAACTACAATGTCAACTTCAACTTCAATATTTATTAAGCATCTATTGTGTATTAGTTTCTGGGGAAGATGCAAAGATTAAACAAGACCTATCCCCTTCTCACATAGAATTCATAATTTAGTAGTGAGATATAGTTTTCTGGGTTCTAATTTAGGGGATGGGGGTATTTAAAAATTAATCTCCATGGTGATTTTTTGTTTGTTAGTGTGATTGTTTATTTGTTTTTATTACCTAACTTTTGTCAACTACCAAATTATCATTATTCATTCTTCATTTTCAGAGAGGATCAAGGACATCACAGGGTGATGTCTTGACTTGTGCATGGACTGGATTTAAGCGAGGCAGAGTTGCACAAAGTATAAGCCTCGCTCATTCTTCCTGAGTAATCGAAGTCTAGTGGTAAAACAAAAGTCAGGATGACTAGCAATGGCCCAAGCTGCAGTAGATGACATAGGATGCAGTGGATGACCTTGGCATCTTTGATGTTTGACCAAGCACTCAGTTGCACCACAATTTCTGCTTCAGTCACCTTCATGGCCTTTGGAACAAATTGTTCTCATTTGCCCATTCCACCAGGGATGTCTTCACATACTTAGGGTAGATATCTCTCTAACCCACCAATGGGTTTGAGGCCTATCAGTTAATTGATTTAGCCCATCTGCTGAGATGATTTTACCAAGGTGTGCCCACTGTGCATGCTACAGCTTCTTGGAGCCACAGGTGAGAGTTGGGTGATAGGTGGACACCCAAGGTGAACTGTATGGGCTATTCAGGGAGGACTAAATATCTTTGGTGTGAGGGGTTGCTGAGCCCTTTTCCGGGCTGAATACCAGACTAGGAGTCAATGAAAGCATGCCAAATTTTGTATTAGATGACTTGGGCTTAAATTTGACTTACTTGATTTTGGGGAAGTCAAATACTTCTTTGAGTTTCAGTTATTCATTTGTAAAGTGAGAGACTTGGATGAGATGACTGACCACTAAAGTTCCTTCCAATTCTAAATTCTTTAATGAGACTTGGATTTTGTGACTAGCTTACTGGGTGATCTTGGACAAGTAATTTAACCATCCTTTGCCTTAGTTTCTACTTCTGTAAAATAAGGTTTATAACTCTTATCCTTATCTCACAGATATGTATAAAATAAAATGAAAAATTAGGTATGAAAGTACTTTAGAAAAGTCAAATGTACAATACATATGTGGTGTTATTTATTTTATTAATAATAACATGTGACAGAATAAATATTGTAGTTTGTGGTCTTCAAGTTCTTTCATATCCATTATCTTATTTGTACCTTTTAACAATCCTACAGCAAAAGTATTTTACATTCATTTTACAGATAAGGATACTAAAGCCCTAAGGGGTTGAATGACTTGCTCAGGTCACATGACTGTTAAATGAGAGGGCCAGGACTTGAACCCAGATCTTCTTTATATTTCTAAGAGCCCTCCATTCTCCCTTCCCATACCTTTCATCCTTTTTTCTTCCATTACCCAACAAGCTTTAGTAGATACACTTGGCCCTCTGAAAGCACTTACATCATTGAAAGATGTCCTTTTAGGTCTTTTGTGTAAGGAATGGCTACGTGATCAATTCAGTGCTTCTGGATCTCTTTCACTTAGGTTACAGGATAGACAGGCCGTAGTGATTCTTTTTTTTTTGGGGGGGGGGTGAAGGCAAGTCAATTGGTGTTGAATGACTTGCCCAAGGTTACAGTTAGTAAGTGTCCAGTGTCTGAGGCCAGATTTGAACTCAGGTCCTCCTGACTCCAGGGCTGGTGCTATTCACTGCTTGACATAGCTGCCTCTGTAGTGATTCTTAATGAATAAATATTTTTACTGTATCAGGGTCCACTAAGCATGTGTGAACATGGCCTCAATGACAGTTTCATCTAATTAGAATTAATTTCTTTGGTTTCTTTGATCATATATCTATAGTCGGAAAGGAAATTTGTCGAACTTTTTTATTTTACAGATGAGAAAACTTAAGACCCAAGAAGAAAATCACATGGGCAAAAGTGTCACAGAATTTAATCCCAGGTCTCTAACATTTTTTCCCCTATATTACACTGCCCTTTAGGAATGCTGTTGATCTGTAGAAATCTTTCCTTCTTGACAAAGATGGTCTCTGATCTGTGAGTGAGTACAAGCACTCTTTTCTGCCTTGGAACTGTGAGGAGGACTCCCTCTCCACAACCATCACAAGCTCTGCCATGTCAGCACTCCTCCTCACCACCCTCGACTGCAGCCCAGATCCAAGCAGGGCAAAGCAAGAGAATCCTGCCTCAATGCCAACAAAGAGATCCCTGCATTCACCCTCTGATCAGCCACTTGATCTCCCTACTATCTGTGGGTCTGTAGCTCTGGAAGCAATTTCTGCTGCTACTGCTACTGCTACTGCTGCTACCACCCCCTCTGCCACCCCTGGCTGGCACCTGACTGTGCTCTTCTCTCATCCAGGTCTGACAGTTTCCTCTACTGACCTTTTACTTTGTCTTTGGCATTTGTGGGTTGAGAAGTCTAGAAACTGCCACAGTTGCCCCTGAGGCCTGCTTTGGCCCATCTGTGCCAGCAAAGGTCACACTAGACTGTGATCTTCTCCCAGCTCAGTGCAATAGACCCTTACTGTCAACCTTCCAGGCTGTCTTGGACTGGAGATGGGTTTCACTCTGTTGTTTTGTGGGTTCTTTAGCTTTAGAATTTGTTTAGAGTTGGGTTTTCAAAAATTTTGGAGGGGTTTGGGGGATGAGCTTAGGCAAGTTCCTGCTTTCACTACATCATCTTGTTTATGCTTCCCCCCGTCATTTTTAAGGGAAGTTATTGGAAGCACTCTGGGAGAAAGGAGACCTGCTGATCCAAAGTGTATGGATCACCTCAAAGCCCAAGTAAACTTTTCTCTAGAGAAGAAATAAGGAAAAGCCAAAGAGGGTCAAACACAACTATGTCAAAAATGATCTAATCTTATCAAATAAGTCTTCTTAGAATGCTAGTTGGATCAAAGAAGTGTAATGCACTTCCCCTACCTCGAATGACACTGACTCATCACAGATATGGCTTCTGGGAGGTGGAATACCCAATCCTGGATATTCAGGGGAATTATGATAAAGCTTTTAATTAAAAGAGAAAAAATCACTTGATCAAGAGGGTCAGTTTTTCAGCTGGGTGCAAATTCAGAGTCATGTAGTATAATTGGCACCCCAGTTGGCATGAGGAGAAACAGAAGGCAAAAGTAGCTGTCTAGTTCTTTAGTGGGATCATGTGGTCTCATACCCTACACAACATAGTAACCTGGGCCCTGTGTTCAGATTGTACTTGGACATACTCTTAAACCTCTGCCATTCTTCTAATTCTCTTCAGTCATTATTTTCAATCTGGTTATTTACTTCAGTAGAAGACTGATGGATGCTGGAAAACTTCAGAAACAACCATATATATATATATATATATATATATATATATATATATATATATATATATATTAAGTGACATCAACAAAATTCCTCCATTGGTACTGACCCCAAAGGGGAAAGCTTTTGATTGTCTGGTTGTCAAGTTTTGTTCTTTCCAGATCCCAGACCACTTTGCCAAATTCCTAGGAATCCTTAAGATACTTTCACATATCAGCCAAGAGAAATGTTCTCATAAATGGGGGCCCATTAGTCTAGTCTGATTCAAAGCCGATAAAGGCCTGAGAAGGAGGTAGAATGTTGAGATTAGTACTAGCTGCCTCAGCCACTGGAAGAGTCATACTTTTTTGTGAAGGGCATTAGCACCTGAGGGACCTAGGTGAATTCAGTTTTGTATATACCATTTCCAAATAATGGCAAAGCCCCCTATGTCCTAACCATATTTTTAGAGGGATCATTTTTCACCACCCAGCGGATAATGGGCAACTCTGGATCAAAGGTACAATATGCCGTCATAGGATCTAGAGCTCAGTAAGTGATAAGCAACTTCTTTCTTTTAAAAAAAATTTTATATGTATTATTCACATATGTGTGTATTTGTATGTGTATATAGACATATACACACGTGTGTATAGACATATCCACATATATGTATGTGTATATATATTTATATTCAATCAGCAAAAATCTAGCACCTTTCCTACTCAGTACACTGCCCCCCCCAACTAAGAATGAAAAAAAAAATACTTGTTATTAATATGTATAGTGAGACACTATCAGCCAGCTGGGCTGTATAATGCTACTTAATATATACAGTTCTACTGATTCAGTGACAAAATACTTCTATTAGTCTGGCATTTCTCTTTTGGTTATTCCTCTGTGAGATTTGAACTGGGCTAGAAACTGGAATTGAGTCCCTCCTTGGTGCCTGTGTTCTAAGCCACAAAGCTACTAATGCTTGCTTTTAAACCTACTCTACATTGGAAGGGTGGGGATGGGACATGGGCAAAGGTCCCATCCTCAATTCACCCTGCACCTATGACCCAGAATTGAGTAATGGCTACAAAAATTACCAGTTCACACATTGGTGTGTCCCCATCTTGATGTGTCAGTGTGAAACTAGGGGTGCCCTGGTGTGGGACTCTGCCCTCCTTTTGCTCTAGTACATAGCTCTCCCTGAACAGCAGAATGCTCCACACCATGTATCTCCTGGCCAGACATCATTACAGTGTCTGCAGACCTCTCTGTCTATGTACCTATGTACACATGGAGTAGAAAAATAACTCATTAACTTTATCTTAAATTTTCCCATCATGACTGATTCCCATCAAGTCTTATCTTCTATATATGTTTGGAGGAATTTCTGTGGAGAGAGACATAAAAGTTCACTGTGCTGCTTTCTGCTACTCCACCATCTTGGCTTTGCCCAGCTTCTGTTCAAAAGTGATATAATCTCTCACTCTGATCACCTCAACAGAAATAGCAGCATATATCACCAGGAATTCTTGGGCATGGATTTCTGTGCTTCCTGTTTCAGAAGAGGAGCAGCAGACACCACAGGAAAGTGAAGAGCTTCCCCAAATATCATCCCTTCAAACCATCTATCTCACAGCCTTCCTGAGTTTTAAGACTGGCATTATATACTTTGTGGGCTATGTGTACATCCTCTGTAGCCTCTATAGTTCAAAATCATCTGTGCTGAGCACATTAGTAATGAATGAATGAGAAAATTCTACAGTAAGTGGTACGATTCTAAGAAAAAGGCCTTCACCAAAAACTGAAGGAAATGCAAGATGATGATAGCAAGAAACAACTGGACAAAGACTTCAGTGTGAAAAAACTGTTGTCATGTTATCTGGGTCATCACCCATACCCAAATAAGTCTGCTGTGAAGCAGAAGTCTGATCTAATTGAGATTCAGGTCAATTGTGACAATGTTTCTGAGAAACTGAACTAGGCCCAGAAAAGCTCACTGTCTTTTGGTGGCATAAGATGATTGTTATCTTTGGGATTAAAATGGTTACAAAGACATCACCAGCTCCTGGCACCCTGTAGAACAGGGGTTCTGAACCATTTTTCTATCATGGACCTCTTTAGCTGTCTGGTAAAGCCTAAAGACCCCTTCTAAGAATGAAATCTTTAAATACCTAAATAAAAGAGAAGTAAATCATCAGCGTGAGTGTGTGTGTATAAAAAGGTGAACAGGAAGGAAAAAACATTCAATAAGGTTAAACTGTTTGCATCTCTACATGGGAAGATGATACTTTATCTCTTGAGAACTGTATCTTTATTATGACATTTAGAAAGGATATATACATATAGAGAGAGAGGGGGTATAAATGGACTTTGATATGATGATAAAAAAATGAAGGGTGAAAAAAGGATTGTACTGGGAGGAAAGGAAAAGAGGAGACAGTAAAGGGTAAATTATATCACATGAAGAAATTGCAAAGACCTGTTACAGTAGAGGGAAAGAAGGGAGAGAGACAAACATTGTTCGAACCTTATTCTCCCTGGATTTGGCTCAAAGAGGGAATAACATAAACACTCAATTTAGTGTTTATTTTTATACCTAATTTGGTATAGAAATCTATTTTAACCTATTGGAAGTAGTAGGGAAAAGAGGAAAGAAAAGGGAGGGGCATGAGGCTGAAAGAAGTGAGGACAGATTGAGGGAGTTGGTGGTTAGATGCAAAAGTCTGGTGAAGACGGAATGAGAGAAAGGAGGGAGAAAAGAATAAAGAAGTAGGGAAACAGGATGAAGAGAAAGACATAGTAATCATAGCTGTGAATGTGAATGAGATGAATTCTCCCATAAAACATAACAAGATAGCAGTGGATTAAAAACCATAATCTTACAATATACTGTTTACAAGAAACACATTTGAAGCACAAGATGCACACAACATAAAGGCAAAAAAGGCTAGAACAGAATACATTATGCTTCAGCTGAAGTTAAAAAAAAACAGGTTTCTGATATCAGACAAAGCAAAAGCAAAAATAGATCTAAGTAAAAGAAATAAGGAAGGAAACTATATCCTGCTAAAAGGTACCATAGACAATGAAGTAAAATGAAGCAATATCAATATTAAACATATATGCACCAAGTGGTATAGCATTCATGTTTTTAGAAGAAAAGGTAAGTGATTTATAGGAAGAAGTAGACAGTAAAACTATGCTAGTGGGGGACCTCAACCTCCCCTTCTTAGAACTAGATAAATCTAACCACAAAATAAACTAGAAAGAAGTTAAGGAGGTGAATAAAATTTTAGAAAAATTAGACACGGTAGACCTCTGGAGAAAAGTGAATGGGGATAGAAAGGAAAATACCTTTTTCTCAGCAGTATATAGCACCAACACAAAAACTGACCAGATACTATGGCTTAAAAACCATAAAATGCAATGCAGAAAGACAGAAATATTAAATGCATCCTGTTCATATCATGGTGAAATAAAAATTAAATGTAATAAAGGGACATGGAAAGACAGACTTAAAATTAATTGGATTAGAAATAATGTAATCCTAAAGAATGAGTGCGTCAAACAACAAATCATGGAAATGATTAGTAACTTCATCAAAGAGAATGACAATAATTGAGATAACATACTAAAACTTATGGGATGCAACCAAAGCAGTTCTTAGGGGAAATTTTGTATCTCCAAATGTTTACATGAATAAAATAAAGAGGTGATCAATAAACTGGGCATGCAACTAAAAAAGCTTGAAAAAGAACAAATTAAAAATCCCCAATTAATACCAAATTATAAATTCTGAAAAACCAAAGGAGGAATCAATGAAATTAAGAAAACTATTAAATTAGCAAAGTAACTAATAAATAATAACTAATGAATAAATGAAAATAACAAATTAAGCTGATTTTATGAAAAAAGCACTAAAATAAACATTTGGTTAATTTGATTTTAAAAAAGAAAGAAGAAAACCAAATTATCAGTATCAAAAATGAAAAGGGTAAATTCAACACCAATGAGGAGGAAATTATAACAATAATTAAAAACTATTTTGCCCAACTATATGGAACTAAGCCTGAGAATCTAAGTAAAATGAATGAATATTTACAAAAAAAATATATAAATTGCCCAGATTAACCAAAGAGAAAGTAAAATATTTAAATAATCACATTTCAGAAAAAGAAATTGAATAAGCCATCAATGAACTCCCTAAGAAATTATTTCCAGATGAATTTACAAGTGAATTCCACCAAACATTTAAACAACAATTAATTCCAATACATAAACTATTTGGGAAAAGAGGCAAAGAAAGAGTCCTTCCAAACTCTTTTTATGATATGAATATTGTGCCAATACCTGAACTGGGAAGAGACAAAAAAGAGAAAAAAAATTATAGACTGATTTTACTGATGCATACAGATGCAAAAATTTTAAATAAAAATATTCGTAAAGAGGTTACAGCAACTTATCTCGAGGATAATACACTATGACCAGGTAGGATTTATACCATAAGTGCAGAGCAGGTTCAATATTAGGAAAACTACCAATAACAAAATTAACAAAAATCATATTACTATTTCAATAGATACAGAAAAAAAACTTTTGAAAAAATACAGTACCCATTCTATTAAAAAAACACTTGAGAACATAGGAATAAATCGAGTTTCCCTTATTTTGTAAGCAGTATCTACCTAAAACCATCAGTAAGCATTATATGTAATGGGGATAAGCTAGAACCATACCAATAAGATCAGGGTGAAGCAAAAATGTCCATAATCACCACTGTTCAATGTTGTACTAGAAATGTTAGCTTTAGCAGTAAGAGAAGAAAAATAAATTGGAGAAATCAGAATAAGTAATGAAGAAACAAAGCTATTACTCTTCACAGATAATATGATGGTAAAACTTAGAGAATCCTAGAGAATCAAGTAAAAAAAACTACTTGAAATAATTAAAAACTTTAGTAAAGCTGTAGGATATAAAATAAACCCACATATAATTGACCTTTCTATATATACTAACAAAGCCCAGCAGTAAGAGATAGAAATAGAAATTCTATTTAAAGTAACTATAGACATTATAAAACACTTGGAAGTCTACCTTCCAAGACAAACCCAGGAATTATATTAATACAATTACAAAATACTTTTCATACAAATAAAGACAGATCTAAATAACTGGAAAATTATCAGTTGCTCATGGCAGAGCTAATATAAATAAAAATTATAATCCTGCCTAAATTGCCATACCAATCAAACTACAAACAAATTATTTTATAAAGCTAGAAAAATTATAATAATGAAGTTCATCTGGAAGAGCAAAAGGTCCAGAATATCAAGGGAATTAATGAAAAGAAATGGAAGGGAAGGTAGTCTAGCTGTACCAGATCTAAAACTATATTACAAGGCAGCAATCATCAAAATTACTTGGTACTGAATAAGAAATAGAGTGATGGATCAATGGAATAGGGTAGGTACACAAGACACAGTAGTCAATGTATAGTATATCCACTGTTTGATAAACCCAAAGTCTCCAGCTTCTGGGATAAGAACTCACTATTTGATAAAAACTGCTGGGAAAAATAGTACAGCAAAATTTAGGCATAGATCAGCATCTTACATCACATACCAAGATAAGGTCAAAATGGGTACACAATTTAGACATAAAGGCCAGTACTATAAACAAATTAGGAGAGCAAGGAATAGTTTACCTGTCAAATCTATTGAGACTGGAAGAATTTATGATAAAACTAGACAGAGAACATTATGAAATGCAGAATGGATAATTTTGATTACTTAAATTAAAAAGCTTTTGCACAAAGTCAATGCAACCAAGATTAGAAGGGAAGTAGAAAGCCGAGAAACCATTTTTATAGGCAGTTTTTCTGGTAAAGGCCTCATTTCTAAAATATATAGAGAACTGAGTAAAATTCGTAAGAATACAAGTCACCCCCAATTTATAAATGGTCAAAAGATATGAACTGGAAGTTTTCAAATGAAGAAATTAATGCTCTCTATAGTCATATGAAAAAATGCTTTAAATCACTATTGGTTAAAAAATGGAAATTAAAATAACTCTGAGGCACCACCTCACACCTATCAGATTGGCTAACATGACAAAACAGGAAAATGGTAAATGTTGGAGATGTAGGAAAATTGAACACTCGTGCATTGTTGGAGTTGTGAAATGATTCAACCATTCTATAGAGCAATTTAGAGGTATGCTCAAATGGCTATAAAACTGTGCGTACTCTTTCATCCAGCAATATCACTTCTAAGTCTATCCCAAAAAGATCATTAAAAAGGGGAAATGACCCACATGTACAAAAATATTTTTAGCAGCTCTTTTTGTGGTAGCCAAGAATTGGACATTGAGGGGATGCCCATCAATTGGGGAATGAACAAGTTGTCCTATATAAATATAATGATGAGCAGGCTGATTTTAGAAAAACCAGGAAAGACTGGTGCTGAGTGAAGTGAGCAGAACCAGAACATCATACACAGTAACAGCAACATTGTGAGATGACTGGCTTTGTTAGAGGTAGCTCTTCTCAACAATGCAAATTGAATTCTAAATTCTAAATAAGATTTCTAAAAGACTCATAAAGGAAAATGCTATCTACATCCAGAGAAAGAACTATGTGGTCTGAATGCAGAGTGAAGCATGCTATTTTCTCTTTTTTTGTTGTTTTTTCTTTCTTGTAGTTTCCCCTTTTGTTTTGATTCTTCTTCCACAGTATGACTAACATACAAGTCTGTTTAATGTGATTGTACATGTATAGTCTATATCAGATTGCAAGCCATCTTATGGATGGGGAAGGGAAGGGAGCAGGGAATCTTATATAAATTGAATATTAAAAACAATAAATAAATAAATAAATGTGTTTTAAAAAATAAGACACATAAATATATTTAAAAACAAAAACAAAACAAATGTATGGACCCTAGGTTAAGAGCCCCCTGCTTTAAATCTTCCAGGGTTGTATCTTGTTCTGGGCCTCACTCAAAAGAGATTTATGGATGATTTAGCAAACATAAGCATCCATATCTTCAGGTGAAGAATGTGAGCTCTCCTGAAGAATTTACTAAGCCTCTGGGATTCTTCTTTTTATATTGTGGGAAGGCATGTGTTAATAGATTTTTCAAGACTATCCAGTATCATCTGGATTATTCCCAAATTCTTCACCAAACAGGTTTGACTCAGGATTTTCTTAGAGTTGGTTTCCCATCTCTTGATACTCATATGTACTGACATCTGATTTGGCTTCTGCTACCAAAGTTTCATCTAGGTTCACTAAGTTTATTTTATCACTATAGTGGTATACAAAATGCCTGCAGTAAAAGAGGACCTCTTTTCAGGCTCTATCAGAATGTGGAAATATTAGAAATGGTTCAGTAGCCTTGGGGAAGGACAGTTAGTTTATATTGGACCTTAAGTGAAATGAAACTACTCCTAACTAGCCTCAGTTATAGGAATAGGGTAAAAAGCATTGCAAATGTCAGTAAGTCCATACCACTCACCCTGGGTATAGACTGTGTGGTTTACTACATTGACAAGGACAGGAATGACTGCAGAGATGGGCATGGTAGCCCTTTATGACTGTAAACATGGGTATGGTTCATTTTCCTGTAGCCTACTAAACGCCTCTAGGTGGCATCCACCTTTCTCCAGGGTAACAGAGTTGTAAGGGGAGAGGATGTAACAAAGTACTCAAGCCTCTATCACTATCAAAGAAGTATCTTTCACATCCCCAGAGATCCAATATTGTTTGGTATTAACCATACAGAATGAGTTGGTTAAGGTCTAAAGCTCACGTTTGGCCCTAGCCACAATAACCTGCATGGAGGTTTCTGAAAGGGCCCATACAGGTTACAACTCCCAAAATTTCACAATTACCCTTCTTTTGGTGGTTAGCCCTCTAAAATAAAGTATAGAAACTGGGATACCATGATGGACCCAATGATGGTGCATTGGAATATCAGTATTTTTGTTGTCAGTTATGTAGTATCCCTTAGTATTCAAATAGGATCAAGACTTTAAGGTATGCCTTACTTAGGTGGGGGTGAAGGAAGTTTATTGCTTATATATTGGATTTCACAGTACGGTTTTATTAGTATCCTTGTAGGTTAGTTATTGCTTTCTTATCAACCCTATATTTCAGGAGACATACTCAAAGCTCCTTCCCTCAACCCCAGAGTATGTATTTTCACAGATAGAGATGAACTTTGATTGCCACTGCTGCCCTATTCAAATTTCACCAGTTGTTCTGCCTATGTTTATATGTTTGTGTGTAAAGGGAAACCCATTAGCTAAAGTTCAATGCAATTTGTACCCCTTCATTAGAATCACCCTATTCACTTGTGCTGTTGCCAGATCTGTCAGCTAACCCCTCAGTTTTTATTTTCTCATCCTGAACTAAAAGTTCTCTCTTCAGTTACTCAATGTGCCAGATCAGTTTTCAAGAATTCTTATGCTGGTATAGCTCATAGCATAGTTCTGGTATTTTTATTCCAACTTCTACTTTCACTAATTAGTCAAAAGCCCAAACTTAGAGTTTATTTCATCTTTAGGGCTCTTGAGGTTTTCTAGGGACACCCTTAAGGGGTCAGGTATGATTTTCTAATACCATTGGCTTAAGCCTATACTAATGTGCTTTCTATGAGGAACACAAATTGAGCATTATTTAGCCGGATAGCTTTATATGGCTTATAGAAAAGGAAATTTACTAAGGTGGTATAGTAACTACAGTTGATGCAAAATATCCCCACATATATCTGCAATACACATTTGTCCTCATGTATATGTAGAGTCCAGGTGAAAGTGGCTTTAGGCTTAAATAGAATATGTACCAAAGGGTAACACAACTTCTGTTTGATGGAAATCCTTTATCCCCTTCACAGGGTACTTTTCCTTGGCTTCTTCTGCAAATACTGCAATTATTGAGTCACATACCCAATTCATTGATTTGCTCTTTCTCTCTTTTATTTATGTATGCCTTCAGAAATATAAAAATTTCCCTACATACTGTTATCTCATTGTTTTCAATCACTAAAGAAGTGAAATAACTGATTATTTCTGTGATTTGTTCTTTGACCCTCACTTAGTCTTTTACACTCATTCTTTAGTATTAGGTTGTTTAGTTTCCAATTAATATTTTTCTTAATTTTAATTTATTTTCTTGATTAC
>CM053593.1:197233670-197251797 GCA_028646575.1 Pseudocheirus occidentalis | reverse complement strand
ATGATATTCTGGAGGTCAAAGGCGCTAGGACTAAAACCAAGAATCACCTACACAGGAAAACTGAGTATGCTACAGTGAAAAATATGGTAATTCAATGAAATAGAGGATTTTTCAAGCATTCTTGATAAAAAAAAAAGCAGAGCTGGACAGAAAATTTGACTTTCAAATACAAGAAGCAAGAGAAGCATGAGAAGGTAAACAGGAAAAAGAAATCATAAGGAACTTACTAAAGTAGAACTCCTACATGGAAAAATGAAAACTATAACTCATAAGACTTTTCTCAGTATGAAGGTAGTTGAAGGGAATACACACACACATATGTATACAAACCTTTATATGTATGTATAGAAGGGTATATGTGTACTTAAATATATAAGTGAGTGTGGGCATATGTGTGTTCATGTATACACAAAGGGCACAGGATGAGTTGAGTATGAAAAGATATCTAAAAATAAAATTTAAGATGATAGAGAGGAATTTATTGGAGAAAGGGAGAGAGAGATTATGTTCAATTAGCTCATAAAAAAGAAGCAAGACAACACAGTTAACAATAGAAGGGAAGAGCAGGAAGGTGAAAGGGAATGGGACAATCATACTCTCATTGAATTTGGGTTAAGGAGGGAATAACATACACACTCAATTGGTATCATACCCCACAGGAAAATGCACAGGAAAGTGGGGGGGGGGTAGGGGATAAGAGAGGGGATGATAGAAGAGAAGGCAGATTGGGGGTCAGGGTAGTTAGAAGCAAACATTTTTGAAAAGGGATAGGGTCAAAGAAGAAAATAGAATAAATGGGGGGCAGGATAGGATGGAGGGAAGTATAGTTGGTCTTTCACAATACAACTACTATGAAATTGATTTGGGTAACTACACATGTACAACCTATATCGAATTGCTTATCTTCCCAGTGGGGGTGGGTGAGGAGGGAAGAAGAGAAAAAAGTCTTGAACTCAGTGCTTTAAAAATGGATGTTTAAGCAAATTTGTTTTCTATATGCAACCAGGAAATAAGATACACATGCACTGGGGTATAGAAAGCCATCTTGCCCTACTAGAAAGTTGGGGGAACGATGGGGGAGGATATAAGAGAGAATAGATTGGGGGAAGGGGTATTCAGTAGGTTTGCTATTTGGGGGTGGGGGTGGGGGAAAGATGGATAGAAAAATTATAACTTAAAATTTTCTTGAAATGAATGTTGGAAACTAAAATTATTTTCAAAATTTTTATTTTTTAGATATCATCCCTCCATATTCAACTCACCCTATGCCCTCTATCTATGGAAACATATACACACATATACATATATACCCACCTATACATACATATATATGTATACACACACATACTCACATATATATGTATATATACATATACATACACATACACATACATATACATATACATATACATATACATATACATATACATTTACATATACATATACATTCAACTATCCTCATACTGAACAAAGTCTCATTAGTTACAAATGACACCTTTCCATGTTGGAGTGTAAATAGTTCACCTTTAATAAGTTCCTTATGATTTCTCTTTCCTGTTTACCTTTGCATGCTTCTCTTGGTTCTTGTATTTGAAAGTCAAATTTTCTGTTCAGCTCTGGTCTTTTCATGAAGAATGCTTGAAAGTCCTCTATTTCACTGAATAACCATATTTTCCCCTGAAACATTATACTCAGTTTTGCTGGGTAGGTGATTCTTGGTTTTAATCCTAGCTCCTTTGACCTCCAGAATATCATATTCCAAGCCCTTCAGTCCCTTAATGTAGAAGCTGTTAGATCTTGTGTTATCCTCAGTGTGTTTCCACAATATTCAAATTGTTTCTTCCTGATAGCTGATAATTATTTTCTCCTTGACCTGGGAACTCTGGAATTTGGCTATAATAATCATAGGAGTTTTCTTTTTGAGATTTTTTTCAAAAGGAAATGAATTTTTTCAATTTCTCTTTGATGTCTAGGGTCTTTTTTTGATCATGGATTTTAGGTAGTCCAATAATTTTTAAATGATCTCTCCTGGATCTATTTTCCAGGTCAGTGGTTTTCGAAGGAGATATTTCGCATTGCCTTCTACTTTTTTTATTCAATTGGATCTGGTTTTTTTTTCAGTTTATTTCTCATAAAGTCATTAACTTCCATTTGCTCACATCTAACTTTGAAGGAATTATTCTCTTCAGTGAATTTTTGAAATTCTTTTTCCATCAGGGCAATTCAGCTTTTTAAGACAGTCTTCTCCTCCTTGGCTTTTTGAGATTCTTTTGCCATTTGATTTAGCCTATTTGAAGGTGTCACGTTCTTCATTATTTTGGGGTCTCCTTTAGCAAACTGTTGACTAGTTTTTCATGATTTTCTTGCATCACTCTCATTTTTCCTCCAATTTTTCTTCTACCTCTCTTAATAGATTTTCAAATTCCTTTTTGAGCTCTGCTATGGCCTCTGAACAATTCATATTTTTCTTAGATACAGGAGTTTTGACTTTGTTGTCCTCTTCTGGTTTTGATGGTCGTTGTCACCAAAAAATGGTCCTATAGTTTGATTACTCTTCCTCTGTTTGCTCATCTTGCCAGTCAATTACTTGACTTTTGAGCTCTCTGACACAGTAGTACTCTGCTTCCAGAGTGGAGAGTCCTGTGTCCCAAATTTCTGGGAGCTTCTTCTAAGTACCTGCCTCAGAATTGTGAGGAGGACTGCCTCTCCACACCCTTAACATGTTCTGACATGCCAGCACTCCTCATCTCTTGGACCACCACCCAAGACTGGGACACAGATCCAAGCAGGGCAAAGCAAAATAATCCTGCTTCGGCACCAATGAAGAATGTTCTGCAATTTGTCTCTGTATAGTCACTTGGTCCCCCCACAATTTGTGGGCCTGGAACTCAGGAGGCAGCCACTGCAGCAGCAGCTGCAGATGCCTCCACCTCTGCTGCCCCAGGGGCTGGGGCTAGACCATGCTTTTTTCTCACCCAGTTCCAACAGAGTTCCCCCACTGACCTTTTACTTTCTTTTTGGTGTTTATGGGTTATGGAGTCTGGAAATTGCCACAGCTGCTAGTGATTCTGAAGTCTGCTCTGGCCATCTCTGTCGCAGGTGTATGCCAGTGTAGCCCTTGCAGGATTGTACTCCTCTCCCAGCCTGGTGCAATAAATCCTTCCTACCAGCCTGTCAGGTTGCCTTCAGCAGGATATTTGTTTCTCTCTGTCACTTTAGGGGTTCTGTTGCACTAAAATTTATTTAGAGTCATTTTTTACTGGGATTAGAGGTGGTTGGAGCATTAGCTCAAGCAAGTTCCTGCTTTTACTCTGCTATCTTGGCTCCAAGATATAATTATTGATAAACTGACAATATTGAATCTCTGTACTCAACTGATAAATGAATTACATATTAATTACATTAGTCATTATATAATGCCTCTTATGCATTACATAAGGCAGAATCATAGGATTGTAACTTTAGAGCAGGAATGGAACTTAGAGGTTATTTATTATTTTCCTCTTCTCTCCATCTTTTTTTTTTCTTAACTAGGACTCCAGATCTCACTCAGGCTGAATATACAGTAGCATGGACCCAATCCCACTATTGGCATGGGAACCCTGACCTGCTCTGTTTCAGACCTGGATCAGTTTACACTTTCTTAGGAAGCTTGCTGGCCCTTCACTCCCAGCAGCTCAGCATATTGGTTCTGGACATAATGCAGATATGTAATCTGTTAAATCTCTTAAGTTCAGAATTTTCAAGTGAGAGTTAGCCACTAGCATCAATTTGCCTGGTATCAGAAATTACAGACATGCTTCACCATGCCTGGTTTATGTTTTATAGATAAGAGAACAGAAACACCTTTGTACTATAGCAGAATATACATTGCATTATTATATGGAAAAATCAGGATTTAAATTTACTTCTTCTGACTACAAACCCATTGTTCTCTCAATGGCACTATTTTAAACTCATACAGCACCACCCTGGTATTAGTATCACTCTCAATACCCACAAGGTAGGGGAAAACTTAGGATTGCTAGAGAGTTACCTTTCCCTCCCTTGAACCTACAATGACTCCTCTAAATATTCTGCTAGACCATGGCAGATGACATGAAGTTAAAGCAAAAGAGAATTTAATAAAAAAAATAACATGATAATATTCTAGAAGCTGAACAGATTTTAGATGATTTCACCAACCATCTCCATATGACTCCAGTGGAGACTCTGAGTCAAATCTCAATTCAGTTCCCCTCTGTTGTTGGGTTTCTTTTGCCATTTGAGTTAGTCTGTTTTCAAGGTGTTATTTTCTTCAGTATTTTTTGGATCTCCTTTAGCAGGCTGTTGACCCATTTTTCATGATTTTCTTGCATCATTCTCATTTCTCTTCCCAATTTTTCCTCCACTTCTCTTACTTGATTTTCAAAATCTTCCTTGAGCTCCTCCATGGCCTGTGACCAATTCATATTTTACTTGGAGGCTTTTGCTGCAAGAGTTTTGACTTTGTTGTCTTCTTCTGGTTCTATGTTTTGATCATCTTTGTCCTCAGAAAATGATTCTATAGTTTGATTACCCTTCTTCTGTTTGCTCATCTTGCCAGCCATATACTTGACTTTTGAGCTCTTTGCTACAGTAGAATTCTGCTTCCAGAGTGGAGAGTGCTGTGTCCCACATGTCTGGGGTTTTGTGCAGCTGTTGTCAGAGCTTTTTGTAGGCACTTGTCTCAGAACTGTGAGGATGCCTGCCTGTCCATAGTCTCACCAAGCTCTACCACATTATTACTCCTCACCTCAGGACAGCCACCCAAGACTACAAACCATATCCAAGTACATCAAAGCAATTACTCTTGAAACAATTGCTTGTTCCCGCTATGACTTGTAGGCCTGGATCTCAGGAGGCATCCACATGGCAGCAACTATAGCCACTGCAACCTCTTCCACCCCAGGGCACTCACTCTCTTCTCTCACCCAGTTCCAACAGAGTTCCCTACTGACCTTTTACTTTTTCTTTGGCATTTATAGGTTGAGAAGTATGGAAACCACCACAGCTACTGGCAAATCAGTCCCCTGAAGTCTGCTCTGACATATCTGTGGCCCAGGTCTAGGCCAGTGCAGTTCACATGGGACTGCACTCCACTCGTAGTTCGGCCTTCAATTTTGGCCTGCCAGGCTTTCTTCAGCATGAGATTTGTTTCTCTCTGTCACTTTGTGGGTTCTATAGCTCTAAAATTTGTTTAGTGTCATTTTTTTTACAGGTCTTGGAGGTGGTTGGAGCAGGAACTCAAGAAAGTTCCTGCTTTTACTCTGCCATCTTGGCTTCCCCTCACCCCTTTCATTAATGACTCAGCATGGCAAAGATAACTGTTTACCTCATGTTAGCATACTGAAGCATCTGGCTATGATCCAAACTCAACCATTGAGTTCCAGAAAGGATACTGGAGTTCAGGAATGTCATGCTAGTTCTGTGTGCAGCGTCTTTTCCCCACCACTCTCATATCTGCTGCTGCTGTTTCCACCTATTAGTTATCTTGTTTACTGACAGTTTCTGATGCTGCCTCTCCTCCATTTCCCATGTCAGGCTGCCTTTTGCTATTTTTCTCTAGTTAAAATTTGGCATACTAAACATGCACCTACACAATGTTGGGTGTACAGGGTGGCTTCACATTACCAATAATAAAATATCACATTTATATAGGTCCCTAAAATCTGCACATTTTACATTTATTACACATCATATTACAATAGATCCAAACAACTTTGTGAAGTAGATGCTATGACTAACATCTTCCTTTTACATATGAGAAAACTGAGGCACATATAGATTAAATGACTTGCCCAAATTCATGTAGTTAGTAAATATACAAGACTATATTTAAACTAGGGTCTTGATTCCAAGTCCAGAAAATCCAGAAAATCTAAACTCTATATACCGTGACCCCTGCCACAAAGCTTACACAAAACCTAAAAGGGGTAATTCAATGAGTAAGGGCATCTCTAAGCCCCAACATTATAGGTGTATTGTTAATGGAATGGGAAGATATTTCTTGCCCATTAACAGGCCTATGTAACCTGCTTTGAGCCTGAGTCACATGGAACCTGTGGTGGGAGGACCTTGATGAATGGGTGTAATAGGAATAGGTAGGGCCGGAAGTGGGAGAGTGAGGTGGAGATAAGAGAGAGGGGAGGCAGAGAGAGGCACAGCAGCTAGACTGGGTAAGAGAGGGACATTTTGCCCAAGGGAGCTTGTTTGTTCAAGGGAAGATGTAGGGAAGACTTGGGGATAGTGGTGCTTCCTGCATTATTAATGTGTACCAACTTCTTTATTACCATGGTGGATTTGGCTTTCTGGTATATGAATAAATATCTTGTTTTTTTCTTTGAATAAGAGACTCTGTTATATCTTGCAATTCAAACCTGGAAATATACTTGCATATACATAACAGCCATTGTGGATATTGATTGAAAAGGAGTTCATGTATTTATTCCTTTATATTTTCTATACACATGTTTTTTCCTTTCCTTGAAGACAAGAATTTTCTCATTTGTATTTGTACTTACCCCTAGTGTCAATTCTAGTGCAATGCATATATAGTAAATAATAAATATTCATTAAATAAATGAGCTATTAAACAAATGACTCCTTGCAAGCAAGAAACTTCTCATGGATTGACCAACCACTGGACTTCTGATTTGGAGGTTAAGAAGAATCTTAATTTTATGTTAGTATTGCTTCTTGTGCTGAGATCTTTTGCTTTTAAATCCTACCTCTGATATGCATTAGTTGTGTGAAATTGGGCAAATAATTTAAGCTCCCTGAGCCTGAGTTTCCTTAACTATAAAATGGGAACAATGATGTTTATCTCAGAAAAATGATTGTTGTGTGGTTCAATTACATTTTTTTTTTGCTTTTTGGAAGGTAATTGGGGTTAAGTGACTTTCCCAAAGTCACACTGGCTAGTAAATGTGTCAAGTGTCTGAGACTGGATTTGAATTCAGGTCCACCTGACTCCAGGGCTGGTGCTCTATTCACCATGCCACCTAGCCTCTCCTGTTGTGTGGTTCAAATGAGTGCTATGTAAATGTCACTTATTATCACATACTTGTTTTCTAAACATGTATTGAATATTATAGTTTAAATACTTCATTTTATAGATGAGGAATCAAATCTATGGAAGTGAAGTTTGAGTTGAGATAACTGGCTAGTTAGCGAGTATCGAGGGTATACTAACCAATTCCAGCATTTTCCCAATTCACTCCATTGTCTTCCCATAGAAAATTTTGATCCAGTTTTTTACAACAAAGTGAAATACAAAACAAACACCTCAACCAAATGTCATCTACCTTAGATTTCAGTTTCCATTTTGAACTTTTTGATTGGGTGCCTTTATCACTTT
Source organism: Pseudocheirus occidentalis (assembly GCA_028646575.1). Taxonomy (NCBI): domain Eukaryota; kingdom Metazoa; phylum Chordata; class Mammalia; order Diprotodontia; family Pseudocheiridae; genus Pseudocheirus; species Pseudocheirus occidentalis. The sequence continues at coordinate 197,244,419 of CM053593.1, read as the reverse complement.
CACTTATCTTGGGAATTGGGATTAGTGGTCTACTGGCATAGTTAGGGTACATCCCTTTAGAATAGGTCTCCTGAAATGAGAACAAAATAACATTACCTTTAGTATCCTATTCTCCTTTATGGCATAGCAAAGGCAACACCCAAAACATAGCAATTAATTGCCTGGAATAGTGTTTTCAAAACTGGCCTAGAAAAGACTCCTAATGGCCATCTGTATGGAAACTCACCCTGATTTAGAGTTACCTTTTCAGACTTAGTTCTTTTGAAGGACATTCAGTTTACCAAGAGTGAATTATTGAAGATTTCAGATTATGATAAATGGTTAAAAAGTAAAACAGCAACAAAGAAATGACAATCATCAGGGGAGAAAAACATTTTAGCTTCTAAACAGACTGTGTCACCTATAAAGATTAAATGCATATCATATAAAACTGACATAGTTGAGCATTTATCATGCTCTTATTACAAGATTCACGTATTTTTTCTTCTATCTTAGGGGGAAAACAATTTCTACAGGGTTTCTGAGGGTTAAAGAACCCTGTTCACCAATTATCTAGATTATTGATGGATGTTGGTCACTTTAAGAGGTTGATAGTTATGATAGGAGAATTGAGTTTAAAGAAAAGAGAGAGATCATTTTTAATATACTTCTGATCCTCCTTGCTAGCCATAATACTAGAAAGTAACATCTATGAGACAGTAGGTGTGAAGATAGAAATTCCACCATGTACCCTCCCTGAGAATTGGCGTAAAGTTAGGAATATTAAGCATGAGTCTAACTCTTCCCTGACAGCACTTGAAGTACCTGAAGGAGTGCGATCTCATTCTCAACAAGCTGTTGTGTTGCTTGATCCTTCTTGACCTGTTCTGCCAGCATAGACCAGTACCAGCTTACAAGAAGACACTTGTTCAGGGTTTTTTTGTCTAGAAGCCCTGAAAGATAAGATAGATTCATTAAGCTAGGCTAATTCTGGAGGAGTTTGCTTGATTACTACATCTACAAATTAGGTCACAGACCTACCTAAAATGTATTTGGAGATGTGGACAGGCAAGCATCTGATGAAGTCTTTGTCCTTGCTAATCTCAGGTAACTGCTTTCTGTAGTCAGGATGGGAAGGCAAGTGAATAGTAAAATGTTCATCTTCCTTGGCACCATCTGTTGTCTTGGAGACCATCTTGCCATGCAGAGGAAGTGGAGCATGTGATCTTCCATCTAAAAGCCAGAAGAAAAAGCCATTATTTTCTATTGAGTGGGACAACAAAAGAATTTTGTTACCAAGTTTAGCCAGAGCTTATAGTTGTCTTCTATCTGATGGAGAAGGGGGGACAATGAAGATGTGGAGGAAATATTTTTTGGAAGGCAGAATGCTTTATAGTAAGGACTTATTAGAAGTATATCATGATATGAATAGTTTCTGAAACTCCATTTTGACTTCCAACATATATTGACTTCATTTAATCAAAATTAATCGACAACTCAAATAGTTACTCTCAGTATGAACTCAGTTGTTGATTTAAAATTGTTAACCACTATTTAATATACAATGATCAACAAATCCTATATGTATTTCATTTTTATTTGTCATCTTAATGTTGTCTTTCCATTACATTTATGTCTAATATGTATGCACTTATGTCAGCCTGTCTGACTTAGATTAGTCTCTGTCCAATGTAACAGAGCTACTTTGCTTATATATTTCTCCACATATAATATATATTAAAGTATTGTGTAAATCTAGAAGCTTAATAGATCCTTAAAGACATCATGCTCTACTAGTTCTTCTCTTAACTCTCTAATTATTCCTTTTTTTGTTTTCCTCAGTAGTTCCTCATCCTTTTCCTAATGTCTGAATATGGGTCTTCCCTAAGATTCTGTCCTTGACCTTTTCCCTCTTTTCAACATATACTGTTCTCCTAGTTATCTTGGGTAAGTCAATTATTTCACACTCTAAGATTCAGTTCCTTCATCTGTAAAAAGAGGGAGTTGGACTAGATGGAAAGACTGTTAAGATCTGATTCAAATATAAAATTCTATGACTTTAATCTCATTCACTCCTATGTCTTCAACTACAAACTTAAGGCAGATTACTACCAAATCTATTTTTTTAGACCTGACTTCATTTCTGAGCAACAAACCTACACCTACAACTGCTCACATGACACAAAGTACATTTACACTGGAGTTTTGGCAGAAAAATGTTATTGTCAATCACAGGCAATTGGTCAAACTGGTGTCATCTCTTGAGAAAGTTAGGAAGGCTTGTCAGGGTGCCAATAGCAATAGAAGTATCAGAAGAGAAGGTTTCTAAAAATCAATCAGTTGGAACATATGAGAAGGATAAGAAGAGGTACAAAGTGAGTAAGCATCAGATTCTATTTGAGACATTTACATGGACAATAACTATGCTAAGCTTCATTTTACATTGGGTCTTTGGCAGGAAATTACAGCTCATCTTGAGAACTGGTCATAAAGCTACCAAAAAGAGTACTATAGAACAGAGGGTTCCAATTCCAGCAAGTCAAAGGGCAAAGGGAATTTTGTAGTGACCTTTATGGAATGTCTGATGTTTCCTTTTTTCCAGTGCCAAGTAAGTTTTATGTTAATGCAAAGTCCAAATTGGTCTCATTCCTAAAGGATTCTGGCTCCACCAGTAGCATTAGGAGAGAAATAATCAAATAAATTCAAAGCAAAAAGAGTATAGATTAGCAAGAGAAAAGTGTTTTGTCTTTCAAGGGTATATACCTAAGATCTAGCAACTTTGTGAGTACTATACAATCTGATAGCCACTTGTTAGTCATGTGAGAATAAATGATACCACCAGAAGGAACCTTGAGAATATTTTAGGGATTATGAAATTGTAGGAAAGAGATTAAAGGTCACATGAGGTGATTTCATCACTGGAGCAATCAAAAGAAATAAAATTGAATTTGGAAATAAACAGCTGTATAATAAAACAGTCCATCAGAAGGAGGTATAGACTTTTGCCACATTGTGTAAAATAAAGGCTCTTATTCCAAAATGGAGTCATTAATGACAATTAATTAAAACAAATATTTGCCTAGCATTTTATATATCTGATCAAGAGATCTTTAAATGAAAATGGAAGGGAGATATATACACACATATATGTACATATATATGCATGTTTGTATGTTTGGGTGTATCTTTCTCAAAATACATAGGACAGTAGAAACTAGAGAAATAATTGAAAGAAAAACAGTAATTAGAAAAAGTAATTCAACAAGAAAGGGACTTCCAGGAAGAGAGAGGAAGGCAAGATTAAAAGAGAGCCTTGTTTCTCAATATCCCTAATGAAAATAGAATAGAAAAAATGAAAAGCAAAACTAAAAGAATCCTTTGAAACTGTTTTTAAATATTCAAAGAAATGAACAAAGAAAATACAAATAATGACATAATGAAAATTTATATTGATTAAGGAAAGAATACAGAAATGCTAGAAGAAAAAATATATTCAAATAATACCAATGGAAGCACTTGTAATGAATATAGAACTTCTTACAAACAGAATGGAATGGATAATGAATAAAAGCATTAAACAAGGAAAAGAAGAAATCAAAAAGCATTTATTAGTGCTTAGTAGGGTGTAAGGCTATGGGGAAAGATGAAATAGTCCTTGCCTTCAAGGGCCATATGTTCTATCAGGCGAGACAACATGTGGGCACATAATTACTTTGAAAAACAAATGCTAGACTCAAGAAGAAAAAAAAACAACCACAAGTGAACAATGAGAAGGGGCTCTTATAAAGGTGAACTGCTTATATTCTAATGGATGGGGGGATGTTAAAAGAAGTTTTTCATAATCCTAATGTCATGAGAGATCACAGAGGTAGTCAATTGAGATAGAAGGTCCATAAATAACTTTTTTATGCCTTGAAGATGTAAGAAATAAGGGAAAAGGAGGAGGGAAGGCATTCAGTCAACACACACACATATACACATGCAGAATTTGGTGTAGAAATTTATTCAATTTAATAGGGATACACATAGGAACAGGAAGAGGGGGAAAGGGAACACAGGAGGGATATAAAATCCAGCAAGGTGTGGCACTAATGCAATATTCACTGTGCCTATGGTCACTATAAATATACTGGCATAGTGCTCAATTGCAAAATATAATAGATTTTTCCATATAGAAGACAGAAACAAAACATTTATTCAGACACCAGAAAACTGAATCACAAAACCAGTAGGCTGATTCCATCATAGTAGCAAAGAAGTTAATAAGCTATAACAACACAGAGAGCCACAACATCCTTTAACCTTCCCACAAACCAACATTTACTCACAAGCCTAATTGTCTCCCTCAGATGTGTCTTCTCTTTCCTCCAGTCTCTAGCTGCTCTGACTCCCAGCTTCCCAACACAGGCTTCATGTGATTACATTCAGACTATTAGGGGGCAGGGTATATTTTCAAAACAAAGAAGGTCTTCAAATTCCCTTAGGTTATGTAAGGGACATGAAAGATATTGGAACAAATGTAATGGTATAGCGGCAAGTACCCCAGCATGCCCAGGATGGTTGCTAGCACTGGTTCTTTGATCTGCTTTTCCAAACGAAAGCAACTCAAAAAAAAGGGTTAACAATCTTACTCTAATCAAATATATATAATTTACCTAGTTCAGGGGGGAAATCAGCACCCTGAACTTCAGAGAAAACAAATGAAAGTTACAAGCAGACAAAGAAAATATATCCAGAGAAACAGACCAACAGACAGAGCTTCTAGTTGTCTGACAATTACATCAATACCTAATCAGTTACCAGAGAGGGAAGGACCAATATGAGAATTTGAAGATCTTCCTTTCCCCTTAATAAGGCTTAGGGTGGGGTTGGGAGAAAAACATATTTATTTTTTTTAATAGAGATGTTGAGAGAAGGTGCCACTGATTTGGAATGTTGTACATTGCAAACGCTTCATCATGAGGTTATTGTATTATTAGTTATTTTACTTAGTTACAAGAGACTTTTCAAAGAGTCAGATTAATTTGTCATATAAAAACAAAATATATCAATAAAATGTTTTTTTAAAGAACATAGAAAGTAATATCGAGTAATTTTTCAGGGAAAGCCCTGGCATCTGAAGGGATCTGGAAAGGTCTTACATAGAAGGTAGAATATGAGCTAAGCTTTGAAGGAAACTGGGAAATCCAAAAAGCACAGGTGAATAGGGAAGGCATGAGGAATAGCCTGTACAAATGTACAGAGAAAGAGATTGTATCATATATTAGGAGCAATAAGAAGACAAATATGCCCAGTCTGTAAGAGTGTGTGAACAGGAGTAATATATAACCAGGACAGAAAAATAACAAGGAAATTCTCAAGGGCCTTAATTGACTAAGGAGTTTGCTTTTTATTCTAAAATATTAGAGAGCCACTGGTGTTTATTGAACAAGGGCATGGCATGATCAGACTTATACTTTAGGAATATAAGTTTGATAACTATATGGAAGATGAAGGAAAGAAAGGAAAGGCAGAGACAATTAGGGGGTGACAGCAAAAATCAAGGAAAGAAATAATAAGGGTCTGAACTGGAGGGGTGACTGTGAGTAGAAGTAAGGGGACATAGGAAAGAAATATTGTGCAGGTAGAACAAACAAGATTTGGCAGGTGATTTGATATTTGGTATAAAGAAGAATAAGGAATCAAGGATGTGAACCTGGGTGAATGGAAGAACAGTGTTGCCTTCAATCGAAATAAGAAATACGGGAAGAAGAGCGGATTTGGATCTTTTTAAAATATCAAAAAGTATTTATCTAAAACCAAAATCAAGAATTACATGTAATGGGAATACACTAGAATCTTTTCCAGTAAATACAAATATAAAACAAGTATGCCCACTCCACTATTATTTGATATAATTCTTTAAATGTCTGAAGCCACAATAAGAGAAATGAAAACATAACTATTGATAAAGCAGCAATCACACTACCCTTACTTATGGATGATATGATGATTTACAGAGCAGCTAGGTAGCGCAGTGGATAGAGTGCCAAGACTGAAGTAAGTAAGATTAATCTTCCTCAGTTCTAATCTGGCCTCAGATACTTAGTAGCTATGTGATCCTGGGCAAATCACTTAACCCTGTTTGCTTCAGTTTTTTTTTTAAATTTATTTACTTGTTTATTTACTTTCAGTCTACAAGATTCTTACAGAATCACTTGAGTTTCAGATTTTCTCCCCTCCTTCCTCCCCCCTCCCCTGCCATGGTGGAGTACAATCATGTATAGGATCTGCAAACACTTTCACATTGTACAATAGTCTGGTTGTATAGAAGCGCTATAACCAAATGGAAAAAAGAAAAGAAACAAAGCCAAACATGGAAAAGAACAATAGCATGTGTTGCTTCAGTCTCCATTTAAACTCTGGTCTTTCTAGATCTTTCTCTGATTGTAGATATTTCCTTCCATTCTGAGACTTGTAGAGCTGTCTTTTAACTGTGCATTGCTGAGAAGAGTCCAGTTTATCAAGGTTGGTCACACACATATGATGTATTTGTGACTGTGTACAAATTTCTCCTGGTTCTGCTCTTCTCACTTAGCATCAATTCGTATAAGCCTCTCCAGGTTATTATGAAGTCTATCTCCTTTTCATTTCTTATATCACAATAGTATTCCATCACATTCATATACCATAACTTGTTCAGCCATTCCCCAATTGATGGGCATCCCCTAAGTTTCCAGTTCTTTGCAATGCTTCAGTTTCTTCAACTATAAAGTGAGTTGGAGAAGGAAATCGCAAACCACTCCAATATTTTTACCAAGAAATGGGGTCACAAAGAGTCAGACACAATTTAAATTAACTGAACAGCAAAAAGATAGTTTAGGTGGAAAATCCTAGAGAATCATTAAAGTTCTTTTTTGAGATAACAAGATTCAGCAAAATTGCAGGCTACAAAATAAACCATCAGAAAAAACAGCTACATTGAACTAGAAGACCAGCTTTGATAGACTTAGTCCTTCTAAGGAATGTAATGATGTAAGACAATTCTTGATGGAAAATGCCATCCACATCCAGAGAAAAAACTATGGAGTCTGAATGTAGATTGAAGGATACTCTTTTTTCTCATTGTTTTTCCCTTTTGTTCTGATTCTTCTTTCACAGTACAACTAATGTGGAAATAAGTTCAATATGATTGTACATGTATAGCCTATATCAGATTGTATGCCATCTTGGGAACAGAGAAGGAGAGGAAGGGGAAAGATCTTCAAATTCCCAGTACTATTACATTGGGTCTCAATATCTTTCATGTCTCATATATTGCAAAACTATATTAACAATATATTTCATTACATAGATTAATGAGAGTTCAGGGATAACTGGAGGGGTAATTGGGGCCTACAGAAATTATCAACAATATAACAGGGATAATAGAAAACAGACACATAAATCAATTATCTTACAGTGGGGGCTTGTGCCCAAGCCCCCTATCTTTCCCCCCACAAATGAATAGGGCTCAAAAATCAACCACTTCCACCTATCTCAGCACTTTCTTTAATTTGAGTCTCCTTAAAGGTGTGACAAACTTGCATATAATGGTTCAGGAAGATATGTAGGGGGCAGTTATCACTTCTCTACTCTGTCTAACATCAAACCCATTTTTTTCATACATTTTGTATAATTCATTAGTTGGAATATCTTTTTTTTTTCAAAAATCTACCCTTGTTCTCAATAGAGAAGTAAACAATCTTTTCTTATCAATCTATTCTGACTTTGAATGCACTGGGTATTTACTCCTCTCTTTTGAGGAAATTTATGTTACTCTCATTCTCATTAGTTGTGAAATCTTATCCAGCACCTTGGAAAGAGAGTGCTCTATTTCACCAATTAGTAGAGTCAGAAGCAGAGGCTTATAAGGAGGAGGAGGCATCATCACCATGATATTTCTGTGAGAAACTGCTAAGGGCATATAATGATACATATCTTCATCTCCAAATACGATAGTATTTTTCATTACTTCTTTCAACTTTCTCATGCAGTCTCTAAGCAAATTCCAGGCTTTGTCTCCACTAGGCCACATAGAATCAGTGGGACAAATTCTATTGCAACCAACAGCAGCTTAAGGTAATAGATTGGTTGTATTGTTACCTCCTGCCATATGAAAATCTCTAAAAGCTTGAGGGACAAAAGGACTCCGACAAATACTTATACATTTCAACCAGTCCACACAATCTATCTATATCCCTCCAGCTCCTTTATCACTGATTTTCACCATCCAACACACTAAAGATTCTCCAATCCTTTGAGTGAATCTCCTTAATATATCAGTAATCTCCTGCTAAGTGAAATCCTCAACTACCTCCCTACTGTTTGGTATCCTTTGATTCTCCTGCTTTCTTCTCTATATGACTTCTGCCCTTGTAAAAGCTTCATCATGAAACAATGTATCACTCTGTAACATTGTATCACTCTACTGGCAGTCGTTGCCATAGCAACTAGGCTCAGCCTCCAGGAAAGCTGTCTTAACTTTCCTCCTGTTACTTTTCTGCTTCATTTTTTGAGTCAAATTCACAACAGCCTTCTCTTCTACCACCTGAGACTACTCTTCTAAAGGAGGCAGGAACTCAGCAAATTCTTGTAACATCTTGTGTCTGCTTTTACACATAATAACCTGTTAGCAAAAATTCAGTCATTTCTATACACCACCTCCAGCTCTCTCCCAAGTTTTATTGGTATTCTTTGTAAACATGTTTCTACATCTCTAGGTCCTCCCTTCTGTAACCTCTGTTCCCAGTTTTCACAGAGCCCTGTACTTTTAGACACTTCCCTTGCTAGAGATGCATAAAAGAAATCCTCCATCTTGGGACAGTAATTTCTTCTTCTAAGTCCCCTCTGCTTCCGACTAGAAGTCTTATATTTTGCGATCCTGCTCATCACACCAAATGTAGTGCCAATGCAATATTTACAGCACCAACTGTGACTACAAATATTCCCACATGGTGCACAATCACAAAATTTAGCAGACTCCTTATAGAAGATAGAAGGAAAACATTTATTCAGATACCAGAAAACCAAATCCCAAAACCAGTAAGCCAATTCCATCACAGTAGCAAAGAATTTAATAAGCCATAACAACACAGAGAGCCACAGCAGCCTTTAGCCTTCTCACAAACCAACATAAGATCAATATTGATTCACAGACTTAATTCCTTGCCTGAGCAACCTCTCTCTCCCAACATCTCTCACAGATGCCTATGTGCTCTGCTTTTCCCTTCAGCAAACTCATCTCACCACAGGCTTCATGTGACTATATTCAGCCAATTAGGGAGCAGAATTTATTTTCAAAGCAGAGAAGGTTTTAAAATTCCCCTAGGCTTATTAATGGGCAGGGAAAATCTTCAAATTACCATTACCATTATAGGAGGTAAGAAGAGAGAGAATCTGGAACTCAAAATTTTAAAAACAAATGTTAAAAAATTGATTTTACATGCAACTGGGAAATAAGACATACAGGCAGTGGGGCATAGAAATCCCTCTTACCATACTAGAAAGTAGGGGGAAGGGGCAGAGCCAAGATGGCGGCATAGAAGCAGCAAGGTCCCGCAGCTCCCACACTGCCACCCTAAACACCCATAAAATATGAGACCAGACAAAGTTTAGGAAAGTCTAGGACTCTCAGACTCACAAAAATACAGAGAACGCACCTCTCGTTGAGGGCAGCTTGGCAGCAGGGGCTCAGCACGGCCACCTGAGTGAAGACTGGAACAGCCTGAAGCCGAGACCACGGCCAGGCCCTGGGTAGTGGGGAGGAGCCGGGCTGAGCTGAGCTGAATCCCGTGGCCCCACAGCCAGTCTTCAGAGGTTCTATAGCCTCCAGCACCTCCACATCTGCCAAGGTGTGAGGAACAGGGACTGGAGAGGCAGCTGGCATGCAGAGACAGCTGAGCCCAAAACCGCAGCCGTGGCCAGGCCAGGCTCCAGGGCGGCCAGCAGGAGTGAGCCTCCCAAGCTGCAGCTTGAGTCTACTTCAAAGAAAATCTAAAGCACCTGTCTGAGGGGAGTTTCGGTCAGAGACGGTTAGTGAAAGTGAAACTTTGAAAATTAATTTGGGGGTGGTAAAGCAGTTCGGCCAATCTGCCCTCGGGAAAGGGAACTGCTGGAACCGGCGGTGGCCCCCACCAGGCTGCTTCAGAGCCCCTGGCCTGCGCACTCTGCAGGGGGGCTGAGTCGATTGATCAGGGCCAAGTGCTCTTGCGTTGAGCATCCTGGATCTGGATCGTTGTCTTGGGTGGTGGTCCTGGGGTGCACTTTCAGCAAGCCAAAGCTGGGGGGACTTGCAACACCCCGCTAATAGCTCTGGCAGTTGGGAAAACTCCAGCGATTTGGAACAGAGTTTCCCCCCTTGGAAGAAGAGTTTCACAGAGCTAAACAAAACCAACCACTTAATTGACTGGCCAACATGAGAAAAAAGAAGCAAAATAAAAACAATAAAATTCTAGAATCCTTTTTTGTGGAAAAAAAAGGGTCAAAGCATGGAATGGGAGGAAGACAGCCCAGAACTCAGAACTCCCACACCAAATGCTTCCAAGACAATAGGAAGAATGCCTAGAAGCTATACATCAACTGAAAAAGGACTTTGAAAACCAAATAAGAGAAGTGGAGGAAAAATTGGGAAGAGAAATGAGAATGATGCGAGAAAATCATGAAAAGAGAGTCAACAACCTGACTGAAGAAAACAATACTTTAAACAATAGATTAACTCAAATGGCAAAAAGAGGCCCAGAAAGCCAATGA
>CM053593.1:197217726-197233170 GCA_028646575.1 Pseudocheirus occidentalis | reverse complement strand
TTTTTGTCCACAAAAAAGGATTCTAGAGTTTTACTGTTGTTCTCATTTTGCTTCCTTTTCCTCATGTTGGCCAGTCAGTTAATTGGCTGGGTTTTTTTTTTTTAGCTCTGTGAAACTCTGCTTCCGGGGAAAAAGCTCTGTTCCAAATCATTGGGGTTTTCCCAGCTGCCGGAGCTATTAGGGGGGTGTTGCAAGTCCCCCCAGCTTTGGCTTGCTGAAAGCGCACCCCAGGACCACCACCCAAGGCCATGATCCGGATCCAGGTTGCTCAACACAAGAGCACTTGGCCCTGATCAATAGATTCAGCTCCCCTGCAGAGTCTGCAGGCCGGGGGCTCTGAAGCAGCCCAGTGTGGGCCACTGCCGGTTCCAGCAGCTCCCCTCCCCCACTGCTTTCTTGCCCCGGGGCTAGATTGGCCAAACTGCTTTTCTCCCCCAAATTAATTTTCAAAGTTTCACTTTCATTTTCACTGAACTAATCCTGGTTTGCATATGTGAAGATTCCCTCAGGTGCAATAGATCTCTGAAGTAGACTCAAGCTGCAGCTTGGGAGGCTCAGCTCCTCCTGCCCACCCTGGGGCCTGGCCTGCGCATGGCTGCAGTTTTTGGCTGGGCCGGTCTCTGCTCCGGTGCTAGCTGCCCCTCTCCTGTCCCTGTCATGCCTTGGCAGATGTGGAGGTGCTGGAGGCTGTAGATCTCTCCTGCAGACTGGCTGCTGTGCAGCTCAGCTTGGCTCAGCTCAGCTCCTTCCCGCTGCCCTGGGCCTGGCTGTGGTCTCAGCTTCAGGCTGGGCCTGCCTCTGCTCCTGGCACCGCGATGAGCCCCTGCTGCCGAGCTGCCTTCAGTGACAGATGTATTTTCTATATTGTTGTGAGTCTGAGAGTCCTAGACTCTGTCTGGGCTCATATTTTATGGGTATTTAGGGTGGTGGTGTGGGAGCTGTGGGACCTTGCTGCTTCTACACCGCCATCTTGGCTCCGCCCCCATGACTGCGAAGTCGTCTTTCAACATACAGAATGCTTTCTTCTGACAAAATAACATCAATACAGATAGAACAGAGAGACAGAGTGCCAAAATCACAAGCACTGTCCCTCTCCCTTCTGCTTGGTCCTAGCTCATGCTTGAGCTTTTCTCTGTACTGCTCCTTTCTATTCCGCCCTTCCTGTCCCTCCCTTTCAGCAAGTTCCTCCCACAGTAGGGTCCATGTAGTGACCTTAGGCCTGTTAAGGGCAGGGAAAGTCTCCAAATTTCCTTAGGCCTATTAAGGGAACCACAATGTATGTTGTTTCCAACAAAGTCTTGATACAATCAAAGGGAGAGGCACAAATGCACTTGAATTGTACTATTTTGCTTGCATTACATTTTTCTATCCCATCCCAATCAAACCACTAAAAACAATTTTATAGAGCTAGAAAAAATAATAACAAAATTAACCCGGAAAAACAGATCAGGAATATCAAGAAAGTTAATAAAAATGCAAATGAAGGTAGTGTAACAGAACCAGATTTCAAACTATATTATAAAGTGGTAATAATCAAAACTATCTGATACTAGCTAAGAAATGGAGTGGTAAATCAGTGGAGTAGATTAGGTACACAAAACCCAATAGTGAATGACCATAGTAATCTAGCATTTGATAAACCCAAAGATCCCAGTTTCTGGGATAAGAACTCATTATTTGACAAAAATTGCTAGGAAAACTGGAAAACAGTATGGCAGAAACTAGGTATAGAGTAGACCAACATCTTATACAGTATACCAAAATAATTTTAAAATGGGTATATGATGGGGTGGCTAGGTGGCTCAGTGAATAGAGTACCAGCCCTGGAGTCAGGAGGACCTGAGTTCAAATCCAGCCTCAGACACTTAACACTTACTAGCCATGTGACTTTGGGCAAGTCACTTAACCCCAACTGCCTTCCAAAAAGCAAAAAACAAATGGGTATATGATTTAGACATTAAGGCTGATGCCATAAGCAAATTAGGAGAGCAAGGAATAGTTTATCTATGAGATCTATGCAGAAGGGAAGATTTTTTTTTTACCAAACAAGAGAGAGAGAACATTATATGATAAAAAATGGATAATTTTGATTATATTAAATTTAAAAGTTTTTGCAAAAACAAAACCAATGCAACCAAAATTAGAAGGAAAGCAGAAAGCTGGAAGATAAATTTTAAAGCAAATATCATGTATAAAGGCCTCATTTCTTGCTTTTTTTTTTACTTTTTAGAGGAGGGAAGGTAGGGCAATTGGGGTTAAGTAACTTGCCCAAGGTCACAGGGCTAGCTTTGTTGTAAGTATCTGAGGCTGGATTTGAACTCAGGTCCTCCTGACTTCAGGGGTAGTACTGCATTCACTGCACCACCTAGCTGCTCCATAAAGGCATCATTTCTCAAATATATAGAAAACCAAGTCAAATTTATAAGAATACAAGTCATTCCCCAACTGATAAATGGTGGAAGGATACAAAGAGGTGAAAGAATACAAAGTCACATGAAAAAATGATCTAAATTACTAATGATTAGAGAAATGAAAATTAAAACAACTCTGAGGAACCATCTCACACCTATCATATTGGCTAATATGACAGAAAAGGAAAATGATAAATGTTGGAGAAGATGTGGGGAAATTGGGACACTAACGCTTCTTGATGGAGTTGTGAATTGATTCAACCATTCTGAGGATTGATTTGGAACTATGCCCAAAGGGCAATCAAACTGTGTATATCCTTTGATCCAGCAACACCTCAACTCCATCTGTATCCCAAAGACATCATTATAAAGGAAAAAGGATCTACATGTAATGAGAATCTGAAGATCTTTCCTGCCCCTAGGCCCTTTGATAGGCTTAAGTGGTTCCAAGAATGTTCCCTGATTTGAAAGTATATTCTGCCCCCTAATAGGCTGAATGTGGTCATGTGGAGCCTGTGGCGGGAGGCTTGTTTTTTGGGAATGGCCACACCTTATTACTTTGTAATTGGACAGTGGGTCAGGAGGGCTGACCCAGGAGAAGCCTATATATACACCCTGATGTGAGGCTTTGCTTTTAGGGCTCACTTTGAGAAGAGTTGTGTGATTTGGCCAGATGAGATTCTGAGCAGCTGTTGAACCCCCTGGCTTTGAAAAACCCAGATGTTGATGCTTTCCTCTCTGGTAACTTGAATAGGTAATGGATGTGATGGTCAGATGGTTGGAAGCCCATGGACTGATCTGTTTCTTGGTCTGCTTGTAAGTTGTGTTCGTAACTTGTGCTTGTAACTTGGGTTTGTATTCTCTGGAGTTCAGGGTGCTGACTTTTTCCCCTGAACTAGGTAAATGATATGTTTATTTGATTAAAGAAAGATTGTTAAACCATTTTAAGTTGCTTTCCTTTAGAAAGCACATCTAAGAACCTGTGCTAGCAGCTGTCCTAGGTATGCTAGGGTGCTTGCTGATACACATGTAAAAAATATTTATAACAGCTCTTTTTGTGGTGACAAAATTTTGAAAATGGAGGAGATACCCATCAACTGAGGAACAACTGAACAAGTTGTGAATGCAATGGAATACTATTGTGCTATAAGAAATAATGAGCAGGCAGATTTCAGAAAAATCCTGGAAAGATTTACATGAACTGATGAAAATTGAAATGAGCAGAACCAGGAGAACATTGTACACAGTAAAAGCAGCATTGTGTGATGACCAACTATGAATGACTTAAATATTCTTAGCAATACATTGATCCAAGATGCTATCCATATCCAGAGAAATAACTGGTGGAATCCGAAAGCAGATAAAAGCATACTAATTTCACTTCCTTTCAGTCTGTTTCTTCTTTCACAACATGACTAATATGGAAATGTTTTATGAGATTGCACATATATAACTTCTATCAAGTTGCTTACCACTTTAGGGAGGGGAGAGGAAGGAAGATAGGTAGGCAGAAAATTTTGGAACTCAAATTTTTTTTAATGAATGTTAAAAAATTATCTTTACATATAATTGGAAAAAATAAAATCCTATAAAAAAATTCTGAGATTTCCCCAGATTGCCAAAGGAGTCCATGACACAAAAAAAGGCTATAAACTCCTGCTCTAGATCAGGAAGGTCAGAAAATCCTGTCCTAGTGGTATGTTGGATGTGGTGGTATAGAGAGGTGGAGACTTAAAGAGGGAACCTCTAAGTAGAGAGGGAATTCAGAGGCAGTCACTTTCCTGCCTAATACTGCAGTAGAAGAAATGAAAGGCATTGACAGAAGAGGGAGACATTGATAACTAGCATGGACCTTCCACAAATTCAGGATTAGGATTGTCTAATCCTGTAGTAGGTCTAGTGAATGCCAAAGGTACAAAGATGATGACTCCTCACTATAGATGTACCAAGAATATTTAGTCAATTGACCTATATTTGATGAATATACATCATGAGATTGTTCCCTTAGACTGGTATGAACTTGCATGAAAAAACACTGGGGCAAATTGCAAGGTTAAAAATAGATAATGAAGGACTGAGAGAGAAATTAGGATATGAATGTGAAATGTGCTTTGTAACCATAATAAATATTGTTATGTTTTGTCTGTGACCTATTTATTTGATCTAGAGTATACTTCTTTTCTGATATATGTATATGTTGTGATTCTTCATGTGACTTTTGTCTAGTTAATGCCTCTGTTATGTGATGCTGTGAATTATGGATTGTAAATAAGAATTATGTAGTTGGTATGTTGTGTGCAGTATTGTTTTATGCACTATATATTTTTGTATGCTCTCATGATTGTTGCATGCAATTCTGTTGTGGATAGTATGTACTTCATGAGTTCTTTGTAGCTGAGATACTTACCTATTACTGTTAAATTATAAGTAATTTATATATGTAGATTTATAGAGTTATTGATGTACTTCATAAAATATGAAAGGATTCCAAAATTTTACCGTGAGACATAACCCATAGGCTTCCCTGAAATGCTATTAACGGACACTTTTGTCTTAGTTTCAATGCACAAACATGAGATTGGACAGTTGAACTCCTGCAAAATTGTGCAGGAAGATGCAGGAGCAAGTAACAAAAGAGAGAGAGAGAAGTGTGGAGAAAGATGTGTTAACTGTTCTAGTGAGTGCCAGCCATATTCCATCCTGCCATGGTGCTACTGATAGTTTCTTGTGCCTTTGCCTGATTGATTTGAGAGTTAATGTGGCAACTCCATGACAGATCAATCAATTTTTTCCCATTCTTGACTTGAGAGATAAATGTAGTTATGCACTATAGTAGACTTATTTTTATCTATGGCTTCAAAACCCTGGAAAACATTCATTCAGTGGCAAGAGACACTGCCAGCCTCAACACTGAGAATCAGTTTAATGTTTACTGATGGCAAGATATATTGTTTATTTCTAAACTTGCAGTGATGTTCAATAAAACAATTCAGAGTAGCTGTGACAAAGACCTCTTAGCCCTTGCTATGTGTCAAGCAAGAAAGGAGTTAGCTTGAGGGGCTAATTTCAGCAGGTAGGTTCTGAGCACTATTGTAAATATTTTTGAACCCTAAAATGGGTAGGTTCTCAAGACAGAACTTTGGAGTACTATTGCACAAAAAGTCAGAAGATACTATTGTACTATAAAGATGAATCCCATTAGTTTCCAGCCAGGGGAATTCCAAATAGAAGTCTGTGATTTTTTGTAAAATCCTTTGTTCACACAAATTCATGGTGATAGCTCCAGATGAAATCATTAAAGGGGAGACTAGGAGAGCAGATTACTATAGTTGGAACATAGTCTCTTAGGACATTCCATAGCTCTGTGTTTAGGAGGATCCTTAGCTTTTGATTCTGATCTCATTTAGGACAACGATGCCCTCAGTGGGCTTTTACTGATCTTTTACAAGCTAAAGTACAACAAGCCCTTTCCAATACAATCAATATGGACCATCAATGTAGTATGTTTTTGTATTAGTAAAGGCTTTGCTAAAAAGGACCTAAAAGTCTTAATCTACTTTTGAGCCTTAGTTTTACCTTTGTTAGGCTGAGTACAACATATGGGCAGCATACCAGGGTCAGAAGACTGTCACAGTCCAAATGGAAGAGAGAAATGTCTTTTGTGGCAGCTATGACATCCACATCCTTTCTGACAGGTATGTGCTCAGGCAAAACATTCCTTCAATATCGTTTGAATCCAAAAAACTCCAAATACATAGCGCTTCTAGTTAGATAGTTGTCAACACCTATTGGCATTGTCCTCTCCCTTATGATTCCTAATCTTATAGAAGACGTAGACTTTTCTAATTATTTCATTGATCAAATTCTTTGCATTGAAGTCATTATTCCCAAGTATTTCCCTTCTCAACAACCTTTGCAGTGCTATATTATCACTGTTCTCCTTTGCAGACTGTATGAGATGAAAGAGTTCAGAGTCTGAGTCTAAGGTCAGAAAAGGTCAGGGAGAGAGCAACAGGTAGAAGCACCCACGGTTATATAATCTTCTAATGCAGAAAACCCAACCCCCCCCCCCACCTGGCCTTCACTCTTATTGGTAGGGGGGCTGACCCACAACCTAAGCAAAGGAATCTCTCTGAGCCAAAGGACCTGGGCACATGTGGGTGTTCAAGGAAAGCAGCCTTAGCCTTATTTGGCACATCTTCTGCTGAGTTGGCTCTGGGGGAGGGTCTCCATTGCTCTAAGCCCCAGATTGCTTGAAGGTCAGGTGACCTAAATCTAGGCCTGGTGAATACTGAAGCCATTCTAGATTTCATTTTTCAGAATGGAGAAACTTCACTATAAATTATCCCTCATAAGATGATGTGAGTTTTTTTTTTCTCTTTAAATCAAGGTGGGACAGTTCCAGAGTCATTCACTTTTGTGGTGGGAAATTTGTAGTAATGACTGCCAACAGGAAGATACTGCTGCTGGACATTAATCAAATACACAGTGTGCCCACTTATTTTCATGGACAGGCAGGAAGTGTTCGGGCACTCATACTCTGTGAGAAAGAATCTTTTGTACTGAGTGGAAGTTACGACTTGAGTATCAGGTAAGTGGTCTCAGTAATTATAAAAACCAACAAACTTTCTGTGTCCAGTGATTCTCTGCTGGCAAATTTGGTGCTGAGATAGATATTTATTCTTTCAGAATACTAGAGTGACTTGAAGTGTACTGTGTTAGGCTCTAAGGAAATGCTGCTAACTAGCTGATAAATTGATGTAGCGAAATAGTGAGACTTTGAAAACGTCACATAGGGAAAAATTGGATTTCCACCTTAAAGCTGAATAATAATAGCTTCCATTTATATAGTGCTTAATAGCCAAACTGCATTTTCCTACGTATCATCTCATTTGATGAGTCCCAGTGAATATTTACAGCAAATAATAAAAATGTTATTATAACCATTTTACAGATAAGGGAATTGAGGCTCAGTGAAAATCGCTCAAGGTCACACACATAGCCATTTAGTGGAATACCTGAGACTACAAACCAGGTCTTCTACTTTTATGAACTGATACAAAGTGAAATGAGCAGAACCAGGAGAACATTGTATACAATACAATATTCATTGTATACAATAACAGCCCTATTGTATTATGATCAACTATGAATGGCTTAGCTATTCTCAGCAATGCAATGCAAAACAATTCCAAAAGACTCATAAAGAAAAATGTATTCACTTCTAGAGAAAGAACTGATGGAATCTAAAGGTAGATTGAAGTGTGCTTTTTTTACCTTTCTTTATTATTCTTGTTTTTAGGGTTTGTGTTTTCTTTTGCAACATGGATAATATGGAAATGTTTTACATGACTGCATATGAGCAATCTACACTAAAATATCTGCCTTCTCAATGAGAAGGAAAGAGAAGGAACTTAAAGTAGAAAAAAAAAACCAAATGCTAAAAATGCTGTTTACACATAATTGAGAAAAAAACAAAATAAAAATGAAACCCCTTGCCAAAAAAAAAAGGAAACCAGCTCTTTTAATTCCAAGCTGAATACCCTTTCCATTTCAGCATGAGAAGTCAATACTGCTGAGATAAAATTCAGTCAGGAGCAAGTGAAAGGACATAAATTGGGGATAATCTTGTCAAATCTCTCTTTTTACAAATGAGTAAACCGAAGTCCAGAGAGGTTAAGTAAACTGCTAAAGACTATCTAGGGTAGTAGCAACAGGTTTTTCTGACTCCACATTGAGTATATTTGTTTCTATATCATGGTTGACTCAATAGATGAAGTCATTCATTTGATTTAAAGAATGAAGTTACTAGTATTTGTCCTTACCCACCTTTCTAAAATATTTTGAGAGTTTACATGAAACATTTGGAGCTCCTTAAGATAAACTTTTATAGTGTTAGTTACTTCCTGAGGATCAGATTCTTCTCAAGTCAAGACCTTAAACATTAAACTTGTTATTGATAATTCAAGGCCTCTGCCAAACTATCAGCCTGAAGAAACCTACTTGAAATTATTCTTTTTTGGTTTTATTTCTGCAGATATTGGAACATTGAAACTGGGATTTGTACAAAAATCTTTAATGGTCATACAGGCACTATCACTTGCTTGGATTTACATGAGGACAAACTTGTATCAGGATCAAAGGACTGCCAGGTGAAAGGTCAGAAATATATACTTTAAATTGGTCTTTTTTTTAAAGAAATATTAGAGATTTTATGAAGGCATTATAAAACATCAAGACTCCTATACATACAGTAATTGATGTATATATAAATTTAAAATTATCTGTGTATCAATTTTACTTCTTAGCTTGACTTTCTAATAAATCTTTAGCTTCATTGATTTTGGCTGCTATATAGATACTCCCTCTTCTGGGTGGTTTAAGAGCATGATTCATAGGTGAGCACCCCTGATTTTCCCTTTATTGGCTGTAGGGCTTACTCCTAATATTAGTGCAGTTTCTCGCTGTCATTTTGAGATCAAGTCCACCTCTGTAATGGCCACTGATGAAGGTACCTTTTGGCATAATACCTTCCCTTTGTTAATTATTTTCTATTTGCCCTGTATGTTGCTTGTTTGAACTTATTTGTTTGCTTGTCTCCTGATTAAACTGTGAAATCCTTGAGAGCAGAGACTATCTTTTTCCTTTTTTTGCATTCCTTGTTGGGGGATAGCGCAGTGATTTGATATTATTGTTTGGTCATTTCAGTTGTGTTTGACTCTTCACGACTCCATTTAGGGTTGGGTTTTGGTTTTTTGGATTTTTGGCAAAGATACAGGAGTGGTTTGCCATTTCCTTCTCTAGATTATTTTACAGATGAGAAAAGTGAAGCAAATAGGGTTAAATGACTTGCCCAGGGTCACATAGCTAGTAATTGTCTGTGACTAGATTTGAACTCACAAATGTGAGTCTTTCTGACTCCGGACTTGGCACTCTATCCACTGTGATACCTAGCTCCCCAATGGTAGGCACTTAATAAATACTTATTGAATTACTGATTGACTGGAGGAGAATCTTGGTGTTCCACTTGGTTTTTTTTATACTTATGTTCCATCTAGCTCTCTTTTTCATATTTATTAGGATGTTTTCAGAAGAGGCAGGTTGGGCTGGAATCTTTCACATCACTATCTTTGCTAAAAGTCCTTCCTAACTCTTAGAAATATCAGTTTAGAAGAGAAATGATACTGCATGGAAATAGCACTGATGTTAGGAGTTGACCTGAATCCCAGATCATGTGGCCTAGGCCCTTCCTCTGTCTTCACTATGATCAATATCTATTGCCAAGGTCAGTTATTCCAACCATACCTCTGTGGTACCCTCCCCCACCTAATTGCTCTTAACACCCAATCCAAAACTCTTTTTTTTTTTTTTTGCTTTTTTGGAGGGCAGTTGGGGGTTAAGTGACTTGCCCAAGGTCACACGGCTAGTTTTCGTGTTAAGTGTCTGAGGCTGGATTTGAACTCAGGTCCTCCTGACTCCAGGGCCGGTGCTCTATTCACTGTGCCACCTAGCCGCCCCGCAACCCAAAACTCTTAATAGTTTCTAGGAATTCAGACATGACTTATCTTAGGATGCAGTTGTTAATGGAAGAAACCCCAGGCCCAAAAGGGATCTGAAATGAACCAGAATCTGAACATAGGTTACAAAAAGTGTTTATTGTCTGAGAAAAGCTTGCCAGCAGAGCAGAAAGATTTTTCAGATGATCAAAGGGGAATGGAAAAAGGGTGAGGTATTAGGTTTTCAGGCAGGGAGTGAGGGTTAAGGGAGAAGAGGTCTGTAGACACAAAAAGTCGGGGAGCAGAAGGTTTGGAAAGTTCAGAGTCTGCAACTGCTACTCAAGGTTGTTTCTGAGCCAGTCAAGGTTGGTTTCTAACAACTGCAGGTATCTCCAGTTTCAGCTAGAGTTCATTTGCAAACAATCACTGGTATGCAACTCAGAGACTCAGAAAACTTTCTAATTGACTACTTATTGTGCATCCTCTTTGTCCTGCCCCCCTGTAAAGAAGGGAAGTTCTAATATGTCCAACAGGTTAATATTGTCATTACAAAGCCCATGTTCACACAGTTATGTCTATAGACGGACAAAATTATTTCAGAGAAGGTAGCCTCCCAATGGGCAAATTTTCCCAGATTAAATTTACCACAAAGTCCTTATCTCCCACAGTAGATTCAATGGGAGCCTTGGCTCCCCAGTGGGAATAGTAGTACACCTAGTACTACAGTACTCAGGGTAGTACCCTACCATTCTGCTCAAGGATGAGATATAACCTCTAATGTGGCAATTCTCAACCTGTGGGTCACGACCCCTTTGGGGGTCAAACAACTCTTTCACAGGAGTTACAGGGGTTGCCTAAGACCATCAGAAAACACATATTTCTGATGGTCTTAGGAACTGAGACACCACTCCTCGGTCTGTCTCCAGAGAGGTCTGCCCAAATGCAGATATGCACACATACAAGTATTAAAGGGTTGTGGCATTAGGAAGGTTGAGAACCACTGCTTGAATGTTTTAGTCTTAATCCTTCCCCCACTGTCTCCAAATCCTATAGCTCCAAGTTTCTCTTTATGATAGATTATAGGAATGACCATCCCTTTATTAGTGAGCCTTACTAGTTGATAAGTATCCATCATATATGACCTCTACTGTGCTATTCTCTTCCATGGGATAATTCCTTTTCTGGGGTTTAGAAAATCTTGCCCATGGTGCATCAGTTCAGCTGTTCCACCTCTATTTGCCTTGAGTCTTGAAGTTTCCCTGAGATTTTTGTCTTCTTAGAGTCCTTTTTATCCTTTGATGGTTTCTTTTTTTCTTTTACTCCATAGATCAATCAGTTTTATAAAACAATGACCTGTTAACATAGGATAACTGATTTTATTATTTATTCTTTTCTAGATAATTATACTTATTTATCTTGTATGTGCATCCTTGGGAATTGTAAATCAAATAATCTACTCACTTTTATTTTTTTCTTCTAAAGGAATGCCTCAATTTTCTCTTTTTTGTTAGACTTCCTCAGAACCGAAGGGTATGTAATTTTGCACTGAGGTCCACTGCTTTTTGTAATATATTATTCCATTTTCCTCTCCTACATCTTGTAACGGTAAAATAATCCTGTGTTACTTGAATTGCCTTTCATTCATTTTTAAGGTCTTTTTTTCCTGGTTGCTTGCAAAATGTGTTATCATTGAATTGATACATTTTAATTATTATACATCTTGGAATTTGAAATGTGGCGTCTATTTCCAGTGATTATTTATGGATTCTCTCAATAATGCTTTGTTTTATGTATTCATAAGTTTTCTATGATTTTCCTGTATTATTTCCACTTTACAGCGTGCAGGGATTTTTTGATTGCCAGATAGACCATGGATAATGTTATTTGTGCTTTTTAAGTCTGCAGGGTTCCATTTCTATTTGAGTTTGACACCACTGCCGAGGAGGGCAGAAGAAATCATTGTTCATTACTTTCTGTCACCTGGAATGCCTTTCTACTTTTTTTCTCCATTTATCTATGTCTTATTGATACTTTGAGGCCCAGTTCAGGTTCTATAGCCAGTCCTATCTCTCCCGTGAAAATTTTCCAGGACTTGCTCATCCCACAGAGTTCACTTTGTCCTCTTCATTGCTGGAGTAATTATTACTATATGTTTCACTCATCCACAACGAACAAATACTGACTAGTATTGTTGTTTATATTGTTACTTGTGGGTTTTATCTTCCACATAAAAGTAAAAAACCCATTTAGAGGAAGATGTTAGTTCTTTAATCTTTGTGTCTTCAAAAGAGCCTAGTTGTGTTGGTGATAAATTTTTTAACTCTCTACCTTTATTGGTATAAGGAATTAGCTGTGAGGAAACTCACCCTATCAATCTAGTTTGGCAACTTAAAGAGACAGTAAATATCAGAAGCAAGATCTGAATTTCTGCCTCTATTCATACCCACTGTTTATACCTATAAATCTATATCCATAGATAGATTCTATTTATACTATATTCCAATTACAGCTAGTAAATGTCTGAAGCTGGATTCAAATTTAGTTCTTCCTGTCTCCAGGCCCAGCACTCTATCCACTATGCCACCTACCTACCCCAAAAGATACTAGAGTGGTTTGCCGTTTCCTTCTCCAGCTCATTTTACTCATGAGGAAATTTGCACAAACAGGGTTAAGTAATTTACCCAGGGTTATGTAGTTGGTAAATGTCTGAGGCCAGACTCAAACTCAGGTAGATGAGTCTTCCTGACTCCCGGTCTGACACTGGGTGCCACCTGGCTTCCCTAATATATTATATAGTTCCACTATAAAATAATATAATAATATATGTTTATATACGTATTAATGTTACTGTTTATAAATATATACACACAAATCTATAACATATATGACATGATATATAAACATATATGTCACTGATTACTTTGTAATTTATACTACAAAATAATAATGTGATATGTACTATATACAAATATATCATGTCATATGTTACATATTTGTGCATATATTTATAAACAGTAAAATATATATAATACACCATGCTATATAAATATATAGTCATATATGCATATTGTAATACTATAGGAAGAGAGGAATAGAATTAAGATTATCAAATAAAAGAAGGCTGTTCATAGAATCGTAATTAGAACTGGAAGAATCCTAATCATCTAATCCAAGACCCTAATTGTAAAGGTTTAGAAACAGTCCCAGAGACTTTAAGTGATTGCTTGAAGTCAAACAGGTAAAACGTAGCAGATTTAAACTTGATATTCAAACTCAGATCTCCAACCCACTGCTCTTTCAGCTGCTAAAAAAGTGAGTCATGTCAACATGCTATTATATGTCCCACAGTATTGAATGGTAACTTATACTAGATTTCAGATGAAGGGAAATGTAGAGAGACATTTTCTCATTTGTAAGAATTTGGACTAGAGACTTATAATTTCAAATCCTAGGATTCTATGGAAGTTTTCTGGGACCAAATCTGTTTGTGGCTATGCGGCATCTTTTATGAGAATTTCAGAAGATGCCCCCAATAGACTAGCACCAGCTGGTCTCTCTTTTCTCTTTTCTCTTTCAGTGTGGGACATGAACACTGGGAAATGCCTGAAGACTTTCAAACACAAGGATCCTGTCATGGCTGCAAAGATTAGCAGTACCCACATTGTGAGCGGCTGTGAGCGAGGCCTGGTGACAGTGTGGCATTTAGAATCAGCCACACTGGTTAAGGTAATATGTGTCCATCTGGGACTAAGGGGAAAATGGAACTGAACAATGGGGAGAGCCTGGGAGAGGTTAGAGGCCCAAAGTAACCTAGGGTTTTATTTTTTTTCTAATTTCCTTCTCACATTTGTCACAGAGCTCCATTTGCACAGTACTAATTAAGGTCACCATTCCTATAGAGTACAAATTAATTAAACTCTGTGGCTCCCCCTATTTCTGTGAATAATTTGATGTAGATAAAGTCTACTTATTATAAATGTTTGGGGCAACTTTGTTGAAAATTCACAAAAGGTAGCCTGTGAGGAAGGAAGTTAAATTCACCCCATTTGGTTTGGTGAAGTCACAGAAGTGAGGTTCATGAGATAATTGTAAGAATTTTAGCTCCACCCCCAATCCTCTTTTAAAGTTGGTAGAGCTCCTTCTGAGGATGGAGCAAAAGTCAAGTAATTACCCCCACTCACTAGTGGCATAGTGTGGACAGGAGGTGAGCAACTTTAAAACTTAAAGGAATGAAACATGCAGTATTTGCTAAGAATGAAGTTGAAACATTATGATGACCAAGTTTGGCTTGGAGAAAAAGGGAGAAAATGCATATCTCTTTCATCTTTAGAGATGTGGTGATCCACGGGTGTGAAATGTTACATGTACTGTCAGACTAGGTGGGTATTGGTTAATTTTACCAAACCACTTTTCCCCCATTTCATTTTTATTCTTTATTGTAAAGAAGTTTCTCTGTGTAGGGAAGTGGGGGGGGGGTGATATATTTGGAAATGAAGGTTATAAAATAAAAGATCATTCATTTTTTAAACATAGTGAAGGCAAAATTATCCTAGTTATCCACTGTCACTAGGGTATTGTTAACAAGATTTTTACTGAACCAGTCTTTAACCTGAGAATGTACAGAGCTTCACAAAGCAGGCCAAGAGACAGGAGTACCAACAGGTTTTACATATACATATACACTTAAATTACAATTGGGAAAGGAGGATTGCAGACAATAATTTAGTGGTTTCCCATGAGAAACCTACAAGTCCCACAATACAACAATTCTTGAATCAAGTCTTTGGAGATTATGACCATTTGCCCTAAAGTACAGAACCAGAGTTCTGTGACGGGAACAGATTCTACAATGTTTAATTCAGTCTTAAGGTCTAGTGATCGTGAGTGTTGTCAGAACTTTGATTAATAAGTTTAAACTTCATTGTGCTCTGACTCCCAAGTCAGAGAGGCAGCTCTTGAGGAAACTAAATTATTAGTACATTACTCACAGCATATCGATTAATATGAAAGTTATAAACTCCTTTCTCAATACTTTGGTAGATGTGTGTCTATGGGCTCCTCCAGAGGAGGGATTGTTTTTTGTCTTTGCATTCCTAGCATTTAGCATAGTGCCTCACACAGGGTAGGTCATTAATAAACACTTGCTGAATTATTTGATTTCATTTCTGAGGGCAGCAATGCAGATTTCAGTCTTTTGATGGCTTAGCATCCTTTTTGACTCTTACCTATGTTTTCCTATAAGTCCTCTGTAGAGGATTTATTCAATGTATAAGAGGCCATCCTCTTGTTCTTTCAATATCTTAGGAGTGCAAATGTTTGGGTTGTGTTGAATCTTCTTTCCTTAGCTCTTGAGTATCAGGCTGGGGTGAAGGGGAGAGGGGTGAAAGATTCTTGTCACCAACACTTGTGTTTATGAGATAACTGACATGTTTAGTGGCTGGTTAGTAGAGGTCACCTTACTGTTCCATATGAAGAGTGAACCTTTAGGGGAGGGCAGGGTCTGGGGGAGGGATGCTGGAAGCACACACTTCAGTAAA
>CM053593.1:197198480-197217226 GCA_028646575.1 Pseudocheirus occidentalis | reverse complement strand
TGATGCAAGTGATACTGTAGTGGTAGAAATCAATGAAACTTAGCAACTAATTGGTTATAGAGAGTAAGGAAGAAGAAAGAATTGAAGAGAAGTCCAGGGGATCAATGGGGGGACAGTGGTATTTTTTTTTCTTTTTCTTTTTGCTTTTTTTTCTGGAGGGCAGTTGGGGTTAAGTGACTTGCCCAAGGTCACACGGCTAGCTTTTTTTTGTGTTAAGTGTCTGAGGCCGGATTTGAACTCAGGTACTCCTGACTCCAGGGCCGGTGCTCTACTCACTGCGCCACCTAGCCGCCCCGGTATTACTTTTTAAAAAGAGATCTTTGGAAGGCAAGTTTGGATGACGTAGAGGGAGTTCTAACAGTATATTCAATTGGAGATGTCCAACAAACTATTCCAGCTATGGGACTAGATTTTTGGGAAGAGATTAGAGCTGTATAAGTAGACTTGGAGTTAATGTGCATAGATGTTGAAGGAAAGAGATGAGCTCACCAAAGAGAGAGTATAGAGGGAAGAGAAAATGATCCAGGACAGATTCTTCAGAGTTATCCACATTTAAAGGGTGAGCTGGAAAACAGATTAGGATTAGAATTGTTCTGTTTGGGCTTAAAAAGTAGAACTAAGAGAAATGGATAGAATTTGGAAAGAAGTACATTGGAGTCTAACGTCAGGAAAAAACTTTCTAACAATTATATCTACTTGAAAGTGGAATGGGTAGCCTTGAGAAGTAGTGGGTTTCCCTTTATTTGAGGTCTCCAAGCAAAGCTGGATGGCTATTTTCTGATATCTTTAAGTAGGAATTATTTTTCAGTATGGGTTGAAATAGATGAACTGTTGTTAGGTTCTTTCTAACTATGAAATTCTACCATTCTCACTAAAAGTATGAGTATATATACCATTGAATTACAACTATTGTGGGAGAATGGATTTGGGGGCTAGAAGGACTTCACAAAAGTCTTAGAAACCATTTGGGATTCAAAAACATCACTTTGTTACTAAGCTTTTTTGTGTTTGGAGGAAAATTATTTAAGTTTTTTGGCCTGGATCTCCCTTATCATAAAACAGGGTGCCATATTTTTCCACACTGTAGTTTTGCTGGTAGCAAAGCAAGAAGTTCTTTATCATCTTTCACACACTTATTTACCTGTTGGCCCTAACTGTCCATAATCTCACACTTCCAATCAGAAAAGAATTATAGGAAGGAATCTGCATGTAGGGGTATTGCAGTGAGCAGAAATTCTGAGAGAATTGAATCACTAAGTGTACAAAAAGACTTAGTATCACTGAGTTCATTATTCATTACAATGTGTTTTTTATATTCTGAACACAATATTAAGAACAAGTGTATTATCTTAAAAGAGCAAAGTGGCATCAAGTTGATTCTATTGATTTTTTTCTATATAATTTGAGAAAACTAATTTAATTTCCTTCAATTGTGAAATGAACTTTGGGTAATAATACTCTTTCCCCTTCTTAAAAGTAAAATAATAAGTATTTTATAAACATAACATTAAAATATAATGTTGGCAAATGAAAAATGTTATAAAATTGTGGCAAACTTGTTTAACCTTTATTATTTATGAAGAGGAAGCTAAGTGATACAATGGAAAGAATGATGGATCTGGAGTCAGAGGACTGTGGTTTGATAATCAGTCTCATTATTTACTATCTGTGTAATGCCAGGGTAAGACACTTAACCTCTCTGGACCTCATTTTCTTCTAAAATGAGTAGGTCACACTGGATAGCCTTTAAGATGCCATGCAGCTCTGAATCTATGATCCTAAAAGATGATTTGCTTTTAATTTATTTAATATTACTTTCCAAGAGGAACTTTTCATATCAATATACATCATAAATGGTTCCCAAAGCCCTTTCTAATTTTTTCCGGGGTAAAAATTATTTTTCTGCACAAATCAAATAGAAAATGTAATTGAAATCTTCTAGACATTTTGAGCAACTGAAATCATTTGATGGTAGACTGCAGTCAGCAACCTTTTAAAACAAAGTTCTAGAAACTTTCTTTCAAGCGTATAAAGCAAAGGGGATATTAGTGATGCAATGTGTTATAAAAAGATATTGCCCTTCCACTACAAAATACAGAATGCTTATCCTTGACAAGATAGAATGAAGAAGTGGAGTAAGAAAAATAGATCTGCCAGTAAGTTTGCCAAGCCAACCAATTTTCAGAGTACCATTACAAGTCAGTAATGTTAACATTGCTAAATGTTAACATATGTTAACAATGATGTTAACATATACTTAAATTCATAAATATTTCCTGGTAAGGTTATACTTAGTCTGAGGCCACAAGGATATATTTCTGAGCCCCCTTCTGTTAGTACTCAGCACTTTCTAATCTGTAATACTAGTTTCTATCTCAAGCATCTGAAGACTTCGAGGCATTGAAAAATATTACAAACTAAACAGTTTTAAAAATAAATCCTTATCAATAATATTTAGGACTCCTGAGATGGAAAAATGACCAAGTCCAATGTACTACATACCTATTTTTGATAAAGATAAAAATCATTCCTACTGATTTTTGAGAAAGGAGTAATAAGACTGAGTTATTTTGAATCAGAAGATGTGTTGAGACTTTATCTCTTAGTTACCTTGGGTACCAGTTTCTTCATCTATAAAATGAGAGGATCAGATTAGACATCTAAGGTACCTTTCATTTCAAATTATAAAGTAGAACAAGTCATGTGACTTTCACTTCATGTGGCTGCTGTTCTCTTTTGTTGGAAGTTTGATTAAATTGTCTGTCTTGAGGTGTTCTTTTGGTCCTAGGATGGTGATCAATACAGAGAGCAACATTGTGATGTTCCAGTTTGACGAGGTTAAATGGCAGTATTACTCAGACAAGAATAAACCACTTCCCAAGAAACTCAAAGAGAATGAAAATGAGAATGAAAATGAGAAGGAAAAGGAAGACCATGTTTTCTCTGCAAAGGAATATAGAATCAGTCATCCAAAGATACACATTGAAAGTGAAGCTATGCATACCGGTAAATGATTTTGTGAAATAAAAGCAGAGTCTTGGGAGGACCTAATCTTACAGGAATGTGGTGATGGTGGGGCTGCTATAAAATCATTCTCACAAGATAATCTTCTGATTACTTAAGGTCCCTTTCCTCATAAGTTGTCTGTTTTAATGATTCATCTACTACTGCAGCCAGGGCAGTTGGGTGGGCTAGCAATTGGTGAGAATAAAGAGACAGGGTGGTATTCAATAGTCTGTTTATTTACAGAGCCATTTCATACAGAGCCAAAGATACAAGGAGCCCACAAAGTTTATATGTACCCCAGCAGAAGATCTACATGACCAGGAAAAAAATACAGACAATGTACAAGGACCCTCCTTTGATCCTGATCACTCTTTATCCTAGCTTAAGGCTAGTTATTTATTAAGGCTTTATCCTAGGACCACA
This sequence comes from Pseudocheirus occidentalis, assembly GCA_028646575.1. NCBI lineage: Eukaryota > Metazoa > Chordata > Mammalia > Diprotodontia > Pseudocheiridae > Pseudocheirus > Pseudocheirus occidentalis. The sequence goes on along the minus strand of CM053593.1, from coordinate 197,213,797 downwards.
TTCAGAGGCACAAACAAGCAAGACCACCTGTCTTGCTGATCATCTAACCTGAAACCTCCTTAGTTATTTATTAGGGCTATATCATAAGACTATGTCTGGAGGCATTAACAAACAAGACTACATGTCCTCCTGATTATCTGCCCTGTAACCTTACAGAAATTTGTATAGGAGAAGGGAACATTCCATTCATGGGGCTGGGAGACCCCTGGAAGTTCTCTACAATCTGCCATTAGGTGAATTAGACATTTTTTGCCTTTTTCATAATGTACAACGTTAAGCAATGTTTTCTAAGGGAAGAACCATGAAAACAGGATATCATGCTTATACACCTGAAAGATATCTTATTTGAGGAATGTGGAGTCCCTGGTAGAGCTTTCCTCAGGGCACATACATTATTATAAAGTAAAGAAATTTTCTTAGGAACATTAAATTCTTCTCTAGGATTTACCAGTCCTCTGGAATTGGCATAGGAAACTGGATCAGCTGATCACTCTATAGAAAAATTAATAGGCCAATTCTCTCTATCTCCTACTGGGTGATTAAATGAAGGCTAGATGGCTTAGACTTGTTAAGCAATGACAGTGGTTCAAACCTAGGTTTATATGATATTGAATATAATAAAGATCTATGGGTGAAAGCCACATGAATTGTTAGTTACTTACCCTATCACTCTGATTCAGTTGAAGTATATCCTTAAGAAAGTTACCTGTCAAGACTCAACTCACTACCTGTCTTCTGCATTGCTAGAATCAATAAAGAATCAAGAGAGGTTATCTTGAAGCCATGTTCCAACTGGTTTCAAGAAGTGATCTTTTTATTTTTAAAATATTTTTTTAATTTATTGTTTTTAACATTCTTTTCTTTTTAAATTTTGAGTTCCAAATTCTCTCCTTCTCACTCCCTCCCCCACCCAATGAGAAGGCAAGCAATATATCAAGTATACATGTGAAATCATGCAAAATATAGTTCCATGTTAACCATGTTTTTTAAAAAGCAAGAAAAATAAAGTGATAAAATTATACTCCAATTTGCATTCACTTCTCTCTGTGGAGGTGGGTAGCATTTTTCATCATTAGTCCTTTGGAATTGTCTTGGATCATGTATTGTTTAAAGAAGCCAAGTCTTTTGCAGTTGATCATCATGACAGCTTCGCTTTTACAGTGTCCATTGATCTCCCAGTTCTCCTCACTTCATTTTACATCAGTTCATGCTGTTTTTCTGAACACACCCCTTTTGTCATTTCCCATAGCACAATAGTCCTTCACTACAATCATATGCCACAACTTGTTAAATCATTCCCCAATTGATGAGCATCCTCTCAATTTCCAAATTTTTGCAACCCCAAAAAGAACTGCTACAAACATTTTTATATGTAGTTTCTTTTCCTTTTCTTTTGATCTCTTTGGGATATAGACCTAGCAGTGGTATTGCTGGGTCAAATGGTATGTATAGTTTTATAGTCCTATTATAGATTTTTCCTAAGAAGATGCTGAGTCTAAAAAATACTCAGATAATTTCTCTAAAGCAGTAGATACTTGATACTTTTTGTTTTCTATTCAGGTATAGATGAACTTCTGATGGACTTTTAAAAATTTGAAATGTGTAATCACTTTGTTATCTTGTTATGGGCACCACATAGTCAGAGTTCTGCTTGTTAAAAATTAATGGACATAAAATTTTTCTTCAATGTACTTTTACCATCTCAAGGTCATAAAGAGTAAGAGGCCTTGCTTAGGTCCATGTAGGAAATAGCTGCTATGTATCAGTTCTCTCCACCTGTGCTTATTTAGCCCTCTTCTCCCAGGGAAGAAAATAAATTCCTGTTCTTATCCTAAGACATCTCTGTGTTTACTCTTTTTTTTTTTTTTACTAAATGAAGTATGAAGAGTATTTTTTCAACCCAAACACCTTCGCTGTCCCATTCCTAGTTTTCCCTGAACTCTGCAGGAAGGGAATGCAAGATGAATGAATGGGAAAGGCATGCATTCAATCATCCAGAAACTCTGCATCCTACTTTTTATTTTGTCTGTCTCCTATAACCAACCACTGTTTCCCTGTCAAGTCACTAAAATGTGATAACCCCCTTGGTTCAACATAGTTTATTTTAATTAACCTGAATTTATTGGATTCTAACTTGAAAGAGTTCAGGACTAGAAATTGTGAGAGGTAGAGTCTGGTCCTGGTTTTGCTACTAGTATGTACTCTTAGGAAAATCCCTTCATTTCTTTGGGTCTCAATTTTCCAACCTCTCAAATGAGGGGGTTAGATTAGATGATTTTTAAAAAAGCCCTTCGAGAATTTTATGGTTCATTAAAACAGTCACAGAATGATAGAACTATTGCATGTTCTAGAAGTGTCGGTTACCAGTTTTGAATTTGTGTCAGTTTCTGGTGAGTTGATTGCTGCTACAATACTAGAAGATGAAGTGAAACAGCAGTCAGTTATTTTCCATATGGTAATGGGATAGATAAAAGTGAGAATGTTAAAAAAAAAAAAAAGAAGATAATACTGAAATTGAATTTAAATCCTAAATATGGCTTGCTTTCTGTGAGTACTTGGACATGTGACCTAACCACTCTGTGACCATATTTTTTCTGTCTGTAAAAGGGATATCATACTTGGGGTTGTTGTAAGGAAGAAATAATCTAATTGTACAAAGCAGTGGGTTATCAGAGAAATGCTGTTTCTATCAGAATTGATTTAGAAAATAGTATTAGTAAATTTAAGTGGCAATAAAGATGTGCAGCCATTACAAGAACTGGTTAAAGATTAAATTCAAGATGAAAGTTTTTTGAAGGTTGGCATAGACCCTGTGGTGAACAGGCATGACAGAGCAGGAAGGGATCTTAGATATCAATTATTCTAACCTCTTCATTTTACAGATGTGGTTCAAAAAGAGGAATTAATTTGCCAAAGGTCACAAAGGTAGCATGATAGAATTCAAATCTAGATCATCTTAATCTAAATTCAGTGCTCTTTTCCCCTAAAACACATTGACTTTTATTATAAGCCAGTCCAAAACAATAGGGATGTCAAAGATAAACTTCACAATTTTATCTTAGCATGAGCTTGAGAAATTTAAGGGTAAGGATGAGGGTCCCAGCCACAGGGTACTCAGATGCTTCTCCTAGTCAACAAAGGAAAGGTAATTTGGGTTACAGGGTGATCTTATTTTGCGTTAGGGAAATTATTTTCCCAGGAAGCACTTTCTGTTGGGCAAGTTGCTACAGGAGCAGAGAGCACAAAAGAATTATGATAAATTGCTATCTATCACTTTGTCCTGTCCTGGACCTTTGTCCCACTCACTGTAAACCTTAGAAGTTTGGGCATCTTAAACAGAGACTTAACTGTCTTCTGGGAAATTTCTAGAATATATTATTAGAGGATAGTGAAGTGAACATCAAGAAAACAAAGTGATGATCACAAAAAGTCAGCATGACTTCATCAAGGACAAGTCATTCCAGACTAACCTCATTTCTTTGTTTGGCCAGGTCAGTCAGTAAATAAACACTTGCTAAGGGCTTTCAGTGTGCCTGAAAATACTGAAAATACAATGAATGGTAAAAGACAGTCCCTGCCCTCAAGGAATTCTTAGACTAGTGAAGGAATAAACATTTACAAACTAGATACAAGATGGATTTGAAATAATCAGCAAAGAGAAGGTGCTAGAATTAAGGGGAATATGGAAAGGTTTCTTGTAGAAGCTGGGATTTATTTTAGTTGAGACTTGAAGGAAGCAAGAAGGCAGAGATGAGAAGGCATTCAAGGCATGAGTAGCAGTCAGTAAAAATTCCTGGAGTCAAAAAACAGAGCATCTTGTTCAGGAACGGGAGCAAGGAGATCAGTTTCACTGGATCCAAGAGTTCATAGGGGGAAGGAGATAGTGTGTAGGGTATAAGAAAACTGGAAAGGTGGAAGGCGGTGCGAAGGGGTGGGGCATGGCAGGTTATGAAGAACTTGAATACTAAACAGAAGGTTTTTTTATTTAATCTTGGGAGTAAAAAGGGGCTACTGGGGTTTATTAAAAAGGGGAAATGACATGATCAGATTCGTACTTTAGAAAGATCACTGACAGCTGAGTAGAAAATAAATTGGAGTGGCAGGACTTGTGGCAGACAGATCAACCCAGCAGGTTATTGCAAAAGTCCAGGCATGAAGTGATGAGGACTTGCTCCAGGATAAAAGCATTGTCAGAAGAGATAACATGGAGTAAGTAAGATGCTGTGACATTTAAAATGACAGGCTCTGGCAACAATTTGGATATGATAGGTGAGAGATAGTGAGGAGTCAAGGATAACACTAGGTTGTAAGCTTTAGTGACTGGAAGGATGATGGCACCCTCAAAAGTAATAGGGAAGGTAGAGAGAGGGAAGGGTTTTAGGGAAAAATAATAAGTTTAGTTTTAGACATGCTGAGTTTAAGATGTCTACATCATGGACAACCAATTTTAGACATCTAATAGGAAGATAGAGATGTGAGACTGAAGGTCAGCACAGAGGTTCAGGTTGGATAAGTTGATTTGAGAATTATCATCATAGAGATAATAATTAAATCCCTGGGACCTGAGGAAATCACTAAGTGAAGTAGTATGGAGGGAGAAGAGAAGAGGACCCAGGAGAACATGGTTACTTGTCACGACCTGGATGAAAATCCAGCAAAAGAGACTGAGATCGAATGGTCAAACAGGTAAGAGAAGCACCAAGGGAGAATATTGTCCTGAAATTCTAGAGAGAAGAGGCTGATCAACAGTGCAGAGAGATCAAGAAGGATGAGAACTGAGGACTGAGAAAAAGTCATTAGATTTTTAAGTTAAGAAATCATCAGTAACTTTGGAAGGAGCAATTTCAGTTGAGTGGCCTGAAGTCAGATTATAGAGAGTTAAGAAGTGAAATGAAAAGAATTAGAGGCATCTATTGGGAATATTCAAAAGTAGTTTACCTACATTTTAGGAAAAGAAGATGAAGTCTTCCTTATGGATATAATTAGCAGGATATTCGGTAGGCATATTTGGAACTTGTTGGATAACTGGACCGAAAAGTAGTCATTAATGGTTTGATGTCAACTTGGAAGGAAGCCCCCAGAAGATGCACTTATCCCTGAGCTACTTAGCATGTTTATAAGTGTCTTAGTTAAAGACAACCCACCACTCCCACTGGTGTGCTTTCCATTCAATACATCATAAGGAAAAACTCCCTAACAATTAGAGCTATCAAAAATAGAATAAACTCCCTGGTGAAGAAGCAGGTTCCATTATTTTTGAGAAGATATACTTGTTCAGGTACAGTTTGAATTAGATGGCCTCTGAGGTTCATTCTAATTTTGATATTCTTCACTAATACTTCTCTCCCTGGCTTGGGAGAACAGAGAGTTCAACAGATCAGATGTAGATACATATCAGATATGCAATAATATGTTTTATAAACAATATTTCCACTTTTATATAAAGGACGATGATTATTAGCACCTTAATTACATTATCAAACTGCTAAAATATATAGTTATTACACCTTAAGTTGGCATTCCTATTTTCTTATAGATGCAGTATGTAAGCATTCTTTACTCCTAAAATTACATGGTAGTTTATTAGACTGACTGATCTGCCAAAAGAATGCCATAGACATAGTATATAACTGTATTTCAACAAGGCATTTGGTAATCTTATGATATTTACATAACAAGAAGGTCTAACCTAGACTATTTTAATAGATTCCTAATGGATTTCCCTGCCTCCAATCTATCACATCTGCAATCAATTCTTCACACTGCTACCCAAGTAAAATTCTTTATTTACTTTTCTGAGTACTCTTTTATTAAAAAACAACAACAACAACTCAGGAGTGCCTCCTCAGGTAATTGAATAAAACATAGAAGACTTATTATTCTATCATCGAAGCGATAGGGGGCCACTGGAGTTTATTGAATAGAAAAGTTGTATGGTCATCCTGGGCTTTAGGAAAATTATTTTGGCTGTTAAATGGAGGATGGACTGGAGTGGGGAGATACTTGAGGTAGATACAACCCACCAGCAGACAACTGGTCATGAAGGCCTGCACCAGAGTGGTGGCAGTATCAGAGAAGAAAAGGGAGTATATTTGAAAGATGTTGCAAAAGTGAAATTAAAAGGCCTTGGCAAAAAAGTTGAATGGAGGCACTGGATGGGAACAATGGCATGAGAGGAGAGAGTGAGAGGTTGAAGTTGAAAACATGAGAGACTTAGGGGATGACGTTGCTCTTGACAGTAACAGGGAAGTTGAAGGGAGAGGGAAGGAAGAGAAGAAGATTTAGATATTCAGATATTAAGATTAGTTCAGTTTTGAACATGCTGGATTCATGGTATTTACATGACATCTAGTCTGAGAGATGTCTGAAACGCAGTTGTAGATGGAAGATTAGAGGTCAGTAGAGTGTTTAAAGCAGTATAGATATCTTTGAGATTCACTAGCATTAGAGATGGTAATTACATCTATGGGAATAGATGAGATCAACAAAGGAAGTAGTATAATAGGAAAAAGAGAAGAGGGCCTAAAACAAAACCCAATAGGATACCTATGGTTACAGGGCATGACCTAGATGAGGATCCAGCAAAGGAAACTGAGGAGTGGTCAGATAGGTAGTAGGAAAACCAGGAGAGCAGTGTTCTGAAAACCTAGAGAGAAGACAGTAAAAAGACAAAGAAGATGGTCAACAGTGTAAAAGTCTACAGATAGGTCAAGAAGAGTGAGTACTGAGCAAAGGTCATTGGACTGAACTATTAAGAAATCATTAGTATACATAGAGCAAATGGGAGATAATTTCAGAGAGGAGAGTACTAGGGAGGCAGGGATGGCTTACTGTAGAAACTGAGTTTTGAAATGAGCCTTGAAGGAAACAGAAAACTAAGAGAAAAAGATGAGAAGGCAAAGCATCCAGATATGGGAGTCAGGAGGTGCAATGATGCAGAGATAAGAAATGATGGAGTGCTGAGAGAGAGAGAGAGAGAGAGAGAGAGAGAGAGAGAGAGAAAGAGAGAGAGAGAGAGAGAGAGAGAGAGAGAGAGAGAGAGAGAGAAAGAGAGAGAGTTTCAAAGATCAGAACCAGAATTTAAAGATCCAATTAGTCCGCCCTCTTTCCCGGCTGTTTCCTCTCATTGGTGGAGAGGTCCACCCCACCAATCTCTTCCCCACTGGGACTGCAAGGGAAGGAAGGTGGGACGGGTCTCACCAAGTTGGGAAAACAGACAAAGGAAGGTAAAAGTGATTGACAGCAGTCAGGGGAGGGTAAAAGTGATTGACAGCAGTCAGGGGAGGGGTACAATTCCAAACTGAGAAGTTTTCATTCATTCGACACAGGAGTAAGAAGACTAGAAAGTATATGCAATCAGAAATACATTCATCCATTCAAAAAAAATTATTAAGTCTCTACTATATGCTAGGTACTGTGCTGGATACTGGAGGTATAGAGACAAAAAATGAAACAAATCTAGACCTCAAGGGGCTCATATTCTACTAGTCAGACAAACAAAATCTTGTCAAGATGACATGGAAGTTAAGTGTAGTCTCCCCACATGGGAGAAAGAGCAGATAGATTCATCCTGCTTTTTAGTGGGGTAGGACTTTGTCCAAAGCAGGGCCATATGGGGAGGTAGATTTCAGGTCCCTATTGGAAAGAATTTATTTATAGCAGGAGTTATTTCAAATTCAATTAATTTAAATTTAAATTTAACTAATTTAAATAGAATTCAATTTAATTAATTAATTTAAATTTAATTCAAAATTAATTAGACCACTCTCAAAGATAGTGACCTTCTTGTCACTTAAAGTGTTCCAAGCAAAAGTGGGATGATGATTTAGAAGTGCTGAAGAAGCATTTCTTATTAGATAGAAGGCTGGATTATATATGATGTCTTATAACTTTAAGAGCTCTGTGTACATGTCCTATCTGTCAAAAGAATGTAAATCCTTTGAGGAAAGGGACTGTTTTCCATTTTGTCATTATTGTCTTAGCACCCTAACACAATGCCTTGTGCATTTTTTTTGGTCATCCCTATGATTTAATTGGTAAAGGGAACTCAGGGTGGGTAAGGAAGTGATCCCCTCTACCAATTTAAATCCATATTTTTTTAATCCATAAATTTTTGAAAAAAAATTCATTTTGTTAAACATTTCCCAAATAATTAAAAAAAATTTTAATATTAAAAAAATTCTGAATTGCAAAATCTCTCCCTCTTTCCTTCTCCTACTCCTTAAGAAGGCAAGCCATTTACTATCAATTATACATATGAAATCATGCAAAACAAATGTTCATGCTTGCCATGTTGCAAAAGAAAACAAACAAGAAAAATAAATTTTAAAAGTATGTCTTTGAAAAACTTATTAATAACTAGATCAGTTTCAGAGGAACGGTGAGGTTGGAACCCAAGTTAAGAGTTCCAAGAAATTCAAGGGGAGAGGAGAAAAAATGGAAGCACCTATTGTAGATGGCCACAAAGGGCAGAAGAGTTATAGGATGATTATAGGGGGTGGAAGGATTAAGTGAGATTCTTTTTGAGGATGGAAGAGACAAATATATGTTTGCCTGGGTATTATACCTTTTTTTTTGTGGCTAATATTGGTCCTTCTTTGTAATCACAATTCATTTCCTTTAACTAGCTACACTAAAGTAGGCCCAGCTCACATTACTCTAAAATGAGCAGCCCTTGCCCTGTACTGAGTTTCATTTCAGGTGTCAAAACTGAAGCTTCCACTTGCACCTTTTACTAAGTTCTGCCTTCATTCAGTGTCTCCTCATTCCTTCCTTTAGCTTTAGACACATTCAAAGGTTTGGTAAATAGAGACCCTACTATGTTAAATTAGCATTTGTACTTGACACCTAAACACTGTTCTCAGGTTCTCTTGCTCTTCCTAGAATCCCATTTTACAGTATGATACTCCCGTGAGAAACTATGCCACAGATAGTTTCTATTCAGGATAAGAGAAGTTTAACTATATTCTCAATGTAAGGTTTGACTATATGGTAATTCCTCTGATTTTTCAATATACCACAAATTATGCATCTAAATGAGTGCTATCTTTTTTTTTAAGTAGTCATTCTGAGAGGCCACACACTTTTTCCAACATTCCCTACTGCTCAAACTTCTTTTGAACTCCTCTGTAGGAATTACTTTCAAAACCGGCCAAAACATCCTTTGAGGATTTTTGAGGAGATTTAATCCTTAAATACTTTGAGACTGGATCTGATATTTGGAAATAGTCTAAAATCCTAAGAAGTTATACCAAGTAAATAAGCCAGGTTGTTTTATTTTGTTGTATTTTAATGCAGTGGTGTCAAACTCAATTAGAAAACTGTACATAAGGATCCTTGCTGTTGCATATTGTCTTAGGAAATCATTTAAGAACATTAACTATATTCCACTGTATTTTATTTTGTTAAATATCTGGTTCAGACTGCACTCAGGAGTATTTTGACAGTGTTTGTCACTTCTGTTTAAGACATCAGATTAGTTTCCTTGTGTAGCTTATAAAACAGCTTTAAAGGCAATTTTTAAAGAGGTATTCTAGAAATTGAAGTCAAATGTTGGGGTATTGCAATGACTGGAATAAATTTATATTCTTAATAATCCCAACAGCATTATTTTGAGAGACATCTTTCATTTGGATACCTATCTAAAGCTTCATTATTTTATTACTGTAAGGAAGATTCAAAATTACCCTCTGACTCTTACTGTGTCACTTAATCTGTCTGCCTGAGCTTTCTCATCTGCAAAATGGGATAAAGGATAAAATGAGATGTTTGTAAAATGATTTGCAAACTATAAAGCTATTAATGTAATCTTACAACTGTACACAAACACAATTTAGTCTTTATAGTTATTAGAATATTATTCAAATATATGACTTTTTCATGTAATCATGAACTTCTTTTTTCTTCATTTCACCTTTTGGGAAAACAGGTGATGACTTTCAAATTCATCGCCCTGCAACTGTTGAAACTTCAGAAGCAGTTCTCCAGAGACTAAAAAAACAGGCCTTACAATTACCACTCTCACCTGATCAACTCCTTTTGACTGTAAGCTCTCTGCAACAAACTCACATGGCAAGTAATCCTGACCATTTCCATATTCCAAAAGCCAACGTCCGTGATGCTTGGGGACCTGCAGTCCTCCAACAGGAAACCTCAAATAACTTTCTGGACTTAAAAGATATGTCACTCCTACCAGGGAGGGCTGAACAGGCTGCTCAAATCCAGAAGTTGAAATCTGCCAGTATTGCTCCAGGTTTTAAAAGAACTAGCACCCCATTTGAAATCCAAAAATTGCAACCCAACTTAAAGAAGTCCCTACACAGCTCTAAGGTATGTTCTCACATCCCACAGCCCAAGATCATCCGCCCTAAGTCTTGTGAAACCTTGAAGGATGGAGAAGAAAGAGTGCACACAAAGACAGGTAACCTGACTAGCACCCATATAATCAGACCTAATCGTATGATGATTCGAAACATGGTACAGTCTTCCTATGTCTGGATAAAGCCACCCACATGCACTGTGACAGCCAATCCCTATCGAGTCAATACTGGGTTCATGCTACTGACGGTGAAACAAAGGAAAGAATACAATGAAAGCAAAATGATGGAATATAAGAACATGAAATCCATTGGGACAGCCAATCCAGATAAAGCAAGCAAAATAGCCTGGCTCAGGAAGATCAAAGGTCTGTCTATAGATGACTTCATGAAGAAAGGGAAAACAGCAGCCCCTGAATTTGGACATAACACATTTATCTGAATGTTAGCTACACAAAAACATCCTACCCTTAAAATAAACATAAAATCAAATTGCTATCATTGTTTGAGTTTTTCTTGTTTGGGCCTTTTACATGGTAATTGGCCTTTTGAGATGGGGAAATTCTAGCCATCTTCATATTCTTGAATCAGGGATGGAAGAAAGGGTTAGATCAATAAGACTGATGGTCCCCTGGAATGATCATTTGTCCCTCTGAATAAGGGAAAACCAAAACAATAAAATCTTCTGTATAACTCAGTTCCTTCATCTGTAAAATGGGGATAATAACAGGAGCTACCTTGCAGAGTAAAGCTATCTGTAAAATGTTTAATACAGTGCCACATAGTAGGTACCATGTAAATGGTTGTCCCTTTTCCCTTCTGAATGTAAGTTAATCAGTCACCACTAGCCTTTTTGAGCTTTTAGTAAAAGAAGGGAAAATCACTACAGAAATGAATGCACAAAGTGCAGATGTATTCTGTGTTTGAATCTTTTAGCCTAGCCAGGTAGCTTAGGGATTGAATTTAGCTAAAAATCTTTGATTTTATGTTGTAGTTAGTAAGTTTAATAAGTTAACTATGCTAAACTATTATTTTGGAAATGATTCTTTCATTCCTATGGAAGGAAATTGAATAGAATAATCTCTGGTGGGGGGGGAATGGAGTACGAAAGAAGGGGACAAGTACTATTAATAAGTATCTCAATTCACTTAGATTTATAGGACAAGTACTATTAATAAGTATCTCAATTCACTTAGGTTTATAGGTTTATAGATTTAGAAACACAATGAGTATATATGCTTTTTCCAGTCTTTCCACTGAGAAATGATTTCTCAAGTATTACTCTAGGAATTTGTTTTAACTTGGGAAAATGAAAGATCATCTTTAAAGTTATTATTTAGCACTAGAGGAAACTGCAGCATCTAGTCCAATATCCTTATTTTATTGACTAAAGCCCAAGACAGATTAGCCCATGAGCATGCAGTTAGTAAGTTAGTAAGAGCAATATTTGAACTCTGATCCCTCTGATGCAGCGGTTCTCAACCTTCCTAATGCCACGATCCTTTAATACTCATATGTGGGCGTATCTTCATGTGGGCGGACCCACCTGGAGACAGAGGAGTGGTGTCTCTGTTCCTAAGACCATTAGAAATATGTGTCTTCTGATGGGCTTAGGTGACCCCTGTAACATCCTTGGAAGGGTCGTTTGACCCCCAAAGGGGTTGCGACCCACAGGCTGTGAACCGCTTCAGTCTGATTCTAAATATAATGCACTTTCCTTTCTGTCACATAATGGGGGTTGCAGATAGGTAGAAGGTAAAGAGAAAGATACCCCAATTCACACACACACACCCTCCATTATTTCTCTAAGGGATCACAGTGTTTTAAATTAAGAAGTGAAAGAGATTTTAAAGATCTGGTCAAACTCTTCATCTTTACAGAGACCTAGAGGTAGGAATGGGAATTACCAATGTCACATGGAAAACCTGAGATTCAAACCCAAGTCTCCTCACTCCAATTACAGGAATCATTTGGATTTGGCTCCTGAAATTTCCTTTAGTATTGATCACTTTTTTTCTGCTTTTTGGAGGGAGGGAGGCAGGCAGGGAAATTGGGGTTAAGTGACTTGCCCAAGATGACACAGATAGTGTTAAGTGTCCAAGGCTGTATTTGAACTCAGGTCCTCCTGACTCCAGGGCCAGTGTTCTATTCGCTGCACCACCTCCCTGCTCCAAATTAATCACTTCTTAATATCCAAAAATTAGATGTTATCTTTGGCCCCAGGGATTCCTTCTCTCAAGGATCTTGATTTAGATGTATATGGACCAGGTGTGTCTGGGGAAAAGTTTGAAACTCAAATAGAAGTTGTTATAGTTCCTAACCAAGTTTTTCCCCAAAGGGATAAAAAGGGTCATTTTTTTCCAGAAAAATGTATTCATTAAACAAAAATTATATATCAGGTAAAGGACTTATTTTCTCCAACACAAAAGAAATGCTTAAAATTGAAGAGTACATTAGGAATTAGTTAAAATATAAAACAACCCATCATCAACATTATTTTCTCCAAAAAGATAAAGGTACTTTGTGGGAAGACATTTTACTGTCACCTCAGACCTGTGCTGCCTGAGCAACTCACAAGGTCAAGATCATGGTCAGCCAGAGACCGTCCTGGATTTTCTTAGTCCTTTCAGCTGCAGCATTCTCCATGAATGTGGCATTATAGGAATCATCTTACAATGGTATCCGCAGACTTAGGGACTAGGAACTCTTAAACTCTCCAAATACCCATAAAGGCTAGAAAATGTTTATTTTTCAAAATTGCTAGTTGCAGACCTGTGCTCAGGAAAGAAAATGACAGAAGTTAGAAGTCAGAGACTCAGGTTCATCTAGACAAGTACCACTGCCATATACTCACTGTGAGCTGCTCTTACTTGGAATATGGTAAAGGAGGTTAAAGACCTAGGGAAAGGGAGGCAAGAAAAGTCCAACAAAGAAATGCAACCTTTTTCTTCAATCCTCTTGTAGCCTATTAAGGAAGTAAATTGTAAACTTGTCCTTCATGCCACTCAATGGCCTATCTTCTTAATTTGGTCACAAGAACCTCTACAAAGTCGCCACCTCTCTTGTCAAAGCAAAATACAGCACGTGTCCTTAAGCAAGATGCCAATGTTCATGTCCATCCCTATCGCCAGAGTGAATGCCCAGCTCTATGGGACCACCTCTCTTATTTACCATTTCTAAGAGTTACCATTACCAGACGTTAAAACCTTAGCTCAAGTTAATGATGTCTTTATCAGATATCTGAAGGGAAGGACTGAGGTACAATGCCCTGATTAGGGGCACCACACATGAGGCTGGGATAAGTAGATAACACAGTGGATCAAATCCACTGTGTAATATTGGAGAGGATGTGGGAAAAATGAGACATTAATGCATTGCTGGTGGAGTCCTGAACTGATTCAACTATTTGGTAGAACAGTTTGGAACTATTGTAGCCAAAGGGCTATAAAACTTTGCATACCATTTCACCTAGCAATATCACTAACTGGGTCTGCATCCCAAAAAAGAAAAAAAAAGGAAAAGGACCAATATGTACAAAAATATTTATAACAGCTCTTTTATGGTGACAAAAAATTGGAAATTTAGGGGATGCCTACGAATTGGGGAATATCTGAACAAATTGTGCTATGTCATTATGACAGAATACTATTGAGCTATGAGAAATGATGCGTAGGATGCTCTCAGAAAAACCTGGAAAGACTTACATGAGCTAATACAAAGTGAAATGTACTGTATTACTTTGTAAATATTGTAAAATGATCAGCTGTGAATGACTTGGATATTCTAAGCAGTGCAATGATCCAAGACTACTCTGACTGGCTTATGATGAAAAATGCCATCCATTCTGAGAGAGGGAACTGATTGTGTGTGAATACAGACTGAAGAATACTTTTTTAACTTTACTTTACTTGAGGTTTTTTTTTTGTTGTTGTTGTTTTGGTCTATGTTTTCTTTCATAACATGGCCTACATGTGTTGTACTTGGCCTCAGTCTGGCTCCTCTGATCCCTTCTCCTCCCCACCATTCTGCCCTAGGCAGCCATCTTATTCCTGTTTCTTCATGGAAGTAGACTAGTCAAGGTTTCCCCGAGCGGGCAAAAATTAAAACGTGTACTAGCCAATCTCTGCTGTAAAACTCTGCTTACCCAATCTCTGACCATTAAGAGCCTTTATATACCAGTGACCTATCCTTGGCAAATCCTGTTTCAATTTGGGCAAGGCCCTGAGCAGTGTGCAATAAATAAAATCCACTTCCAAAATTTGCACTTGGGATCTCACTCACTTCTTTTGGCATATTTTGGAGGCCCCAGCGAGATTAAGTGATGAGATCCCCAAAAAGCATGTGTGGCTGGCACCTAAGGAAGTCTCAGGCCCCAAGACTCGAGAGGAGGGAAACCTAACCTGCCACTGATGCTGAACTAGCCCCAATTTGAACCTATGTGGATATCTGGTTTTTGGTCCCCTGGGGAGGTAAGTACTGTCGGTTTCCTGTTTTTTTGGGTTCTGTTGGAGACTGAGGCTGGAAGCGATGGGATCTGGGATGCTTCTGTCTGTAACCCCAGTTTGTAAAACCTCACTTATGTTCGGGTACCTATGTATGTAACATCAGTTTGTAATAAGCCTGTGTAATTAAGTTGTAAAAGTCACACTTTCCCCCTGCCATAAAGGCATAAATCCTGCCTCTCCCTTCCCCCAGCCTAAAAGTCTTTACCCTTAGCTAGCAAGTCTGCCTAGAAACAAGCATCAATACTGCTCTATAAACAAACCCTTAGAGAAATGCATAGCCCGTTTGTTCTAAGTGGCCAGCTGTACCCAAAAGCCTTGAGCAACATCATCAGAAGGTAACTCCGTCTCAATATGGTACCTCCTGAATCCCTAATCAGTCTAGTTCCCAGACTTGGAAACAATGAAGCCTATCCTCCCAAAAGCCATACTGGCCATACCTCATCCATCCTTGACCAAAAAGTAACCTAGTGAGTGTCAAGCTCAAAACCACACTCCC
>CM053593.1:197181187-197197980 GCA_028646575.1 Pseudocheirus occidentalis | reverse complement strand
AGGGGTTATATGACATCCCTCACACACCCACCAACTTCCCACACCTCTTCAGAATGGCCGCCACACCAGTCCCCTTGGGCCATGCCCTGAGATGTCAGGCTCACGCCTGCCTCTTTAACTGATGCTGGGCTGTATGTGTCTTTGTGCCTTGTGCTCATTTTGGTTTGCTTTAGGTTTATGTGTCTGTCTTGGGAAACAGGAGGTTCTGATTCTGTGTCCATCTGTTTGTAAATTGTCCATGTTTTATGTGTATCAGCATTGCCTTATGAGATTTTGTCTGGGGGTCATCCCCTGAATCCTCCCCCCTCCATACCAGGGAATGGGCTGGAGGTAGGGGAAGTAAAAAATCCAGCAGCCTTTCAAAGAAGCCATGGTTTGAAAGGGTTTGAAAGGTGTGCACTGGCCAGGTAGGCAGGGCTGAGGAGGCTAGCTAGCCAGGTCTGGTAGAAAAAAGGAATTTGTAAGTAAAATGCTGAAGGGAAGGAGGGGTAGCAGTCTTAAAGTTAGTTAAGAATGGATTTATAATAATTGGGTCCTAGTACAAATTGGGAATTCAGAATGGGAATTCATTATGTATATGGGTCACTGTTAAACCTTTGTGGTATATTGCAATTCAGTGGAAAGTTAGGCATAATGAAAAGACACCAGGATAAATTCCTAAATGTTGTGAAAATTTGGAACTATATTGTCAAAAGAATAGAAAAGGAGGAATGGGACACTCTGACCTGAGTGTTGTAATATTTTTTGAAATACTGTAATTTGGGAAATCTGTAAAATTCATTTCCTCATAGTTCCTGGTATGGCCAGCCTGGAATTATAACGAAAGTTAAATATACCTAAAACATTTGAGTTGATTCTGTTAAAGCCTTGGAGTTTTTCTATTAACTCCTCTCATTCCAGATCAGATTAGGAATAATATTATATGATCTGGGAACATAGCAATGTCATCTGAAGCTTCTTGTTTGTGTCCATAGCTAAAATGATTTGGCTATTGCTTATGAAAATTATAAGATGGTTGGTTATGTTTCAATACTAAAACCTAAAGCTGGTAATTGATTACTCTGTGTGTGTGTGTTGTATGGAAAGAAGGATTCTTCTGCCCATTCAAAGAAGTCCTCAGGGCTAGTCAAAAACACAGCCCATAGCAGCTCTATCCTATGGGGTGGAAAAGTCAGCCCCCTTCTCAGAGATCCCTCTCCATCCTCCCTAATTTTATAAGATTGCCAAAGAGCTTGTTGGAGTAGGGAACTTGGCATGCTGAGAATTTGCAAATATATAGAAATGGTTTCTAATGATTGTTTTTTGCATGAGGACAGGTTTAAATTTTGAAATGTGAATCCTGGTAAAGTTCTGGATTAGTGAAACTTGCTATCTAAGGTAAAAGCTTTTGGGAATATAATGGATTTTATTTTGCATTGTCTGATGGATCATAAAAATCTTTCATAAATAGTCAATAGTCAATAATCCACCTTTGCAGAGAAATGCCACAAGGTACTCAGGGAATGTTACTGTTACAGGTGTCTGTGTCTGGAAAAACTGAGAGGACAATTCTAACCTCAGTTTAGGATGGTATTCTGGCTCAGTTTCCCCACTGTGTTCCTTTGAAAGGGAATATTTCACACCTTACTATTCCTGAGTCTGGCTATGAGGTAGAATTGATGATGCATGGTTGAAAAACTGACATTTTATCTGATCAAGTCCTTGCTTTCCTTTTACGGCAAATTTCTGAAATTGGCACAATGCACATATGTGTAATTTGCTGTTTTTCAATCTTGAATGTGTAGTCATTCCATACTCTAAACAACTGGGTAAATTAGTAAATCCCTGGAATAGAACATTCTTTCTGAATAATACAGGAATAATTAAACAAAGGGAAAAGAAGTTTGTGAAGCAAACGTACAAATACAATGCTGAATCATTATCCCATAAACTAAGGCTGGGATACATCTGAGCTACTATAACAAACTGTGTGTTTAGGATCTGGGCTATTCAGCCTCAGATTATATTCCTTTTTATATTAAAGACCTTGGTAAATGGTATTTGGTCTAGTCATCTGTCACTAGATAAATGTCTGTATGGAATAAGGTCCTTAGATGTTTCAAAATGATGCTATAATAGAGCATTGCTATGACTGATCGAAGGACCTAGTTGTTATTCTATTAAATATTGAAACTAGATCAGAAATGTCTTCTGCATGAAGAATTTCTTAAAGGGAGGTAACATGGAATACTTTTGTATTAATGGGAAAGTCAACTTCATTCAAAGTTTGTTACTTTTGTGAAAATAATACCTGTTTATACTGTGTGTTCTGTGATACAAACATGTTTTTTTATAAGCAACTTATTGATATGCACTGTTTTGGAAGTTATTACTTATGAATCCTCCCAAGTCTTTTATGACAACTAGAGTAAAAGTCAGTCTCCTATAAGTAAATTCATTTGTATAACTATTGAACTCAAGGACAGAAAACTTCTATATGCAAAGTGTTGATAGAATTGAAAGTTTCTACCTGCAAATTATTGTTACTTATATTTACCTCAATAGCATCTGATCCTCCTAAAGAACTAGACTCTGAGTGGAAACTTCTGCGGAAATAACAAGATCATATAATTCTGTATGTCAAAAGTAAATAATAGCCTCTTGGGGCTCTCTTGGTTTCCTTCTTTGTTTTCCTCTATTCTCTATTTGACACTCCTCCTCCCCTGGACACTGCTTTAGCCTCATTTTACTCCCTTCCCTGCCCCCACTTAGGCAGGGAGAGCTCTTTGTCCTTCTCCCAAAAGCATTTGGGTGGATGGTGAGGCAGACAGGAGTGCTGACACAGATGAAGCAAACAGGAGGCAGGATGTGAGACATGAGATAAGATGCAAAGTGTGACTAGCCATAAGTGATCAAAGAAGACTATGCATTGAAGCCCCTCGCTGTGGGGACGTGCCTGTGCACTTTCTAGCTATGCTATGTTCTGGGCCCCACCTTAAACCACTTCTGTTTCTAGTTCACCGATTCCTGATTCCCACCCTGTGCCTAGGGTTAGGCCTGCTTCCTCAGGACTGGACGTCTAATGCTTTAATTCAAATAGGGCACTCTGCATGGCAAGGTAGAGTACGTGATTGCTGTGTGTGTCACCATAATTCCCAATATACTAGGTTACTCTCCATAGGTCTCCCCTATTCCCTGAGGTGACTCTGAATGGAATTTATCCCTTGAGCACTGAAAAGATATTATAGGCAGCCTTTTGGATGCAAGACATCCACTCCAGCCTGATATCTCCCTACCTCCTCCTGGGGGTCATGGTTACTGTCCCTTGTTTCCCCCATTCTGACCCATTATTACTCATGTTACTTGCTCTTATACTTAGTCCATGCTTGTTTAACCTCCTGGTTTGCTTTGTATCTTCTTGCCTGCAGAAGTTCCACTTTCAGATTTTAGGATACCAACCCCTGGTGTTCCTGGGTGGTTCATCTCTCTTCACCCTGGACTCAGCTGCCACCACATTCCACTTCTCACGCTGACTACTGCTCCTCAACCAATTCTGGGTACCTGAAATGGAATCTCCACCCCGTGCAACAGGAAGCAATGACTGAAGACAGTGACCTTTGTCCCTTTGTCCTGAAAGAATTCTCCTGCCTAGTGGTTGAATGGGGAAGCGATGAGGATATAAAGGTGCCCTAAAGGTTGAGTTACTCATTCCCTGGCGTTCTAAAGTCTATACACGCCGCTCTGCCAGGGACTACTCCAGCCAAGCCTGGGGTTCCTTCCAGGCTACTCAAACCCCTTGGAGTATCCCTCATGCATCAGCAGCAGTATATTCAACCTCAAGCCTGCTTGCTCTTACCCCTAAGGATGGCCTTTTCGCTAGTCAAACACCCCCTACCTCTTCTGTCATGGGGCTCCTTCAAGCCATTTACAGCATGGTAAATTCATCCTGTTTTGACTTAGCCCTTGAATGCTGCCTTTGCATGAATCCCTGGCCTCCATACTATTTTGGGGTAGCAATTAATACTACCATAGAACCTATGACCACTTCTAAGAATTGTGACTGAGATCAGCCAAAGCTCACCTTGGGAGATGTCCAAGGTTCTGGGCTCTGCCTGACAATCAAGGACACCGACCTGTCTGGTTCTCCCTATAGCCCCATTTGTAGCTCTATTCTTGAAGTTAAATCCTCTACTTCTAGTTTCTTTCCTGCCCTGCCAGGAGCCTGGTGGGCATGCCTCAATGGCCTCACAAGGTGTGTTTCTGCCACAGTGTTTGTAAAACAGAATCCACCAGGTGGCCCCCTTTGTTTCCTAGTAACAATAATTCCCCAGGTCTCCCTCCTCTCTGGAGAGGGGGGGAATGGAGCTATTTTGCCCCCATGGGAATTCCAAACTTTCCATCAAAGGTGTGTGGCCCCCCTCCTCGTTCCCATCTTGGTGGGGCTAGGACTGGTGGAGTCAGCTGCCACTGGGGCAACTGCCCTAATTAAGGGGGATGCCAACTACCAGGAACTTGGTGCACAGGTGGACATTGATCTCTCCCACCTAGAGCGCTCCATCTCTGTCCTGGAGAGAGAGGTTGATTCCCTTATGAAGATGGTCCTTCAAAATCGCAGGGGCCTAGATCTGCTATTTCTCTGGCAGGGGGGCCTCTGTGCTGCCCTTGGGGATTCCCGTTGCTTCTATGCGAACACCTCCAGTGTGGTGCAGGAACGTTTGAGTTTAGCCCATACAAATTTGGCAGACAGACAGAGGGAAAGGGAAGATGCTGAAAACTGGTGTCAGTCACTGTTTTGAACATCCCCTTGGCTCACCACTTTAGTATCTACCCTAGCCAGTCCCCTAATTCTCCTTACCCTAGCTCTCATTTTAGGTCCATGCCTGAATGCTTTCTCTAATTTGTCTAATCCTGAATTAACTCTATCAAATTACTTATTGTCGGGGATCCCCACTACCTGCCCCTTGATCACTATGATGATGTAGTCTCCAATATGTCAAGGGTTTGACACTGCCCATAAGAAGTAGGGAATGTTGTAATTGGCCTCATTCTGACTCCCCTGATCCCTTCCCCTTCCCCCATTCTGCCCTAGCCAGCCATCTTCTTCCTGTTTCTACAGAAGTAGACTAGTCAAGGTTTCCCTGGGCCCGCAAAAATTAAAATGTGTACTAGCCAATCCCTGCTATAAAACCCTACTTACCCAAACCCTGACCATTAAGAGTCTTTATATACCAGTGACCTACCCTTGGCAAATCCTGTTTAGATTTGGGCAAGGCCCCAAGCAATGCGCTAAATAAAATCCACTTCCAAAATTTGCACTTGGGGTCTCACCTGCTTCTTTTAGCACAACACATGGAAATGTTTTACATTACTACACATATATAACCTATATCAAATTGTTTCATTTCTCACTGAGGAGGGATGGGGAGGGAGGAAGGGAAAGAATTTGAAACTCAAAAATTTTAAAAATAAAATGTTAAAAAATAATTTAAAAAATGAATGTTAAAATATTTTTATATGTAACTGGGGAAACATAAAATATATATATATGATTTTCCTTTTTAAAGAGAGAAAAAGGAGGCACCATGTACCAGATTCATTAAACTACTACAACTACCACCTAAACCTCTCAAACCCTGTATAGCCCAGCATCTGACTATAACAATGCAGTGCCACTCTATATAGGATTTACTTAGAGGCAGCAATGGCAGCTAGATGGTACAGTGGATAAAGCACCAGGCCTTAAGTCAGGAAAATCTGAGTTCAAATTTTGTCTAAAACACTTACTAGCTTTGTGACCCTGGGCAAGTCATTTGACCTGTTTACCTCAGTTTCTTCAACTGAAGAACAGGGATAGGAATAGTAACAACTACTTCAGAGGATTGTTGTGAGGATCAAATGAAATATTTGTTAAAAGAGCTTAGCACAGTACCTGGTACATAAGTGCTATATAAATGTTTATTCCATTTCATTCCTGGACCCTACAGCCTTAATCAAAGAGAAGTAACCCTTTTGAAGGTCAGCATCCTTGTGACTACCAACAGGAATTACTGATCAACTTTCAGTGACAGGTCCCCACAACCAACACTAAGGAGGTGGGGGCATCCTCTAAGAAAAACGTGCTTACCATCCTAACCACCACTATTACCAACCTAAATTCCCTCAATTGAGGGAAGACTAAGAAGCCCAGGAATAGCTGCTTATTTGGTTCCTTCTTTTCATTTCTCTCTTTCTTCCCCTCCTTCACTTCCTCTCCCCATTTAGCTTTTAATTCCCAGACTTTCATTCTACTTCCAAACTAGTCTCCTGAGCAACCCCTGTGGAAATGAAAAATGGCAACTGCTTTTGTAGGTGCTGCAGCCTGTCTCTTCAGCAGCCATAGCTACTTTAGTTAAATACAGAAAACAAAAGTTCTTGCTACTGAAATCCTTGGCACTGACAAATGGCTCAACATCAGATAACAGATTTTCATCATTGGATGTAACCTTAAGAACATGTATTACCATCTGCTTTGCCTCTGTATACCAAGGACCTCTGTATACCAAGGACAGTCTTTCTATCTCACTTGCAGTTAAACCCACCACCACAAGCTCCTTGTGATCAGGGACTATCTCCTATTTTCTACATGTAAGACTGCAAAGGGGATCCTTGAAGTCACTTATATACTGTCTCATAAATCAAAGGATCATAACAGTTATTTATAAACTGTCTCAAACATTAAGCAAAAATTTTATCTATCCACTCTACCACCTAGCTGCCCTGGGTACTATATACATACATACAAAACACACACACACACACACACACACACACACACACACACACAACTTAGGCATACTCAAAAAAATGTCTGTTGAATAATTATGAAGTAGCTTGCCCACTTTAAATGCCAATTCATATTTAGCATTTTTAATTAGCTTTGAAATTTTGTTGCTTTTTCCCTTGTCTGAGTTTGTTTCATATTTTTTAATGAGTTTTTATTGGTGTCATTTTTTTTAATAACATCCTACTTTTCCTCAGTATCCCTTCCCCTCCCACCTTTAGAAAGTCAGACTGGGAGTGTCTTTTCAAGAGATGCATGTCTATTTATAATTCTGCTACATTCACTTTTGATTTGGTTTCGGTATGTGTCATGAAACACATTGTTTTTCTGGTTTTGCTTATTTCACTCTGCATCTGTTCATGTAGCTTTTTCCATGCTTCTCTCTATTCATCACATTATTTCTTACAGCACAGTCCATTAAATTCTTGTACCACAAATTCTAAATTTAAAACCACCTCTACCCTGGGATCCTCTAATATTCCTCCACTAAGGGTGGTGGTGGTTGTTTTAAGTCGTTCTTGACTTTTCGTGACCCCATATAGTGCTTTTTGGGTAGAGGCATTGGGCCGTTCTGTCATTTCCCTCCAAGCCCAGATTTGGGCTAAAAAAGATCAATCTTCCTGACTCCAGGCCCGGTGCTCTCTCCACTGCACCACCTATAGCTGCCCTCACTAACGGCGGGGTGTTCTTTCCTCTAGTCTCATTCCCACCACAGCCACCAACCTCAGTCCAACCCAGCTCACCAGCAACCACTGAGCTCCGCCCCTTTTCTGTCTCTGCCCGTTCTCTAGTCCAGCTCCTGCTCCACGTTCCGCTTCTCCCAAGCACTCCTCCAACGCCTCTGCCCCGCCTCCTCCATTTTCCCTCTCACTGTTCGTTCCACTAGCTCTCTATCATTGTGAACAGTTCTCAGATCTGGCTTTCTCTTCTTCTCTTTCTTCCTCCTTTCCTCCCAACTGGCGCTGGGACGTGTCAATTTGACGTGGCGCGTGCGTGCGTGCGCGCGCGAACGGCAGTGAGGTGGTGTTTACGGTGACGTTGTCTCTTCCCGGAAGTGCTTTGGCTAGGCAAGAGCGGCCATGTTGCGTCAGGTGAGAGTTCTGTGAGTTATTCTGTGCAATTGATTATGCGGTTAAGGTTAGGACTAGAGTTACAGCCGTGTATAAGTGGTGGCCACGGGGTTGTAGTAGTGCCATCCATCCCAAGGGAGCAGAGGATGTTCTGGGGACCCCGAAGTGAAGGTGTGCACTAAGTGAGAGGACTAGTTTCTACTTTGTATTCAATACGGGCTCCTTGAAATCCAACTTTTTTTTTTTTTGGCAATCCTTTCCCGGGTTTTGCTGAAGATGGCTTATTTTTATATCTATGTACCCCTAAAGCGCTTTCAGAAATTTATAGTTGGAACAGACCTTTAATCTGTTACAACTCCTTCATTTCATAGATGAAGAAACGAGACTAGAGAACTTTAGTGACTTGCTTGGGGTCACACAGGTGACAGGACCAGAATTTGAACTCAGGACCTCTGGACTCAAATCTGACGTTCTGGCACTGAACCATACTTTACATAATCTCATTTAATTCATTTGGGGAAGGCGTTGCTGTCCTTCTGGAAAAAAAAATCGAGTTCCAACAATTGTGCTTTAACACTGATAGATTTTTGTTAGCTAAAATAGGGATAGGTACTGTACCTATACTTTCTAAAGGTACATTCTCGATGAGGGAATGCCCACTGTACTATCTTGCTTTTCATATTTTAAAAATAGAGTTTTTTTTTCCTGATCTGTAGGTTTAGATTAGATTTAATTGAATTCTAAAAGCCATGTGGTTCAGTTAATTTCAACAAGAGTTTATTAAGTAGGTATCTGTAAATCAAGATCCTGGGGAGGAGTATAGAGAAGGAGAAATGGTAGAACGTCTTAAAATCCACCGGGAGGGGTACAAATCATGTAGGTAGGTAAGTATGATACATGTTAGAGTATTACACTAGTAAAGGAGAATTCCTGAGGAAAATTGGAAGTAGAAAGTTTTTTAGCTGGTATAATCCGGAGGGCTTCCAGGTGATTATAGTCTTTTCTCTGGACTTTGTTGCTGTGCAAGTTGAGGAGGGAATAGGAAGATTATTTTATTAGCTGGGCAAAGAACAGTTTGGAGAGAGAAAAAAATGGGGGCCGGGAGGCAATTACAGTAGTTCTGTTGAGAGAAGATTCGGATGCAAGAATCCTTAACCTTTTTTTGCTTCATGGATTCCTTTGACAGAATGGAGAAACCTATAGATCTTTCTAAAATTCACAAGCTAAGATCACAAAGCAAACCAGGAAACCAGTTACTGAAATATTGTTGACAAAATATTTTAAAAGTCCACACCTTATGTTAAGAACCTCTGATCTAGAAGATTAGAGAGAGGAGGTGAGATTAGGGAGATCTGGGGTGGTAGCTTGAGGGGCCAGTATAGTCAAAGGAGTCGTTTTTCTATAGTGAAAGATGGTTCATCTCACACTCAGATTAGTTCCAGGCAAATTACTAATGTTAGCTTACTGCAACATCACATTTGACATTTTATTTTCCTAAGAAATAGCACTTTTTCTTAAGCAGTTAACTTTTATGTAATGATTTGTGGTTAATTATCCTACTCATGTGTATGTCCTTTTGTTTAGTTATAGCTTTTCTGTGGCAGTTTTCAAGTGAAAGATTGTAGCAACAGCAGATCCCATTTCATTTTTAAGTTGTTTAGACACTACATGATACTGTAGATACAATATTTTTAAGTTGTTTAGATATGATACTATAGATATGCACAAAAATGCCAAACACTTAAAATTATTATTGTTATTTGACTGGGCTTGTGACTTCTTTGAGATAGAGAATTCTTATGAGAGGCTACCCTGTCAGTGCAGAATCCACATCTACTCTTGGAACATAGAATTGCCTGAGCACTGAGAGATTAAGTGACTTTGTCTATACCACACAGCCAGTATGGCAGAGCAGGGACTTGAATCCATCTTCCTGACTACCAAAGTACATCTGTGCCAGGTATTTTAAATCACATATGAGAGAGATGAAGACAGGGTCTTATTCTTTGGGATTTTAAGATCGACCATTTTATGAAAACACGTTAAAAAAGTTCATTCTTGATGGCTTGCTGAAGCCTTTTTTTTTTTTTTTTAAATATCACTATTCCCCAATTAAATACTTATCTGCCATGCCCAAGAGCTTATACAGTGTTCTACACTGGTAGTCCACAGTTTTTGTTTTTATTTTTCTGAGAAGAGGAAATATATTTAAGTATTAGTCCTCTGTAACTGATGGGTCTTTACATTAACCTGAATACCAGCTTTGTTTTGTTTTCCTTTTATATTAGTGTCCACATTCTAGATTTTGTTTTCTCAGTCTTGGAGGTCTTCTCACATTTCTCTTAATATCTCATATGTGTCATTTTAAATGGTGCAGTAATATTCCATTGCATTCAATCTTTGCTGAGCTATTTGCCACTTAATAGGCACCTACTTTGTTTTCAGTTTTTTCCTACAATGTGGTCATTCTTTCATGGAGGCAGATTATAATCCTTCCACATTTTAGCATGTGTTTTTCTAAATTTTTGTGGTCATTCTTTTAACGAGTTATACTGGTCCTTGAATGGCAGTGTTTCTGACATCATACTCATTAATTTTCTACCTTATTAGGACCTGTCATTGATTGTATTCTGAGACCCCAAGGCTGCCTATGTATTGAAATAGAATATTAATGGAGGGGTATATGCATATATGTTTATTCTATCTTTTGGAGTTGAGGAACCTCTTGAAGACAGCAGGTCTTTTTAATGATATTTTTATTTGGATTATAGAGATTTTGTCAAATGGTTAGGAAAGAGAGAAACTAAGAATAAGGGTATAGTTGGTAAATTAGGCTTGGCAGTAACCAGTTCTGCTGACACATCTCCTTTATTGAATTACTGTTTTTTTAAAGATCATTTGGTCAAAGGTCAGCTGTATTCCTTTAAGAAACATTTAAGAGCCATTCTTGTACACGTATTGTGCTGTGCTGTGAGAGGCATATGTAAAGAAACTCTTCCTAGTCCTTAAACTTATTTGGGATAGAAAAGATAAATGAGGTTATACAGGTAAAAATTACAAAGCACTATGCAAAACAAAAAACTGGTGTAATGTGTTTTATGCCTAACTTTATATAAATTGATTTTTCTTCTCACTTTTAAGTGATTGTAATCAACATAAATGAGTTGACATTCAAGTCTTTTGCTATCATGCTGCTCTATAGCAAAGAAATTGTGTATTTGCTGTCTTTAATCAATATCTAGGCTTTTTGGCCTGCCGGTGGCAATTGTTTCTTATCTGTTAAATTAACATAGGAAATGTTGGTAGTCTATGTCAGTTTTTGGTTTTTTTTTTATTTCCTGCTTTCTGTTAATTTCTTGAAAAACTTGATTTTACAACATTCAAATTAGGTGTTGATTTTGATCTTTGTTCTAACAAGTCTGTGTGACAGGGCCAGCTTAACTTTGACTCTGTTTTACAGTAATTACCTGGTTTATAGTTGTTATTCACCTTTTCATTATGTCTGTAAGGATATGACTGCTATTTAGGAATTTTGTAAAATACAAATTCCTTTGTGAATGCTTTTTAAAAAAAAGTATCAAGAGAAAACTTAAGTTTCTTAAGCAAGGAGAGCTCGTCTTAGGCAATTTTCCTTGGTAATAGTGGTCAAGTTATTGAGAAATAGAACTTCTTACACCAAGAAATTGTATTCATTGTTTATTTTCCTGCTTACATATACAATTTAATGCTTTTCATTATTTTGCTTTACTAGCCCTAAACTGTTGAGATCATTCCTTAGTTCCAGAAACTATAATTTCACTAATACTTCCACAGCTCTCATCACATTTAGCCAGTCTCTGCTGAATAATTATTTGAAACTGGAAAATTGATACAAAGTTAACATGCATCAGAGAAAGGATATTTTCTTGATACAAAGAAAAAACTGGTGAACCCTCCTTGGTGATGTCATAAAGACATTTTGCCCATGATGCATATTGATGACGTTGTAACCTTCAGCCATTTGGGGATCTGTCAGCTCCCTCCTCGTGAACGGATCTAAGAACAAAGGCGTTCCTGTATATCCCAGATAACTAGTGAAGACCCAATTTGAACTTCATTCCTGAGGAACCAAAGCATCCTTATATCTTCAATCCCCTGAAATTTTACTGCTTATAAAGAATATATTTTGGTGAATCTCATAAGATGTGTAAGTTTTGTGTATGATCTATTCTTTTCTTTCTGCTGTGGGGGCTAGCTTACCAAAAAAAAAAATAGCTCTTTAATGTAGGAAATAATAGGAGCAGGAAAATTTGATTACTCTTCAATTATTCCTTTGGACACCAAAAAAATTCAGTTTTATCTGTATTGGATGGGGAACCTATGTCATATAAGGCCCCATGTGACCTTGACATTACAGGTTCCTCACCCCTGATATAGATAGACAGTTGACTTGGAAATACTTTAAGATATAGTTAATTACTTTCTTGTGTGATGTTATTCATTACTCACCATTTCTATCATCTCTTGGTTTTCTCCTTGAAGAATGTATTCCATCTATGAATGTTGTACTTTGATGTAATCTACAGCCCTTTGGTTTTTTTTTTTCCCTTAGGCATGAGCAATATCTTGAGACATTTTTTACTTTTCACTGTTTTTTTCTGTGCCCACTCTTGCACTAAAGTCAGTTCAGTTAATACTGTTGAAATGTATATGGATTTAATTCTGAGGATCTAATTGAGAGGGTTCTTTTGGGGGGGAGATACGGGGGTTAATTGTATCAATTTTCCAGTTCCAACATTTCTTTGCTATCTCTTCCTCTGTATAAGCTGAGATTGTCTTGGTAATCTTTTTTGCTTATGTTCATCATGATCACTTCAGTGTCAAATGGCCAAGTAGCCTGTACCTTAATGTGCCTTATTGCCTTTTAATAAAATTTATTTTTCTAAGTAAAAACAACAACAAAATGCCCTAAAGTTGACTTATTTCTTATTTTCTTTCATGAAGACAGGGAGACTATTGACATGTTAACTGGGGTAATTTGATGGATCTTCTTTAACTCTTAGGATCACTAGGGATTGGACACATACCCTGGTTCACCCTTTTTTATAGCTAGGTGTTACAATGGATAGAGTGCTGGATTTGTAGTCAGAAAGACTGGAGACCTGCTTCAGACCCAGCATTTGATCCTTGGCAAGTCATTTAACTTGCCTCAGCCTTATTTCTTCATCTGTGAAAGGAGGTTGACATTCAGGGTCTTTTCCAATGCTACACCTGTGATAATTCATGTTCTCTGTGATAAAACCCTGTTCTCTCTGAGGCAGTGATATCAAGAGAAAGAGGACCAAAATATATCATTGTTGTTCAGTCCCTTTTGAGTCGTGTCCAACTTTGTGACCCCATTTGCAGTTTTCTTGGCAAAGATAGTGGAGTGGTTTACCATTTCCTTCCTCAGCTCATTTTACAGGTGAGGAAATTGAGGCAGAGAGGGTTAAGTGACTTGTCCAGGGGTCACACAGTAAGTGTCTGTGACTGGTTTTGAACTTGGGAAGATGAATCTTCTTGACTTCAGACCTGGCACTATATCCATACTGTCACATAGCTGCCCAAAATACATCTTGGAAATTCTTATAGCCACTTGAGAAATCCATACTCCCAAGGCTTTTGTTATTTGTCTTCCTAAAACTAATTAGGTGTGGTTGCCTTGATAGTCTACTTCATTTATTTATTTTGCTTCTCTGTATTTCTAAGATTGAAAAGGTTTAATTTTGATTCTGATGTTGTTGCATTGCTTTTTGAATTAGACCATTTTCCTTTTAGGATAGTAATGATGATACTGAAGATGTTTCACTGTTTGATGCCAGTGATGATGATTCAGTCAGGAAGCCAAAGAAGGTGAAAATCAGGTATGACTACACTTGTGTGGGGCTGATGTCTTGGGAATTCTGTCCTATACTGTTGCATTGAGGTTGGGTAAGGATAACTGCAATATACTTCTTTGTAGACCTCTTTTCCAAAACAGAGAACTGAGTCAAATTTATAAGATTAAAAGTCATTCCCCAGTTGACAGATGGTCAAAGAATATAAATAGGCAGTTTTCATGTGAAGAAATTAAAGCCTTCTATAGTCATATGAAAAAATGCTCTAAATCACTGTTGATTAGAGAAATGCAAGTTAAAACAACTCTGGGGTACCACATCATACATATCAGATTGACTAACATGACAAAGTGGGAAAACGGTAAATGTTGGAGAAGATATGGTAAGATTGCACTAATGCATTGTTGGTGGAATTGTGAATTGATCCAACCATTCTGGAGAGCAATTTGAAACTGCTCAAAGTGCTATAAAACTGTATATCCTTTTACCCAGCAATACTACTTCTAAGTCTGTATCTCAAAGAGATCATAAAAATGGGACTCACATGTACAAAAACATTTATAGCAGCTCTTTATGTGGTAGCCAAGAATTAGAAACAAGCAGTGCCCATCAATTGGGGAATGACTGAACATTTTGTGGTATAAGAATGTAATTGAATACTTTTGTTCCATAAGAAATGATGGGCAAGAGGACTTCAGAAAAACCTGGGAAGATTTGCATGAACTGTTGTGGAGAGAAGTGAAAAGAACCAGGAAAAACACTGTACACAGTCACAGCAACACTGTGCAATGACACACTTTGATAGACTTAATTCTTCTCAGCAATGTAATGATCTAAGATAGTTCCAAAAAACTCTTGATGGAAAATGCTGTCCACATCCAGGGAAAGAACAATGGAGTCTGAATACAGATTGAAGCACATTTTTTTCTCTTTTTTTGTGTGTAATTTTTCTTTTTTGCAGTTTTTCCCTTTGGCCCTACTTCTTTACAACGTTGTGTAATGGGAATCTGAAGATCTTCCCTCCCCCTAGGCCCTTTGATAGGCTTTAGTGGCTCTGAGAACCTTCCCTGATTTGAAAGTGTACTCTGCCCCCTAATAGGCTGATTGTGGTCACATGGAGCCTGTGGTAGGAGGTTTGTTCTTCAGGAATGCCCATGACTTATTACTTTGTAATTGGGCAGTGGGTCAAGAGCGCTGTGACATTCTCTGATCCAGGACAAGGCTATATATATACACCCTGATGTGAGGTTTTGCTTTGGGGCTCACTTCGAGAAGAGTAGTGTGATTTGGCCAGATGAGACTCTGGGAAGCCGTTGAGCCCCCGGGCTTTGAAAAACTCAGATGTTGGTGCTTCCCTCTCTGGTGACTGAATAGGTATGGATGTGATGGTCAGACAGTTGGAAGCCTGTCTGTTGATCTGTTTCTTTTTTTGTGTTCTGTTTACATTTTCTGAAGTTCAGGGTGCTGACTTTCCCCCCTGAACTAGGTAAATGATATATGTTTGATTGATTAAAGTAAGATTGTTAACCCATTTTGAGTTGCTTTCCTTTAGAAAAGCAGATCTAGGAACCTGTGCTAGCAGCCACCCTGGGTTTGCTAGGGTGCTTGCTGATACACGTGGCTAATGTAGAAATATGTTTAATATGATTAAACATGTATAGCCTATATCAGATTGCATAGTATCTTTGGGAGGGAGAAGGGAAGGAAGAGGAGAAATTTAAAATTCAAAATCTTATAAAAGTGAATGTTGAAAACTGAACAAATATTTTTAAAATTATGCATATTAAACTTTTAAAATATGATTCTTTTTAAAATATGCTTTCTTTTATCTTTAGTTTGAAAATCTTTATATTGTAGGTTTGGGGAGAATTGGACTTTAAATTTGCTGAGCAAATCTAGTATATAAAAATCTGGATTTATAAACAAATTAGGAAATGATTTGATTGTACAAAAGAATAACAGGATGCATTGGATGAGAAAGTATGGATGGATTTTGATTACCCCTGGTGAATGTGGAGGAAGTACCCAGATCTCTGTCCCTGATTCATGGAATGATCAGTCAGGGTTCATTGTAGCATAACATGTACTTATAATCAGGAAGCCTTGGTTTCAGTCTTAGCTCTTTCAGTTTACTAGCTATGTGACCTTGGGCAAATCATTTTACTTTTCTCACCCTCAGGATCATAGAATCATAGATTAGAGCTAGAAGAAACCCTAAAGGTCATATGTTTTCTACATCTGTAAAATGAATTGGCTAAATGAATTTAAAGGTCACTTCTAGCTCTAACATGCTATAGTTTTATAATTCTCCTTACTGAATGCCAATATATGCTTAGTATTTTCCTTCTTTAACAAGTTACTGTAGTGATTTAAAAAAAAATTATTTGGCATTATATTTTCCCTAATTACATATAAAAAACAATCTTTAACATTATTATTATTATTTTTTTAGTTTTGAGTTACAGTCTCTCTCCTTTCCCTCCCCATTGAGAAGACAAACA
Organism: Pseudocheirus occidentalis; assembly: GCA_028646575.1. Lineage (NCBI taxonomy): Eukaryota > Metazoa > Chordata > Mammalia > Diprotodontia > Pseudocheiridae > Pseudocheirus > Pseudocheirus occidentalis. The sequence continues at coordinate 197,181,755 of CM053593.1, read as the reverse complement.
ATTTAATACAAGTTATACATATGTAGTCCTACAAATATTTTCAGATTCATCATGTTGGGAAAGATAACATAGACCAAGAGAAAACAAGGAAAGGATAAATTAAGAAAGTGGTGTAAAGGAAAAAAAAGTATGCTTCAGTTTGTATTCAGACTCCATCAATTCTTTCTCTAGGGATACATAGCATTTTTCAGCAGAGTTGTCTTGGATTATTGTATTGCTGAGGATAGCTAAGTCATTTGCTGATCATCATACAGTATTGCTGTTACTGTGTACAATGTGCTCCTAGTTCTGCTCATTTTGCTTTGCATCACTTCATGTACGTTTTTTTCTCCAGCTTTTTCTGATAGCGTCCTGCTCATCATTCCCTTTAGCACCATAGTATCCCATCACAATCAAATACCACAGCTTGTTCAACCATTCCTCTGTTTTTTTTTCATTTTAATTTATTTTCTTGGTTACATCATTCATTTCCACAAGGTTTTGAGATACAAATTTTCTCCCCTTTTTGCCCCTACCCCCCAGCCCAGAACATTGATCCCACTGTAAGACCCATCCCACAATCTGTTCC
>CM053593.1:197144828-197180687 GCA_028646575.1 Pseudocheirus occidentalis | reverse complement strand
GGCTGGCCGGGTCTCTGCTCTGCTGTGGGGGAGCTGCCCCTCTCCCGTCCCCGTTTCTCACGCCTTGGCAGATGTGAAGGTGCTGGAGGCTGTAGAACCTCTGAAGACTGGCTGTGGCGCTGCTTGGCTCAGGTCAGCCCAGCTCCTTCCCACCGCCCTGGGCCTGGCCACGGTCTCAGCTTCAGGCTGTTCCAGTCTCCGCTCCTGGCCACCGCGATGAGCCCCTGCTGCCAAGCTGCCTTCAGCGAGAGATGTGTTTTCTGTATTTTTGTGAGTCAGAGAGTCCTAGACTTTATCTGGGCTCATAATTTTATGGGTATTTAGGGTGGCAGTGTGGGAGCCTTGCTGCTTCTATGCCGCCATCTTGGCTCTGCCCCTACAAACTAAATTTAAAGTAGGGAAGGAGTGTGGTCAGACATTAGCAGTTGAAGAAAAAAAGAAAAACTTCAGGTAACTTTGTGCTTCAGCTAAACTTCTATTCAGGGAAGGAAAGAGGTAGTCTCTGAGGGAGAGTTGAAGAAGTATGTTCCAGGCATGAGGAATAGGCAGTAGAAAATATGGAGATGGGAGATGGACTGCAGTGTTTGATGAACAGAGAGAAAGCCAGTTTTGTTAGACAGCGGTGTGAGAAAAGGTGGGAAATTTATAAATATGCTGGAAAAGTAGGTATTGGCTGCATTGTAGAGGGCTTTAAAAGTAGAAGAGTTTATGTTTTATCCTAGTGGTATAGGGAGCTCCTGGAATGTATTGAATAGAGGACTAAAATGCCCAGTTCTGCACTTAAAGAAGATCACTTTGGCAAGTTTGTGGAGTAGTCTGGAGTAGATATGATTTGCGGTAGGGAGACCAGTTATGCCATTGCAGCAGTCAAGGTGACAGGTGAGGAGGGCTTGAATTTAGACAATGGCTGTATGACTAGAGAGAAGAAATGACAAAATTTGGCAAGAGTTTGGATAATGTAGAATGGAATTGAGGATAATAACAAGGGAACACCTGGGAGATGCAAAAAATTTGTTGTCCCAGGTATAGTGACAACAGCTCTAATCCTTGCTATGTCAAGGTTAAAAGCTGTGATGGCTTGAGTTCCGAGTTTCACTAAGGCTAAAGCTGATTACATGTTTACACTGAGTGTGGGTGCCACTGGACTGTCTTAGGAGGAGCAAAGTGCTCTAGCCTGGAAATGGTCTCCATCAAGGATTCTGTGCCAGTCAACATTGGGGGTAGGCCGGTAAATTGCTGCTGAATGAGCTTGGATGAGATAGGGACAGTTTACCAAAAAAAAAAAAAAGAAGAAAACCCTATGTCTTTGGCAGAGGTAAGAAAGTTTGAAAGACTGAAAGGGTTCTGGGGAAAAGGTGAGTTCTGTGCTTCTGCTTCCCTTCTTTGCAGTCTAAACTTACAGACCTCTCTTTTACACACCCAGAACTTCATCTCTTGCCTCCATTGTTTTGGATTGGGTGTTTTTATAATCCCTTTTCATATTCACATCATAGAATTCATCTTTTGTTTTAAGATGCAGCACAAGCACTACCTTCCACCTGAAGACTTTTCTCCTGTTGCCTTCGTTCCATAAACATTTTGTATTTATTCTCTTTATACTCTACATATTTATATAGTTGTTAAATCTATTCTATACTAAATGCAGGTAAATGGCATAGTGGATATTTCACTTTAGTTCTGGCCTTGTATACTTAATAGCTTTATGCACCTCAGTTTCCTCATCTGTAAAGTGGGAGTGCTAGCTACTGTTATCAGAATTATTATTCTGTATATGTTTACAAATGTACTTATTTCCCATTGGAATGTCAGCATTTTAGAAATAGGGATTTGTATTCTTGGTATTTGTATTCCCAGAGCCTAATGTTATTTTCTAATGTTATTAATAACATTAGAAATGCATGTTTAATACATGTTTAATAAATATGTGTTTGATAAATGTTTATTGATTGATTGATTTGGACATGATGAGTTAAGTCTCTGGGACATTCAATTTGAAATGATTAATATGCAACGGTTGGTGATTTCAAAAATGAAAATCTAGGGAGAATGAAACTGAGGCTAGCTATTTAGATTTGTGAGTTATCTACATAGATATGGTAATTAAACCCATGGAAATTGATGAGGTGATCATGAGAAAGAGTGTATAGAGCAGTGGTTCTCAACCTTCTTGATGCCATGGCCCTTTAATACAGTTCCTTACATTGTAGTGGCCCCCAATCATAAAATTATTTTGTTGCTACTTCATAACTGTAATTTTGCTTCTGTTATGAATTGTAATGTAAATATTGGATATGGAGAGCTAAGATGGTGGCGTAGAAGCAACAAGTTTCCGCAGCTTGCACATAACCACCTCCAATACGCATAAAATGTGACTCTAAACAAATTTTAGGGCTCCCAAACTCACAAAAATACAGAAAAACACATCTCTCACTGAAGGCAGGTCAGCAAGAAAGGCTCATCACAGCATGCTGGGAGCCGAAACCAGCCAAGCCTGAAACTGCAGCTTGGCCCTGGGCTGGCAAGGATGAGCTGCAACTGGAGCCTTCAGGAGAGTCGATCAGTGGCAGCTATGGCAGTTTCTAGAATTGTCAAGCCATAAGAAACAAGGATAAAGTGAAAGGTCAGTGGAACTCAGCTAAATTTTGGGGAGAATAGCGGTCCAGCCAAACTACCTCCAGGGTAAGGAAACAGCAGAAGGGGCGGCCCTGCAGCTACCTGCACATGGCTGCTTCAGAGCTCCCGGCCTGCAGACTGCAGGGGGGCCAAGTGATCATTCAGAGGCTAAGTACTCTTGTGTTGAGTGGCCTGGATCCAGATCATGGTTTTAGGTGGTGGTCCTGGGGTGCATCACCAGTGAGCCAAAGCTGGTGGGGGCTGCAAAAAAACCATGGCCTCCCAATAACTCTGGCAGCTGTGAAAACCCCAGCAATTTGGGACAGAGTATCCCCTCTGGAAGCAGAGTTCCATAGAGCTAAAAAATCAAGTAATTGAATGGCAACATGAGCAGGCAAAGGAATAAAAGTAAGAACAGCGACTGAACTTCAGATTCCTTCTTTGGGGACAAAAAGGTTTTTTCAAGGAGATATTTCACATTGCCTTCTATTTTTTCATTTCTTTGGGTCTGTTTAATAGTATCTTGTTTTCTCATAAAGTCATTTGCTTCCATTTGCTCCACTCTAATTCTGAAGGAATTATTCTCTTCAGAAAGCTTTTGAGATTCTTTTTCCATCTGGCAAATTAGACTTTTGAAGGCATTCTTCTCATTGGCTTTTTGGACCTCTTTTGCCATTTGAGTTAAAGATGGGGCAAAAATTTGTGACTCAAAATCTCATGTAAATGAATGAAGTTAACAATAAAATAAATAAATAAATTTATTTTAAAAATATTTCTGGTATGCAGGATGTATTTTCATTGTTACAAATTGAACATAATTACAGCATAGTGATCCATCGGAAAAACAATATGTAATTATATATTGTGAAATATTTATTTCTGATTACAAATAGATGAAATTTTGTCTTGAAGCGTGGTGTTGCATGGCTAACAGTCTTAATATAACAACAGTAAACTACATTGCTACATTTTGTGACAGTATGTGTAAAAAGCCAGTGTCAGTGGGAAGGTTGAGATGGCTTCTTTTTCACCAGATCAGAAATTCTTGGGGTAGTCTTTGCAAGAGCACAGTGGAGATTATCTTCTACAACAAGTCTACTTCTGTATTTAGACTTGATAACCAACAAGCTAGAAAACCTTGTTTTGCAAAGATATGTTGTTGGAAATGGAAGAAGAAGGCACAACACAACTTCCTCAGACAGAAGAGGATATGACTGCAAACACTTGATCCAGAATTTTGTAACTGGCATTGTAGAGAAATCAGTTCTTGCTGCATTGCTGTTAATAAATTCAATGAACTCCTCTTGTGCTGTCTCAGGAACATCTTCAACTCTGTTGAATGGGCTTGTGGCAAGTGCAAATGGGATGTCAGGTAGATTTGGAAAGGAAGATGAAATTTCGTCTGCAAGTATGTGCAAGTATTCTTTCACAGAAATTCTCATCGTAATCTTTTGTCTGGTTCAATGTCATGTTCTTCAGAGAAGGCAGATGAGGTAGGCAGCATCTAAATTTTATTTTCATCCAATTTTTTTTTTTTTTTGCCAAAGCTGAAGTTTCATTTGGAATGATCAGATTTTTTCAGACAAATCAAGGCATGTTGCATTTGGTCCTTGCTGTGAGAAATTTAACTCATTCAAGATGGCAAAGATGTCAACCAAGTCAGCTATTTTCTGCAGTTCACTTTTATCACTGTAATGTGCTTCAAACTGCAGTCTTGCTTTTTGATTAAAAAACATTTTGAGTTCATCACAAAGCTCAAAAACACGTTTTAAAACTTTTCCTCTCGACAACCATCTCACTTCAGTGAGAAATTAGCAGAGCATTGTTCAGCACATCCAACTCGTTGCAGTTATGAAAACAGTCAACTGTTTAAAGTGCTTACCTTTACAAAATTGACAGAACTTTTCATTACTTTTTGTAACTCTTGTGACCGTGTCTTTGCTGCTAATATTTGCTGATGAATCATACAGTGAGTTCCAATGACTTTTGGTATCTCATTCAGTACCAAACGTTGGAATCCAGATCAACGTCTAAGCATAGCTAGAGCACCATCTGTGCAAACACCACAAACCTTTTTCCAAGAGATCTTATGCTCTTTCAGACATGAATCATCTGTGTCAAATACATCATGTGCAGTAGTTGTCATTTCAAGAGGTTTGCAAAAAAGAAACTCATCTTTAAAGTTGCCATCATTAACATACCTCACGTAAACTAGTAACTGTGAACAGTTTACAATGCCTGTAGATTCATCAAGCTGGATACTAAATATTGGAAGCGGAGCAGATTTAATTTCCTGGATTACCTGATTAAGAATATCAGCAGACATGTCATCTGTTCTTCTGTGGATAGTGTTGTTAGATAAGGAAATTGCACTCAATTTCATAACAGATTCATCTCTGATTATAACTCAAACAATGTCTTTGGCCACTCGCAGCAGTAAATCCTCAGCAATGGTGTGAGATTTCACAGCTCTGGCGATTCTGAGTGCCACCAAATTCGAAGCTTCAACGACTGCTACGTTTTGTTTGTGGTACTTGCCACCAGTGTCAAGTCTGGCTTTCTTGAGTCCATCAGCTTTGCTTCTAACATAGTTGGTATCCTTGCTGGCAAAGCTTGGATGCTTTCTATCAAAATGGTGTTTTAGTTTGTTCGGCTTCATAGATTCAGCTGATAGAACTTCACAACAAATAACACATTGTGGTTTCTCAATTCCTGCTATAATTATTGAGGTAAAACCATACTGTAAAAAATCCTCACTATATTTTCTTAATGCTCTTGTCTACACGATCCATTGTCTTGGGTTGGTTTGCTAATGAAAATAATATATAACAATAGCTTTAATAATACAAAAGATGGTACATGGCATAGTTTAGTTAATACAGTTCATTAAAGTTTCCTATAATTTACCGTTCTCTGTTTTTTTTTTTTACATACTTGTTACTATCACAAGGGGATAGTATTCACATCAACCACAGCTGAATATAAAAAGACCCATCAGCATCTAGATTAAGTTTCCATGGTACAGAATTTTTTTTTTTGCCGTAGTTGATGATTTTACAATACATGATTTTACATTTACCCAGTAATTATAATGCATGAAGTGTCCTTTTAAAAACTCCAGTACTGCTGCTTTCAACACAGTAGCTGTTTTTAACACAGTAGCTGCTTTCAACACAGCAGCTGCTCTCTACACATTAGCTGCTCTCTACACATGTGTGACTGGTTCGCATAAGTACATTATGGCTCCAACCCTGTCACATACACCTGTATTTGTTTGGGGTGTATGTGATGGATTGGCGCGATTATGTCATCACGCTGGGTACTCATATTTGAGTGTATCTGCATGTGGGTGGACCTGCTTGGAGACGGATAGAGGAGCAGTGTCTCGGTTCCTAAGACCATTGGAAATATGGGATTGCAACCCATAGGTTGAGAACCACTAGTATAGAGCATCATAAGGATTATAATGGAGAGATCACAGAGGTAGAGAAAAAAAAACATAGAGGAGAGGCTTTCTCCTCCATAGGAGAGTAGTCAATAGTGTCAAATGCAGAAGATGAATCAAAAAGGATAAGGAATGACAAAATACCATTAGATCTGAAATTAGACAGAAATGAACAATTTAGGACATTAATGATAATTAATACATTGTGGCATAATTTTGGAGAGCAATTTCAGTTTAGTGATTAGGTCAGAAGCTAAATTGCAAAGGGTTGCAGAGAGAAACCAGAGACAATGAATATAACTAACTTTTTTTCTGGAAGTTTGACTGAGGAAGGGAGGAGAGAGATCACTTGAGGCCATATTAGAGTCAAATGAAGGTTTTTAAGGATGGGGCAGACTTGGGTAAAGTAAGTAAAGTATATACTGTACATTACTCTCTTTCACTCACTTTTTTGCATTAGCCAAATTTATCCTGTTTTTTGTTCCTTGTCAGCAGTATTTTAGCTCCTGCCTCTATACTTTTGCACTGATTGTTCCCAATTCCTGAGATGCTCTTTTTCTTCACTTTCAAGGCTTATCATAAGTGGTGTCTGCTCAGAAAGCATTTTCTGCTTCCATCTAGTTGTTAATGCATTTATTATTGTATTTCAAAAAGTACTTCTCTGTGAATGTGTTGCGTTCTTCCAGTGTTCCTTGGGGACAGAGACTGCTTCATTTTTATATTTCTGTCTCCATTCCCTAGCACATTTCCCAGTTAGGCACATGAAAACTTAATAAATGCTTGTTGATTGATTGAAGTAGAAAAGAACAGCTATATAGAACTTGGGTCACTAAAAGTGACGTACATTCAAATGTCAGTGGCTTAAAATGGTCTATTCTATGTAATTTTTTTAATGAAATAAATGTCTCCGATAGACTTAGCCTAAAAGGATTTCTGATGGCCTAGGAAGTCATTCTCTATGAGTTTATAGGACCCGAATCTCAGGAATTCTTTCTTCTTAGATAGGTAAATAGCATTTCTACTTAGAGTTTTGTGGTAGTTTTGATGAATATGAATAATAATTTATACCAAAAAATTTACATTATGTATTTTCTGTGAAATTAGAATTTGGTCATATTGAGAAATAGTGTGGCATAGTAGATGGTTGGACTTGGAGTTAAGAAGATGACTTAGGTTCAAGTCCTGTCTTTGTGATAATGAGTAAGTCAAGTCAATCTCTCAGTGCTCTAGACCAGTGGTCTCCAAACTTTTCTGACCTAGCACCTTTATCAATGAAAAAAAATTGAACACATACTACCCCAGTGTGTGTATGTTATAAAACACAAAAATGGTAATTAAAATATACATGTATAAGTGGAGTAACATTTGATCCTAGAACCAATAAGTGATGGTTCTTGAATTTAGTTATCGTTAGACCTGGAAAAGTAGTTTGACTGCAGTGGTGGAGTGGGGAGGAGAGAGACTGGAGATAGTGAGAATAATTAGAAGACTATTGACATACTACTATCAGGTTTGTATCCCAAAGAGATGAAAGGAAAAAGGAGACAGGTAGATGGGTAGATAGATATGTATATCTATCAAACACAAATATTCATAGCAGTTCTTTTTTGTGGTGGCAAAGAATTGGAAATTGAAGAGTTGCTCATCTATTGGGGAATGACTGAACAAGTATAAGAAATGATAAGCAGAATGGTTTCAGAAAATAGGATGACACATAGAACTGATGAAAGTAAGTAGAACCAGGTGAACATTGTACACAGTGACAGCAATATTGTAATGATGTTCATCTGTGAAAGTCTTGGCTACCCTGACCAGTACAGTGATCTAAGACAATTCCAAAGGACGCATGTTAAAAATCTTGTTGACTTCCAAAAACAGAACTGATGAAGTCTGATTGGAACATAACTTTTTCACTGTCTATTTTTCTTGCCTTTTTTTTTGGAACACGACTAATATGAAAATATCTTTCACAATTTCACAAGTATAATTGATACCACATTTCTTGTCTTCTTGGTGGGTGGAGGAGGAGCAGGAGGGAGAAAATTAGAACTCAAAAATTTTTAAAGTTTGCAGAATAACAAAATAAACAATAAATCTATTTTTAAAAGAGAAAGATTATTGGCAGCATACCTCATAAGAGGTGGTGAAGGTCTAAGCTAGGATGATGGCAATGTGAATGGAGATAAGGGGATAAATGTGAGAGATGTAGAAGTAAAAATAAGGTTTGGCAACTGAGTGATATGTGGATATGAGATAAAGGAAAAAGAAGAATCTAAAATGACATTGAGGATATGAGAACTTGGGTGTTTGAGAGGATAATGGAGTCCTCAGTAGTAATAGGGGAATTTGAAAGGATGAGCAGTTGTCCTGGGGGATCAGCATCTACCTTAGACTGGAGAAGATTGAGAGTTTGCACAACAGAGGGCTTAGGATGGTTAAGAATATGTTAGAAACAGATGATGGTCAGGGTGGGTCAGAGGATGTGATCAGTCTTGCCACATTCCATATGTTGGATCATATAGTCAGATCCTAGCTTCATTTTGGAGACTATTGCCCTCGACAATTCTTTTAAGATTGTAATTTTCAGAACAATTGCTCGTGTGCATTGGTAGTTTCTTCACTGAGAATTCCTCATACCAATGAAATCATAGGTCTGTCCTATTTTGAGATGCTGCTGAAAGCAGACATCCTCACTCTATTTCAAAATTTTTGTTGAATTGTTTGTTGAGACAGAAGCTAACTACTTTGGACCCAGAAAATTATATCATGCTCTTTTTAATAATTGAAATAATTACTTTTCAAAACTTTATTATGTTCTTTTTTTATTTCACTTTGCAGAGCAATATAATTATAATTTTTGCCTTATGCTTTTATTTACAGACACCCGGTGGCATCATTTTTCCATTTATTCTTTCGAATTGGTGCAATAATTGTCTATCTTCTGTGTGAATTGCTGAGCAGCAGCTTTATTGCTTGTATGGTGACAATTATCTTGCTATTATCGTGTGACTTTTGGACAGTGAAGGTATGCTTTATTTTAAAATATTCAACATTTAATCAATCAATAAATATTAAGCACTGGTCAGATACTATGCTAAGTAAGCACTGGGAATATAAAGAGAGGCATAAGACAGATACTGTGCTTGAGGAGCTTACAATATCAAAGGAATATACTGCCAAGGTTGGGGAAGGAGAAGGAGGTAACTTGGCATGCTGAAAGTCCTGTAGCCATTGTGGGAAATGATCTGAGAAAGTGAGTTTCAGAGATAATTTCATCTTGCAGAATGATGAGTTTCTGGTGATCATGAAGTCCAGGAAAGTACCTCAGCAGAAAATGATGAGGTGAATTCTCTGGGCACCCTCCTTAAATGGTGGAAGATTTGAGAGGAGCTCTCCATTATCTATCCTGCACCCTTTTTAGTCAGAGGGACGAGTACCCTCAGGGACTAGGAATGCCTGAGGAGGTATGAGTTTCAGAGTTCATTTCATCTTGATAAAAGCAGGATTGTTTTAAAATATCAAGGGACACAAGACTTGCCAGTTTTAGCATATTGATTGCCAAAATGAATACACTGAGAGTTTTGTAGATATTTTTGGCAGGGGTTAATTGCCAGAGTTGTTCCCTTCATGTTAAATAATACCCGAAAGCAGAAATAAAGAAGAACATTACCCCTATAGCTGTGATTCTCAAACTTTTCCATGGGAACATGATATTCCAGAAGAATAGTTTTTCCATCTAAAATATTGTTAATGTTTCTTGATATAAAAATACAACCCTTCTAGGTCTTCCAGACTAAAATTTATGGATGTCATCAATATATTTTGAGCCCCAAATGTTCCATGGCTGAATTAGTTGGGTGAACACTGCCCTTTATGTTTGATACCATGAGTCACTTCCTAGTGTTAAAAAATAAAATAGTAATTTTCCTTGAGTTACAGACTCATTTCCTGCTTCTAGGTAATTCTAATTGTTTCAGACACACAGAAAAAACAAACAAACCCATATTTAGCACCACTAGATGAAGTTTTCTCCATAGTTGTAGACTATAGATAAACCAAGACACTAAGTTCTGAGCACAATCAATTTATTAGTAAAGCACAAATTTATTAATAAATAGGATCTCAGAATCCTCAGTAAAGCTAAGACCCTGAACAGATTTCTTTTATAATTTTGAGGAGTTCAGAAAATAGGAAGGTCAGCATTATGGATGGGAGAAAATATGATTGGATGGAAATTGGGAATAAGAGTTAGCAGTAACTCCCTTCCCTGTCTTGTGACTAAGAAATGTTCATTGTTTGAGTTTAGCTACATTTGTAACCCAGACTTCTTGGGACAGCACGCCAGACATGCTTGAAGGATAGCTTGGTGGTGTAAAGACACTGGACTAAACTCCCTTTTGTCCACCTGCTTCTTTCAAAGCTTATAGATTTCCTTGACACAGGAATAGAACAGTGATTAACAGGAGAATTGGATTTCTAAACTCATTATAAGATAACTGAATTTCTGAACTAAGATCAGAGACAAAGAATTTTGATTTAGTTACAGGACAAAGTAAATTTTAGCTGTAAATAGATCAATTAAAAAGACATAGAATCAGTCCGACTATTTCAGTTGCTTTTAATGCTATTAGTGATTTAGGAAACATGTATAGAGTCTAGAAGGAGCTAATATCAGTCAGCAGATCTTTTTAAGTACCTACTATATGTGAGACACTCAGCTAGATGCCACAAGAAGCTTGGGAATATAAGATGGCCCATGCCTTACAGTTTAGTTGGGGGTAGAAGACATGCATGCTTAAAAAGTTAACTAACAATACAAGGTGGTATATAAATGCTAAATGAATGATACAGGCAGTAAGTTCATAATTCATAGATCCTTACCCTGGGCAGGATGTTAGGAGTTACCTAGCTTAATCCCCTCATTTTATAGGTGAGGAAAATGAGGTTTCGAGATTTCAGGGGACTTGACAAAGGTCACAGAGGCACAAGAAGTAAGAATTAAAGGTTAAATTTGAACCCACATCTCTGATGCCAGAACCAATGAAAAACTGCCTCCATTGGACTTATTAAGGACCTAGGTAGGTGGGGACAATTGTGAAAGAAGGATATGGAATTTGAGTGGGGATGTAAAGGATGACTAGAATTTGAGTAGATGGTGACAGAAAGAAAGAGCAAGCACCTTTGGGAGGATTAGCATAAATGCAAATATAAAATGGAGAGAACAGATGAATGTGCTTCTTCTGAATGGCTTTTACCTTCCTTCTTCTCCCACATATCTCCTCAATTGAAAAAGAAAGTAAAATAAAACCCTTGTAACAAATCTAATGAAAGTGAGGTTCAAGTGTTTTCCTCTCACTGATTCCATTCTTTTTTTTTAAGTCTTCCACTTGTGTACCCCAATTATGTGAGAAAATTTTACATATTCTTCTTCTTCCCCCCCCTTCAGTGCGTCCATTCTCAAGGCCTCCCTTCCTGTTCTCTTAAAATAGAAACCTAGTACAATCACTCTAAATATAGATTTAATACATTCTCTAACAAGTTCTGAGGAGACATCTCCTTATAATTTCCTTATCTTAGAATGTCAGTATATATATAATTTCCTTATCTTAGAATGTAAATGTCTTATCCTTGTTTATTTAGTCTTTTATGACTACCTAATCATGTTTTCTGGATCCTCTTGTAGGTCATGCCCAATAATTGTAGACATTCCACAGAGCTTGGACCTGGACCCTATTTATTTTTCCTTCTATGCTAATAAAGAAGTTTGGAATGAGTGGATTTAAAGAGAAAGACAATGAGTTCCTTTTTAAATATTTTGAATTTAAGAGGCCTACTGGACAGCCAGTTTGAAGTATCTGAAAGGCAGTTGGAGATATGAAGTTAAAGGTCAACAGATACAGTAGGATAGGTAGATTTGAGAATCATCAGCATAGAGATAGAAATTAATTTCATGGGAGCTAATGAAATCACTAGAGAATGATGTTTCAAAAAACTAGAGAGGACATCAAGGAAGAGAAGGCGTCAGAGACTGCAGAAAGATGGAAGAAGAATGACAATTAGGAGATCATTGTTAATTTTGTAGAGAATAGTTTCAGTGGAATGAGGTCAGAACCCAAATAAGGGGTGAAGAAGTGAGTAAGAGGAGAGAAAGTAGAAATACCTATTGTATAAGGCCTTTTCAAGAAGTTGGGTCACAAGGAGCAGAAGAGATACAGAGTGATAGTTAGCAGGGATGTAAGGATCAGGCAATTTTTTTTCAGGAGAGAGAAGACATGGGCATATTTGTAAGCAGCAGGAAATGAGCCTTGCCTTGGACTGCTATACCTACGTAGAAATCGTCTCAGCATTCACAGGATCCGTGAAATAGCAATGAGTAGTGAGCAACAGAGCTGCCCAGTTAGCACCTGTTCCAGTTCCCTGCATGAAGTCAGGGAGCACATGCTCCAGGTCTGGGACCTCTGCTTATCTTCATGGCACAGCCTTGGGCATGTCATTCAATCCCTATGTTGGAATGCTTTGTAGGGGCTGGTGGCTAGACCCTGTCCCTGAGCATCTACAGACTTCTCATACTAGACTAACTTCACCTGGAAAAATCACTCATTGTATGTGATTTTTTTTTTCTTAGATTTCCCAATTAGGACTGGTTCTGGTATGTTTTGTATATCTTCGTATGGAAAAGCTCAGTCATACCACTTGCATTTACTCTGCCATTTTGGCTCTTCTTTTGTCAGGTTGTTTTCCTGCTTCTTCTCACTTCATTCTTTTTTTTTTTTTTTTTTTTTTTGCTTTTTGGAGGGCAGTTGGGATTAAGTGACTTGCCCAAAGTCACACGGCTAGTTTTTGTGTCAAGTGTCTGAGGCCGGATTTGAACTCACGTCCTCCTGACTTCAGGGTCGGTGCCCTATTCACTGCGCCACCTAGCTGCCCCCTCACTTCATTCTTTATAATTTTATACAGTTCTACTGAAACTTCTCCAAATCATTTCCTGTTTGTAATTTCTTACGGTGTGATAATATTTCATTACATATATTTACCATAATTTGCTCAGTCATTCCCTAAATCATGAGTGCCAACTTTGTTACCATTTCTTTGTATAACAGAAAGTATTGTGTGTGTGTGTGTGTGTGCGTGTGTGTGTGCGTGTGTGCACATGCATGTTATGTATAGGCCCTTCTCTGTATTTTAAGTGATGGTCCAAAAATTAAAATCCCTTCCCAAGACTCTACTTTCTTAGCCTCCCATTCATTTGCCTGTTCAGTTTCTCTTTTTCACCCCGTTTCTTCTAAGAAAAAGGGGTTTATCCCTGTGGTCTTGAGTTTTTTGTCCCATTGTTTGTCATCTCTGTCAATTCTTTCTAGGTTCTTTCTGACAGTATCACTTGTTCTGTGTGAATTACTAGAAGGAGGGGAGTTTCATTTTGGTAAATCTTGTAAGTTTCTATTATGTTATTTATATATGTTCTGGGAAGTCAACAGAAGGAACTCTCTTTTTGTTAGGTCTATATACTGAGCTTTTACCGTTTTTTTTCTGCTTCTGATCCTTCATGGATGTTTTTTTTACCTGATAACTTTTATGATTTTACTGTATCATTCTTTGGAGGACAGTCCACTTCTTCAGAGCATTCAGCTTCCCTTTCTTTAGAATAACCTTCAAATCTGTTTTGAAGCTCTAGTTGTATAGTTTTTATTTTCCTTCCCTTTGTTCCTAATGTAAAACTTCTAGTTTCCAACATTCTGGTATCCCTACCTCTAGTTCAGATCCCCTTTTTCCTATTAAATCTTTGCTTCAATTTCCTTTAGTAAGACCTTACTATACCTATAACCTGAAGTTTGGAAACATGTTTTCCTTTGTTCCCTTCTCTTTGGTAAATATAGGTCAACCTCTACATGTAATGCAATTAAATCACTTGGCTGTTGCAGAAATATAAATGTTGCATAGCCAGTGATAGTTGCTGTTACCGTTTTAATTCATACTGGCTAAAATATTCAGATGCATATTTTTTAAATAATATATTAGTGTTTACACCTTTACCCTAAACACCATCTTAAAACTTTTACAACCAGTTGTCAAGTCTTAATAACTTAACAGCATCTCTCAGCAATTCCGTAGCTAAGCCCTACCTTCCCTTTTCATCAAAATTATATTTGCTTGCATCATCTTGCTCTACTCTGTTGATTTGGCTTGCCTTTTAATTATTTCTCTTACCTTTTCTTACTTTGATTACCAACTCCTTTCTTTTCTGTGGAGTCTTGCTGTTCAGATCCTACTGCCTAATATTCATTGTACTTTAATCCTTTTAAATATTACTTGAACCTGCTCATCTTTCATATATCTCTCACAGAATTGCAACATGAGATCAGGAAGAATATCTAGACCCAAAGATTATTCTACTTCAACTACTTCTCAGTTTTTCCAAATTTCTCTTCCTTGGATCCAGCCTTTTTAACCTATATTTTGTTCTAGCACCTTGAAATCACCTATACGGTTTCCTTATTTTGCTAATGTCTGACTTAGTCTTTCTTTCACAACTTTGTCCTGAGGTATTCTGATTCCAAATGTAGCATTACATTTGAGTCTACTACTCATTGATTTATTGTGGTAACCTCTTCATTTGTTAACCTTTTCTTTAACTGTACTTCAATTAAGTACAATTAAATGAAGTACAATAAAATGAATTCAGTTAAATGAAGCTGTAGCTTCAATTAAGCTTCCAGAATAATATTTTAGGGTATGCGGTTAAAACATGTCATTTCTCTGCTCAGAAACTTTTAGTTACTCCATGTTGTTTCCAGGATAAAATATAAATTCTTTAGCGTGGCCTTTAGGGCCCTCCACAGTATAACTCCTATCTATACTTCCTGCCTAATTTCACATTACTCATCACTTCATGCAGTCTCTGATCTTGCCATATATGAATACCAGCTGTGACTTGAACTATACCTGTTTAACTTGAGATAAAATGTTCAAAAAACTTTGTAAACCTTAAAGCCCCATATAAATCCTAGCTATTACATTTTTTCTGCTTCTGCATTTATACGAGCTTTTCCTCATTCTTGGAATGTACTTCCTCCTCGTATGTGCTTTTTTGAGTTTCTTTGTATTTGAGGTATCTCACTTGCCAACTCCATTATTGTCACTCATAGCTAACTTTATATAATTCATATAATGCATTAAGGTTTGCAAAGCTTTTTACAAATATTACCTCATTTTATTATAACAACCTTTCACAAAGATTTCCATTTTTCCCCTTTTTATTAGTGTTTTCATCCTCAAATATTTCTAGACATTAAGATCAGTTTGATCCTTTTACTTGTATCATATTTAACCTGTGTTTTTGTTGTATTTCCTCTTGCTTCCCTCTCCTGGCAGGAGAATGAATATAAGCTTTTTAAGGGCAGGGGCCAGTTATCTTTTTTTTTTTTTTTTTTGTATTTCCAGTGTCTAGTACAGTGTTTTGCATAGGCATTTAAGAACTATTTGCCAAATTGAATTGTTATTGCTCGTTGAAAAACTGAGCATTTGCATAGTAGAAAAACATAAATCTAGAGTATCACCATGTGCAACAAGTCAGTATACTAAAGGTAGAATAGGACTAGATTGTTAGTTGTCTAAGAAGGGAGCCATTATATGTGTATGGAGGGGGATGTTGGAGTTAGCATAGATTAAGAGTTTTTATGGAAACTGGCCTTAGTGTAGCTATTTTAGAATTTACACTTTATGCCTTAAGGAATCCGATTTGGGTATATTGGAAGTATGTATCCTGAATGTCCTTATATAAATCGATTTTCAGTATCTGTGGTAGGGGATTACGGTGCCCCCAAGACATAGAATAGAGATAAATAGATAAAAGAAGGAAGGAGATAAGGAAGGGAAGGAAGCAGATGACTGAAGAGAGGTCAGGTCAAAAGAACAACAAGGATATTAGAGATAGAAGAGTGGAAGATGGGTGAAAGTGTTCAAGAGAGAACAAAGAAGGAATTGTTAATTGTGAAAATTCTTACTCTTTTTTTTTCTTCCCTACTTATATTTTTGCTGCTGTTGTATATGATCCATTAACTTTTGGCCAGACCTAATGCTTCATTTATTTTCCTTGCCACTTGATATAAAGGAAATGAAAATCAATATCTATTAAATATTTCTGTTGAGAGTTGAAGTGTTTGTTATTGTCATATATTATATATATGACACATATGTATCATATATATAAATAAAATTATTATTATTTTTTGCCAGAATATAACAGGCAGACTTATGGTTGGCTTGCGCTGGTGGAACCATATAGATGATGATGGAAAGAGTCACTGGGTGTTTGAGGCTCGAAAGGTAAACTTCTTCCATTATTATTTTTGTCATTTGATTATGGGTAGCTTTAAGAGTATTTTACAGGTGAACTATATTTATTAATAAATTACATTATTATTAATACTAAATTTTTATTTTATCATCAACATTAAATATAAAATATTATTTTAAAATTTTAATATTAAATTATTAAAATTTTATTAAATTATTAATGTTAGACTAAATATTAAATTTGTTATTAAATTATTAGTATTACAAACAACAACTACTTAATGGATAACCCCAAATCACTTGCTAAAGCCAGTGGTCTGACACAGGGATGAGTTTGTAGAACCTCCTAGATTGTTTAGACAGTCATTTTTAAAATTCACACAAAAAGAGGCATATCTTATTCTAGTAAACAGGTGAATTGGTTATATTATAGTGAATTATGCTTGACACTTTGCCTGTAATTTCTTGTTGACCTCAGTTCAGCATTACTCTGGTATCTTGGTATGGCTCCTTCTTTTCTTTTCCTTTTTTTTTTTTTTTTTGGCTTTTTGGAGGGCAGTTGGGGTTAAGGGACTTGCCCAAGGTCACATGGCTAGTTTTTGTGTTAAGTGTCTGAAGCCGGATTTGAACTCAAGTTCTCCTGACTCCGGGGCCACCCCAGCTCCCTCTTTTCTTAGGATAAAAATGTCAAGGATTTGAGAAGAATTGAGGCTAAAGAGATATGAGCTTGAATAGCAAAGTACATTATGTTGTTCTTTGTACAACTGTCATCTAGGACTTCCCAAGTTATCCTTACCAAATGATCTTTCCATAGTGATAGATCCGTAGGTTATATTCTGAATGTCTTTGTGTATGTGATTCTATTTTTAGGTAATGTGTTTCTTATCAAGTTCTGGACTTATTAATAATAACACAGAATACACTATTGAATTCAAACTCTTTCTTAGGAATCAAAACAACAGAAAAGGACCTCTTCAGAAGCTGAGTCACGAATTTTTTGGTTAGGATTGATTTCCTGTCCAATTATGTGGGTCATATTTGCCTTTAGTGCTCTTTTCTCCTTCAAACTGAAGTGGTTGGTAAGTACTGATTTAGTGATTCACATTTTGAATGAGAAAGCTTCTGCCTTCTGTGTAGTTATGTAAATAAGCAACTAAGTAACCATTAATGCATTGTGTGAGTGCTACCTGTTCCCCAGCTTATAGCCCTATTCTTGTTGGAAATAAGCAATCAAAGGACTTGTCTTACCCAGTTTTTAGAACTGGGAAATATACAGAATTGTGTTAGTTTTTCTTCTGGTAATTAAAGGTAATAGCTTGGGCTAGAGTGTGTAGGCATAGAATCAGGAAGAGCTGGGTTCAGAGTCTGCCTTAAAACCTCACTGATTATATTCCCCTGAGGTAAGGCATTTAACTCCTTTATGTTTCAAACAACCCATTAGGACTCTTTAGCCCATATCTTCTTTAATTCAGCAAACCAATGACATAATCTGTTCTTTTAAACAGATGAATTAGTTGCATTGTAATGAATTAAGCTTAGTATCTTTCTTGCCTGAAATTTCTTACTGACGTCCACTGTGTATTACCCTGGTATACTAAGGGAGGGAATTTCCACACTGGAAGTTCATCCACTTGACACTATTGTGGGTTCTTCAATTATTTGCATATTTTGGTAATTAGATGACAATATTCACGACATTATTGCCCCATTAGAGGGATATGTTGCTGTCTCAGCTGAACTTTTGGTTCAGCTGTGTTTTCTTCAAATACAGTACAATTCATTGTGTGTTTATGTAGAAAATATTGCTATAATTATTGATGCATTATTAAAGCATTACGTAGTTTCTCTGCATATCTCTCTTAATCATGTCTTTTTATTTCTTCCCTCTTCATGTGAGATAATTTATCCCATTCTACCTCTTCCTTCGTTCTATACCCATTTTACTTCTCTTTCTCATCTCTCATTTTTTTTTGTCATCCCCCAGATATACCTTATACCCATACCCTCCTTCTGTCTGTGTTTATTCCTTCTATCTGTACTGTTAGTGATGGCACTTCTTAAGAGTTATAGATATCATTTCCTCATGTGCAGATGTAAATGATTTAATTCCATTGAATTCCTTACAGGTTTTTTTTTCCTTTTTATTGTTTATGTTTCTCTTGGGTCTTGATATTAAAGGTCACATTTTTGGTTTAGTTCTGGTCTCTTTATGAAAGCTTGAAATCCTTCTATTTCATTAAATGACCATTTTTTCCCTTGATGTGTTATGCTTAATTTTGCTAAGTAAGTGGCTCTTGGTTGTCCTACCTCCTTTTCCCTCTGGAATATCATGTTCCATGACCTCCAGTCCTTTAATGTTGCAGCTCCCGAGTCTTATGTGGTCCTGATTGTGACTCCTCAATATTTGAATTATTTTTAGCCACTTGCAGTAATTTTTTCTTGACTTGATGGTTTTCCAGACCTGTGCTGTGGTCTTTATCTAAGAAATGACATTGTTCCCCCTAGCCATAAGTGCTAGAAGTCCTCTTGGCCCTGGAACTGTGACTAGTTTCCTTACTCTCCTGCAGTTACAGTTGTTGGTGCTCTTTTCTGCTTTGGAGTTGATACCTGGGTCCCTACCCCCTTTTGAGTAACCATAAGTACTCTAATCTACCCTTGAACTCTGGCCAGGGCATTTGTTCCCCTGTAGACTGCAAATGCTAGTGTTCCCTAAGACTGTGACCTGGAACTACATTTTGATGATGCAGTTAGAGTCCTGAGCTCAGCACCAGCAAGATGTCTCTGTAATCTTTTCCTGACCAGTTGTATGACCTCCTTACCATTTGAAGGCTGAAAGAGCTCTTGAGGCTGTTGCTGTTCCTGATGCAACTCTTTTCAAGGCCTGCAGCTAGCACTGTGGCGCAGCCTGTACTCTACTCCAGGTCAACCACCACTTGTTGAGACAGATTCTTCTTGTTGACATCTTAAGTTGTCTTGAGCTGGAAAATTGTTTTATGAATCTTTTGTTGGTTTTGTCCTCCAGAATTTGATTTGAGAAATTATTTAAAGTTATTGGAAGGGAATTTGGAAGAGTAAGTGAATTTTGGAAGAGTCCTGCTTCTCTGCCACCTTGGCATAAATTCTCTTTTCATGATTTTCATACATAACTCTCATTTTTCCCCCCCATTTTTTCTCCCCCATTCTTACCACTTTCTTTAACTCTTGCAGGAAGTCTTATTGGGCTTTTGTACAATTAGCATTTTTTTAAGCAACTTTGGTTGTAGCTGCCTTTACATTATTGTCTTCTGCTTTTGTGTCTTCATCTTCCCTGCCACTGTAGCAGGTTTTTATGATTAAGTTATTTTTTGTTATTGTTTGCTCATTTTCCCAACCTATTTCTTGATTTTGAACTTTGTGTTAAAGTTGAATTCTCCTCACCCGAGAGTGGGCATATACTTTTCCAAACTTCATGTTTTTTTGGTGTTCTGTTTTCAGAGCTAGTTCTGGACAAGTTTTTGTTGTTTTGGTGGTGGGGTGATCCAAGGAGAGATGTAGTCACTGCTCTCATCTTCTGTGCTCTGGTTTTGACCTAGGAAGGGCCCCTGCAAATGCAAATACTAGCTCCCGTTGTGATCCTGAAACTGTGATCAGGGTCCCTGCTCCCTTGGGACTAACCACAAGTACTCCTTTCTGCCCTAGAACTGCAACCAAGAATTTTGTGTGAGCAATAGAGTTGCCAATCAGCACAAGGGGTATCCATTGCCAGAAGAAAGGGTCCTCTGTAATCTCTCTTTGACCAGTTGTCTGACCACCTTACCATTTCTTTGCTGAGAGTTCCCAAAGGAGTCAGCTGGACTTTTGTCTCCCTTTTAGGCAGCCATGTTAGCAGGAGGTGCCTATTACTTTCAAAAAGTTCATCTGAAACATAAGTTATACTTTAACTCTTTGAATCTTTATGCTTTCACTTTTATTTAGAAGAAACAACGTTCTTGGATTCTGCTGTTTCTTTATTTTATGGGTAAATTCATCTTTTTCACTGTTATGATGGTTAATTGTGCATTCACTTCCATCATGCATTTTCTTTTACTTTTCCTCCAATACTCCTCTTTACAAGGAAGCTGGGACTAAAGAAAGAGAAGGTATCTTTTTGCCTCTGGTAATCTAGTGTAATTGTCTTTTCCTATTCTTCTGTTCCTCCTCTCTTCACCAAGCTCAGACCTTGATGTCTTGTTCTTACCATTTGTGTTCTCTCTTTTTAATCTCCTCTTTATGATAAATCTTTTCACATTTATATTTCTTTTTCTTACCTCCCTAACTGTACTCTCCTTTTCATGTCTCCCACCCTACTTTCCAACCTTCATTTATTTTCTTGTTCAGTTTAATGTTTTTCTGCACCAAATTAATTTTGTATGTAGTCTGTGTGTATTTATGTTCATTCAGCCCTCCTTTCCAATAATAAATCATGAGATCTTACCCCTTCCCACTTCCTCCTCCATTTTTTTTATTGTTTCTCCTCATGTAGTCCATTTGTGCAAAGTAGTAAATTCTTCCTTTCCATCTCATTCCCTAATGTATTCTTCCCTTTTTATTTTTTTTTCCTTTTAAAAATAACAAAATGCAACTAGGCCCTGTGTTTTGTCTTTCCCTTTGTTACCCACTGAAGACCTCTGAGTTCTGAAAGTGACTCTTGTCTATTTTCCCTCATTTAACCTGTAAGTACTTCCTCATTATTTAGCTTAGATGTATTGACATTTTGGGTTTCTTTTAACTCTTGTGTTACCATTTCAGAATTTCTTCTTAGCTCTAGTTTGTACATAAAGAATACTTAAAAGTCTTATATACCGTTAAGGGGCTAATTTTCCTCTGAAAGATTATATTCAATTTTGTAGAATATTTTATTCTTGCCTATAAGCCTTTTTCTTTTGCCTTTTGGAATATTATATTCCAAACATTTCCTTTTGTAGTAGTTAATCTTGATTGTGGTTCTTTTGTTCTTGAACTCTTTCAGACTGTTTTCAGTCTTTTTGTTCTTTTACTTGAAAGTTATGTATTTTGGCTGTGGCTTTCCTGGTAGTAGTGCCCATGTGCTAACTTGGCCTTGGCTCCTGCTGTCACTTCTAGTGCTACTAGACTTACTTAACTAGACCCCAGTTCTGCACAGTAATGTATATGGAAGCTAGTTTAGTACGGCTTCTTTTTAACAGGTCAGGTTCAGGAGCTGACTTCAGGCATGCTAATATTAAAACTTGTGCTGACTTGTGACACTCCCATTTAGTTGTGGATTTTGTGGCCATTTGTGTAAGATCACCCTGGCTTCCCTCTACCTTTTTGCCTTTTTTTTTTTTTTTGCAGTTCTTGCGTGGATAGAAGAAAGTGCTTTTATATCTCTTTTGGCTTCTTCATGGTTGGTCTTTCCATGGGTCTTTTAAGACATATGCTGAGAGATTTATGTGTGTTACCATCTTAGTTGGAAGTCCTCAGTTGACCTTTAATACCCTTAATATAATCCCCTACACCCTCTATTAATGTGAATCCCCAAGCAAAATTTTGAAAAGGCACTCTTACCATAGTTAGTTATAAAAGAAATAGCTCTCTCTTCATGCTGTAGTATGGGAGTTATGTGGTTAGGGCTTAGTCAATCATTAGGCATTTATTAAGCTCCTACTATATACCAGGCATCATACTAAATGCTGGGGATATTAGAAGAAGCAAAAGTGAGTCCCTGACACCTCATGGTGCTCACAATCTAATGGGGTAGACAGTAAGCAAATAAATATGCACAAGCAGGTTATATTCAGGAAAAATAGGAAATAATGAATAGGGAAGGCACTAAAATTAAGAGAGGCTGGGAAAGACTTCCACTAGAAGGTAGGATTTTAGTTGGGACTTGATGAAAGCCCAGGAACCCATGCATCAAAGTTAGGAAAATCACTTTCATGACTAAATGAAGGATGGGTGGGAAGAGACTTGAGGCAGGCAGACCCTCCAAGCCTGAAGTTCAGTATTTTATGTAATATTTAAGGTATCAACCTTCATTATAGTCATAATTTCAATATTTCATTCTGGATAACATGGAGGTGAACCTGTGTTTTGGAAGTCTGTACCTTTCAGTAGGTTCTCAGTGACATACTACACATCTCTTCAAAGATTAAACTAGTCATATCTGGAGAAGTTCATTCTGCAGAAGGATGAATTTTTTGTCTATAGCAGTTCTCATAAAATATAAGATGGTGTGATCTGCCTTAGTTGAGTAATTAATAAAATAACACACATCAATAAAATAACACACAAATCCTTGAAGTATTGAAATATTGATTTATCAGATAATTTTCTGCATAATTTTTATTTTTATCTTTTAGGAACTTAGGCATAAAACTGTCACTGTGGTAATACTCCTTTTCCTAGGAATATAGATATGTGTTTGAATTTTTCATTAAGTCTTCTAACTTCCTTGTGATCATTTATCTGCTAAAGGCTAAGATCATACATGTTTTTAAGTTAATTCATTCAACAAGCATTTATTACATTCAAACTTTAGGCAAGACGTCATGCTAGATGCTAGTGATACAAAGACAAAAATCTCTGCCATCAAGAAGTTTGCATTCTACCAGGGAAACACATCACTTGCCATTTGTCTTTTTTCTTTCCACAAAGGAACATTTAATTTTATTAAATCATATCTCCCTACCTCCACTACCCTGTATTGGTTAAAGAGAGAGGGTATGCAGTACAAGCCTCATGTTGTTAAGTGGGTAGTTGTCATTGTGTGGGCCGGAAAGTATTACCCTCAGAGGAGGGTGGAGACAAGATGGCAGAGTAAAGGCAGGGACTCACCTCAGCTCTCCCCAAAGCCCCTCCAAATACCTTTAAATAATGATTTTAAACAAATTCTAGAGCAGCAGAACCCACAGAAAGGTGGAGTGAAAAAAATTATTCCAGCCCAAAACAACTTAGAAGATCAGCAAGAAAAGTCTCTTGCACTAGGGTGAGAGAGGAGTACAGTCTAGCACAGGTCACATCATTGCAGACTGGCACCCAGCAAACCAGGAACAGGCCTCTGGACAATGTCTTCACAGGCAGCAGTGGTTGTTCTAGACCTCTCAACCCATAGACTCCAAAGACAACCTAAAAGGTCAGCAGGAAAGGTCTATGAGAATGAAGCACAGTCTAGCATAAGCTGTACTAGCACAGACCAGAACTCAGCAAAGCAAGAGCACTTCTGGGGAGCCACTGAATCTGCTAAAGCAACAGCTGTTTCTAAAGCTCTGAGCCCACACATAGTAAGAGGGTTGAACAACTGGTCAGAAGGAGATTAGCAGCAGTCTCTTTGCTAGAACTGGGGGCAAGACACTATTCTGCAATCTGGATCCATACTCAGATCCAGATTGCAGTCCTGGGTGGCAATCCCAGAGCGAAGAGGAACTCTAGCATACCAGAGCTTGTGATTGCAGTGGAGCTGGAAACCTCCTCACAGCTCCAAGGCAGAAAAGTGCTTATGGTCATTCACAGACCAGGCCAGGACAGTACTAAACATACTACTCTTTAGGTCATACCATGTTGAAAGAATTTAAAACTTCCAGGTTCCTAGAAGTCTCTCTGAAAACAGCTACACAAAACTCCCCTGAAGCTTGGGACAGTGTGTACTCCACTTTGAAAACAGAGCCCTACTTTAACAGAGTTAAGTTATATATTAGGCTGAGGAAAATAAGCAAACAACAGAAAAAAATTCTGACCATAGAAAGTTACTGTAGTAACAAGGAAGATGAAAACACACTCAGAAGAAGGTAGCAAAGTCAAAACTCCTACATCGAAAGCCTCCAAGAAAAATATTAATTGGTTTCAGGCCATGGAAGAGCTCAAAAACAATTTTGAAAATCAAGGAAGAGAGGTAGAGGAAAAATTGGGAAGAGAAATTAGAGTGATGCAAGAAAATCATGAAAAAAAGAGTCACTTTGCTGATGCAAAGTGAAATGTACAGTGTACGAAGTAACAACAGTATAGATGATTAGCTGTGAATGATTTAGCTATTCTTTGCAGTACAGTGATCCAAAACAACTCTGAAGGACTTATGTTGTGAAATGCTATCCATCCCCAGAAAAAAGAACTGATAGTTCTGTGTATTCAGATTGAAACATCCTTTTTTAACTTTCTTTTTTTTTTGAGGGTTTTTTTTTTGTTTTTCTTTCACAACCCGAATGCTATGGAAATGTTTTGCATGAATACATGTATAATTTATATCTAGTTGTTTGCCTTCTCAATGGTAGGTGCGGTGGGACTAGGGAGAGAGGAAAGGAGAAAATTTGGAACTTAAAGTTTTTAAAATCAATGTTAAAAATTGTTTTTGCATGTATTTGGGAAAAAATAAAACACTAAATAAAAAAAGAAAAGAAGTGACCTTGAAATGATTGACTGATCCACTCTAAATTAAAAACAAAAGCAACTAAATTATTTTGCCTTTTCAGTAGTCAGGTTTCTTAAGCTATCCAGTCATAGCCATCAGTCAGCTCTTTCAAGGTATTGACTATTATGAATGCAGAAGCATTTATTAAGTGCTGACTGTGTGCCAACTTCTGCACTAAGCATTTGAGGATACTAAAAAAATATAAGAGTGTTCTTTCCATTCTAGGAGCTTACATTCTAATAGAAGAAGATAATGCTTTAAAAAATTATTTATTTTTAGTTTTCAGCAATCATTTATATAAGTTTTATATTTTCTCTCCTCCTATCTCCCCAAGATGGCTTGCAATCTGATATGGGGGGGTGGAGCCAAGATGGCGGCGTAGAAGCAGCAAGGTTTCACAACTCGCACATAGCCACCTCAAATACCCATAAAATATGACTAAACAAATTTTAGGGCTCCAAAACTCACACAAAAATACAGGAAAACACATCTGCTGAAGGCAGATAGGCAGGAACGGCTCATCAAAGCACTGGGAGCTGAATCCAGCCCAGCCTGAAACCACGGCTTGGCCCTCAGAGCAACTAGGACAAGTCAGGCCGCAGCTGCAGCCTTCAGGAGAGTGGATCAGCAGCAGCTGTTGCAGTTTCCAGAATTATCAAACCATAAGAAACAAGGACTAAGTGAAAGGTCTGTGGAATTCAGCTAAATTTGGGGGAGAAAAGCTGTCCAGCCGAACTGCCTCCAGGGCAAGGAAGCAGCAGAAGTGGCAGCCCTGCAGGGGCTTCTATGTGACTGCTTAAGAAGCTCCTGGCTTGCAGACTGCAGGGGGGCCAAGTGATCACTCAGAGGCTAAGTGCTCTTGTGTTGAGTGGTCTGGATCCGGGTCGTGGTCCTGGGGTGTGTTTTCAGTAAGCCAAAGCTGGTGGGGGTTGCAGCAGCCTCCTAATAGCTCTGGCAGCTGCGAAAACCCCAGCAATTTGGGATAGAGCTTTCCCACCTAGAAGAAGAGTTCCACAAAGCTAAAAAAAATCAAGTAATTCACTGGCAGCATGAGCAGGCAAAGGAAGCAAAATAAGAACAACCGAACCCTAAAATCCTTTTTTGGGGGCAAAAAGGATCAAAGCATGGAACGGGAAGAAGACAACTCAGTTAGAACTCCCACACCAAAAGCTTCCAAGAAACATGAAGACTGCCTACAAGCCATAGATCAGCTTAAGAAGAATTTTGAAAACCAAATAAGAGAAGTGGAGGAAAAATTGGGAAGAGAAATGAGAATGATGCAAGAAAGTCATGAAAGACTCAACAACCTGACTGAAAAAAATAACACCTTAAAAAATCCATTAACTCAAATGACAAAAGAGGCCCAAAAAGCCAGTGAGAAGAATGCCTTCAGAAGTCTAATTTTCCAGATGGAAAAAGAATCTCAAAAGCTCACTGAAGAGAATAATTCTTTCAGAATTAGAGTGGGGCAAATGGAAGCAAATGACTTTATGAGAAATCAAGATACTATTAAACAGATCCAAACAAATGAAAAAATAGAAGGCAATGTGAAATATCTCCTTGAAAAAAACTACTGACCTGGAAAATAGATCCAGGAGAGACAATTTAAAAATTATTGGACTACCTGAATGCCATGATCAAAAAAAGAACTTAGAAAGCATCCTTCAAGAAATTCTCAGGGAAAATTGACCTGATATTCTAGAACCGGAGGGCAAAGTACAACTTGAAACAATTCACCAATCACCTCTTGAAAAAGATCCCACAAAGAAAACTCCTAGGAATGTTATAGCCATGTTCTGGAGTCCCCTGATAGAAGAGAAAATATTACAGCCTGTCATGAGAATGTAATTTGAGTTCTGTGGGAACACAATCAGGATAACCCAGGATCTAGCAGCTTCTACATTGAGGGATTGAAAGGCCAGGAATATGATATTTTGGAGATCAAGGGAGCTAGGATTAAAACCAAGAATCACCTACCAAGCAAAATTGAGTCTAATGTTCCAGGGGAAGATATGGTCATTCAGTGAGGTGAAGGACTTTCAAGCATGCTTGCTGAAAAAACTAGAATTGAACAGAAAATTTGACATTCAAACACAAGAAGCATGATAAGGTAAACGTGGGAAAGAAATCATAAAGAACTTATCAAAGTTGAGCTATTTACATGCCAATATGGAAAAACAATAATAGTAACTTATGAAACTTCTCTCAGTAAGGGGATAGATGAAGGGAATGCAAATGCATATATATACCTATACGTACATATATGTCTATATAGGAGAGTATATATGTGTATGAAAACATATCTGAGTATGTGTGTATATGAGTTCATAGAAGTCACAGGATCACTTGAATAGGAAGGGGTGATACTTTAAGAGGTGAAATTCTGAGGTGTGAGAGGATTAGAATGAGAGGAGACAGGGAGAGACAGAATGAGGTTAATCATACCATAATGAAGAGGCAAGGCATAACTGTTAAAATGGAGGGGAAGGCAAAAGGGAAAGGGTCACCTTTACTCTCCTTGAATTTGACTTAGGGAAGGAATGACATACACTCTAAACTGGGTATCTTGCCACACAGGAGAGTAGGGAGGATGAGGATGAGAGGTGGGATGATGGAGGGGAGGGCAGTGTCTGTGGGACGGTTGCTGGAAGTACACACTTCTGTAAAGGGACAGGTCCAGGATAGAGAATAGAAAAAGGTGGAGGGGTGCAGGATAAGAAGGAAGGACAATATAATCAGTCTCTCACAATATATCCACTGTGGAGATGTTCTGAGTAATTACACATGTACAGCCTGTATTGAGTTGCTTGCCCTTCCAGTGGGGGTGGGTAACAAGGGAGCTAGGGAAAGAATCTAGAATTTAAAGTTCTATAGTCAAATATTAAAAATATATATGTATACATATGTAATAATTATTATTAACTACATGCAACTGGGAATTAAGATATACAGGCACTGTGGTAGGGAGACCCATACTGCCCTACTGGAAAGTCAGAGGGGCGATGGGGGAGGACATAGGAGAGAGCAGATTGGGCAAGGGGCTATACAGTGGGATCGCTGTTTTGAGGTAGTGGGTAGGGGAAAGATGGGGAGAAAATTTGTAACTCAAAATCTCATGGAAATGAGTGATGTAAGCAAGAAAATTAATTTTAAAAAAATCTGATATAGCCATGTGATGGCAAGCAAAGAAGTACTTAGCACCTTGTTTCTGCTACTTAAGTATTTAGCACCTTTTCTGAGCCCCTTGTGATCTGAAGGTAGGAAGAACTTGCTGATGCAATGGGAGGGGCTAATGACCATATAAAAGTAGAAGCACAGGCTGGGATAGAGCAGAACTGGGAGGAAGCATGTCTATGGCAGCAGGAGTTTGCCTGTTTTGATGCTACGTTGTTGGATCTGTCTGCTGGTAGAGGACATTACTATTGTTACAGAAGCCCTGGGACCTTACTGCTGGTTCAGAAACCCTGAAAGAGGATTTTCTTGTTGTCTCTTTACAGAAGTACTGGAGAAGGGTTTCAGAGGCCCTGGGACCATATTGATGATATGTGTTGAGTTCTCAGACTTTGTTGGTGGGTCTGTGTTGGTTTCACAGGCAGATAGTGAATTGATGATGGTGCTGGCAATGTGGATGAATGTTATTGTGGCTCTGTTAAGCTTTGTATTTCCAGAAACAGAAACTGAAGGACTTAAGTTGTACTGGATACAATGAGCATCAGTATGGAATGGAAGCTGAACAAGGAGCTGAGAGCTGCTTGCCTGTGAATCCAGGTGACAGTTGGGTAGATCCAGGGAGCTGGACCCATGGAATTTGGGAGCCAGTCTCGAGACAAGATGAAAAGTCCTTTCCTTGGGTATTTAGTGCTAATTGACAAGATCATGATTTACTGTGATCTAGGAGTGGGAGAGCTTTGTACTTTGTACCTTGTACCCCTTAAGGATGATTGAGTTAAGGATGTTTGGAAACTAATCTCCAATCACAAAGAAATAAGACTTTGTGACTGAGAGATTGAGACAATGTGATGTGGGGTGGGAAAACTTTTACCTTTGTACTTTGTGTCCCTTAAGGAGGATTGCTCCTTAAGGATGATTGAGTTAAGGATTTACTGAATGATATCTTTTGTTTAAAACTGTGTGGCCCCTTTAGTGATAAGTTGTTATATCATTGTGACTGCTATACTTTGGTTTCTGCGAATGTTTTGCTTTAGTTTACTGCTGAATAAATAGAGAATTCACTCTACTCTGTGAACAGAACCTTAGTACTATTCACAGCAGCAGTCCTCTGGAGAGCTGCTTATATTTGACTTTCCAAGGGACTACATATACATTCTTTTTAAACATATTTTCACGTAAGTCATGTTACATAGAAATAATGAATGGGAAAAATCATGAGAAAGAAAAAAGATCTGCATTGTTCTTTCTCTGGATGTGACTGGCATTTTCCATCATGTGTTCTTTGGAATTCTTTTTAGGTCCTTGCATTGCTAAGAAGGGCTAAGTCTATCAAAATCAGTCCTTGCACACTGTTACTGTGTACAGGGTTCTCCTGGTTTTGCTCCCCTCACTCAGCATCAGTTTATATAAGTCTTTCTAGGTTTCTCTGAAGTCTGCATGTTTATCATTTCTTATATCACAGTAGTATTCCATTATAATCATATAACACAACTTATTTAGCCATTCCCCTCAATTTCCACTTCTTGGCCACCACAGAAAGAGCCGCTATAAATATTTTTATACAAGTGGGTCCTTTCCCCATTTGTATGATCTCTTTGGGATACAGACCTAAAAGTGGTATTACTGGGTCAAAGGGTATGCACAGTTTTATATCCATTTGGGCATAGTTCCAAATTGCTCCCTAGAATGGTTAAATTAGCTCACAGCTCCACCAACAATGAAGTAGTATTCCAACATTCCCACATCCTCTCCAACTTATAAACTCCAATTTATAACTTTTGTGTTTTGCCATGTTAGCCAATCTGATAGGTATGATGTGGTACCTTAGAGTTGTTTTGATTTGCATATCTTAATCAATAGTAATTTAGACCATTTTTTCATATGACTATAGATGACTTTATTTTAGAGAAAGTTAATACTTAAATTTTTAAGGAAGGGTGTTTTGGTCAGGGAAGTCACAAAGAAACTAGAACTCAAATTGATTCTTACTGAATCTAGTTGTTATAAACTACTTAAAATAGTAATCCTCACATGCAGTCATCATCTTAATTTGTTCATTTGGTTTTAAAGTATGGTTATCTCTGGAAACACTTGAAAAGTTGTTTGCATAGAGGGTAACATAAGGACACGTAAGTCCGTAACTTCATTTTTCACAGGATAAACTCAACTCATTCCTTTCACAATCATCTCTTGAGTAGCCTTCTGTTTTGTGAACAACCTACTTGTACTTGTGAGGTAAAGGTAAGGTTTGGTTTTGTTTTAGCATTATTTGAGAAGACTATCAAATGATTTTTTTTCCCCCTTTTCCAGGCAGTGGTAACCATGGGTGTGGTACTACAAGGTGCCAACTTATATGGCTATATCCGATGCAAAGTAGGCAACCAAAGTAATTTAACCAGTATGGCTACCACTTATCTTGGAAAGCAGTTCTTGAAGCAAGTAAGTATTTTCTGGGTGGAAGAGCATTTAGAATATAAACAAAAATCATTTCCAGTTCTGCCCCTTGTCAGCATTTAATACAATGATTTGTTTTGAAGCTGTGACAACTTAGTACTATTAAGTAAATTCCTCTGAACAAAAATACTACAAATACATTTATATTCCAAGTTATATAATATAGGTTAATTTTGATTTAAGAATTTGAGGGATTTTGGACACGGCTTTGAAGTAATTGGAAACATTCTAGGATTGTTTCAAATCGATGAATGGGAAATAGTGACCTAATTTTTTCAGCTCTCTGGTTTGAAGATCAATAATAACACTAATTTTACTCTTTATGAAAATTTTATTGTTGCATATTATTTTAGCATATTATATGAAGGTATAGAATTAAACTATTTTGAAAAATTTTTATGCTATAATAATATTTGGAGGGTTATAGTGAAGAACAAGCTGGAAGAATAGGGTCATGTCATTAAATTTAAAGTTTGGATTAACTGGAGTAATTAAAATTTTCAGATGGTAATGTTTTCATATAGTTTCACTATACTGAGTGATAACTTGTAATTTTTTGGTGTCATTTGTAGATGTACTCACCTTTCCCTTAAACAAAATTTCTGATTTTCCTTAAAATAAAATGACTTTGTAGGAAGTTAATAAACCTTTGGGCATAATGGATAGTTTAGGTTATTATAACATTACAGTATCCACAGTTAATATTCTTATGAATGTTGATGAATGAATTCTTATGAATGTACCTAAAAAGCAGCAGTCAGTTATCAGTTAATGATAATTTCAAAATGACAGAGGGTACAGTGTGTTTCTGTAAAAACACATACATACATATTTTAACATAAACCTACACTGAGGTGAGTAGAATTTAATTTGTTAGTTTAATCTACAAGCATTTATTAAGTGCCTACTGTGTGCAAGACATTGTGCCAAGGTTAGTTATTTCTGCTTACAGATTTTTTTCCTCTTTGTCCTTTGATACCTTTTAAGAGTATGAATTATATTATTTTTAATATGAAATTTTTCCCATCCTCCCAGAATGTTACAGATGATCACATATCTTGAAGATAAAGAGAAGAAATACATCTTGTCATATTAAGGAACAATTGAAGAGATTGTCTTGATCCTTTTGGAATTGAGTAAATATCTTGGGGTTGGGGAAATCTTAGAGACTTTTCTTGATTAAAATAAATATTTTTGTAGGAATATATTACCTTTGTCATAAAATCTCTCTTAGGATTCTTTTTCTTTGAGGTTATTGCCTCAAAACTGAATGGGGTAAACATATTCATAATTTTAGGAGAGAGGAAATTATCCGAAATAGGAGTTGTGTTAAATATTAACTTGCATTCCATAAGTCATCTCCATTTCTACAAAACACTATAGTTCATGGTGAAATTTTTCACCTAAATTATAAATAAGCAAATAAAAGTATATGCCAAATCCAGTTTGTCAGTACTGTTAAATTTAAGGAATTTTAATGGGAGAATGTTTATTTTGGTTTCTGTTTATTATTATATGTAACTCACTATAGCATTTTGTATAGTTTATGTTAGCGTGTGTGTGTGTGTGTGTGTGTGTGTGTGTAGTTTCTGTGCTTCTAATTAACTTGAGATATAGCTGTGTATTTCACTTGAAACTGATTATAGAAATTCTTGCAAATTCATACCAAGCATAATGAAAATTTTGGTGACACAGATTTAAACATCATAATGTATTACTTTTTGTGTTAGGTTGAGAATAATTATTTATGGGCCTAAAGTCACATTTTTTTAAAAATTAAATTTTATATTTATTTTTAGTTTACATCATTCATTTCCATAAGATTTTGAGTTACAAATTTTCTCCCCATCTTTCCCCTACCAGGTGATTCAACTGTATACCCCCTTCCCCAAATTGCTCTCTCCTGTGTCTTCCCCCATTCCCTTTTTGACTTTCCCATAGGACAAGATGGATCTCCATACCCCACTGCCTGTATATCTTATTTCTCTGTTGCATGTAAATAATGTTAATACTGATTTTTTTTAAAACGTTTGATTTTAAAACTTTAAATTCCAGATTCTTTTTCTTCCTCCCTCATCACCCACCTTTACTGGGAAGATAAGCAGATCGATATCGGTTGTACATTTGTAGTTATCCTAATTGCATTTCCATAGTATTCAAATTGTTTCTTCTTGGCAGCTTGTAATATTTTCTCCTTGATCTGGGGACCCCAGAAGCTGGCTGTAACATTCCTAGGAGTTTTCTTTTGGGGATCTTTTTAAAGGGGTGATTGGTGAATTCTTTCAAGTTGTATTTTGCGCTCTGGTTCTAAAATATCAGGGCAATTTTCCTTGAGAATTTCTTGAAGGATGTACTTTTTTTGATCCTGGCTTTCAGGTAGTCCAATAATTTTAAATTGTTTCTCCTGGATCTATTTTCCAGGTCAGTGGTATTTTTCAAGGAGATATTTTACATTGCCTTCTACTTTTCTCATTTGTTTGGATCTGTTTAATAGTATTTTGATTTCTCATAAAGTCATTAGCTTCCATTTGCTCCAGTCTAATTCTGAAGGAATTATTCTCTTTGATGAGCTTTTGAAATTCTTTTTCCATTTGCCAAATTCATTTTTTTGACGCATTCTTCTCCTTGTTGGTTTTTGGGTCTCTTTTGCCATTTGAGTTAGTCTATTTTTTAAGGTGCTGTTTTCTTCAGTCAGGTTGTTGAGTCTCTTCTCATGATTTTCTTTCATCATTTTCATTTCTCTTTCCAATTTTTCTTCCATTTCTCTTACTTTATTTTCAGAATCCTTCTTGAACTCCTCCATGGCCTCTAACCAGTTCATATTTCTCTTGGAAACTTTTGGTGCAGGAGTTCTGACTGTTGTCTTCCTCCACTTCCAGGTTTTGATCCTTTTTGACTCCAAAAAAGGAATCTAAAGTGAGATGGC
This sequence comes from Pseudocheirus occidentalis, assembly GCA_028646575.1. Lineage (NCBI taxonomy): Eukaryota > Metazoa > Chordata > Mammalia > Diprotodontia > Pseudocheiridae > Pseudocheirus > Pseudocheirus occidentalis. Next base: position 197,147,405 of record CM053593.1, on the reverse strand, counting down.
TTTGTTTGCTTTGCTTTCTTTGCTTGCTCGTGTTTCCAGTCAATTACTTGACTTTTGAGCTCTTTGCAACACTAGAACTCTGCTTCTGGGGGGGAAAGCTTTGTCCTTAATCGCTGGTGTTTTCACAGCTGCCAGATCTATTAGGAAGGCATCATCTCTACAGCCCCCACCAGCTTTGGCTCACTGCACAAATACCTCAGGACCACCACTCAAGACCTCTATCCAGATCCAGGCAGGTTAATATAAGAGCGCTTAGAGCCTCTGAATGGTCGGTTTGCCCTACTACAATCTGCAGATCGGGAGCTCTCAAGCAGCCACGTAGAGGTGGTGGCAGGGCCGCTGCTTCCATCGCTTCTTGCTCTGTTTGCAGAGGCTGGACTGCTTCTCTGTCCCCCCCAGATCTAGCAGAGTTCTCCTGACCTTTTACTTTGTCTTTGGCATTTATGGGTTGATAATTCTGGAAACTGCCACAACTGCTGGTGATCCATTCTCCCAAATGCTCCAGGTCTGGGTGGTTGGGGCTGTTCTGGGACTAAAACCATGGTCCCACCTGGGGCTGGGCTCTGCTCCCAGAAGCTGCGACGGGCCCTTCCTGCTCACCTGCTGGGCTGCCTTCAGTGGGAGGTTTGTTTCTCTCTGTCACTTTGTGGGTTCTGTAGCTCTAAAATTTATTTAGACACACTTTATAGGTATTTGAGGTTGTTATGGGGGGAGCCCACAGAGTTTTCCTTCTTCTGTGCTGCCATCTTGACTCCATCCCCCGAACATCATTTTTAGATTCTCATTTGTTATTGATACATTTGGAATATTGAAGGTTATTGGATTAAATTGTAACATTTTAATGGTAAAATGTATTTGATTGAAGTGCTGTAAATTTTAGTTGTATAGTTGATCTGAAAAGATTGCTTTATGAATATATGTTGTAAAAAAATTTAAGATTTTATTTAATTGGAAAAATTGCCTTTAGTAACAGAGTTTTTGATGCACAATAATTTTAGTGTATTGTTTCTAGAAAACTTTCTTTTTGTTAACTGGAAAGTATCTTTGTTATAATTAATGGATTAGATATTTCTGCCTGCAGAGTGATTGTACATACACTCTCTTGGCACAAGAAGACACATTTAGTAGTCTGTCTTAAGTGTTGGGAATTCAATGAAAGGCAAGAGCTAAAAATAAATTTCTGCCTTCTTGGGACTTACATACCATTTTGAAGCAACATTTTATGCTCCCATAGAACCTATTCAGTTAGGCTCCAGGCATTCTCTCTCACAACCTGTAACTTCCTAGTAATGAAAAGGGTATTGAATTTGGGGTAGAAGAGATTTGGAGTTGAATTGTCACTCTGACTTATCTGAACCCAGACAGTTAACCCTTCAGGATTTCTGAGCGTCCCTCTGAATTCTAACTCTGCAGTCATATTTATCTGAGTTTAATTACACCTTTTAGTGTAGGCTTTATTTATATTCATATATATATTGTGCATATTTTTCTTTTGCCTCTGCATTTTTTACTCTATCACTTCATCAAGTTCTTCCTATGAGGCTCTGAATTTTTATTATTGATTTGTATGATGTAATAATATTTAAGCTTTCATATTCCATAGTTTATTCCATAATTAGCCACTTGTTGAAAACATTGTTACTAATTTTCAGAATTATTACCAATAGTATTGCTATGAATTTATTCATCAAGAGCTTTCCACTTGATGAAATTATTACCCTTTTTAGTATAGATACTATGTATATTTTATACATGTTATACATTTACATATAAATTCTGTACATTGTCTCTGAGTCAAAGAGCATGAATCCTTAGTAAGTTCTCTTTATTAACAATTTTTTTTCTAACTATGCCACTTTTATATTAATGGGCCTTATTTCTCAAACTTTGATAACATTGAATTTTCATATCTTTTTTTTAATTAATTACTTTTTTTTAAATTTTAATTTATTTTCTTGGTTACAAATTTTCTCCCCTTTTTGCCCCTACCCCCCAGCCCAGGACATTGATCCCACTGTAAGACCCCTCCCACAATCTGTTCCCTTTTATGCCCTCCTCCAACATCCCTCTAGCTTTCTAGCAGGGCAGGGAGGAGCTCCCTGCCCCCGTCCCTGTACGTATTATTTCCCAGTTGGATTTTATTGTATAGCTTTAAATACTAGATTCTTGCAATTCCTCCCCAGTAACCCACTCCCACTGGGATGAGCAGCAATTCAGTACAGGCTTTACCTGTGTAATTACACAGGACATCTCCATGGTGGGCAAATTGTGAGAAGCTAATTGTATGTCCCACCTTCCTATCCTGCACCCCACGTTGTTTTGTTCTCTACCCTGTCCCTGTCCCTTTACTGAGATGAATGTTTCCCACACCCCTCCCCCCACCCTGCCCTTCCCTCTATCACCCCCCCTTATCCCCCTCCCCCTATTCTCCTATGTGGCAAGATACTCAATTTAGAGTTATGTCTTTCCTTCCCTAAGCCAAATTCAATGAGAGTAAATGAAAGTAAAGTTGTAACCATTATCCCTTGCCTCTTTTTTATGGGATGATTTTGTCTCTCCCTGTCTCCTCTCATTCAA
>CM053593.1:197125423-197144328 GCA_028646575.1 Pseudocheirus occidentalis | reverse complement strand
GTAGAGTATTGGAATCAATTGATCTTTAAATGTTTGATAGAATTCACTAGTGAATCCATCTGGCCCTGAGGATTTTTTCCTAGGTAGCTCTTTGATAGCTTGTTCAGTTTCTTTTTCTGAGATGGGATTGTTGGTAACGACCTACTTCTGAGCTTCTGTTTCCTAATCTGTAAAGTAAGAGAGTTGGACGAGACTCCTCTAGTTTGTAATGACATATCACATTTGAAGTGAGTGGTCTGTTGTGTGCCTATTATTGTGCTAGGCACTGTAGGTGATAAAACAGGAACATGCCTTTAAGGCACATATCCTCTGAGGCAAGTAAATTTGAAAAATACTATTATAGGATGGTATAAAAACCTCTTTAATAAAAGTCATTACAAAATTTGGAGGGAATAAACACCTTTTTAAAACCATTAACTAACTGGCAAGTAGTCAAAAGATAGGAAGAGTTCTTAAAATTACTATAAACTATCAATAATCATCTAAAAAGTGTTCAAGATTGCTAATAAGCAAAGAGGTGCATTAAGCCAATGGTACCACTTCACACCCTTCAAATTGATTAAAATTATAAAAGATCAAAAAGATCAATGCTGACAAGGACATGGGGAGAAATATGCACACAAACTGACTACTGAAAGACCCATGAATTAGTCATTTTAAAAAGCTGTCCTATTTCTTTTCATATGCTTTGAAAAACTCTGAATTCTGGTTGCTGACAACATCACTCAATTGAAATTGATCTCTCCAAAATTACCACTAACTTCATAATTTCCAAAGTCAATGGTCTTAATCCTTATCATTTGTCAACATCTCCAAAGTATTTGACAGTAATGGACAGCTCCTCTTGGATACTTTTCCTTTAGGTTTTTATGACAACTCTCTTGGTTATTATCCTCATATTTGTGTTTAAGTGCATCTTCTCAATTTTCTTTGATGAATTGTCCATGCCACACTCCTGACTGTGGGCATACCCCTCTTTCTGGGTGACCTCTTTAACTTCCATGATTTCTGTTATCATCCCTATGCAGATTACTCCCAGGTCTCTATAACTGGACCTAGTCTCCCTCTTGAGTTCCAAATAGAGTGTTACCCAAGTAATTGTTGTTGTTCTTAATTTTTTAAATTTATTTTCTTGTTTACATCATTCATTTCCATAAGATTTTGAGTTACAAATTTTCTCCCCTTCTTTCTCCTACCCCAACCCCTAAACAGAGATCCCACTGTAAAGCCCCTCCCCTAATCTGTTCTCTTTTATGTCCTCTTCCAATGCCACTCTTTCTGGTAGGGCAGGGGGGTCTCCCTACCCCAGTCCCTGTATGTCTTAATTCCCAGTTGCATATAGTTAATAATAATAATAACAATGATAATAATAATAATAATAATAATTATTATTATTATATATAAGTGTGTTTGTTTTTACATTTGATTGTAGAGCTTTAAATTCTAGATTCTTTCAGTTCCTCCCTTGTCACCCACCGCCACTGGAAAGACAAGCAATTCAATACAGGCTGTACATGTGTAATTACACAGGACATCTTCCCAGTGGACATATCATGAGAGGTTGATTGCAATGCCCTCCTTCCTATCAGGACCCCTTGTTGTTGTTGTTTTGAGATGGGGGAAGGCAAGGCAATTGGGGTTAAGTGCCTTGCCCAAAGTCACACAGCTAGTAAGTGTGTCAAGTGTCTGACGCCGGATTTGAACTCAGGTCCTCCTGACTCCGATGCCAGTGCTCTATTCACATGATTGGTTTTTAAAATACACTTAATTTTTTTTTATTTTGCATCAGTAGCACTGATAACTTTGAACAAGCAAATACAAGTTTCACTTAATTTATAAGAGAAGAAAATATTCAAGACTATGAATTATTAACTTCCACCCCATTAGAGAAACACTTCTGTAGTTATTACTTTGAATCTTAATAAAATTAAAAAAATTTTAATTTATTAAATGAATAAATTTTAAATAAGAAAATTTTAACCTGTATAAGACTAAGATAGAAAAATACTGTGTCCCCGGAGAATTGTGACATTCATTTGAAGCCACACTTGTTAATAAAAGCTACATTTGGAGAGGATTCTGGGAAGATGGCAGAGTAGGAAAGAAAATTCCAAGTTCTCCAGATTTCCTCCATAAACAAGATAGAATAGTGACTCTGGGTGAACACAGAGAGGTAGAAATAAACAAGCATTGGGGCAGAACAGTGGATAATCACAGAAGATCCTAAGAAAAATTCTAGGACTGAGGTTTGGTCCCTGTGAAGTATAGTCACCTCCAAGCTAGTTCTACTGAAACAGCAAGCAAAATCCCTGGAGCTAGCTGGGTTGGGAGGTAGCCTCAGTCCCAGCCACATAAACTTTCACCTCCTTGACAGTGTGGAGAGGTGGTCATCTGAATAGAGGAAGACTGAGATAACCTCTGCTGATAAGGAATGCCCTACCCGCTGTACTGACTAGATGTCCTGGGTGAGAAAAAACCACCACATGTCTGGTGAGTGCAGAGCAGCAGGGAAGGGACACCACTGGCTGTGGGCACTTCTAGGAGGGTGGAGTTCATGGTTACAGTTTCCAGCAATAGGGAAAAACTGAAGGATGATTTGAGGCCAGAGGCACCATCTCCCATACCCCAGAACTAGAAGTAATTACAAAAAATAAGGTGCTATGGATACAAAAAAAAAAAGATCAGGAAAAGGTGAAAAAATCCAACCATAGAAAGAGACTATGGGAATAGAAAAGTCTGGGGTTTATCTTCAGAGGAGGATACTGAAGCAAAAAAGCTTCTCCTACCCCCAGGAGTAATGTCATACATATATTTGAGTATGTGTATATTTTGTGATCTCCCCTGAGAGCAGGCCCTATTTGTATTTGTATGGCCATTGCTTAGTACAGTGGCTAGGACTAGATGAGGTTAGATACATCATTTAGTGAGTGCTTACTTATATGTCAGGCATTGTGCTAAAACTAAAGCCAGATACACTAATTTCTAGTCTGGTGCTTGTTCCATTACACCATGTTGTCTCTTCGCACACACCACATTAAGTCAGAAGCAAAAAGGAAATACACAATTGGAGATGTCCAACAGGCAACTAAAGACATGGGTATTGGAACCTAAGCGAGATATCAGGATGAGCTGACATTTGGGGGAGTCATCAGCATAGAGGTGATAATTGTATAATGTCACATTAATCAATCATCCACCATACTTAAAGTAACTATCGAAATGCCCTAACTCTAATACTTGTGTCATTGAATAACATATCCATTGAATCAATTAATTAAGGACACTGAATTAAGCTTTAAAACCCCAGTTAATCAAGTTGGAAAAGAGTCAATGGGTAAAATAAGATGACTCTACACAGGAAGTAAACTTAGTATTGGTTGAAGAGTTATACCCTGTAATTTTAGTTTAAAAAAAAGCCACAAAAAACAATAATACAAACAAACTAAAAAACCAGTATGGCAGTTCAAGAAACCAGGATTCAAGTGCCAGGCCATTTTAATGGCAGAAGTCATTGTAACCAAATGCCTAAAAGGAAATTGCTCAGGGATGGGAAAATTGGTGGGGGTGGAGAGTAAGGAGAAGATATTCTGTCTGTTTTCCCCTTCCCTGACCAAAGGAAGACATTATAAACTTCTAAGTGTTTATTAGCATACTATTAATAGCTGAAAACTGGGTCTGTTTTGTGAATCCTTGACAAATTACATTCATAGTTGTAAGGCAGCTTCAAATCTCTTCAAAGGTTCTAAAACAGTGGTTCTCAACCTTCCTAATGCCGAGACCCTTTGACCCTTTAATATTCATATGTAGGCATATCTGCATGTGGGCAGACTATCCTGGGAGACGGATAGAGGAGCTGTGTCTCAGTTCCTAAGACCATCAGAAATATGTGTTTTCCAATGGTCTTAGGTGACACCTGTGACCCTTGTGAAAGGGTCGTTTGACCCCCAAAGGGGTCACGACCCACAGGTGGAGAACTGCTGGTCTAGAAGAAAACTACACTATACTTAAGGGAAACATCATGAGGATTCCACAGGATGAGAAAAGGATTTCCAGCAAACACAAGCTGTGAATTTACCCTTCTTTCTTACAAGAATTCTTTAAGCTTGAGTCCACTCTCCCCTAAACACTGTATATTTGTAAGAGATGGTGTAACAGTTGTTTTTATTATATTGCCTTAGTTAATACTCACTTCTAAAAGCTAATTAAGTTTGACTGACTATTTGATATCAATTAATGATCACTGGGAAAATGAGTACAGATTATGAATTGTAGTATAAGGACACCCTCCCCCCCCCATCCTCTCTAAGCAATGAGCCCTGGCACAGAAACCTGGAGAATTCAGAGTGCCTAAGACTCAAGCCCAAAGCAATATACAAACCCTGAAGGAAAAAATATTAACTATCCTTTGGGGACTCAAGCTACCAGTACAAATGGAATCTTGAGATAGTAACTCCAGAGCATATGCCACAATTGAGTGAGAAAAACAAAGAAATAGCAATATTAACGGAAATAGCACAGGAAAAAAAGAGCAGGGCTTAAGGTTTTGGGTAATGTCTGTAGCTAAGTGGTAAAAATAAGGTAATGGAACCAGTCAACGAGACAGAGAAATAGCCAGAGAGATAGGGGAATTAAGATTATTAGTTTAAGAAAGCTGAATCCAGGCATGCTCCCATCACCTAGCATGGAGGTGTTCTGTATCTCCCACCATGTGAGTAGGACCAGCCATCCTGTATAGCCAGAAAGTTTGAAAGCCAGAAAATCTTTAAAACTGGCCATACTGGGGCAGTCTTTTTCTTTTCTCTTTTATTCAGAGAGTGAAGAGAAGATCAGAGTTCACCCACAGCAAGGTCATTATGAATTGAATTGGTGAGAGGGGAAGGTTCTTTCCCTGCATTCCCTCTTACCCCGTGGCTATGAAGTTCCCCTTAGCCAGTGGGTGTTTGTTTCAGTTCACTGTCATTTGCTTTTTCTGATGTGCTTTCTGAAATTAGAGCTGGTACATGCCATGATCCCCACTGCACCTGGGAGTTCAGTCCTTGGAGTTAGGATTGTATGTGGTATATTGCAGCCAGCCAGTCTGGCAGGGAAACCTAGAGAATTCAGAGCACCTGGGATTCAAGACTAAGACAATAAAGTGTTAGAAGAATGAAAAATCAGAAGGTATTAGCTATGTTGGAAATATTCCAAGAAACCATCCTAGCAGAAGTTAAGTCTTGAATCAGACTTTGAAGAGAATGATAAATGCCAATTGAGAGATAGGAAACGAGAATTTAAAAGTTCATATGGTATAAAGTTGATATGGTTAAAAGCATGGAGGCAGGAATTTACGAATTTTGTGTGGGGTATTATTAGGGTCTCATAAGTCCAGAAACACTTCACAGAACTGATTCCTACTAGAAGCTGATCTTTTATTTCCTTCTGCACTTTAGCCTTGTATATAAAGTGTCCTCTGTGCCTTGCTGGGAAGACAGACTGTTTAGACATTTAATTGCATAAAAGAAATGAGTCAGGAGAGGCTGGCAGTTCAAACAGAATGTCTTTCAGGAGCTTATAATGCCAATAGTGTCTGTTCTCTGCAGCTTCCATGGCTAGACCCACAATAGAAATCTATAGCTTGAGTTATTTTCCTCCCACAGGCCTTGCATGGCCTTTGATTGTTGGCTTTATGGCAGTACATTTTTGTGTTCCTCAGTGGGCAGAAAGTTCTCTATTAGAATGCAATATTTGCATCTGCTCTCAGCTGCAAAATGAGGTTATAGAAGCAAATGAGAAGAGAAATTCTCCATCTCTTTAGACTCTAAAGTACCCGTATTTGCAGAGGGATTCCCCACACCCTTCTCATGCAGACAATTATAATTTGGCAGCAGGGGGAATAATTTCATTTGAAACTTTGAGGGTCATCTAGGCTAGTAAAGCAATAAAAGGAAGAAATCCAACTACCAATAAAGAGTACATCTACGGACCCTGCCAAGTGAATGCAGTCTCTCAAAGTATTTGGGATACTTAAGAATCTAGGATTGCTAGATCTAAAAATATACTAGAAAACATAATTATTAAAAATGATTGAGTACTGGGTAAAAGATAGGCTAATCAAGTGAATTGCTTAAGCATAAAACACATAGAAGCGAACAAGCCTAACATCCAAGTGTTCAATAAACCTCAGAACTCCAGGTACTGAACTATGTACTCACTATTTCATCAAGACTACTGGGAAAACTGGAGGTCAATCCTGTAGAAATTATGTTTAGTTCAGCACCAAAATAATCTCCAAATGGATACATGACTTAGTTATAAAATGTTACACTGCAAAGAAATTAAGGAGTAAGAAAACAATTGATTTTTGCATCTATGGATAGAAGGGGAGTACAAGACTAAAATAAAGGATAGAGAGAATCATAGAAGATCAAATGGATAATTTAGAACACATACAATTAAATGTATTTGCATAAACAATATCAAGCAACTAAATTTAGAAGGGAAATTGTTTATTGGGGAGAATCTTTGCAACAAGATTCTCTGATAAAGATCTCCTTTCCAAGATAGGGACAGAGATAGAGAGGCACAGGATATAGAGAGATTTATAATTTTTTTCATTCAGAATCTATTTATCTACCTATTTATCTGTCTATAAACCCTTATTCCTCTAAAAAAAACCCCACGGCCTGAAGGACAGGTATGTTACATTTTACCCCTTCCCCAGGGTTTTCCAGTACTCTTAAGAGGGTTTGTAGTACCTAGGCTCTCTGCAATTGGTTCCAGCACCCACAATCTTCTCTTGATTGTAGGGAATGGGTCTCCTGCACCCTAGTTCCATTTAGCCACTAACACAGATTAGCTTTTACAAAAGAATATTTATTTCAAAGGCATGCTAACAAATACAAACATGTACAATATTTGGGAGGTATAATACTGCCCTGTCCTACCTCTTCTATATCTCAATCTCTGGAGAGGAAAAAAGGGATTAAGTTCACAGTTTAGTTCAGTTCCTGTAGTCCCAAGTTCCAAGTCCAAAATCCCCTTGAGTTCAAGTCTCCAGGAACTCTGATTTCTCAGAGCTTCACTATTGGACTGGCTGTTGGAATCCCAGTTGTCATGGCTCAAGCTCCTGGTCTGCTGGGGATTACCACCTGCACCTAGAAGCTGAGGAGGACAAATGAAACAGAACAGACAATAGAAAACAAATACCCTAGGTTCATTTCTTAGGGTCATGGAGGTAAAGAAGGAAATGGCAAACTACTCCAGCATCTTTGCCAAGAAAATTCCAAATGGGGTCACAAAGAGTTAGACACAAAAACAGTTTAACAACTGGTTAAACAACCCAGTAATACCACTTTTGGGGTTGTATCCCAAAGAGATCATAGAAGCGGGAAAAGGACCCATATGTACAAAAATATTTATTGCAGCTCTCTTTGTGGTGTCAAAAAACTGAAATTTTAGGGGATGCCCATTAATTGGGGAATGGTTGAACAAGTTATGGTATATGAATGTAATGGAATATTATTGTGCTATAAGAAATGGGAAGGAAATGAACTTCACAATTACCTGAAGAGGCTTATATGAATTGATGCTAAATGAGAAGAGCAGAGCCAGGAAAAATTTGTACACAATCACAGACACAGCATATGTGTGACGACCAACCTTGATAAACTGGACTCTTCTCAGCAACGCAGTTAAAAGACAACCCTGCAATTCTCAGGATGGAAGGAGATGTCTACATTCAGAGAAAGATCTAAAAAGACTGGAGTTTAAATGGAGACTGAAGCAAAACATGCTATCATTCTTTTCTATGTTTGGTTTGGTTTCTTTTTTCCCATTGTTGACTCCATTGGTTACAACGCTTCTATACAACCAGAGTATTGTACAATGTGAAAGAGTTTGCAGATACTATACATGAATGTATACCACCATAGGGGTTTGGGGAAGGAAAGGGAGAAAATCTGAAACTCGAGTGATTCTGGAACTAAATCTGGTAAAGTAAAAGTAAACAAACAAGTCAATAAAAAAAAGTTAACACATTAATGACTTAACTATTCTCAGCAATACAATGATCCAAGGTAAACCAAAGAATTAATGATGAAGTGTACTATCTGACTCCAGAGAAAGAACTGATATTGTTTGAATACAGACTGAAGCATGCTATTTTTCATTTTTTCTTTCATTCTTTTTCTTTTGTTCAAATCTTCTTGTACAAAATGACTAATATGGAAATGTTTTACATAATTGCACATGTACAACCTATATCTGATTGCTTATCATCTCAGGGAGGGAAGGAGGGGAGATAGGGAAGTATAGAATTTGGAACTCAAAACTTTGAATAAAAATGTTTAAAAACTGAAAAAAAATCATGCTGAGGAAAAAGAAGTTAACTCATTGGACTCTGAAAAGAGACCACCCCAAGTTATAGAAAGACCGAATTTCTGACCACCAGGAGAAATTTAACCCTCTTTTTCAGGAGCCTGGTGAGAACTGGAGGCTCATTCTGTCACCATCTGCCAGCTCACAATAAAAGCACAAATGGGTGCTTTAATACATGAATAAGGTATTTGCCAAAGAAGCATGATATGCAGGGCAAAAGGTTATAAAAGTGGGGAGAATGGGCAGAGTCCAAGTCTCCTGACTTGTGGTAGAAGAACTCAGAAACGGCAACTTTCTTGCCTAGAACTTCAGCTGTAGAATTCTAAGACTACAGAGAAATTTCATAAAACCTGGAAATGCTAATAGCCAACCTAAGCCAAATTCAGGTTGGGGCATGTGGGCTGAAAAGTCTGATGATGATAATTCACCCTACCATTTAGCACTTTAGGTATAGGTCACAAAAGGACTAGCGCCATTGGACTTGTCACCATATTATCCTGAGGTTGCAAGAAAAACAAAAATAATAGCCACGTATGTAGCCAGATCACAGTACAGATGCTTAGTTCAACTATCAAATGGAAGTTCTGCATATAGTTACATATTTTGATATATGTTGATACATGTTAATATGAAGGACATTATATATCTAAGTTGTTTCTAATTAATCATTTTTCTGTTGTGTCTAGTTCCTTTATGCACTACTGTCAAATATATACTGTAGCCATATTTATTTATTAGCTTTGTGTTGTTTTGATGTTAATTTGCATATATGCTGATTTTATACATATTTATTATTTTATTGGTCATTAACATACTTTTTTGCTTTTTATGATTATTTGCTGTGTATTATTGATATGATTGTACTACTATGATGTGTGTATATATTTCCTTGCATGTAATTTTGACATTTAGTCACTGAAGCAGCCTAACAAGCAATGTTTCATAACGTGCTATGTTCACTACATGCAATACTAAGATAGATTTTCAGTATATAGAACTGTATAAGACTAACTGTTTAAGTATATAGAACTATAGATAATTTTGATAATGTTGAGATAGTCATCCTTGTTATTTTGTGATTTTTGGTCATTTTGGTGCTTGGGATACATTTGTAGGTGTCAAATGCACCTCATCATTTTTCAGTTGACTAAAATACTTCTGGTGGTCAGGAGGAGCATAATTTGCCTTTCATCACACCTGAAGACATAGTCACAAAGATGTGGGAGAACCGGAAAGGCTAGACATGTGTAGACAATCTTGGAAGTTTTAGGTACTTCCAAGTTCTGGTATCTATGAAAGAGAACTCTTTAGAGAAGCCTAGGAAGCCATGTGGAGAGATAGAGAGAAAAGCCAGGGCATTGCTCCACGTTGCACACTATCCAGCTAAGCAGGGAGAAGAGTAATGCTATTACTTATTGCACAGACATGAAGAGAAGCAGTGAAGCTGAGATAATGGGGGATGATTCTAACGTGTTTAATACTATAATCAGCTATAATTCATATCTTCCCTATATCATTGATTGATCCCACGACTATCAATGGGGGATTGGGGGAATTTATGTTCTGAAGTGAAAATAGGCAGATCAGGACTCATCAGAGCCTTCTAAGGGAAGATCAGGCAGCAACAGAAGGGGAGTGGTTGATGAGATACTCAGAAGCTCGTCCAACAAGTTTTTTGCACCTCCTTCCTGGGAGCTCAAAGAAGTGACCATCTCTTCCCTCTTTTCCTGTCTCATCACTTTCTTCTCATTCACCTTCTGACAAATGACAGAAAGAGTGAGAAATGGGAGAAAAAAGAAGAATTCAATACATTTTGCAGTCTGCAATGGAAACCTATTTCTTTAAATGCTAATTCCTCATATCTATGCTGAATTATGATGGTGCTATAAAACTAAATGGACATTTTCTGTGATACTTATCCAAGTCCTTGAGTGTGGAGCTCAACATTGATAGAGAAGTTATTCCAAAGGAGAAAATGATTTTCTTTAGTAGGAGACAAACAAGACAATAAGAGATGTTCCTGCTATTTTATCAATATTACGGAATATATATGTTTGTATGAATATACAAATGTCCCTGGTATTTCACACTTGGTAGGTGCTTAATAAATGCTTACTGACTGACTAACTTACTAACTGGGGAAAAGTCTTCCTGAAAATTATTTTCTTTTTTTTAAATTTATTTTTTATTTGTTTTCTTGTTTACATTATTCATTTTCATTACATTTTTGAATTACACATTTTCTCCCTGTCTTGCCCCTGCCCCAACCCTAAAACAGCAATCCCACTGTAAAGCCCCTCCCCTGCTCTGCCCTCTTATTTTCTGGTAGGGCAGGGAAAGGAGGGTCTCCCTATCCCAGCCCCTGTATATCTTAATTCCTAGTTGCAGGTAATGCAGAACTTTTAAATTCTAGATTCTTTCGATTCCTCCCTTGTCACCCACCCACACTGGAAGGACACTCAGTTCAATACAGGCTGTGGATGTGTGACTGAAAATTATTTCCAATGAAGGTCTGATATGCAAAACCTATGTAGTTTTGATACAAATATATAAACACAACATTGCATATTTTTTGTAGTACACAAAATGGGATTTTTCTAAAAATCAAGTGTACTGCGCAAGTGTTGATATCTCACTTTTATGTGTGAGGAAACTTAGTTGAAGCAACTTGCTTAATCACACAAACACAACCTCACAACTTTAGAAAGTTCTGTTATCCATTTTTTGTCAATCTTATGTGTAGCATATTTGTTGCTTATTTGTAGCATATTTGAATAAAAATTATGTTTGAGAAGATTAGGGTATGGTTCTATGAGTAGGAAGAACCTATGTAAATGAAGTAAAGAGTTAAGTTATATAATGTATGTACTTGGAAAACTTTCAGCTGTGGCCAAACCCCTTCCTAAGAGAATTTTAAGATCTTCCTTGCCCTATAATAGACCCAGGGAATTTGAAGATCTTCCCTGACTCTTAAGGGGCATCATTTGGAGCACAACAAGAGAAGCTTGCTTAGGGGAGGCTTGTTTTTCAGTAAGGCACACCTTTTGTTACTTTGTAATTAGGCAATGGGTCATGAAGGTTGTGATGTTCTCTGACCCTGGAGAAGGCTATATATTCCTATGACATGAGATTTTGCTTTGGGGTTCATTTACAGGAAGAATTGTGTGATTTGGCCAGATGAGACTCTGGATAGCCATTGAACCCCCCAGCTTTGAAAATCCAAATGTTGGCGTTTCTCTCTCTAGTAACTAACTATGTAGGTGTATGATGGTCAGACAGCTACCAGTCCTGTCTGTTGGTCTACTGAATTGTGTTATTTTCTCTATCTGTATTTTTGTCTGTTTGTAACTTTTGTTTCTATTCTCTGAAGTTCAGGGTGCTGACTCCACCCCCAACCCCCAACTAAGTAAACGACACATGTTTGATTAAACTAAGAATATTAACCCCTTTTGAGTTGCTTTCCTTTAGAAAAGCAGATCAAAGAACTTGTGCTAGCAGCCACCCTGGGTATGCTAGGGTGCTTGATGCTACAGCCCATAACATAGCTTAAAATAGCAACTCCATGGTCTGAAAATTCCCTGGCCTTCACCCTGCTTGAGGTTTCTTCTCTTTTTGTGCCAGTCTACAAGAATAATTATGGAATGGGTTTATAAGTTTTCCTACTTATGGAAATCCAAACAGCCTTCTCCTTGATCCCTTTACTCATGTTCATCATCTCATGAAAATTGGTGTTGTCTCCTATCTCTTTAAAGGTCCAAAGATCTCTTCTCAAATTGCTATCCACTTCCAGCATTAATAATACAAACAAGGATATAAGGAACTGCTATATTTTCCATTTGTCAGTGTAATAAGAATCTAGGCTTACTCTTCTAAACCAACTAAGAATTTAATATCTTATGCAAGGATAATCTTTGGAAGCTGTGTGAGGGTGCCCTGTGTATATGTAAAGTTGATAGGATTCCTAATTCACTTAAAAGACTGTGAGTCCTATATCCACAGGAAAGTACACAGATTCCCCAGGATTATCCTATAGGGGAAAGGCAGGCCCACTTGAAAGTGAATGGTCACTTGGCCCCCTTACAATCTGCAGGCCATGAACTCTGGAGGCAGCCATGTGGCAGCAACTGCAGTCACCACACCTCCATCACTTCTTGCTCTGAGGGAAGGGGCTGGACCATGCTTTTCCAACCCCCTGTTCCAACAGAGTTCCCCACTGACCTGCTTTTTTTTTTTTAACTTTATGGGTTGAGAAGTCTGGAAATTGCCATAGCTGTTGGTGATTCACTCTCCTGAAGTCTGCACCAGCCACTTCTGGTTGGAGCTGCTCCCTGTAAATTTATTTTTTACAGAGATATTTACTAAAATTTAACAAAGATGTTGGAACAGAAGGAAGCAAAGTAATTATTTTCATTTCCTAGTTATTTTATCAAAGATTTAAGAGTGCCAGCCCATGTAATGGTTGGGAAGTATAAGGAGAAAGTGTGTGTGTGTGTGTGTGTGTGTGTGTGTGTGTGTGTGTGTGTGTGTGTGTGTGTGATTTTTCTACCCCAAGATCAGAAAATTCTCCCACAGGAAAGTAACCAGACCAGGAAATGTGGAAGAGAAATGAACTGGAAACTCTTAATTCAGAGTAAGGGGTTACAGATTTAAACTATAAGCAAAGATGAAGGGTGGGTTTTTATCACTGGCAGGTAGCCCAGTGACTCTAACTCAGGAGCATGATCAAAAATTGAACTCAATGATAGAGAACAGGAGTGAGCTGAAAAATTCTGGGTCATTATATGGATCTTTTCTTATTGTTCTTATAATGTAATATGTTTAATACCCTTCTTATAAAATAAAAATTAGGCGTACTAGGAAGAGTGAATAGAGTACCAGACCTGAAGTCAGGAAAACTCCTTTTCTGAGTGCAAATCTACTCTCAGACACTTACTGTGGGACCCTGGGCAAGTCACTTAACCCTGTTTGCCTCAGTTCGTCATCTATACAAAATACTGGAGAAAGAAATGGCAAACCACTCTAGTATCTTTGCCAAGAAAATCCCCAAATAGAGTCACAAGGAGATGGACATGACTGAAATGACTGAACTATAACAAAAACCAAAATTAAAATAAGTTTAAAAATAAAGCATTTAGGGCAGTGCCAAGATGGCAAAAAAGGGCATGAATTTGCCTGAGGTCTCCCTAAACCCCTCCAAAGATGTTTAAATAACACAAAAAAAACCAAATTCTGGAATGGCAGAACCCACCAAAGGACATAGTGAAACAATTTTCCAGCTCAACTTGAAGTTCAACAGGAAAAGCCTATTGCACCAGGATTCAAATGGAGTTCAGTCCAGTGCAGGCTGCACCAGGGCAGACTAGGGCCCAGCAAACCAGCAGGACTTGGGAGTCACTGAATAAGCATCAGCTACTGCTGTTTCCAAAACTCTCACAGACAGTAAGGGGGTTGAACAACTGGTCAGAAGGAGATTACAGGGGTCTCTTTACTGGAACTAGGGGAAGGACTTCATTGCTTTGCCCATACTCAGATCTGAGTAGTGATCTGTTTACATCTCTACATGAGAAGATGATACTTGTAACTCTTAAAAATTGTATCACTAACATTACAGATAAAAGGAATATATATGCATACATACATACATAAATACATACATATATAAATATGTATGTGTAGACAGAGGATATGGTATATGGTGAACTTGAAAAAATGACATTAAAAAAATTAAGTGATGAGAAAGAGGAGTACAAAGGGTGCAGAAGGAAGGGAGAGGTAGAATGGGGTAAATTATCTCACATGAAGAGGTGTGAAAGACCTGTTAAGTGAAGGAGAAGATGGGAGGGTGGGCAGTTAGCATCACTTGAGCCTTACTTTCATCAGTATTGGCTCAAAGAGGGAATAATATACACAACAGGTTGAATATAGAAATCTATCTGACCTGACAGGGAAGTAGAAGGGGAAGAGATTAAACAAAGGAGGGTGGTGGGGACTGACAGAAGGGTGAACAGATAAGGGGAGGTGGTAAACAAAAGCAAAACACTGGTGAAAAAGGAAACGATGAAAGGAGAGGAAAAACAGAAGGAAGAATAGGATGGAAGGCAATACACAAGTATTAATTATAACTGTGAATGTGAATGGGGTGAACTCTCGATAAAATGGAAGTGAATAACAGAGTGGATCAAAAACCAGATTCCTAAAATATATTATTTATAGGAAACACACTTTGAGCAGAGAGGAATACACAGAGTAAAAGCAAAAAGCTGTATAAGAATCTATTATGCTTCAGCTGAAGTAAAAAAAAAAAGTAGGGCTACAAATCCTGATCTTAGACAAGGCAAAAGCAAAAATAGACCTAATTAAAAGTGATGAGGAGAGAAACTATCATATACAATGAAGCAATCAAATCAGAAGGAAATAATCTACCTGTCAGATCTATAGGGAGGGCAAGAATTCATGACCAAACAAGAAATAGAAAGCATTACAAAATGCAGAATAATTATGAACACATTAAATTGAAAATTAAATTACAAAAACTTGTAAAAAAATGCAAGATGAGAAGTAAAGCAGAAAGCTAAGAAAAAAATTTTACAACAAATATCCCAGATACAGGATTCATTACTTTTTTATTAATTTATTTTCCTGTTTATATCACTCATTTCCATGAGATTTTGAGTTACAAATTTTCTCCCCATCTTTCCCCTAACCACCACCCCAAAACAGCAATCTCACTGTATAGTCGCTTCCCGAATCTGCTCTCTCCTGTGTCCTCCCCTTTCCCCCTCTGACTTTCCGGTAGGGCAGGATGGGTCTCCCTACCCCAGTGTCTGTATATCTTAATTCCCAGTTGCATATAGATAATAATAATAATATCAATAATAAAAATATACAGATATATTTTTAACATTTGATATAGAACTTTAAATTCTAGATTCTTTCCCTCCCTCCCACATCATCCATCTCCACAGTGGATATATTGTGAGAGACTGATATGTCACTCATTCCTATCCCACACCCCCTTTGTTCTATTCTCTACCCTGTTCCTTTCCCTTTAGAGAAGTGTGGACTTCCAGCAACCCTCCCCTCTACCTTGCCCTCCCCTCCATCATCCCACCTCTCATCCCCATCCCCCCTACTCTCCTGTAGGGCAAGATACACAGGTTAGAGTTTATATGTCATTCCTTCCATAAGCCAAATTCAATGAAAGTAAGGTTGACCCTTTCCCTTTTGCCTTCCTGTTCTTCCCCTCCATTGTAACAATTATCCCTAACCTCTTCTATATGAGATGATTAACCCCGTTCTGTCTCTCCCTGTCTCCTCTCATTCTAATCCTCTTCCACATCAGAATGTCATAGTTTAAAGTATCATCCTTTCCTATTCAATTGATCCTGTACCCTCTATGTACAAATATATACACATACCCAGATATGTGTTCATAGACATATATAAACCCTTCTATAAAGACATATGTGGATGTATACATACATACATATATACATACATATATATACATTTGTATTCCCTTCACCTATCCTAATACTGAGAAAAGTTTCATAAGTTACAATTATCGTTTTTCCATGTTGGCATGTAAATAGTTCAACTTTGATATGTTTCTTATGATTTCTTTCCCACGTTTACCTTCTCATTCTTCTTATACTTGAGTGTCAAATTTTCTTTTCAGTTCTGTTTTTTTCAGTAAGAATGTTTGAAAGTTCTCCACCTCACTGAATGACTCTATTTTCCCCTGAAACATTATACTCAATTTTACTGGGTAGGTGATTCTTGGTTTTAATTCTAGCTCCCTTGATCTCCAGAATATCATATTCCAGGCCCTTCAATTCCTAATGTAGGAGCTGCCAGATGCTGGTTTATCCTAATTGTGTTTCCACAGTATTCAAATTGCTTCCTCTTGGCAGCCTGTAATATTTTCTCCTTGATCTCTGGAACTGGGACTCCTGGGACTCTGGAAGCTGGCTGTAATATTCCAAGGAATTTTCTTTTTGGGATCTTTTCAAGAGGTGATTGGTGAATTCTTTCAAGTTCTATTTTGCCCTCTGGTTCTAAAATATCTGGGCAATTTTCCTTGAGAATTTCTTGAAGGATGATTTCTAGTTTCTTTTTCTGATCATGGCTTTCAGGTAGTCCAATAATTTTCAAATTGTCTCTCTTGGATCTATTTTCCAGGTCAGTGTTTTTTTCCAAGGAGATATTTCACATTGCCTTCTATTTTTTTCATTTGTTTGGATCTGTTTAATAGTATTTCTATTAGTATTTCTAATCGTATTTAATAGATTTCTCATAAAGTCATTTGCTTCCATTTGCTCCACTCTAATTCTGAAGGAATTATTCTCTTCAGTGAGCTTTTGAGATTATTTTTTCATCTGGCAAATTTGACTTTTTAAGGCATTCTTCTCCTCTTTGACTTTTTGGGCCTCTTTTGCCATGTCAGTTAATCTATTTGTTAAGGTGTTATTTTCTTCAATCACGTTGTTGACTCTCTTTTCATGATTTTCTTACATCATTCTCATTTCTCTTCCCAGTTTTTCCTCCACTTCTCTTATTTGGTTATCAAAATTCTTCTTAGGCTGATCTATGGCTTGCAGACAGTCTATATGTTTCTTGGAAGCTTTTGGTGTGGGAGTTCTGACTGTGTTGTCTTCCTCCCATTTCATGATTTGATCCTTTTTGTCTCTAAAAAAGGATTCTAGAGTTCGATTGCTGTTCTTACTTTGATTCCTTTGCCTACTCATGTTGCCAGTGAATTACCTGACTTTTTAGCCCTGTGGAACTCTGCTTCCAGAGAGGAAAGGTCTGTCCCAAATCTCTGGGGTTTTCACAGCTGCCAGAGCTATTAGGAGGCTGCTGCAGCCCCCACCAGCTTTGGTTCACTGGTCACGAACCCCCGGATCACCACCCAAGATCACGATCTGGATCCAGGCCGCTATACCCAAGAGCACTTAGCCTCTGAGTGATTGCTTGGCCCCGTGAAGTCTGCAGGCCGGGAGCTCTGAAGCAGACATGTGGAGGCAGCTGCAGGGCCACTACTTCTGCTGCTTCCTTGCCCTGGAGGCAGTTTGGCCAGACCACTTTTCTCCCCCAAATTTAGCTGAGTTCCACTGACCTTTCACTTTGTTCTTGTTTCTTATGGCTTGATAATTCTGGAAACTGCCACAGCTGCCACTGATCCACTCTCCTGAATGCTCCAGCTGTGGCTCATCCTGGCCACCCCAGGGCCAACCTATGGTTTCAGGCTGGGCTGGTTTCAGCTCCCGGTGTGCTGTAATGAGCCCTTGCTGCCGAGCTGCCTTCAGCAGAAGATGTGTTTTTCTATATTTTTGTGTGAGTTTTGGAGCCCTAAAATTTGTTTAGAGTCATATTTTATGGATATTTGATATTTTTAATATTTGATATCTTGATATTTTCCTTCTTCTACATAGCCATCTTGGTTCTGACCCCAAAGGCTTCATTTCTTAAATATATAAAGAACTGAGTCAAATTTATGAGAAATGGGCCAAGGGTATGAACACGAAGTTTTCAGATGAATAAATCAAAGATACCTATACGCATATGAAAAATGCTCCAAATCAATTTGATTAGAGAAAAGCAAATTAAAACAACTCTGAAATATACCTCACACCAATAAGATCATATAGTATGAGAAAAAGAGAAAATGATAAATGTTGGAGAGATGTGGGAAAGTTGAAACACCAATGTACTGTTGTTGGAGTTGTGAACTGATCCAATAACTCTGCATAGCAATATGGAACTATGCCCCAAAACCAACCAAACTATGCATATTCTTTGATCCAGTAATACCACTACTGGGTCCGTATCTCAAAAACATAATAAAAAAGGGAAAATGACCTACCATGTGCAAAAATATTTTTAAAAGTCTTTTTCATGGAGGCAAAATAATGGAAATTGAGGGATGCCCATCAATTGGGGAATGGCTAAACAAGCTGTGATGGAATACTATTGTGCTACAATACTATTGTGGAATGGAATGGAATGGAATGATATTGTGCTATAATAAATGATGGGTAGGCAGATTTCAGAAAAATTTGCAATGACTTGTATGAACAGATGGAAAGGGAAATGAACAGAGCCAGGAGAACATAGAATACTGTATCAGTTACATTGCATGATGACTGACTATGAATGACACAAGTCTTCCTTTTTTTCAGAAGTTATTTATTTTTTAGCTTTCAACATTCATTTCCACAAGATTTTCAGTTCCAAATTTTCTCACTATCTCTTCCCTACTCCCTACCTCAAGAAGACAAGCATACTGATTACTCCTTCGTCTAGTCTGCCCTCTCCTATATCCCCCCATCCTTCTTTTTCCTCACTTCCCCCTTACCTTCCTGTAGGGCAAGATAGATTTCTATATCCCATTGCCTAAGTATCTTATTTCCTGGTTTCATGTAACAACAATTTCTAAACATTTATTTTTAAAACTTTGAGTTCCACAAAACAAGGGGGGGGCGTGCAGGATAGGAAGGAGGGACATACAATTAGTCTCTCACAATTTGCCCACCATGGAGATGTCCTGT